>JADRCH010000029.1:10841094-10860294 GCA_019843965.1 Rhynchomys soricoides
TCTTCTTCGTCTTCTTCGTCTTCTTCGTCTTCTTCGTCTTCTTCGTCTTCTTCGTCTTCTTCGTCTTCTTCGTCTTCTTCTTCCTTTTTCCTCCTTCCTTCTTCTTCCTTCCTTCCTTTTCTCCTCCTCCTCCTCCTCCTCCTCCTCCTCCTTTTGGATAACAGATGACTAGTTTGGCAATTTTCAGTTAGTTTACATAGGCATAAATCTGGATGTATTAGTTCAATGCAAAGGAAAAATATAAAAATGCATCCTGCTTTTATCCTAGTCCTGAAAAACATTTTTTTTCTGTCTTTCAAGACTGGGTTTCTTTGTGTTACAGCCTGGCTGACCTGGAACTCACTCTGTAGACCAAGCTTGCCTCAAACTCAGAGATTTGCAAGCCTCTACCTCATGAGTGCTGGGATTAACTGTATGCACCACCACTTCCTGGCAAGAAGGAATTTTCTTGTGCCATGTCTACAGTAGAGAAACACTACTACCTCAAGTCAAGAATTTGTGAATCTCTATATCACATCATCTCCTTTTTTTTTTTTTACATAATAATTAAATACACAGCCATTCTCTATAATTGAAAAGTGATGGTTTACATGCACACCAGACATGAACACTAGTTAATATTTTCATTGAAGTAAGCAGGTGAATGAAAAGGAACAAGAAACACACATTGAGAGATTCCCTCATTCATCAGTTACATGAATGACTTCTTTACGGAACAGGACAGTACACTTTAGATTTATAGGAATACCTACTGCCATTTGGAGTTTGCTTCATATGTCAAAGCTATAGAAATGACAAACCTTAAACTTAATTTGCATTAATCACATTTCCTCCACTTTTCTTCTTTAAATAATTTAAAAGGAAATAAACCAACCCGTGCTTTCAGTGTTTGACAATGTCCGTAGTTAAATATACCAACCACAGCCAACTTCACCTGGTTGACTTCATGACTCCTGACCATGGGCTTGGTGCCACATCTACTTCAGCAAAGGATCCCATATGGACTATTTCCCTTTAATAGATGAAAACCGAGAATGCATGCCATAGTATATGCCATAGCAAAATGTAGTAAAAATAATTACAAAATAGCATAAAGTTACTTTAAGTAACTTTATTAACATGTTGAAGTAACGTTAATATAGTGCATACATGCATAGTTCTGCTGTTGGGGAGCTACAAGGTAAACTGATTTTGTTACTCTACTCAAAATGCAGTTTTAAAAATCATGGAAAACAAGGTGGTTGCCAAGAATACCCACAATAAAAAATGTCTTCAATAAGACTGTTCAGTGTGGTACAAAGCATTTACTACTGTGGAAAATATTTTTTTGTGGACTTATGAATTACCTCAACAAAGTAATGATAAATATTTATAGAAAAATAACTCTTTACAACAAATTGACGGTGAGAGGTGACGTGTTGAAGTATGCACATTTATTTTCTTGGCAACATAAATAAAAGCTGTGCAGTGACAGCTCTCTTGATTTATAAAATTTCATAATGATTTTATATTTAAAAATTAAGCTGTGCCCACATAGAACTCTATGATTGTTACAATAAAGCCTAGATTAGAAATGGCATATCAGAAGGCAAATAAAAGGGTTACTGATCAGCTACTTTGGATATGACCAGTTCAGACGCTAAAGTAGAATGGCTAGGACTTCAACCTGGTGCCACAATTCACTGACAAATGAACCCTGAGAAAGCATTAACAACCAAACTTCTTGAAATTTATATATATTACTTTACCAATTTTATCATTCTGGGGGAAACCCATCCTGATTGTGAGTGGAAGTTAAGAAAGTCTTGTCTCACTTACTTTGAGAGATGCTAATAGTAACAATAGCAGTTGTCTTTACAGTTCGCATTCTTTGGTATCACTTGTTCTGTCCTTTGCTGTGTGCTGTGCCCGAGCCACAGACCCCCCCTTGTCCTGCCATCCCTTATCCTTTCCGACTCTCCCATCCTGAGTATTTTAAGTGGACATTTTCTGTCCAAATAACAGGCATCATCGTCTCTCTCCCTCTTTTCATCTTTGATTTCTCTGGGCATCGATTTCTTCCAGCAAAGCACACTGAATAAGTGTTACAGAAAAAAAGCCTACAAATACCTGTGCCAACACTTACTTCTCTGTCCTGGTATCTTCTGAAAAGTCACATTTTATTGATATTCGGATGTGGGGAGAATTCAGGGGAATGAGTCTAAATGACACCAAGCAAACACTTGCTGAGACTATCGCCCATAAAACCGTGCCTTGGAGAGCACTCAGAAAAGCCCTCACAGGCTTCCATTAAGAAGGTCTACACAAGAGCTGGGAGAGTGTCTGATGCTAATGAACACATAGGTGTTTTTAAAGCCTGATGCAGTCAATCAAGAGGGAGGCAGCTGCCAAAACACCCATGCTTCAGCATCCCCGAAGCACTTCTTACAAGGAGCCTGCTAAGAGGCTTCACCATGCCTAGGTTTCCCTGCTCGGTCAGGCACAACACGATCTGCAACTCTTCTTTCTTTATTTCTTTTACTCTAAGGAGATGGAAATATTACTTTTAAAAACAAAGTGGTCCAGCTTCAGCTTCAGGACTCTCCAAGAGATCAAATATCTCAATTCTATGAGACATAGCAGCAGAATAGAAATGTTCAGGAGGCCAATACTGACAGATATTGAAACAACAGCCAGACCGCAAATACAGAGCATTCGATCTGAATGCAGTTCATGTAATAGTTGTTGGATGTCTCATTGAGACTGGCATCTGTGGGCTGCTTTATTAATAGTAGACAATACTATATTTTGGGAATTGGGTATAAACCACCACGAGATGTTTCTGACGCTTGAAACGTTAAAACAGGATTGAGTGATAGAGCTATTCCCACTCACCACCATAGGAAGCAATATAAGAACATTAAAACCAGAATCCAGTCAGTTGCACGCAAGACCGAAAGACAGACAAATTTTCCAGTGGCTTTGGAAGTCTATAAAGATGCTTAAATATCTTACAATGTCACACAAGAATACACATAAGATGTCCATGTAGCCCCTCCCACTGAACAACTGTTAAAGGCTCAGTATCTGCCAGTTTATACTACTGAGAGTATTAATACGAATTAATGATTTTTAAAAGACTAAAGCTAGCAAGGACAGAAAGAGTAAGCTCAAAATCACACGTTTCTGTCACTGCTGTGGTCCGTTCTCTTATCCGACCTGACTCTGTCATTCTAATGCTATCTGTTTGTATTCAAGGTTATTTGCGTTTGCGACTTACCCAGGTCTTTCCCAGCCATCTCTCCCACTCCAAAAGGCCGAACCGAACAAACAGAAAAACAAAATCTATCACGTGTCTTATGTATTTATTCTCTACTTAAGTTAGTTTTCCCTATTAGCCACTAACAAAATTCTTGTTGCCCCTTCTCATAAACATTATCATCATTACCACTGCTATTATAACCATGACAACCTCTTGGGTGCTATTGAACAGTGGTACAATTTAAGCCATTTTGCCTTAATCGTTTTAGCTTATAATGAAGGCACTAATCCTTATTAGTATTTACAAATAAGTGAATCTAGGGTTACAGGGGTTACAATTCTTATCTCTAAGTAAAATTTTTATTAGAAATTGTGCAATATGAACACATCACATTTGAAGCATACTTTAATATTTATGCATGAGTTTTAACATATACCAGGATTATCCCAGATGGATCATATTAATGGTAGGTAGAGGATACTTTATGACCCTTAAAGCTCTAAAAATATGCTGACCAAATGTTTACATATGGGGCTGACAAGCTTAATTGAGAAATATTAAACCACAATTAGCAAATAAACACATCTGTTTCCAAGGGACAGACCCCACATGGTTCTAGGTACAGAACCCAGGACCTGTCACTTGATAAACAAGCACTACCTGTGACCTGAATCCCCAAACACCTATTGAGTTATTCACATAATATTTATCAATAGATAACTGTATTAAAGGGGGAAAAAAGCAAACCATTCCTTCTAGTTCTTCATTCTTTCATGACTTCCTTTAGAGAATTTTAATTATGATAGTTTGTTGTCAGATAGTGTCCCACCTGGAAAAAAATTTGTATATCAGCTTCAGGCAACCTTAGAGATAGTGTGATGGTTTGTATATGTTAGCCCAGGGAGTGGCACTATTAGGAGGTGTGGCCCTGTTGGAGTAGGTGTGTCACTGTAGGTGTGGACTTTAAGACCCTCATCATAGCTTCTTGGAAGTCAGTATTCTGCTAGCAGCCTTCAGATGAAGCTCCTCCTGCACCATGCCTGCCTAGACTTTGCCATGCTCCCACCTTGATGATAATGGGCTGAATCTCTAAACCTGCAAGCCAGCCCCAATGAGATGTTGTCCTTTATAAGACTTGCCTTGGTCATGATGTCTGTTCACAGCAGTAAAACCTTAACTAAGACAGATAATTCTTAGAAATCACTGAGTATATGGTGAGTACTCCATTTGGTTTTCAAAGCATTGTTGACAGTGGACTAACAACCAGTTACAACCCTCTGATTCTAACCATTTTCCCTTAGTTTGATCCAGGCACACATTAAACCCCTCTTCACTGTCCTAATGCACTACATTTGAAGTTCATGGTTAGTTCAGTTAAGACAGCTTAAAGCAAAATCCACTAAGACAATTTATTTAATATTTTTTTACCTTTTGTGGCATCTACAGGCTGAAAGCCAAAGAAAATGGTAAACAGATTTCAACACGAGCACTCTAATATCCATAGGTACACAGAAGCAAATACTGAACAAATAAATTTTTCCTCAAATATTTTACTACAAATAATACACACATGAGAAATAATCAGAAATATACTGTAGTTGGAAGGAAGAGGGAGAGAAAGAGGATTAGCTAAATCTCATACTAATTTCAGGGCCAATCTATTCCTGAGTTTTATAAATCAAGAAAGACATGAAATAATTTAATCATCATCAAAGCTAATTTTAAGAAAACTAAAATTAAAGGTTGAACTCTAGGCACAAAGCTAAAACTACAGTCTTCAATTGTGGATTTTTCAGTTGTATCAAATCGAATGGCCAGAAGACCATTGTCACAGGACTATTCTCACAAATGCAACTGACATACTAGAGAGAGAAAACGTGTAGCAGAGCCAAGCTTTTTCCTCTTATAATGATTGTTGAGCGAAAGACTTCAGGATAATGCTCTAAAGCAAACAATATACTAACTCATTGAAGGTGGCGAAGGGGACCGGCTGGCATGGTGCTTACTGTAGATATGGCAGTGTAGAGTGGGCAAGCATGGTAGCAATGCCCACAGGTGACTTTTATAAATGTCTGTGAGAACAACTGTCTGACCCTGTAACAAGTTTAGAATCTCCACAAGAAAAGAATATATGAGGATGGATTTCACAAGAACGTTTGAGAAAATCACCGTGGAGAAGAGGAAGCAGTTACTGAAAACATTTGTTAAAGGCCAGCTCTGACTAATAATGAGCGTGGGTTGTAAGGCTCTATCATTGGAATAGAGGTTCCTCTGCCTTCCTGTACCGACAATAAAACTGTAAACAAGATGAGAACGTGAAAGAAGTCAATGAGGTATAAAATATAACTATGTACCATGATGAAAGAAGGGGCAAGTTACCAAGGCAGAACATCAAACGTGGTGGGTTGATCCAGAGACTTCACCTCCAAGAAATACAAGAAATGTATGTAATATATAATGAAGTCTGTTAAAACGTATATAATAGAATTAAACTTTGTATTTTAAACCTACAAATTAATTCCTCTTTATTTTTTAAAAACGGGTGTTTTGGGCGTGTCTTTGACTCTTTTTGCCTGATCTTGGGACCTTTTTATCCTCCTTCTGAGTTGCCTCGTTCAGCCTTGACATAAAAAGTTTGTGGCTAGTCTTGTTTTATCTTGTTATGCTGTGTTCAGTTGACATTCCCTGGAGGCCTGGGAAACAGAGTGGTATAAGTCTGGGGGAGGGGAGAGGTGGGGACTTGGAGAAGTAGAGAGACAGGAAGCTGATTGGGATTTATTATGTAAAATTTACTTGGTAACTGTAGGTTTTGGATGCTAATACTTGCCCAACTTCTTTCAAGATGCTTCACTTAAAACGAAAGTGAATTTCATTTAGAGAATGAAAGCGAAGAAGCCCAATCAGACACCTAGCCCAGCCTTCTACTCTCTAGCGTATGATTTGCCATCATGTTCTGAAGCACGGCTTTCACTCTGGAAACTCCGTGAGCTTTCATTACACAGGTCATTAGCCACTTGGGTCTCTGGCCTTCACGTAAGTGCAGTTCAGTGGAGGTCTTGACTTTTTGTTAAGCTGATGCTATAATATACAAAAAATGGTGTTTTGTTCAACTTTAATTTCACTGATTTCCTAACAGATTTGCTAAAACTTTATTAGCATTTTCTTTGTTTATTATATAAATATAATTATATAATAATATAATTATAAATATATTATATAAATAATTCATTATAACATTAGCTTTTCCTTTAGAGATGTTTTTCTCATTCAAATACCAATTCTTTACCAATCAGTCTTAATAAATATCTCCTTCTACTACACAGTTCATTCTTTGCTTCCTTGAAGATAGATTTATTCATGTAGAAATATTTTAATATACTCATATATAATACATTTCTTTTGCTATTCTTACTTTTACTATACTATAAAATACGTTCTTTTTCAAATCTTAAAGTAAACTAAATGTTTATATTTAGTTCCTCACCACACTGAGAACTTATTTTCCTATATGAAAATGAGGTAGGGATCAAATTCTATCTCTTTCATTAAAAATATCACGTGTTGGTGCAGTTGCTTCGTTCCCAATTCATCTGCAGTGTCTCTTATGGTACTTATGAAGCTGCCATTTAAATATGGGTTTGTCTGTAAGCTCCCTGTTTGTTTGTGTGCAGAACTGGGCTAACCCAGCACATTAACTGTTTTCACATGTTAATTGTCATGATTGGTTATTGAAACATATAGCTGCTCACTCTTTCACAATTGTTTTTTGGCTTTTATTTAGACCCTTATTCTTTTGGAGAAGTTTTAGAACAAGATGGGCTGAATATATATTTTATGTGTTATAGAACGTTGTCATACAAAATGTAGAGAACAATATAATAAACATAAGCACTGCTGCTTATATTATCATATATATATATATATATATATATATATATATATGTGGCATATATGTGAAATATATTTCCTCTACATTATTTTTCTTTTTGTTGGGTTACTGAGTTAACTGTATTTATATGGTGGTAAGTGATCTGACTTTGTAACGCCTTTTCCCCAGCTGATTAGAAAGACTGTGAAGGTGAAAGCAACTTGCATTCTCTCAAGTGTGTGATACAGCTAGCTACTGCATAAACAGCTGCACAGCCTAGGCCTCCAATTAAGCAGCAGAGATGATGCTTCTGCTTGGGAAAGCTATATATAAGCAAATGAAACCGGGAAGGAACATGCTGGGAATACATAATTACCATGGCTTCCTTTTTAAAACACAGCTTACCACTATGTGCATATTTGAATATGATAACTAATAAACCAGGATCTTGATACTTCACAGTGACGTCCATCAAATCGTGAATTACTATTAACTTGTGAATCCATATGCATTTTCACTAATCTCCATGTAACTACTAGGTCCAAAATAAATACATCATTTCCCTTTTTACTTTATATGATTTGGTTCTATTGAAAAAGACAAGGCATACGATATAAAATCATTTACCAAGCATTTAACAGGAGTTGAATCAGAATCAATAAAAATAAGAACCAAAAAAACAATGAATTGTTAACTATTCAGAAGAGATGATGTACTTGCACGAATAGCCTAGCTGTGAAAACCAGAATATGGGAAATGTTGCAAAGATGTTAAAGTGACATTGGACTGTAAATTTCTTTGCCAAGCAGATTATTTTCTATTTGCTTTTATATTTCTACTTCCTACTAGTACAGAAATGAATGTCAGATAGTTAAGGCCTAAGCATTAAATTATACAAACATGAAAGTGTTTACTGGCTGCTGGGCACACGAGGACCTTGTTCCTGCCTTCCCTGGGCACTCACCCATTCTCCAAACCACATGTGAAGCACCCCGCTTAATAAAATAAGGACACGTGACTGAAGACAAACGTGAAGAATGGGGGGAAAGGTGATGAGGAAGCAAGAGAGATACTGTGTACAAGAGGAGAGCGGATGGAGGAGGAGCTGGGGGAATGATAAACACTGATTTGGGAAAGTTGACTCTGGACATCTAGAAGGATGGCTATGATGTGCTAATGGGAAACTGACCTGGGGAAACGGCATTCGTTTAATTGTCTCCAAAATATCAAGAATCCAGGTGCTCCAGATGAAAAATTGGTCTGGGATGAAGGCCACGTGATGGAAGACAATGGAAGAGAAGACCGAAATAAGAGAGCAAGTGGTACAGCAGGAAAGGATTGTGAGTGCCAGGAAAATGGGCAGAGCCTGGTGGTTCACATACTTCCTAGGAGACAGGTTTAAAATAAAGATACAAGCAGCGATGGATGCAATACTATAAAGAAACCAAGAGAATGAGGTAATACACAAGCAAGTGGAAGAAAGGGGGCTACAGTCTAAATTGGATGACAAGAACTGTGGATTTCAGAGGTGTGTAAAAACATCCTTAGAGGAGCTCACCCGGTGATTTGTGGAGTGCCAGCGAGAGTCACTAATGCAAGTAAGCAAAGACTTCACGACAGAAGACAGTGAGCAACCAGCGAACAACTGCCCAGTTACAGGCATTGCTGCCAGCTAGTAAACACCAACTGGAAGAAGAGGCCACACTGTTGCTCATGCTTTTAAATGTTAGTGGAATGCCAGTAGCCTCCAAATAAGTGTTCAAAAGGAAGAGTACAGTGAGACTTGGTGGAGAAAGATTTTATATGAACCTTGTAGCAAATAGAGAATGCAAATAGTCAGTTTGGAAGACAACAGAAAAGGCATTGCAGCCTGAAAAGGATCTAAGTCGCCAGAGGACGTCACGTGGCTAGCTATTTCTAACACATCATTATTGATTTCCATAGCCGCTCAGGCAAAGGCATGTAATCCCAGTTCCACAGCATCAATCAATAAGCCTTGCAGAATACTCAACTTCGTGTTTGCTAAACAGCTGCTAGTTCGTAGGCTGGTCCTCCTCTCATCAGGAGCCCTGATTTTGAACCGCTTTATTACCTACAACTAGAGCAAACATCTAATGACTTAGCTGATCTATCAGTGATTTTCAGATGCGCATGTGACCTGGTGGTGATCGCCAAGATGACAGAGGTACTCGACAGTTGGCTCCAGGTCTGTTCGCACAAGTTCTTGCTAACTGATTATTTTTTCCAACGTTATGGGTATGTGGGGTGGGGGCAGTATATCTCTTAATGTTGCGGTCACATTTCAGGGATGACTTTATATTGCTTATATTTGTTATTTTTATCAAATTTAGGACTCTCTTGGAATCTTGTTTTGTACAGTCAGTAACACAGAGTAAAAAGGAGTTTTTTAGTATCATAAAACACCCATAACAAGCTTCTGCCTAAATGTTCCTCCAGTTGTTTAAAAAAAATATGGAAGGAAGGATAGATTGCTACAACTACATTTGCAAAAATGAGTTTCCAAATTAATACCACAATGTGGGGTATCTGTGATATTTACCCCAGAAATACTCACTCCGTAGAGCCTTCATTCACACGTAGAGGTGTCACAGAGCTTGTGACACAAACTATATAAGATTCCTGAAGTTGAATCCGAGTCTTTAGTATATTTTAACTGCTTAATAAAGACCAGTTGTACTGTCAAGGGGAACCTCGCATTCACTTTATACTGATTCTCCATATTAAAGCCTAGCAGGAAATGGGAATTATTGAGAAGGAGTAACTGGAGAAAATTTCTGACTCATGTTTATGCACTGAGGATTCAGAGAAAAAGGTGGGCCCAGGGAACAGGGAGCGAAGGAGGGAGATAGACCCACTCTCCGCTCTTAGGAAAAATCATAACCACATCTGTGATGATTAATTTCTACTTTTGTTATGGCTGTAATACCTCCTAACTGCATAGCAATTTCTGCATGTTAAAAGAACTCAACTATGTGGAAGCCTTCTGTGACTTGGAAATGTTAGCAATGGGAAAGACATCCACTACCCGCTCCCATGTGCTGTGTAGAGCGGCCATCCTTTGACCTCCTTGCTTTTCGAGTCCTGTATGGTAGGCATTTATCTGTCTGCACACTGCTGCAGGAGATGTGCTCCTTTAGGGACCGTGTTTCACCACATAGCTTCTCGTTATTTATGCGACATGCCAAGAGCCTTCAGAGGGCAGGGGAAAAATATCATTCCTGGCTTTTCCCTGAAGCTCTCCTTTTGACAGGCTGACTGGCTAAGGAGCCACGGGGATTTGGTGAAACAAAGCATTCCTCAGTCCTATGGAATCTGCTGCTTCTCTTCCAAGGAGAGTAGAAACTACGACCTTGGTTGCACACTAGTAAGTGTGCTGGTTGCCTAGCAAAATTTAGAAGGTTCAAGGAAAAAGCCATCACATTCTTCCTCATTTACATTTTGAAGCTGTTATTATCATAATGGGGTATGCTACAAATTGAAATGCCTTAACAGGAGGCTTAGAATAGTATGACATTTTGCATTACCGTGGCAGCTGACATGTACCAACCAATCTTATTAATTTCTATGTTTGCAAAAACAACAAGATGCTGTAATGTACAGTGTGCTAGTGGCTATCCAGCAAAGAGTACTCCCACTCACTTGAATTGGAAAGATAAAGACAGGATGATTGAGATTTACATAGGGTTAAAGATTTTCAGAATCTCAGTGTGAATGTAAATTGCTTCACATTGCCGCAAAGGTTTAATGGTTTTAAAAATTCCTTATTTCAAGAAGGGCTGCTGTCTTCATTTTTGGAAAGCAAGTTAGGGGAACAAGATTCATTAGTAAATCTTTGAAGGATTATAATCAGAGATTCTCATCAAGAAGATATTGCTAATGAACCTCTGTCTAATCTAATTGAAATAGTAATGTATATGTGTATATATGTTTTGTAAAATGTTGCACATCAATTTCTGGAGTAGCAAATAATTTTAATTATTATTATGCTTTTTCCTTTGTAGCTCTGGCTGGCCTGGAAGTCTATATATGTAGACCAAGCTAGCCTGAAACTCACCAAGATCTAGCTGCCTGTTTCCGAAATGCTTGGATGAAAGGTGTATGCCCCTGTATTCAGCCTTAAAATCCATTTAAAAAGAAAGAAACAAAAGTTTCAACAACTACTGCTCTCACACTGGCTGATGTGCTCTTATCTTTTATATTTCAGGTGGAAGCGTTGTCATCTGATTCTTCATTATTTCCGACACCACATCCCCTCCCTCAGCTCTCCCATAACATGAAGGCAGGGAGCAAAACAGACTACTGTCTAGAAAGGCCACTGTAATTAAATCATTAACCAAATTGCCTCTAAAAACCAAATTCTAAAAATTAGAATTTGGGAGATTGGAATAATGGCTCAGCAGTTAAGAGCGTTTGCTGCTCTTCCAGAGGATACGCCATTGCTTCACAGCACCCACCTGGGAAGCTCACAACCACCTTCAACACCAGCTTCACGTGATTGGGGACCTTCTTCTGCCCTCCCTAGGCTCGCTCTCTCTCTCTCTCTCTCTCTCTCTCTCTCTCTCTCTCTCTCTCACACACACACACACACACACACACACACGAGTCATTGTGATTTAGTTGTATTGCAGGTCCTGCTTCCTGCTTGATTCCTCACGCAATTCCATCCCACTGTTCTGCATACATCAATAGAAAGTGATTGATTTTTTTTCCTGCAGCACAACTTTGAAACGTATCTCTTCGGAATGCATTATAAGAGTAACAGACATAAAAATTAGTGGCTACAAAACCCCATCCATCGTCCTAATCTTTCAACAAATCAAATTGTTTCCAATTTTCAAGCCATTGAACCAGTCTTTGCTTTTGAGTATGTATAGGTTCCCCCTGTCAGTATAAAGGTGATTCTGTCTTCTGCCTTTCTCTGCAGTATCTCATAAGCATTTTACATACAGTGTAGTCTTTCTAACTATCATGAAATTAACTTCATTAATGGATTACTGTAACGGAATGAATCACTCTCCTACTCTGACCTTGCTGCTTTCCTCCCCCTCCCGTCAGCTCACACTACAATCAAACGCCAACCTAATGTTCTATTGCTTTTGATGTTTCTCCTTACACATATATTTTCTGAATACAGAACCAGAAATATTTGAATGGTTTTTTATACTGACAAAGTACTTTCTGAATTTCACAGTCATTAAGGCAACATGTGCACCCATCCCCCCAGAGTGTTGGTATCACTATTTTCTATTAGCAAGAGGAATACTAACTTTATAGTGGTGAAAATTTTATGATTTCATATTAATAATGTATGTATGAGCATTTCTATCTACTTTTTATTACTATGATTGTTAAATGCTTTACTGTATGAGTTGTGTTTTCTATGGATTATCTTTGTGGCATGCCTTAGCTTGCATTTCAAAAAAGTTAAGTATGCGAGGTCAGAGCAGGGTGGTGTGTCAGTTGGTAGAGTGCCTGCCTGGCATACACAAAGCCCTGGGTTCAGTCTCTAAGATAACACGCACAGGTCATGGACACATAGTTACACCCCGTGGAAGATAAAGTCAGGAGGACCAGGCATTCGAAGCCGTTTCCTTCTGCTACATAGCAAATTGAAGGCTAGCCTTGATTACTTGAATCTGTCTCAAAAATAGTTATTTACAGATGTGCTTTCAAACTCTAGAGAATAATCTTATACCTTACTAAATACACATTTCTAATATAAACTGCTTCTCTTTTACTTTGATATTTTATAGCAGATAAGTTTGATATTTTTATATTATTAAATATGTTAAATGTTTTCCAATGTGAATTTTTATTAACCCTTCAGAGCACACAACAGTCTTGTCAAATGTTTTATAGTATGTAATTCATTATTTCAGCATTTTTAAATTTTTTATTTAATCAATATAGAATACACTTTGTCATGCCATAAAAGGAGTTTGAATTGTTTCATTTTAAAAACTAACAATTGTATGAATGTTTATTAAAATCCCACTTTTTGCATTTGATAACACTCATTTTCTTTATATTAATTTCTAGCACACATAAGGCCAGGATTTTGTATACTCTCCTAGGTAAACGGGGCCAAAACAAGGATGTTGTTTTGAATGATAGTTTCAATGAGCATTCAATGTTATGCCTTCTTTTTAAAAATATGCTACTATAATTAACTTATTTAGGAAGATGTGTATCTATATATCTTCTTTTTATGTTTTGTTTTGTGTTTCAAGACAGGGTTTCTCTGTGTATCACTCTCTGTCCTGGAACTTGCTCTGTAGACCAGGCTAGCCTTAAACTCAGAGATCCTCCTGACTCTGTCTTCTGAATGCTGGGATTAAAGGAGTTTACTACCATTATTCAGTTCATTTCATCTCTTAAAAAGACCTCCTTGAGGGTTTTTCTGGAATTGAACACTATTATTATTAATTAATCCAGAGAACATAACTTTACGTATCTTTATATACAAAGATATAATCTATCTCTTAATTAAGTCTTTGTAACTCACAATCAATACTATTCCAAAGGTGATATTTGCAATATTGTATGATGAAGGAGCTCAGATAACGGGAAAGATTAAAAGTACACCTTGAGACATGTGCACACAGCTAATCTCAAGTCCTAGACCAGCGGTTCTCAACCTGTGGGTTGCGACCACTCTGGCAAACCTCTGTAAATATATTTGCAATTTGATTCCTAACAGTAGCAAAATCACAGTTATGTAGTAGCAATAAAATAATGTTATGGCTGGGGTCACCACAACATTAAAAAAGTTAGGTAATGTCATGATCCATAATATGACACGTACGTGATATTGACCTTTTACAGAGCCCTTTCATGTGGATCATCTCACTTGCTGGGCTTGATAGAGAAGATGCCGTCCTATCACTAGTATCAAGCCAAAACAATCAACATACATCTTCCTTCAAATCAAAAGCTCAAGCTCCTCTCCTAACATCATGCTATGTGCAAAGCATGTGCTCAGTTGCAGTACAAATCACAGCATCACTGTCCTTGCGTCTTGTCATTTGTCCTGCCGTAACAGTTGTAGTTGTTGTTTCTTATTTTCAGTATATCTCAGACTGTTCAAAAAAATACTGCAGGTTATAGTAGGTACACCTAGGCTCTTGAAAAAGTTTGCATCATCGGGCTCTTTAAAAAAGGAGGTAGTCATATTTCCAGAAAAACAAAGACATGTTTGAGATTCATATATTAACCAAATCAGTTAATAAAACAAACTAGGCTGGCAAGATGGCGTAGTGGGTAAAGGTGTAAACTTCCAAGCATGGGAACTTGAACTTGATCCTTGGAACCCACAATACTGGAAGATGAGAACTAACTCCCACAAGTTGCCCTCTGACCCACACCAAGTGCACCATTTCATACACATCCTGCTCCTCCTCACCACACACAAAGCAAATGAAGAAATGAAATAGTTAGAAAAGCCCAGCTTAAGAAAACAAGAGGCCCGTAAATTTGAAAGAGATCAAGGAGGGGTTCGTGGCAGGATTTAGAAGGAAGTAAGGTAAAGGGGAAATGATATAATCATATTATAATCTCAAAAATAATTTTACAAACCCAGGAATCTTTCAGGATATTGTGACAGTCAAATCTCCCTCCTTTAGAAACATAAGCCTTAGCTTATGGAGCTATTCCATGTTAGTTGTTTGGGCTTGGGTTTCATGATCATAAGAAAATTTCACATCCCTTCATTAAACCTCACATTACTGTCCCTGGTAGGAATGACTAATGTGACAAGGCGGCAGAGAAAGAAGTTGAAGATACAGCATACATTCTTATTTTTCCCTTGGTAGACTTTGTAACTCAAAGAAATAACTATGCAGGGACCACCCCCGGGGAGAGCTTGGCTGCTGTCCCTCCTCAGTGAGTGGCTGATCAAAATGTTTATCACTGCCAGCCCATTCCACTAGCAAATGCAAAATGCAGCCTTTCATTTTTCTCCCAGGTCATTTCAGTTATGGGAAGACACACTGTCTTCCTAACTACAGTCTATTCCTTACTCCATACATCTCATCTATGTCCAGTGTGCTTTCTGCTTCCTTCAAGAGTCAGAGGAAAAGATGCCTATTTTCATAGACTCAATGGACCAAAAGGACCAAATCAAACACTGCCAGCTCTACTTAAATAATGGGACCCACTGAGGTGCCTCAAAATGACTTCGTTTTTACTCGATCTTTCTAATTGATTGATTGTAAAAATTTAAAAAACACACATCTAGCCATAAAATAAAAATAAAAATGACCAATGCTACTCAATGATTCCACACCCCTCTCCCCACCTGCGGAACCTGAGAGTCAACTAGCTGGGCGGTCCCAGTACTCACGGGTGAAGTGATTAGACGTGGATGGATTGATGCTATCCCCACTGTCAGCACTTTCGCTGCTGGAGACTTCATCATCAGATTCCCGAGCAGAGGAGCAGGGTGAGGAGGCGTCCACATCTTCGAACTTCCTCTTTAAAATTCCACTCATAGCTGCAGCGTTGTCACATGTACCTAGAGTGGGAATGAGCAACCGAGCATTGAAATCTGACTGTCGATGGTGTAGCCAATGTTTGCAGTTGTTTCCTGTGGCTTTAAATGTGTGAGTTGAGCTATAGCTGCCCCTTGAACGTATCACAAAGCAGATTCATTTTTCTATTTCAAGTTAGCCAAAAAAAAAAAAAAAAAAAACAGGCTGAAAATTAACAGAAGTCCTTGACACTTCAATTAGACCAGCATTTCTATGGTTTTCCAATGTCTTTAAGAAATAATTCAGCTTAATGCAGTGTCATTAGTCTTTTGTTGTTATTGTTGACAAAATAAGAAAATCCACTTGAGTCCATGAAATTCTGTGAAGAACAAAATACAAATGGCAAAGTACCACCACCACCAGATCTGAAATGATTACTGTGCTGTGCAAAATCTATCTAGAAGAAACACTGCAAGTGGGATGTAAAAATTTTATATTTAGAAATTTTCAAATTCAAGGAACCTAGTTAGCAAAGCATAATGAAGCACATGAAATCAATTCTGAAATTTAGGTGGTTTCCACTTTTATATTGCTGCAAGATGAACTTTGTCCCCATGTTATCTGATTGTTGAAGCTGCTGCTATTTTTCCAGAAATTTCCTATGGCTCCTCAGTTGGGGATTACACTGAGTAGATAGAGGGCGTGACGGGTAGACTTGTTTCCTTCTAAGTCATTTGTTTTGCATGAATGTGTTTTCTCTTCTCTGTGTGCCTGCCTACCCCTGCCTCATCAGTCCTATTTTACCTAAACAATCAGGTAAAAGATACCAACTTTCTTCTCAATATGATAGTGTGGTGGCTTGAATACATTTGGCCCAGGGTATGGTACCATTAGGAGGTGTGGCCTTCCTAGGAGTAGGTATGATCCTATTGGAGTATGTGTGTCACTGTGGGCATGGGCTTGAAGACCCTCATCCTAGATGCCTGGGAGCCAGTCTTCTCCTTTTTTGCTTTCAAAACAAGATGTAGAACTCTCAGCTCCTACAGTGCCATGCCTGCCTAGATTCTGCCATGCTCCTGTAATGATGATAGTGGACTGAACCTTTGAACCTTTAAGCCAGCCCCAATTAAATGTTCTCCCTTAGAAGAGTTGCCTTGGTCATGGTATCTCTTCACAGCAATTAAACTCTAAGACAGATATTTTAGTAAATAAACTATACATAAAATAGCTCAGATAATTTCCATACAATCTTACTTTGAGAAATTAAGTTAACCTAGCTGAAAGTATTGCAAGCTGATTCTATGCATTCTACCTCATTCCTGCCAGTTAATTTGAACTCTCATTGGAAGTCCCTGCCAAAGCACAGCTGTCAGTCCAGTAGATCAAGAGAGAACAAGTCCCTCAAAACTATTCCAAAACCACTCAGTTACATGATATCAGAACTTCTCTCAGAAATATCTAAAAAGCATCCTTGCCTGTGCAGATCACAGAGTAAGCAGCCTGCTCAAATCCCCTGGGCTCAGCCAGCTCTCCCCAGTCTGATTTGGGAGTTCTCAAAGCATACAACCTGAACCAGTAAAAGCAATGAAACCTGGGAGAGAGATGCTTAGAAATGCAGCATTTCTCTTTCTAAGCCAGATCTACCAAGTCAGAAAGACCCAGGGATTAGAGTCGTTTGTGAAGCCCCAAACAGGTATCTCTGATACATTCCCAAATAGGGAAACCCTTGCCAAATTTTCCGTTTCAATTCCAGAACCTTCCATCTTGGAATTTATTCTCCATGAATCTGTTGGACACAACCCAAGGCTCATTTTTCTAGTCAATTCTCTGGACACCTCTGGTGAGACTTAGTAAAATCAAACATAATATTCCATGCACTATGTCTCTTTGTTCTTAGTTTCAATTCATTTCTTCTAGGCATGTGTTGAGTAGATGATATATTTATGTTTTCCACATTGAGTGGTGTAGTGGGAGAGTTAAAAAAAACAAGTTATCTGCTGTCACAGTGCAAGGGTCCCTTCTGACGGGTTTCATCAAATAGCAAAATATCCCTCAAATTATGTCCCACTTCTGTTTTATTAACGTCCATCTTCTGCCTTAACTATGGAGATAGCTCATAGGCACAGGAAGATATATCACTATATGTTCTCCTGAGACTAAATTCTCTGTTCTACTCTCCTTTTACCACTATTCAGATTAGCTTATTATTTTCTTCATTTTAAAGGGTGTGAAATGCATAAAATGTTCGTGCATATGGGAGCCAGCAAAGAAGGGGGAAAAAAAGATATTTTAAGGAGAGTCTTGAAATAAAAGTAGGGCAGGATATAAATTTTAAAGTGATTTCACTTCAAGCAAGATGCAAAGCAATTCATGAGGGAGAGACTCCAAGACACAAAATAATACAAGATGGATACCTCTGGTCAAGGCATACATTTCTATAACAAGACATTGCCATGAAAGCCATTAAAGCATTGCTCTTTACTTCCCCTCTCAAACCCCCATATCCCTTAAGCAGGATGTATTTTCCAAGGATGAGGAACAGAAAACCTATCAACCAGGAGCTAGACCCAAACATCTCCCATCATGTGGGTGGATACCCGGGGCTCTTCTCTCCCTCTCTCAATCCGTCAAGGAGGAATTGTTGATCAGGTAGACATTGAAATCTTTACCTTCCTTTGTTAGTTCATCTGGGACAAGAACCGCATTGATGGAGTTAAAGGCTGGATGTGATTTCTGTCTAGATCTTGAGAACTGAAAGCGCCTCAGCTGGACAACACACAGAGGGCGTTGCTTAGTGGAGCGGCATATGAACCACATGGACCTGTGGAACTGGTTGAGGGACCAGCTTGCCTGCTCAACAGTGAAAAGCAAGACATCTGTCTTATCTCACTATATGCATATATCGAAAAATGCTAACAAAATATGAAGGACAAATGGTCCTCTGCCTTTGGGTATATAATCTCTAGCATATTTAATACTGGAGTGTCAAAGCAATATCCATAGTCATGTCTTTTATCATCTTCCTCATCTTATTAGGAAAGGAAAGAGTTCAGGACTTAGGGAGATATTATTACTACAGTGCATTACCTGCCAGGTAGCCCATCTCAGAGCAGCATGTGGCTGCATAGATACAGACCAGGTGAAGAGGGTGAGTGTCCGCCCTACACCATCGTACTACAGTGCATTACCTGCCAGGTAGCCCATCTCAGAGCAGCATGTGGCTGCATAGACACAGACCAAGTGAAGAGGGTGAGTGTCCGCCCTACACCATCGTTGCTCTGTGAACAGTACATACTCTATGTGTTCTTTAAAGATGAGGCACAAAGTGGATAGTTAACAAAACGGAGCATTTCAAACAGGCTTTATACAGAATGAAATCCACAGTAAAGCTCGGCAGGGATTGACTTATTCGAATGTAAGAAGGTGGAGTGCTAAGCCTAGAGGTAGCCATCTTTCCTAAACTCCCACTGCCCAGTTCAGGAAACATGCTAGGCACCATTGCCGCATGTGGACTAGGACAAATGTCCCATCATCCCCCTCTCCCATCCACTGTTGTTTGCTTTTCATGTTTTCTCAGTCACACAGAGAATGAGAAATTCAAA
>JADRCH010000029.1:10860304-10903181 GCA_019843965.1 Rhynchomys soricoides
CCTCAGTGCCTTTAAAGCATCTCAACAATCTAACTGGACCAGCTTTGTCATTTATTTTGAACCTCTGACTTTGCTGATACTTCAGCTTTGGGTGGTTCAGTGCCTTAAACCTGGTATTTCTCTGTCTTCTAAGCTATTCTGGACAATTGTCCTTTTAATTGTGTTTTCATCTCTTTCTATACATTTACTACTTTCTTTCTACATCTATAGCAGGTATTTGTATATTTCCACATTTGTTTCTTATGGTCATACCCTCTGATAACAGACAAGAGAGAAGTTTTTTGTTCTCTTTACTGGTGTTGTATACCTTCTATGTAACAGGTCTACAGAGGAGACATGTTCAGACTCTGAATGAAATCTGATGACTTCATTCATTCAAGCCTTAGTTACTGTGTCATGTCTGTTTGCAAGGTCCAGGAAAGAGAACAAATGTTCACACAATTTATTGATCCACGTAACAAACAGCAGCATGCTTGATTAAAGGAATATCAGAAAAAAAAAGTGCAGAAATTAATTAGTTTTTAGAACATTAAATTGAAGCTGTGGGACTGCAGACAATTTGCTAGTCATGGATGGCAACAGGAAAGCTTAGCAAAAATATTAAAGACTTAATGCTCTGGTCTCTCTGTATCTTCCATTTTGGTTTTCTGGGTCTCATCTTACAGTGCGTGAACCAGTCCGGGCATTTTCAGAAGTGTGACTTGTTCATGTTCTGCTTACATGTTGTTGCTCTTACATGGGGCGGCATTTTGATGTCAGTTTCATCTAATTTTAATTAATTTCTGCACTTTCCTGGATCAGGTATCTTGCCTACTAGTCAGACCATTTCTTGATCAACTGGCTACTCCAGAGAATCTCACTAGGGGCTTGTGGAAGTCAAGTCCATTTCAAAGCCAGTGTCCTTTGCTGTCTGATAAAGGTTCATCTTATTTCTTTTCATTTATCAACAAAATTCTGGAATTTACATGACCAGATTCTTAGCCTAGGACTCCATTCGTTTTATCTACACCTTCTTAGCTTTGACACAAGGTCTCACTGGATAGCTCTGGCTGACCTGGAACCATTAGACCAAGCTGGCTTGGAACTCATAAATCCTGCCTTTGCCTCCCAAGTGCTGCAGTTAAAGTAGCTTGTTACTACATCCAGCAACAACCCTTTATTTTGTTGGCAAATCTAATTAAGAACTACTTTGTGTTAAAGCATTAACAACCATGCTTGCTAGCGTGCTGTTCTTAAGTTACATTCATGTGGTGGTTTGAATATGCTTGGCCATGGGAAGTGGCACTATTTGGAGTTGTGACCTTGTTGGAGAAGTGTGTCATTTTGAAGGTGGGCTTTGAGATCCTATGCTCAGGCTCTACTCAGTGTGGCAGAGAGTTTCTCTGGTTGTTTTGGATCAAGAAGCAGAACTCTCAACTCCTTCTCCAGGAACATGTCTGCCTGGATGCTGCCATACTTCCTGCCTTAGATGGTAATCAAATGAACCTCTGAAACTATGAGCCAACCCCAATTAAATGTTTTCTTTATAAGAGTTGCCTTGGTCATAGTGTCTCCTCACTGGAAGCCCAAACTATGACAGAACTTGTGACCAGGGACTGGGGTATTGTGATAGGTCTGATCATGTGTAAGCAATTTATTTCATATTGTATCAGATATAAGCATTGCTTGGACATCTCTGAACATTGATGAAAACACACTCTGAAATAATGGTGATGAAGAAGTGTTATTTTCTTTAATATATTTCTGATTTACTTATGTAAGAGAATGGGAAGACCAGAGGAAGGGGACAGGATATACCTTAAGAATAAATAAATAATCGCCATTCAAATGAGGATCAGGTTATGTGATCTGCAAGTGTGCCACTATAAAATTTGAAATTGCCAGACTGAGTAAATAAAAATGTACTTCACCCAGTTATATTTGAATTTCAGAAGAAAAAAAAAGAAATGGATGACATTTCAAACATACTTATGGCTAAATTATTTTTGCTTATGTGAAATTCAACTTAACGGAACAGTCTGCATTTTAATCTGTCAATCCTAATTGCTCCTGATAGGGAAGTAAGCTTAATGTGTAATCGACAAAAAATTTCAACACAGGAAACATAAGCAATACCAGATATAAATCCATCTGAAAAAAAACCAGAAAGTCAGCTCACTAGGATGAATCACAAACTCACTGAACAATGGGGAAAATGAAGAGGTCGTGTGGGGCTGCTCAGTCATGGGCAGGCCTGCTGGTCACTGAGGAAAGAGGAAAACTATCAAGTAACACTGGCCTCGCAACTGTTTCTTCGCAACATGGTTCCCAATCTCCCTAATACTGTGACCTTGTAATACAGTTCCTCATGCTGTGGTGACCTCCAACCATAAATTTATTTCATTGTTACTTCATAACTGTAATTTTGCCATTGCTATGATTCATAATGTAAACATCTGGTATGCAGGATATCTGATATGCCAACCCTGTGAAAGGGTTGTTTGACCTCAAAGCAGGGAAGACCCACAGGTTAAGAAACATTGCTTTATATTCGAGGTCTCTCTCCTAGATGGAGTGGCAGTGTACCAGGAACAACAGGTTCGTTTTGTCTAGTTAGTCTTCATTGCATAAAAGTATTAGGCACATGGTTAATAGTTAGGGAACATTTTTCCAGAAACAATAGCAGCCATTTAGAAGCTCCTTGCTTATGTTTGCCTGGAGAAGTGAGTTAATCTCTGTACCAATAATTTTGTAAACAATTTAAAAGAGAGAGTAACATACAATCACAAAGATTAGTAAAAGAAATTCTCTTTCTTTTTTTATGCAGCAGTATTGAGAAAGCCAGTTATACCTGCTTTACAGTGTATAAATCAGGGCATTAGGGGTGTGTGTGTGTGTGTGTGTGTGTGTGTGTGTGTGTTTCAGGACTTGTCAAAGAACAAAACAATCTCTTTTTTTGCATTCTTTTATCAAATTCTTTGACAAATTCAAAATACTTAGACACTACAATGAAGTTCTATTTCAATGAACTTGATCACATGAAGATGCTTGCTTTATTTACTTGATTGGTCCAGAAAATACCAAGGTCTGAATGAAGTCTTATAGACAAAGAGATTTCTGTCCTTTAACTTGACAGGATGGGAGGTGATTTTAAGGTTTCTTCTGGTTGCCTCACCAAGTTCAAAGAATGAGGCGAGAGTCACTGTAGACACATGGACTAACTTGCACACTGGAGGGAGGCTCCTTTTTGAGAGAAGATAGGTCAAACAGAGTAAGCAATCAAATGAGCCACAAGGACACATCAGCAGCCGAGCTGTCCACTGGACCCCAGTTCTTCAATCGATAGTGGGAAGGTTTGATGTAACATTAACAAAAAGAGAACTTGGTTAAAAATTCATATTATTCATTACTTTTATTGGGGGGGGCAATCAATTTAGTTAATCAAATGTTCCTAAATATGTGGATAACTTTTTAACTGCTAGTTTGTATGAAATCCTTTTCACTCCTAATTTTTTAAGCTATGTTTAATTTCTGATGGTCTACCCTGACATGATCATATTAATAAAAAGAATGAATAAACTCCTCAGTTTCTGCCAAATAAAATCATCATTATTTAATCAGTTGTCCTTCTAAAATGAAATTAGTGCAAAGTTCATTGTGCTTTTTTTTTTTTTTCAAAACCTTCCATTTGGTTCTAAAATTTTCTTTGATTTCTTTGTTTGCATCTTAACAGATTTTTTCCCCTTCATTTCTTGCTTTTTCTTGTTTACCAGACTCTCATGCTCTTGCGTAAGTGGACTGTAAATCTGAGATCCATACAAGGCAAAAACCACTTCTTCAATACCAAGAATTAGGTGGCATCACCCTTCTGTGACATCACCTCTCAAATGTTGAGTGTCATTTTGAAGACCTTCTCTTGGTGCCATCTCGTGGCTTCAATACATCCTCTCCAGATGCTTCTATGTTCTAAACACAGTGGAGAAGCTCTGTGCATTTGTGGTTGCTTTATTTATTTTTGTGTCTACTGTTTAACAATATTCCCATCATCTTTAACATCTTTACAGGTTGTTGTTCCTTTTAAAGGTACAACATCTGTAAGCAAATATGTAGGAAAATGTAAGACAAAAACAGTTGCATAAAAGATTAGGGAACGATGGAGAAATTTGAATTTCTTGATCTGTGTGCTATGAAACACCAAATTAGCTACTTTGTTGAGGATTCTTAATAATCTGGGTTTAGAACTCAGAGTATGTCTTTTCTACTTTTCCAATAAACTTCAGTAAATGACTAGAGTGCATTGGGTTTCATTGAAAGAGAGAAAGCACACATGTGCGCATGAGGAATGCTTCTTCAAAAATGACATGTCAGTTTTATTAGAAGGTGCCTGCCGTTCCAGACTATTCAGTGATCACCATGGAAGCATGAGGACACCTTGGATATGTATCATTCCATACATATTGAGAAGATGTATGTGTTTCCCTAAGAAAGTAAAATTATCTTCTTCTCCAATACTAAGGCCATTTCTGCCTAAGCCCATTTGGCAAGAAAGCAGCTCATTTGCTGCCAAGAAGAGCAGGATTTGGCACAGATTTCACAAGGTGAAACCCTGTAGGTGTTTCTGCGGGGTACTACCAATGTGAAAAAGGGATGCTGGTGGGTTGCCAGTGGGAGAAACAGAAGTCAGCCAATGCCTCTCTGGTCCAGGTGTCTGTGTAAGCCAAGAACCCTGGCAGCACTCCTGCCTAATAAATATTTTTGTTGGAGAACTGATTGTGGGATTCCCCAGTGATGCATGAATCCCCCGAGTCAGAGCCGTCTGTGACTTTGAGTTGAAGATTTTATTTTCATTCTTATGCACTGGTTATCAACATTTTGCCATCTGATAATTTGAAGTTTAAGCACGTGATGAAAGCAATGGACCCTTCATCCCCAGAGGGACAATGCACAAAAAGCACTAATGGATATGGCCTCTGTTTATGGGATCTGAGTTTAGGAAGCTGAGCTCTGGTTATTGGCTAGGTTCCCCTCCGCCTTGGTGAATAAAGAACTTGGAAGCATGAGGCATTTGAATACGAAGGTTTGCAGAGTCAAAAGAACTTTGAGGATCCACTGGCCCCATTTGCTTTCCCAGATAAGTGGGCTATCCAAATTAGAACACAAGCTCTGAGCTAGGAATCAAACACAGTGCTTCATGTGTGATAGGCAAGTCCCTAGCACTACAGTCTCATATTCTCTGGCATGCATGAAAAGAGCCTGACGCATCTCCCAGATTATCCCTTGCAATTCCATTATTCTCCCTTCTGCCCCACAGCGTTCTTAAACAACCACTGGTGTTTATCAGTCTATCAACCTACAAGTTTCTAGCTTGGTGACAGGAATGTTCTAGGTTGGAGTATATTTCCGCAAACACCTGCCTTTCCTAAAAGATGGTTATAGAGCCTCATTTCAAATATAATAATTCCAAAAAGAATTCACTGTGTATTTACCACAAACCTAATGCGCGATTTGTACCCCTTTTCCTCAAACCTTCCCTCAGATCCTACCAGGTAGCTTTAATAAAGGATATCAAGTTTTCAGATGTCTCTATAGATCAAAACTTTACGATAGAGCCTGTTGTTCTCTGAAAAATATTTCTTGGTCAGTATCAAACTGGGTTTAAGTGACTGCTTTGCACTGGTGTGACCTGAGTGAGTCTGACACTATTACAACTGCTGGGTTCACACAATGCTGGATCAAATTTGAATGTACAAGTTGCCACTCAGACTAATATGTATTCCAGTGCTTGCTCAGGACGTGTACTATCATATCTGGGTCAGCTACTAACAAGTGGTATAATTTTAAAAGTGTTACTTGCCAAGTGTAGTTTCCACAGCTATCAAAATAAGGGGTGTGACAACATTAGTAAGAAGCTCTAGGGCAGTCCCCTCCATGGCTTGTGGCTAAGTGACAAACGCTGTGGCCTCCTTAAGAGCGGCTACCTACCTCTGCATATTTTCTTCCTCCTCAGTGCACAGACTGAATGGCTAAATTGACTTGTTTTGTTGAACGACAAAGGAATTTTGTGTGGCTGTGCCTGGGACACACACCTAAGAGGCTCCCCCATGCTATGTGCTTTGATGTGCCCTTGGGGCTGGCATTCCTGCAGGAAAACTTGAACATGGTTTTTTAATAGCTTTACCCTTAAAAACTGACCGTCTGTTATTTGGAAAAGTAGTTTAATTGATTGCGTGCCGGCCTAAGAGTCAAAACTCTTTCTCCAAGGCCAATTTTTAGGGTAGGTTTTTTTGGTTTTGTTTTTGTTTTTTTCATTAGCAAGGGCAGAGAAAACCAATTAAGAAAAGGAGAGGCTTTTAAACCTGTTGAAAATGTTCATCAGCCTGTTGTATGTTCATTTTTTCATCCTAACAGAAAGAAGTCTCAAGGGAAGACCATGAACACTTTATTTTCTAAGCATGCTATTAGGAATAAAAAACCAGTACTTAGCCTAATGCCTTGAACCATTGTGGAGACTAAGTGCATTACAAAGGAAAGGAGAGCACACAGACTTGGATGAACTTAGAACTATTACAGGGGTGATGGAATTTGTTTCTCCTACTTAGCACTTGGAGTTTTCTCTGTCTTTAGAAAGTTTCTGCCTGAACAATAAAATAGACTAACCAATGTAGCTGAAGGGTACTTAAGAGCTCTGGTAATGGTTTCCTTCAGAGGAACTGCAAGCTAGTGTGAAAGAAAAAGAATGTAAAGACAATGACACCATTTTCCTCATAAAGCATCCTAAAATGGGCATGAGAGAGCAACAAGTCCACACCCATCCATGCCCAGGACATATACGGGCGACTCTGCACAGAAAATAAAGGAAATTTCAAAAATAAGGATTAGTAAGAAAAATAACTTCACAGATTCTTTAAAATGAGTCACCACTCATGGATTTTCACCCTCTAAAGCAATGAACAACTGGCATTCAACCTGAAGCTGACATTGCATTAGACAGCAATTAGCAGCTGTAATCTATGCGGTAAGATTAAATACCTGGGTTTTCATGTTTCACTAAATGTCTGGCCAGTATCAATTAAAACTGGTCCACAAAAGCAATCACAAGCCACACCAAAGTCATCAGTATCTTTTCAAAGATGAAAAACCAAGGTTTAGGAGTTTCCCTCTTAAAACAAGCTCCAAAGAGGCAGAGTCATGATAATGATCAGAAAAGGCGCATCTATCTGTCCTATTGAAATTATTTGTAATAAAATAACAAATTTTATTCGTCTATGTAATAAAATAGACGAATTTTCTAAATCTCATTTGAAGAACTCTGTGACTAAATCAATTCAAGCAGGCTTAAGCAACATTACAATTCATGACACATTTAAAATAGCAATGAACCTGTGATATAAAAGGTCATTTCATTGAGCAAACAAATTAGTACTTCTGTGTCATCAGGTGAAACTGAAGATGTGCCAAGCTCTGCCTGTACTGAATGAATTTCAGAGTCTTCAGATGCAATGGGCATATCTGAATGGAGCCAAGGTGAGAAAGTAACACCTTAACTACACAAAGCAAGAGAAAATGCTACAGCAAAGGGAAAAATTTGAAAACCAGTAAAGGCTATATAGCTCCACACATGGTTTCAGCACCCCTGCAGAAGTCTGAAGATTTGAGGTATCTACAAAGACATGCGTCATTTGAACCTCATTAGCCAGGATGGCTGCTCCCTCTACTGTCTTGTTAGAATTCAAGGCATTAGCTCTTAGTGAAACCTAAGTATGACCTTCAGTGGGGATCCAGAACACTTTTGCTTTGGGAATTGGTCAGTAATAGCTGCAGAACACATCTTGAAAATGACATCAAGGTTGGCACTTGAATCTAAGCTCTTAGCCACGTTCTTATTCAGCCTCTGAACATCCCACGATATGGGACTGAAATCACATAAAATCAAAGATATAAGAAAAACACTTACCTAGTAAGGTCACAGTATGAAGTATTACATACTGTATTTTCTGAACATGTTTTGGGTTTTCCTAAGTTTACACGCTCTTGTTTTAAACAAACCACCCAGGGTTTAGGGCAGGATTTCTTGATTCCTTTCAAATGTTGATGTTGAAAAGAAGATCAGAAACTGGGCATGGCAGTACACAGCTGTAATTCCAGCATCTGAGACACTGAAACAGAAGGACTTCCAAAGGCTCCGGGCCAGCCTGAGCTACAGAGTGAGTCTGGGACTCTCTAAGCTGTGCTGTTTGTTTAAAACCCAAACCAACCAAATAAAGTAAGAAAGGAAAAAAGACCTATAACATACAGAGTGATTTCCAGATACTTTATCCTTGTCCTCACCCCCTTTTCAACACAGGGTTTTTCTGTGTGTCCTTGGTTGTCCTAGAACTTGCTCTGTAGATCAGGCTGGCCTTAAACTCATAGATCTGCCTGCCTCTGCTTCTAAGTGCTGGGATTAAAGGTGTGCGCCCTCCCCCAGGCTTGTTCTCATTCAGAAAACTTTTCTTTCTGAATTAAACTCATGAAATCAACATTCCTTCAGATTTTTACACAGTTCTTCAGAGTGTATTTACATAGTTACAAAAGTAGTATTAAGTACCATGATCCATATTCTGCTTTACCTGTAGTATGTTTTCAAATGTTCCGGATCATGGCATGCTGGCATATGCTCCCTGGGACTGGGAACAATGTGAACCATGAACATGTGTAAGGACAACTCAGTACATGTGTGGATTCCTAAGCTCGCAAGGAAGCAACGCAACCTTCACAGTCCCATTAGTGATCTGTGAATGCACCACCAGGCCTGGGGAATACAGTTCCTAAAGCTCATAAAGAGGCATACCTGACTCTAGTAATTAGTGAATGACACTAAAAGTTGGTCTTTCTGTTTTTATTATGTACTTAAGAGTTCTCATTTCCCTATTAGATACAGATTCCCTATTAGATGTCAAGCACTGCTGAGTTATTGTTAATAGTCTAATATGGCAGTCCTTCTGATAACAACAGAAGTAATTTCTCATTTATTTCAAATTCAAGTGAGTACTTTGAGAACAAAGTAAAAACAAATTTTGCTTATTCTCTGTATTCTTGTGCCTATTATACTGTGTGCATTTGTGTGCACATATGTGTGTGTGTGTAAGTATACTCCTGTGTGTGTGTAAATGTGTGTGGATGCATGTGAGCACACTGCCGTGTGTGTTGTGTGTGTGCATGTTGTCAAACTCCTCTGTGTGTGTGTACATGTATATGCGTGTGTGCATGTGTGTGTACCTGTGGGCACACTCGTGTATATGAGTGTGTGTGTGTGTGTGCGTGTGTGTGTACCTATGGGCACACTCATGTATATCAATGTGTGTGCATGTGTGTGTACCTGGGGGCACACTCATGTATATGAGCGTGTGTGTGTGTGCGTGTGTGTATGTAAAGATCAGTATATCAGACATGTGAGTATGGTGACATATTAATTTCCTATTCTTGTTCAGCAAAGTCTCTGTGATTGAGAACTTAATGAAAAATCACGAAGAGGTTGATCAGATGGATTAGAAAATTCAATTTTGAATAGTTTTCTTATGGAATCATTTTTATGTTTAAAATAAAAATTGAACAAGTAAAAAGACAAAATCCTTAAAAGCATAAAAAGTACATCTATGACAAGCATATACTACTAAGACCCTACTCTGTGCTGAAGGACAGTCAGGCTACAGTTCTGTTTTCACAGTAGGCAAATAAATAAAAAATAAAGGTGAATTAATGGCTCTGGTATCAGGAAGAAAAGCTGACACTGATTTCCACTTTAATCAACAAGACAGAATAGTGTGCGTTATGTTTGTTTCCATGAAAGCTATTAGCATTTATAAAAACTGACCCCAAGAGTTATACACTTCTGCTCTTTGGAAAATAGTCTTTATGTTGTGATCATCTCCATCTGAATAAGACATCACTATGATATTGCTATAGTTCTAATAAGACCCTTAAAATCACTTTATAATTGCATTGAGCTTATATTTTTCAACAAAAATGATTCAATTTTATTTAAATTCTAGGAGAAGCAATCAAAAGGCAATCTCCTGCTTTGATTGCTTCTTAGGAACTGCCATGGTAAAATAATGCAGTTGCTTTGAATACCCAGTAACGATTTTCAACATTGCAACACACTGGTGTTAAAAGTCACTTTGTTCCTCCTGTCTCATAGGCTGTAAAAGTTCAGGAGACGGATGGATACAGTGGTAATAAAACTGAAAACCTACACACTCCATTTTTGAAATGACAATAGTTATTTGTAGGTTTCAGACTCTGCTCCATGCTCCTAAACTGAGTATGTTTGCCCTAAAATTGTTTCCAAGCTTACAAGATGCTCTCTAGTTTCAAAGACAAGCTCGGAATCAGAAAGCAGGATATTTGGTTTTGAAAAAAAAATCCTTAAAGATTTCTTTGAAGTCAGATATGGCACTGTTTCTTTGAACACACTACCTATCTACCCCCAAGAGTTTGTGTGTAGATCACGGTATTTACTTTTACTCCTCAAGGTTAATTTGAATTATATTTACATAAAGACATTTTTCTATATATGTTTAGAAACCCAGAACATGAGCATACTTCATCCAAGCTGCTGGGATCTGTATGGAAGTTGAATGGATTAAGCAATGCAAAAAGACTTCAAAGTTTGGAGTGAATTTGCATTGAGACATAAATTACCCAGGATATTCAAAGCCATAAATTAGCTTCAGGACATAAATGGCTCTCTGGTGGCTCACAGAAGCACAACAATTCTCTTTATTCCATATATATCTACTATCACGTTTTCTCTACGACTCTTCATGGGCTTGATTTCGTTGCCCACACTGTGTTTTTATTCCTATATTCAAAGTATGCTCACTGGTAGCTGCTACATGCCCAAAGTTAAAAGTATTGCACTGCCTATATTAATATTAACCTCATTTCCTTTTTATGCCTTGCACACACATGGGGTGAGCAGACACGAACTACTGGCACTATATAAACGAACAGAAATATTTTTAAAAATATGGATTAAGTATAACAGTCTAAAGGATTCTGTTTAGCTTCTTGACTATATAATAGTCAATATACAATGATATAATAGAGATATAATGTGCACTGTAGTACATAGAATACATACATGTATATATGGAATGTTTAGTAATTTTCATAAATATCTGCAAATAATGTTGAAAGCAGGGATCAGCATTTTCTAAGCAACAAAAAAAAAACCCCAAAAAACCCAGAAGTCATTTATTCAAAATATATTTCCTGTAGCTTAAGCAATTAAAAGTTTCACAAGAAGTATTCAGAAAAAAAAAGAAAACCCTGAAATTTTTGCACTCTTAAAAATGCAAAACATGAGTTCTATCTCATAAACTCAACTCAGTGTCCTGGGTAAATGTCATAATGTCCCCAAAGAGTGATAGAGTGAGAATCTGGCAATGAGTAACCACTACGAAGTGAATCTCATAAATATTTGAAATAACTGTCCTTCACTGATTAAATGTGCACACACTTCTGCTTTGGTCTCCTCCCTCAAAGGACTCTTCATTTCAGAAAAAAAGATGCTGTTGACAAACTGCCCCCATTTCAACCATAATAAGATGACTCCCTGTTCTAAGTGTAAAGAAAATAATATGTACTAGTCCCTTACATGTAAGCTTTATAAATTTCATTTTAAAACTTGTATGAACGTAGACCCATAAAGCACTAATCTCACGACCAAATGCCTATTCTGTACCTTCACCCTTTCCAGCCCCCCCCCCACACAATCTGTAAGGCAGACAGATGCACAGTCAATGCAAATGAAAATAACATACTTTTCTCAACATTGAAACTGCTGAATTGCTACATTTGTATCTTTTTAATGGCGTGGGTAAACAGTTGAATTGTGCGGTCTCAGTTTCCCTAAAATATGACGTGAAAATTAAAAGACGGGGTGAACAATGAGTGTGAGTACACACTTGTTTAGTGTAGGACAGATTTACAATGACGTAATCACACATTTTACAGAAGTGTGATATGAGTGGGGGAGGGGGTCTGCATCCTGATGTGAGGTTTATGAGGATCTCCTTAGGATCCTGATTTAACTGAAAGGAAAAGTCATAGGAAGTTGAAGGTGTTAAATGCTAGTAACGCTGTCTGAAAAATCCAAAGATATTTAATAACAATTAGAAAAACCAAAGGAATTGAAGGAATTTAAAGCAAAAATAAGTAATCACTTCTCTAGTAATATTTTTTTAACAATGAAACCGAGAATGAAAATTCTCCAAACCAAACCCCATCCTAATATAGAAATGTAACTTCTTAAAATTATCCTATAGTGTTTGCAGCTATGAACAAAAGAACTCCATTATTTCATTCCACAAACCTCACAAAAATCTTAGGCTGGAACTCAGTATATCTTTAAAATATATTTCTTTTAAAAATGTAAAAAATAATAATAATAACTCCCTAAAAGATTTCAGTGTTAATATTTATCTAGATATTTCAACCAGGTAGCAAAATCAACACATGCCCCAAAGCGAGAATTATTTAGGAGCCCAGATCCAACTGTTTCTCTTATGAAATAGTCCATCAGAACAAAAACCCAAAATAGTGAAGCAGGAGGAGAAAAAAGAATAATAATCAGAAGAAGAAGAAGAGGAAAGTAGCAAAGGAGGGCTTGAAAACCAGCAACAGCCTGCCAATTGCCACAGTGAATTTAAATAACCAATCACCATCAGTGTCTTTAACAGAAATAAAATCAGGCGCATCAGGAAATGTTATCGTACCTGCATGCACTTTAAGTGACTACGGCACACGGCACACGCTGTAAAATCTTCAGAAATAAAGCACACTTCCTTTAACTGCTGCAAAACACGGCTGCTGAAGCTCAGGATACATTTTTTTTTTTCAGGCAACTGATCCAGCTTTCTGCCAGCCCCATGACCTTTGAACTCCCTTCTGCCCCCTCCTCTTCTGCAGTCAAAGCCTGTGCTGCTCTCATTTGCATAAGGTTCAGGCAGTGCTCCAGCAGCCAAAGCGGAATGCTGGGTAAGGAATTGTGGAGCTGCTGTGGTTCGCCCAAGGTACCTGCATCCTGGAGCACCCGGACCCGCAGTGGGGAGTGGGTATGCTTCACCAGGCTGTCAACATCACACCTGCTATGTCCATTAATGCATAAAAGATTTTGGCGGATGTTTCGGTCTTACGCTACTTGTTTACGGTCTCGGTCTCCCCACCATAAGAAGCTGTCTGCAGCGACTCTGGTAACCAAGGAAACCCAAATAGTCAAATACTTCATTTAAATACGTGTGGAAGGCCAATTTAAAATTGTCATTAACTTCTCTTGTTTGGGAGACACAGCTCTTTTTAAGTGGAATATGTATCGCATGCATAATCAGACTTATGGGATGTTTTTGTTGTGGTGGTTTAAACAACATCTCACAGACATCAATTTACACTATACACATTAGAATGTGTATAATTGCACTATACATATTAGATGCAGTCATTTTAGTAATTTTGAAAAATGTTAAATGTGCCCAAGTGCCTTGGAGATCATCATCTTAAATGGTACCCAAAAATTAATTGTAAAGATTTTAGGTCCCAGGATGCCTTTAAAGGAGAGAGCATGAAAACCTAGAGCAAAGTTAGACTGCGTATTTAAATTCGAAGAGTCGCCTGACAGAAATGCTTGTCTTTCTTTCCCAGTGATGTTGAGCAGTGAGCTATTTATTATTTGTTACTCCTGGCTCTGATTTCCTTTCACACCAATCTATTTGAAGTACGAACTTCTCTACTACTCATAAACCCAAGAGCTACTGATTTCCGATAAATATTCCGTGTGTGCATATTTTATAAATATCCACAAAGACATAATTTCCCTTTTCTGAAATATTGAACCAGCAGTAATTCTAATTATCATAGGATTGACCCAGTCCTGTTCTTAAAATTAAGCTAATTATTTTTCTTCATATGTTAGTAACTAACATCTATTATATAAAAGGTTTTATAAGTGTTTTCCCTTACTGGAGAGAAAACAAAATATGGAAAATAAAAAGCAAATAAATATTAGTACGGACATTTTACTAAAGTATGAATATGTCTTTAAATAACATTATTGAAATTTTTTCATTTAAAATTTTTCATTTAAAAAAAATTACACATTTTACATAAATACCTTGCAGTATAGTGAAAAATACCAGCAAATTCTGAATCTTCTATAAGAAAAACAAACTAAGGCTATATAAAATTTTTTCATACGGAAAAGTGAAGCTTTTTTAAATCAACTATTTATTAGTCATTTGGCTTTATATATTTCTGCATACATAAAATATTAAAAATTGTTAAATTAAAATTTTCTTACCAATAAATTTTAAATAGAATAAACAACTTTTCAGTTTAAAATAATAATAATATCAGCATTTCTATTATATTTGACTACATCAAAAATTTAATCTTGCTGGGTCACTTCAAGTGCACCTTTCCTATTACACATTTGAAATACCTTTCAAAGTTTTTGTTTAAAGCAAAAACACAAATCAGCCCAACCTAATTTAAATGCAATCAAATACCAGGAAGTGTTGGGGGATTTATAAAAATCACCAACCTGTTCAAACAGCTGTAGTCGAGTCCTGGCAGTCTTTATTCATTAGAATCCAAAATAAATTGATTATCATTTTACAGTACGTGTCAGCATCATGGAAGGCATCATTCTTCCTGGTTCAGTGGAATCTTCTTACATTTCCCAGCCCGGTGTTTTATTGCTGGTACCATATGCTTTATTGTTCCGAGACAAGAGCTTCACTCGCACAAAGACTCATTACCTACTGCTTGCTGCACGGCATCAGCTTCAGCCAGGCTGCCTATATGTGATCACATGGAGTTCTGTCTGAGAGAGCCAGGCTTGCCCCTGACTTCACTGTGTCTGTGGATATTTTTATCAGCTGACTCTACCAGGGAGGAAGAAGCAGCAGATAAGGGAACTGCCCTAAGACATAAACGTAGAACAATTAGGGGAAATCCCCACACTAGATTTTATTATTACTGAAAATGATTCAACAGCCATATAAAAAGGGGAACTAGATTTTATTTTAATCAGAGGTTGAAGAAGAGTTTATGAAAGGAAAACTTGCCGAAGCCATTTCCTACCTTACGTTTCTGAAAGTACTGTTGCAGAAATATTATCCAAGAGCCCGGTTCTAATGAACCAACTGACTGCACATTTCTAACCTTTTAATTGCAACTATTTCTTTTCTTGGTTCCCCCAACCCCCACTAAAAGGCCAGATGCTGATTTCCTCAAAATTTCTCCCAGTAAAATCCCCATCACTAAAAGATACTCCACGTGAATACAAATAGAGACCCATTCTTTTTGATCCGGAGGATGGGAGGGTTAGACTCTTTTTATTGAAGTATATAAATGAGGTAGGTGATTAATTTATCTTCTAGAACACATTCCTAGAACAGCTGACTACAATGAACAATAAAGATCTCAAGTTAAAGAACAGATGGTTCATACTAATTCTTAAAATCACAGTAACTTATTTTAGACAGCTTACCTCAATGGAGCATATGGTTTACCTTATCTGATTTTAATGGTAACAAGTCCTTCCAGAGAAGATTGTGCTACATTGACGGGAACCTTTGGCTGCCTTGATATTGTTTCAGTACACATATACTATGTATGACTGAATACAGTCACACCAGCTTCCTATAACTAAATTCTCAAAACTTGAAAATCAATTAAGGATATTCAAACAAACAAAAACCTACATAGCTGACAGAGTTTGATTTAAAATTCCAAATATTTTATGGAATATTTGGTTGATAGGCTGCCTAACTTGAATTGGTATTTGAAAGCTTTTGACTCTCAAAAGTCAAAATTATCTGGTGGCAAACACATGAAAATTCCCCAAAGACCATGGAAGGAAAAGCCAAAAGCATCATATAATGATCAGAAAAATGAATTTGCTACACCATTAGATTGATATACAGTGCATTGTCATAGTCCTTATAAACATGTCAGTACTTAAAAAGAATGAAGGTACAGGTACATACGTTCATGTGCTTATTGATATGCACATATGTCAACCTTCAATCAATAAACTCTTATTTTCTAAAAGAAAAGCAATACTATGCAAACATTTTCTCAACTGAACGTTCAAAACACAGAGTTAGTCGGTATGATTAAAAAATAAGTACTTAAATGAAATGATTTTTCACATTTTTTCATATTATTTGAAGGGGTAGGATTGTTCTGGAAGGTTTCATGTCATAGGTAGTAAGTTTTTCTTAGCAGGAAAGGAATACCGAGGTGTACTTCCGGTGCCACCATTTTCAAGTGTTTGCTCCAGAACACCATGCTCATCTTTCCTTCTACAATACCTCAGAACCTCGGGCCCTAAATAAACATGAAAACAAAAACGTTCCTGTTGAACCATCATTGTCTGGCTCCTTCAAGGTGCCTATGTTTTAGTGAGTACCTTCGATGAGGTCAGCATTGCTAATATACAGGGAAATAAACAGAAGGCAGCCATGTTTTTTCTTTTACTGCATCACTTCAAAAGAGGGAAATACAATGGTTGCCAAGTGGAAGGAAAGACCCTGTTTTAAAAAAATCAAGTTATTTCAGAGTTCCTCCGGTGCTTCTGGGGGTTGGATGTGGGAGAAAGGAAGGTAAAAGTCCATACATGTGTGATTTTTTTGTATAGTTATGAATATAATATCAGAATATAAGAAGTAATTTGTTATAAGAACTGAAGATAAGTGAAATCAATATAAAAATAGCTAAAACAAGTGTCTAAAAGAATGAAGAATCCCTGATAGGAAGACTAGCCATACAATCTGTTAAATGTAAAACCCCGGAATTTCATTTATGTGGAAAACAGAAAGCTAAAGGTGGATGCCAGAACCAGAGAGATCTTGAAACAGGAAGAGTGGATCACGAAATAGTAATAGTAACAGGTCTCTCACTACTCCCTTAAATGACCTTGGTGAGTTATTGTTGAAAGTGATACCCTAATTTCCAAGTCTGTAATGGGGAACAAATACCTCTTTGGTGAGCAAGTCATGGAATATATAGAAATACTTCTACATTTCAACTCCATAAATTAGATTTAACCAAGCATTGGCCATTAATATTAATAATAAAAACATAGGTTATAAAATCATAATAACTGCTTGCAATAATTTTAATAAATTATTTTTATATCAAAAGCAAGTAGGGCTTTGGGAGAAAAAGATCGTCTTTGTATAGCGCATAAAAAATATGGAAGACATTTAAGAAATAATTTGAAATCTCAGGAACTTGCCTCTTGATTAAAACAAATTAGAAAATAGGCACCTCATTACGACCAACATTCTGGAATTCTCCGTCTGCAACATGGCAAGAGAGCTACAGCAGCGAGTCTCACATTGCACAATAAACAACAGTACTTCTGCTTATGCAACACTTTCATCAGCCAGGAGTTTTTCAGGTTTGTAACTGACAGAGGAAGACGAGATCACAGCTTAAAACAGTAAACAGCATCCAAGATTCAAGCGGTGCTTTAATTTTATGGTATTGAAAGTTGTGAACAAAGATAGTTCAGCTCTTACTATTGGTTCTTCCTAGCTTAGCTTTCCTCTGAAGACAAATTGACATCATGGAATCATTTGTTTTCCTCCTTTTTCCTCGAAAATAGACAAAGATTATTAAAAGGAATCTAAGACATTTGCTCTCTGGCTCCTGAAGTAACACAGGCATAGACTATTGCTAAAAGGATTATCTACTGAGCAGGAAGACTCACTGTGCTGAGTGTGTTTTGAGGCTCTACTATCTGCCCTTTACCCCAGCACCTCCTGGTGAGCTCACCCTTGATAAGGCTGCCCATCGGCTCCTTCCAGCCTATTAGGGAAGTAACTTGGCCATATCAGCTTAAAAATCCAGGAACAAGGCAGTCCAATTCAACGAACATTTATTGGGAAGTTACCATGTCTCAAGCTCTGAGACAGTTGCTAAGGATATATAATAGTGATATATTAACTATTTGCTAGAAGATCGGAATCTCTCTACCTTAAAAAAAAGTAAATAAAAATTTTGTTTTTAAAAAACTGCCACCGAGGTTGTGATTGAGTGGTGGTGACACAGGGGACATTGCTTTAATTTTAAAAACTTATCAATCCAATATGTACTTCATGTAAAATCAGTATAATGTCTTCGTGTTGAGATTGTCTGTTAAAATAAAAATGATGTAATATAAAATAATTCCTTTTGTAGCCTATTTTGTTTTGGGGATATCATAATCTAAAAAAGAATGCAAATCTTTCATAGCAAAATTATTTATGCCTATTATGGTTGTAAATTCTTCACTCTTCTTTAGACAAAAAGTACAGCCTAACCCTTCCACTTCCCCTGTGGGCCAGTAGCTTTTACTGAATTCTTTTCCAGGAGTCTGTAAAATGCCATTCAGAACATTTTAAGGATAGATCCTTAGAAACCCATGGCTTCAACCTGAAACTCCAAGTCCCCTGAGGCACTATATAAGGAGACGGGCTATTCCAAGGCTGCCATGCTGGAGAAGACACCCTTAGGCACTCTGGGAGAAAAGCAATTATTGCATAAATGTTGCCTTGGTGAATCTACAAAGACAAGAGGAACCTTTACAAACTAGAAAAAGAGGGAATTTGAGTTGACTTGAGGACATAGGAGATAAGGCAAGTGTTCAAAAGTGTTGAAGTAGAGAAAAAAATACTCACAGGAGGAAATATTGAGACAAAGTGTGGAGCAGAGACTCAAGGAAAGGCCATCCAGAGAGTGTTCCACCTGGGGATACATCCCATATACAGCCACCAAACCTGGATGTTCTTGTGGATTCTGGGAAGTACTTGCTGATGGAAGCCTGATAAACTGTCTTCTGAGAGGCTCAGGCAGAGCCTGACAAATACAGAGGCGGATGATTGCAGCCAATCATTGGACTGAGTGTGGGGTACCAGATAGAGGAGTTGGAGAAGGGACTGAAGGAACTGAGGGGATTTGCAGCTCCACGGAGGAAGCAACAGTGTCAACTGGCCAGACCCCCTGGAGCTCCCGAATACTGGATCACCAAGCAAAGAATACACATGGAGGGACCCATGGTGCTGGTCACATATGTAGCAGAGGAGGGCCTTCTTGACCATCATTGGGAGGAGAGGCCCTTGGGCCTGAGAGTGTTAAATGCCCCAATGTAGGGGAATGCTAGGGAGGGAAGACAGGAGTGAGTGGGTGGGTGGGTGGGGGAACACCCTCATAAAGACAGGGAGAAGGGGGATGGGATAGGGGGTTTCCAAAGGGGGAAACATTTGAAATGTAAATAAAGTAAATATCCAAAAAACAAAAAAAACAAGTATGGTGCCCCTATTGGGCAGCATGAGATTATTGCTGGTGTATCTGTGAGGCATGAGATCAGCAAAGGATGAGAGGTAGGGTCAACATCATAGGTAAAGGAGACAGGTTAGCCGTTGACTAGCTCAATGAACTACTGCCTCACTCACAAAGGGTTGGAAAACATGGGTAGCAACAGTGAGCTTGACCTGAACGTGGTGACTGGGGCAAGGGAGAAAAGAATCTAGCAGACAGCAAGATGGAAAACTTAAGCCTGGTGTGATAAACTGGTCTCCAATCTCGTTTATGGCTTAAAAATCTAATAGTCCAATGGTTCAGCTACCAGTCCTATTCAGACTTGGGAATGTTAATTAGGTGTACTAGCTAGTTTTGTGTGTCAACTTGACACAAGCTGAAGTTATCACAGAGAAAGGAGTTTCAGTTGAGAAAATGCCTCCATGAGATCCAGCAGTAAGGCATCCTCATAAGGTAACTCATAAGGTACCCTTGTGGGTGGTACCATCTGTGGGCTGGTAGTCTTGGGCTCTATAAGAAAGCCAGCTGAGCAAGCCAGGAGAAGCAAGCAAACAAGCCAGTAAGGAACGTCCCTCCATGACCTCTGCATTAGCTCCTGCTCCTTGACCTGCTTGAGTTCCAGTCCTGACTTCCTTTCGTGATGAACAGCAGCATGGAAGTGTAAGGTGAATAAACCCTTTCCTCCCCAACTTGCTTCTTGGTCATGATGTTTGTGCAGGAATAGAAACCCTGACTAAGACATTAAGCTACCTCTATCATGCTCAGTAATTTTGCATGTATTTTGATTTGTGCTGCCCTCGGAATTTCAACTTTGAAATAGTGTGAAAATACTTAACGTCAAATAGTATAGACATATTTGGGAGGCTGAAAGCAGCTGTAAAACAACTGACTTTGGATACAGGGAACACAGGAAAGTATTGACATTATTTTCTTATTTGTGATTTGGACATTGTGGGAGGGGCTGACGGAGAGGAAAAGAATACTTTCTGGTTGGGCAAAAAAGAAAAATGTAATTTCGATTTGTGAAGGATAAGGCTAACATATGTACAGAACCATGCAAAGGAACATGGAGTTTTATTCTTGTAGCTTTTCATTCAATTTGGACATTAGATGGTGAAAGCAGCAGATGTTAAATTTAGCAACTGGTGAATGGGCACTGAGGGGCACAGGTTTAATGGCTGGAATCCATCTACGACTATGACTATGACTATAGCAGCTCCAATACAAACATAAATCATCTGAACTTGGCTGCAAAGAAATCCTTATGCAAAGTGACCCCGATTAGGAAGTGTCCAGATTTCCTCCCACCCTTCCACCTACTCACACAAAGGGGTTAGAAAACAGCATTTGTTAAGAGAAAGAACCTAATGAAGCAAAGCTCCCGAGGAACACAAAGGGTACACTTACGTCATAGTGTGCATCAGCAGTGGTTATAGTAATCTCTTCTTAGGCTGAATTAGATATCTAACATGGGACAAAGTAAAATGTGGAGCTATATGGTACGACCTAATATCAACCACAAGCTGAACAGTTAAAAGGAAAGAAGAAAACAAAAAAACAAAAAACAAAAAACAAACAAACAAACAAAAAAACAATGAAATAGAATGGATGGATTTTTTTTAAATTCCTTAATTTTTTTATTCCTGGTACCATTACCACAATTTACAAGGCAATATACCTGATGTAATGAACAGAAAAAGACAAAGCTACAACAGATAAAAGACCTCAGGAATGTACATCTCATTGACACTACATCGCATTCATCGATAGCTGCTCTGTTTGCAAACTGTGGCTATGACAGTACTGAACAAGAAGGGTTTCCTGTTTAAGCTGCAGTAACCTTTCTGACTATGGATCATAGTTCCTTCTGTGGCAGATTTTTCCAGTTCCTCTAGTTCATTTGGGACGAATGTCTCAAAGTAACCTGCAGCTTTCTTGACAACTCTTCACTCTCTCTCTCTCCTGCTAAAAACTGGAGCCGTTTCTATTTTGTTTTAAAACCTGCTACCATATCCACCACTTCCACCTCCAGATCTATAGCCACCACCATAGGGCCTGCCTGAGCTTCTGCCACCAAAACTAACCCCCTTCATGTGAGGGTCCATAATTTGACTGTTGCTGTCCACTACAATCTCCAAAGTCATTATAGCTCCCACCAGCACCACAATTACCTCCACCAAAATGTCCTCCTTCCTTGTACCATCTCCTCCTCCTCCACCACCACCACATCCACCACCTTGGTTTCCATATCCCGGTCCACCACGTCCACAGCCTCCTCTACTACTGTAACCAGGACTACCACCACAGCTGCCACCATCACCTCAAATCCATTCTATCCATCATCACCACCTCCATAACCACCTCTGCTGCTGCCACCTCCACCACCCACCTCCACCACCTCTCTGAGATCTAGCAGACTGCATCTCTTGTTTAGAAAGGGCCCTTTTCACTTCACAATTATGTCCATTAATAGTGTAGTATTTCTGAACAACAATTCTATCAACTGTGTCATGATCATCAAAGGTTACAAAAGCAAATCCTCTCTGTTTTCCACTCTGCCTGTCTTCCATAACTTCTATGGTTTCGATCTTGCCATACTTTTCAAAGTAGTCTCTCAGATTATATTCTTCCGTATCTTCTTTAATACCACCAACAAAAATTTTCTTCATTGTTAAATGGACACCAGGCTTTACAGAATCCTCTCTAGAAACAGCTCTCTTTGGTTCCACCACACGCCCATCAACCTTGTGTGGCTGAGCACACATTGCAGCATCTACCTCTTCAACACAAGAGTAGGTCACAAAACCAAAGCCTCTGGAACGTTTTGTTTGGGGATCTCTCATTTCCACACAGTCTGTAGGTGTGCCCCATTTCTCAAAATGTTCTCTTAAGCGATCACCTGTGGTTTCAAAGCTCAAACCACCAATAAACAGCTTCCTCAGCTGCTCTGGTTCCTTTGGATCATGGCCCTCCTCAGCAGCAGTGACAGCCTGAGTCAGCTGGGGGCAACTGGGCAGTGGTTTTACCTCAATTTTAAAACCAGACTTACCTCTTCCAACTCAAGTTTAATATGGGACCAAGAGGAAGATTGAATGGATGGATTTTTTTAATGTCAATAAGGTTATACCATAGCTAAAAAAGGCCACAAAACCACTTTAGAGTAGAGACTAAGAGAAGTTGTTCATTTTTGTTTTCATTTTCATTTACAAAAACCATAAACACTTGGCCAATGAAATAAATATTTTTATATGTATACTGGGTATATATACATGCAAACAGCTTTGGTATATTATTTATATGGAGTCATTGATACAAATATATAGGTAGACATAGATGCAATGGGAGCATCTGTTGTATATTCACTGTTAATACTTGGAACTGAGTTTTTTACTCTGACATGTTAAGAGAGATAAACGTTGTAACCAGTGACCTAAGTGGTTCTCCATCTATTTACAGAAACAGATGCAAACAGTGAGTTGCAGAATGAGGAAGACATTTTAAAACTGAAGAATATGTAAGAACTCAAAGACAAGGTGGACAATATTATCAAAATCATCTAGTAGTTAACAATCACTGGTCAAATGATTTATAATTAATAATTCACACAAATCATTGAAACAAGCATATGAAGGAGTTTTTCCAAAGCATGTCTTCTGCATAGATGACATAACTGAGACACAGGCCAGTTAAGAAGCACTGTCAGTATTCTATCTGAGAAAGTTTGACTAAAGATTTAATCTGGTGTGGCCCTTCTGGGCACATTACCCTATCACAGCCGATGTACATATGAGGAACACTGAGGAACTCAGTCTAAGGATGTTCAGTTTGTTGAGAGCAAGCATTTGGAATTGGAATACTTGGAACCTGTCTTAGCACCAGTCTGCACAGTTCAGGATAGTGGGGAGAGCTTGATTACGACCATTTTAAGAAGCTCTGGAAACTTGTCAAAATGAAATGGAAAGAGAACCCGAGAGACTGATAAATTATTTCAGGAAAAAAGGTATAAAGCTCTGAATGAATAGGTTGGTAGTCTCGGGGTAGAGAAAGGGACTGGGCAATGAGCAAACCACAGACACTCAAACTGGGGTTGAAGGAGTGCTCTACATCCAGAGTTTTCAACTTGGGAACGAAAATGAATGATGATACCATTAGCCAAGGTTAAAAATATAGAGCTATTTGGTGCTAAACATCAGTCATTTCCATGTATCAGGTAACAGGAGGACAGGATTCTAAGCGAAGGAAGACACCATGTTGGTCCTTCAGGGCACAGGCCTGGCAGGGAGAGCTTGTAAACAAAATTACTCAGATACCAGTTGGTTCCATCATAGCTAACTTTGAAGAGTATCGACTCTCAGCCAGGTGGTAGCAGCTGGTGCACACCTTTAATCCCAGCACTCGGGAGGCAGAGACAAGCAGATCTCTGTGATTAAGGCCAGCCTGGTCTACAGAATTAGTTCAGGACAGACAAGGCTACACAAAGAAACCCTGTCTCAAAAAGGGGTGGGGGTGGGGGAGGCTTTCTCTTTGTATTAAAGATTAAGAATAAACAAAAAAGGCTGCTTTTACCAAAACATTTCAAATCTAGAATGCCATCAATTACATGTAACTATGATGTCTATTTAAGATACTACTATATAAAAGTACTTTAGGCAGATTAAAACCGTGCTCCTGATGGAGAAATCCACCTCCATGCTTTATATTAATCATTCAACCTGAATAAATATAAGAAGTAAATTAGGTTTCTCCTTTAGGCAAATGTATTAATGAGCTCACTTCCATGGCTACTAAAGCTAGTGGCAGGCAGCATGGCATGAAGCATGCCATTTTCTTTCTTGTTCATATAGTCAGGTTTCTATTTAGTATTCATTATTCATGTCTGTTTTTATCATGAAACACTATTACATGAAACCACAATCCAAGTATATTTGGCTCTTGGTTTTATTTATGGGGGAATGAAATTATGCAGCCTTCTGATACTGGGGTGTGACTGTAAGAGCTATAGATATGCTGTCATATGGGTAAGGAATTTATCTGTTCCTTAATGTTAGACCATGGAGCACTTAATTTAGAAAACCTGTTTAAACTGCAGATTTTCTTGCACTTGTATTAATTTGAAAACCCAACAAGACATTGAAGAAGAGCAATAATTGCTTAAACAGACTGATAAAATGTATCCACTTTGATAATGAACATTGATAAATATATTGGCAAGAGGGAACTCTCATATATTATTAATGTAAGTGTAAACTAGTCCAGCCTCTAGGGTACTCCGTGTAGAGGTCCCTCTAAAGCCTAAAAAAAGATCTACTCTATCACACTATCACACGCCTCTACCACTCCTGTTTATTTACCTGAAGTCCACATACTGTATCACAGAAATGCTAATTATCATTGTTATTATTACAGAACTATTCACAAAGGCTGAGTTATGGAACCAGACTAAGTGTCCAAGAGGAATGATCAGTAAAAATATGCTAAATGTACAGTGAATATTTTTTGCAATAAAAACAATTTGAGATAATATAGTGACTGGATTGAACTAGTCTCAGAAAGATAATTGTCACATGTCTTCATTCATTTGTGGTTCCTAGATTTTATATGGAAATTTAAAATCACACAGAGAGGACATGAAAACAGAATTGAAACATTATAGGACAGCATGTTACACTTGAATATTATAACCTTGGTACCTGTAGCTGACCAGCATGGATATTATTACTGTTTGTTGGCCATCTTTATCTCTTTAAATCTTGGTGGGTTATCTATAGAACATGTAATAAAAATGGGTAAGATAATACTAGGCTTTATAATTGCTACTGCTCATGGCCACTCACAGTCTAACAAATTTATTACATTATATTTATACACTATGTCTTTGACCTGTGGAAGCCTATGCTTGCATATATCCCTCCAATTATGATAGTCTATAAATCTTGGAATCAAGAGACAGTAAAACTTAATAGTCAAGAATAATGTAGTTTTGAATACAAAGATATTTGAGTACATCACTTTTATAATAGCTAAAAATTAGAAGCATGCAAATATTTTTAAAATATATTCTCAATGCTGCAGAATATCAGATAACCACTAAAATTACAGCATTGAGTATGTACAGACAATATAGAATGAAAACTGCTGACAAAATTACCAGAAATATAGTATGAATAATTGCAACTAATGCACATAAGAAAACTGGAGAGAAACAAAAGAATTAGTGATTATGTGTGAGCACTAAACAATATGCACACTGTGGTCTCAGTATAATCTGCTCTCTGTTTTCATTTGTTCACATGTACAGAAGTCTACCAAACACAGAAACACTTAGGAAAAATTAACTTGTTCTGAACTTGGACAGATTCTTTTTCTTGTAATTTCTCCCTAAATACTCTTTGCACATCATTCTACTGTGTTAGGTATAGCAAGAAATCCAGAGCCAGGCAGTGGTGGCACATGCCTTTAATCCCAGCACTCAGGAGGCAGAGACAGGTGGATTTATGAGTTTGAGGCCAGCCTGTCTACAAAGTGTGTTCCAGGACAGCCAAGGCTACACAGAGAAACCCTATCTCGAACAAAACAAACAAAAAAAGAAAGAAAGAAAGAAAGAAAAAAAGAAAGAAAGAAAGAAACCCAGAAATGGTGTGTATGTATTGAAGAATGCAGACTGCTTCTGTGCCAATACAGCACCATTTTATGCAAGGTTCTGCATCATCCCAACTACTGTTGTCAAAGGGTAGGTCTCAGAATCATTCTTCCATCAATACTGGGAGATTACTGTGCTTTAAATAAATAAGCACAAACTAAATGAAAACAATCAAAATAATTATTTAAAACAACAATGATCTCTTAGAATGGATGATTTTGATATTTTCTTCTTTGACTTTTTTCTATACTTTCCTACTTTTATTATCATTAATGCAATATAAAATAATATTGAATAACATATGAATTAAGGATATTCATATGGTTACTGTGCTGGAGTTAGTTCTACTAAAATTATCATAGTCAGAAAAGCATTTAGAAATCAGTATGTGCCTTTAAAATTTTCAATTGCTGTAAATATTCACTTTTAGAAATGAAAGGAATTGATCCCTGACACCAACACTCCACCCTTAGGCTAGATTTGAAGCCTGCTGTTGCTGTCTCCAGCCTCCCTGAAGACCTGCTTGCTTTTGCCTGATGAACATTCATTTCTCTGTAACATTTTCTACAAGTAACCAAATACCAGGGTGTTTTCTGTTAAATTCACTTCACAGGTACTGCAAAGCACTTTATGCAGCTATTCTTCCCTTTCCCAGAGTTTCAAGGGATGGAAAGACTGACCGGAAATGGCTCACAAGGGACTCGGTGAGTGACACTCCTCATGGCCATAGGGCCCCAACCATCACGTTTATCTTCAATAAAGTAGTTTATCTGGTGGTAGAAAAAAAGAGGGGTTGTACCTACATTTAAAAAAAAAAGTAGGGGGAAAAGTCCAGGGCAACTAGAGAAATATTTGACTGTTTTATGAGAATTTAGATAATCTAGAACTTAGCACTATGCAGTTCCAGTTAAAATTCAACAGCTTGGGGGTGAGGGTGGGGGGTAGAAAAGAAAAGGCCTTGGGTAAAAGCATCTAATTGGGAAAAAAATTAGTGCCTTCCTGCCGGGGTTCCTTTATGCTTGGAGAGTGCCCTGGAGGCAGAGGTTCCTCTGGTCAGCTCTTCTTTTCCTGAATCCCAGAGAGATCTGATGCTGAAGCTTTCTGAACCTGATCATGTGACCAGTGAGTTCTGTTCCGGTTACTAACTGATACTGAAAAGGAACCAATCATTGCAGCATCGTTGGGAAATGTTTCCCAGGCAACAGCATGAGGGACATTTTTTAATGTGCTTCGCTCAGTAAATCTTTGGGTATAAATAGGAGCCTCTAAGTCCGACATCAGAGGGCAGTGCAGTAGTAACTATGAGACGTCTACTAACCTGATTTCTCATAGTTTCTGGTTTTATTTCTCACGATTTATTTTTTCTTTCACAAGTTGAATTTTTCATTTGCCTATTATGCAAATGCATTTCCAATACTAAAAACATAGTCAGAAACAGGGGTGTCTATGTCAAAGGACCTTCCTGACTGTGTTCACAGTCTTAGAACAGATCGTGAGACTTGTCCATGAGAGGTGCTGAGACTGTGGAATAAGTTCTCGGGAACTTCTATTTTGAAAGAAACAGAAGGTGCACACAAACACTGAGACAGATGTCTTTAGAATATTGGCTACTGCTGGTAAAACTTCAGGTTGTTCAGAGGACAGAATTGTTTAACACGGACTTCCTGTTTGTGATTCCCAAGCTTGTCTAAATAAAGCAGATGAAAAGCTGGCAATATTGCACGCACTTGTTCCTTCTCAACAGCAGGGTTACAAGAACTGGTTCAGACAAGATGTCTCGCAGTTATTTTCCTTTCCTGCAGACACCCTGCAGCTGATAACACATTTTCAGCCTTGTTACAAATTTTTCCTACTGCTAAAATTTCTTGGGCCTTTTTCTCAGGCACCGGTCATCACGACCAATATTTCTGTCAACGTCCTTTCCCGTTTGTTTTCTTGCGAACAAGAGAAGGATGTGCTTTATGCCGTTCCCAATCCTACGAGCTGTCCCCGTGACATTGCATGCCCAGCTTCGTATCAATCTGTTTAGAGTCACTGGGTACTGAGGGGAGATATACGTGAATCTTGGGGGTACTCAGGCCTTTCCAATGAGCCTCACATATTAGATAACACCTCTGCCGATATGTAAGCCACTCAAAAAACATTATTAGTTCTGTCAATGTAAGCATCTTTGATGGCATGCGATTTAAAAAAAGAACCTTCATAACTATTACACGCAGAAGAGTGATATTTCACATTCACATGGAATCAATTTCCAAGGAGTTTAGTGGTATTCAATATCACTGACATATAGGTTAATAATAAGAATTTTCTCTTCAAATGAATCCTCAAGAAGAGCTGGATCAAAAAGTAAAAGAGGAGGAAAATTACAAAATACTCTTTTTATTCATATTGTTGATTCTTCTCTCTGAAAGCAAAGGACAGAGTGAGCTGTGGAGTCTATTGAAAACTTCTAGCTCTGGAGAAAAATGTCTTGAACAACAGATCCCTCTGTGGCAATACTTTTGTAAACATTGGCATTAAACTCATAGAAAATAATGTGTAGGAGTAAATGTGATCTGAGAGTATTTGCAGAGAAAGCAGTCTAAATGAACAGTCTATTTCGGACACAATGAATAAACAGTTGAAGTTGAAATGACTCTTTTAAAGGATATCACACACACACACACACACACACACACACACACACACGGTTACAGAATTGGAAAAGTAAAAGTTATTATTAGAGAGGATTTTTTTGAAAGAGAGAGATGCCCACCATCATCACTCTATGAGCCCCCTTTTATACAGTGTTTTACAGGGTTTGTGCTTCCTAGCAAAAAAATACTCCATCTCTTAATGGACTCACACTGCCTCCTGAGGTTTAAACATTTACTTTTGTCCTTAAATAGTCTTGCAAGTTAGAAGGGCCACTTGTAAGTTTATGGGCTTTAGAGCCAGGAGAAGTAAGGTAGGGGTTCCGCATGACCACAACCCTATTAGAACTGTCTGCTCTCATCTCTTTCATCGAAGCAGACTGTGTTAACAACTGCAGGAAATAAAGCTTCTTAAAGTATGGAATTTAACATGTAGAGATCCTCACTAGGATACAGCATTTCCTTTCTGAGAGGGAAATATACAATATTTAAAGGCATAGTTCCTAGACCTAAATATACTATATGAAACTGGAGGACAGCTTTACCTAAATAAAAGAATAATAACACTGTGAGCCCCTCTAACGCGAGTTTCAGTGAGACAACCCTCATCATGAATACTATTGAAATCAGCAGCCTAAAGATTAAAAACAATGGGGCTGGAGAATTGGTTCAGCAGTTAGGAACACTTGTCGCTATTGCAGAGGGCCAGGATTCGGTTCCCAGCACCCATGTGGCAGCTTATCACCATCTGCAACTCCAGTTCCAGGGATCTGACACTTTCTTCTGACCTTTACGGACACAAGGCAAGCACATGGCACACCTACATACATGCACACAAAATAATATTTATACACATTAAGATAAATAAATCTAATTTTTGCAAGATTAAAGACCCATGATTAAAGAAGTAATTGCTTTGCCAAGTACATAAGCCAAAAAAATAAAAAAAGTTTGATCAACTAACCCCAACAAAGTTGTATAGATATCTGTCCCTGTTTTCTAAAGAATCTATTTCTGTATTTCTTTCCTTCTCACCAAAAGTCACAAGGCTTCAAAAGACCAAAGCTCCACTGGCTATCAAATCCTGCAGAGTTGTAATTGTGCTTTCTGCAGTCTTGGTGGATGCCATTGGGACCGGAAGAGACAATCCCTCAGGATGAGCCAAGTGGCTTCCAGGCAGACAGAATTCTGTAAAGCTCGCTTGAGCGTACAGAAAAACATTCTAAGACAAGGTCCAGGAAGGTGGATGGACGGATAAGTAGTACACCGTGTTTATAACACTGTGGTAGGCTTGATTGCCAGTGGGAAGGGATAACCGCTCAAGTCTATATCACCGAAGCCAGAGCTGACCTCCTCCGTGTGCCTTTGGAGAAAGGGGTGTGTAATATTTCTTCAAAGGATAAACTTTGTAATATGTCACTTGCATGTGTATTTTCACTTTGGAATACTTTTAGGAGAAAGGTCCATCACTGAAGAAAAATTTTCCAGGTTAAAATAGTGAGAGTTTATTAGATTCTGAAGAATAGTGATAGAACCTAGTTAGAGACCTTGACCTCTGCTTAGTATTTAAAAGTAGCTCTCCATTTTTAATAATATTACAACCAATTTTACCACCCTATGCAATAAGCAACATGAAGATGATGTAAAGTCAGTAGTAACATTATTTCCTATTTGTTTTTGTTATATATCTTTCAGTTTAGTTAGATTATGTAAATTTATATATAATTATTATTTTCCACCCTATGCCTTTCTCCCTACCATCTCTAGCATATCTCTACCGCAAGACCTTGCTGTACTGTAAAAGAGGTATAAGAGTTTGTAGACTACCCACTAAGGCATGGAAATGATCCTGGTTCATATTATGTAGTATGCTGCTACATAGACACTAAGAATTAAAGCACTATCATCAGTCACCTTAAAGGATCCCATACAGTAATCCATGTCTACAAGCAGATTAATGATGAAGACAGGTGTGCCAAGATGAATATCATTTTAGGTCATCCAAGGCTAACTCTCCTGGAGATTCAAAGATTTATTGGAAAGAATGAAGGACATCAAATAACTGAATGTGAAATTAATTTGCAATTGAGTAATACGTAAATCATTGGCACTTTCAGATGAATACATAATGTTTACTTCCTTAAAACAAGCACTGTAGTTGTTTGGGCAATTGGGGTGAATATATACCTATTCGTGTAATTGTGGGTTTGAATTTTACAAATTCCATCATTTTATGTGGTAATTTCCTCTTTTGTTAACTCATGGAATGATGGATTTCTTTCTTAGATAGTTTCTACTGTGAATATCTATTTTAAATGGGTAGTTTAAGGTGTCAATCTTTCCTGGAGGCAGAAGAAATTGCACAACAGCTATGTAAAGTCCTTTGGAAATCTGTATGCCAAGACACAGGTAAGCCTCAAGCAGTTCATTCAGAGTCCTCTTGGTGCTTTTGGCTAACTCAGTAACTACTTTTTAAGGCACGGGCTGGCAACATATTTATATGTGACTGTAAGACACCAATTGGAGGTTTGGTGAGTGAGCAATGGAATCCCAGGGCCCATGCAGCTCACACCTTAAGACTGAATTCTATGTAGTCCAAAAGAAATACAGGAGTTTTTTTTCCTGCCTCCTGTTCTGTACCAGGTTTTGTGTTCCCCTCTAAAATTTGCAGCCCTCTGTGTGTGGATCTTTTTATATGGTCAACGCTTTTAAAGAGAATCTGCACTAACTTTATATTTCAGTATTACTTTTTCTCCAAAACCTCTAATGATTTATAAATCCATTCATATTGAAAACAAAATGGGCAATTTTAATAAGAATATTAACTCTCTCTGACTATATCAGCTCTACTTAGTGAACCAAAAATTAACTAAATAAGAAACCCAGCTTATATTTTCTTCATGCCTCTAAACATAACATCAAACTTTAATAAATGTGGATCTAGAAAGTAAGAGAATTAAATACAAGGCCCTAAGGGCAGAGGTTTTCTAGGAATGTGCTCATAAGAGTTTCACCTGGGATTCAATGAACTATTTAGTGAAAGTGGCTGAAAGACAGTCTACGTGCTGAAAGAACCTTGAGGAAAGGTTCGTGTGGAGAGGCACGGGTGAATAGGACAATTTCTGTCCTCTAGGATAAGATGATCAATGACAGTTCAACACTTCAGTGTAAGTGGGAGGTGGGGGAGGAGCATTTCTCCTTCAGCACTTACAAACCTGCTTGTGTTTGTGCAATCTTATCAGTTCTCTCCCCGGTTTCCAGCTTCCTTGGTCAAAACATCTTCTCTTTGTAATTGAAGGCTAATCTTGCCTTGCACACCCTCGAAACCACCTTCCTCCTGTTTTCTGGAAATTCCCTTCTTCTATTGCAGGGATTTTATTATAAACCAGTGGTCACCCTGCTTTTCTGTAATAAGCCAGGTAGGGAATAGTTTAGGCTTTTACAAGGCATATGGTGGGAGTTGTGGGCTACCTATCTCTGTGGTAATATCAAAGTAGTTGTGTATAAACAAATGTACAAATATGCCTGTAAACCTTCATGAAAATTTCATTTGTGGTGAAACATTCTCTGTTTTGTTTTAAAAATTCACTTGAAAGATGAAACCATTTCATTTTGTCTAATGGCCACACAAAAGCACACAGTGAACCCATTCCTGCCACTGACCAGATTCGCTGCCCCTTGCTTTAAAGGATTGCCGCATTACCATATGGCCAACAATTCACCTTCTGTTCTTTCTTAGCCTGCAATCACCCAAGACATATAATAACATTTCACAATGATGCTGAGTACAGACAGAGTAGCAGCCACTAATTAGTGAGAATAGACAAACCAGGCAATTCGATGGAGCTGTCACTGGGAGCAGCCAGGGGACCATATCTGTGCATCCACATCTCTGCCTGTCATCTTATTGGGAAGAGAAAATAAAGCTCCCTCACATCCTCATCTTCACATTGCTCCTCTGCTCTACTCTTCTGATCTTTAGGTTCGCAGACTCATTTTACCAATGTGGGTGCTCCTAAGGCATTTCAGTGTAAGTGTTGGAAACAGTGACCTGAAATCCTTTCATTCAGATGCCTGTGTGTGGCACCTTGTCCTAGCCTGGCAAGCTCACCCTATTTTCTGATCCTAAGATACGGGTGACCATCATCAATGGTATCCTGCCCTGCCTCTACTTATGCTTACTTACTGTCCAACATGACTTTTCCTCCAAATGTTTCTCACTTGAACACATCTCACAGCATCCCTAGTCTTCTTTATTTAACTGGATCATGACCCTGGTTGAGTTCCCGATCTCTATTTTCAGAGTATGTGGAGATAGAGAATATAAAACTAATCTAAGCTAAAGAGATACCTTGTTTAGGTATTTAGCAAGGTCCTACAGCCCTCTACCACATTGCCTCTAATTCCTGTCTTGGTCTTACTATTGTAAAACCTATCCCCCAGTAATAGGGAACTAAAGAGTATACTTTCGTGGTACTACACATGCTGTTGCAATTACCTGAGAAGGCATTCTCCTTTATCTGACTAATGTCTAGCATCTGCCTCCAGATCTATGAAATGAGAAGAGCCTCTCCATTGTTTGCCAAGTTGTATTGGGAAATACCCTTTCTCCCTTTGAAAACCACTATCATTTTGCCATTAGCAAGCTAGCCAGGAAGGTTGAGTCCTTTACTCTCTGAATCCTGGACCCCTATCAGAAAAGCATGAAGATACTTGGTAAACCATGTGGGGGGCTTGGGAAGGACAGGGGCTGAACAAAGTGCATAGAAGTGAAGCTGCCCATGATGCATCTCAGTAGCACAGCCCATTGATGTGTGATTTGGGGTTTACGATTTGCAATCTGCTTCCATATCTATAACAAGGAATTTCCATTTCTTTCCAGAAAATTACTAATATAATATATATACATATATACATACACCACACACACACACACACACACACACACACACACACACACACACATATATATATATATATATATATATATATATATATATATATATGTATATCAGGCACTCTTTGGGCACAGCATTTTTTTGCATAATTCCAAGAAGGTTGCATTCCAATGGACGTAGAAGATGGAATGAATTACGTTAATAAATAGGTCTTAAAACTATTGAATGTTATTTTATATCTCCTGGTTAGGAAACAGTGCATGGGGGCTGGAGGTGGTGCACAGAGATCAGGGTGGAGCTCAGAGACACAAGAATCATTCAGAAAATCTGAAACAGCAGGATCAGTACAGAGAACTGAACACTGCCCTGAAGGAAGTGAGGAAGTGGGCCCGGAGAATATCTGGAGTGAGGAGTATTTCAGAAAGAAGCCATAGTAAGTGCAGAAGGCTGAGTAGGTCTCAGGGAATGAGAAGGAGGAAAGACTGTGGGCGGGTCTCGGGGAGAGAGGAGGAGGATAGACTGTTGAGGAAGAGCTGGTAAGTGGAGGGTGAGAAGCGAAGTGGCTTTGACCTGTTTGGTGGACAGGAAAGGGACCAGTGGAGGCTGCTGGGACCTGAAGGACTGAGTGAAACCACCAGTGGAGAGATGAGTAAAAGATCTGAGGAAGATTAAAGACAGCCACTGCTGTTTTCCTGACACACAGTGGGAGAGCAAGTAAAAAAGCACAAAGTGTTAGGGGTAATTACAGTCATTCAGAGAAAAGGTCATGGTGGCTTGGGTCACACTATGGTCAGATAGTAGTTTGTTCCATAACTGAAGAAATAAAGTCAAAGTCATTTGATGAGTGGTAGGTGAGCAGGAAGAGAGGAGTAGACACTTCAGAGCCAACGTCTTGTCATCTGTGCAAGTTTGGAGCAGGATGATTAGCATTCGGTGCTAAAAAAGCTGCCATGGTTTTCTGAGCAGTAGGTGAGGTCGCACTGGGATGTATTCTTATGTATTTAGATGCGTTCTATGATGTATTCAACTGGAAACATCAAATACAGAATTGTATCCAGGCATGCATATGCATGGCATAGTGTTCATGCCAGGGTTAAACTAAAGATTAAAGGTTTCCCATGAAGCGACCATAAAGTCTCCAGACTGCAGGAATCAGCATGATGTCATATGGTCACTTTCTTTTCCTTTCTATCTTTCTTTCCTTTCCTTTCCTTTCCATTTTTTTTTTTTTTTTAAAGATAGAGTGTTGTGTAACACGGATTGGCTTCAAACTCATGCTGCAGCAGAAATAACCCGAGGACTGAAACCCATGTGCTCCAATGAGGTAGCAGCAGAGAAAACTGAGAAGAGACCAAAGGAGGACCTGAATGGAGGAAGACCAGTAGAAAGCTGTTTCTTTGAAGCAAAATAATGTCTTGGGAAAGAAAAAAAATTTACAGCCATTCAGTATGGGTGCTTGAGCAGTATCCTCAGAAACTACTGATGGGTCAGGCAGCAGACTGAGGATTCCCAGTTAAGTCTCAATTCACAGAGGGCACTATGACCTTGGCAATCAGTCTTGATGAAGTCGTAAGGGAAATATAAACAGCTCCTTTCTGGCAGCCTTGCCAAGCAAATGAAATTGGAGAAATGGACAGAAGGTATACTCGGACGTGTAGATGAGAGGGATGAGACTTTTCATTTTTAGATGAAAAACAATAGACTTATATGCTGGTAGAAATGATATAACAAAAGGAAAACCTGATGACCCAAGAGAGGGGAGAATGTAAAGAACAGAGTCATTGGGTAGGTGTAAAGGAGCCAGATCTACTGCGCATGCTGAGCATGCAGCCTTGGATAGAATCACATCATTCAGAACCGGAAGTGAAAGGTAGAGGCTGGGGGCAGAACACTACAGAGTTCTGTCCTGCTTCTACTTTCTCAGATTATATGTTCTGTGTATATGTGGCTAAAATACAAACATATGAGGGGACTGTGCTGGGAATAGGTACCAGGAAAGCTTTTGAATGGGAAGAACTTGGCAGATCGTTTTAACAAGGTAGAATTTGTGGTTACTACCTAGGGTCGGCCGAACTTTTGGTTACTAACTTGAATGAAAATGAATTAACAAAGCTGTGTCCTTTCCTGGTCAGTTATAAGAAAATAAGTGGGCAGTGTACGGGGTTTGACCTACACTGGGCTGGAGTCATGGTGCGCATGTGCTATAAGCAAGAGAACCCGAGCAAAGAGAATTCAGAGTGATTTTAAGGATAATGATGGGCTATAGATCCTAATTTATTTTAGAAAGGTGGGGGGATGTGCACAGAAGGTAGCAGGATCAATGCACACACCTCAGTAGGTTTGAGGAACTATGAATCAGGTAATTAGTAAGAGGGAGCTACCAAGGTAAGGAGTAGCAGGAGGGGAATGAGCTGCTTGAATGTGAGGTCACAGCAGAGGGACAGTAATGGTATGGAAAGATATGCAAGCCATGTATGTGCAAGAAGAAAGGGAGGGAGAACAAAACTCGGGCTGCAAGGGCCATCTACACGCTACCAGGAATCAGGAAGGCAGGTTGTGAGAGAGTGGCACTGGAGATAGAGCTAAAATCGCCAGGAGAATACTGGGTCTGTCATGTACTGGATAAAAGAGAGCGATACTTTGTGCCTTTCAGGGTGGTGGAGATCAAAGTGAATATAAAGTAATTGCTGAGCTCTGAGTTCATAATGAAAATTTTAAAATTAGCTTTCATTTGCCATCCATGCCCACAGCTGACAATCACCCACTTCTACTGTCGACACAAAGCTTGCCTTACCTCACTGACTGATAGGGAGTAGCTTTGTGCTGGATGGGAAGGCCAGCTTCTCTCCAGATTACCGAATAAGATTTCTGTGGGGGCTTTAGACACTGGTTAAAAGCACCAGGAAGTACGTTTTGAATTGAAACTATTTTCCTATAGGATAAACTTAAAATCATCAAATTTCAATAAATGATTTACCTATTTTTTTTTAAATTAATAGCATTTTCTTTTTAAATTACATTTGCACTTGAGCCACCCTGCTTAACATGCTTGTACACAAAAACCCTGGGGGAAGTGGTCATGGATTTTTCATCTGAACATGGCTGTTCAGCTATAGGAGCTCTCTATATTTTGGGAATGGTGCTAGTCTTAAATCCTTCTTGAGGCAATGATGTGAGGTCTCAGATTGCATCATGCCCCAATGATCGACAGGCTAGTTTCTTGGAAATGTCTTCCATCTTTTTCAAAGCTGCTGAATTCCTATATTTCTTCAGCTACTCTTAAGATGCTCTCTGCATCCCACCCCACCCCCTGCTGATCTGATTCATTTGAGAACAAGTTGACACCACGGTCTAAATTTGCATGAAGTTTTATGCTGCTCTCTTTGGCACCGCTCATATGGTCCTTCTTTCTACCAGAGGCAGAAAGGTAACCCAGTCCTTCCTCATATGTCCCAGCTGCAAATCAACATGCTAGGGAGCATACTTTTTACTTTGTTATGAAGTGCCACAGTTTAGATTCCCCAAGGAATACACCCTTGCTCTGTTCTGGCTTTCTATTTTAGCAATGAACCGCTAGAATTAGAAGGAATAGCTATTATCAAGAACTGCAGGGGGCTTGAAACTGCCTCCTGCCACTACTGGATACACAGAGGACACACGTGAGCGTTTTTAATGGGAAATTCTTCCATCTCTGCTTGTTGTTTTGTGCCAAGGGACGGGATTGGGGGCGAGGAGGGAGCAGCAAACAGACAGAAAGAAGGAGATCTCAGTTCCCACTGGACTATCTAGGGAAACGAACAAACAAAAAAAAGTTAGGGAACTAGATAAGACACCGTGGAAATAGTTATTCACTTAGTGGGGATTTTTAAAGATTTCTGCTTCAATATTCTTTCATAGAGTTCATATTAGGATGGAGAGGATACAGGACGGGATACAAAGATTACGGCTGGAGAGAGGCAATGGCGGGGGCGGGGCGGGGGCGGCTTTTAGCAGGCAGGAGCAGAGCTAAAAGGAGTTGGATTCAAATGTGAGCCTAGTAAAGGATGGTGATAGGTGTCCAGATTGGAAGGCTACTGTACGAAAAGGTGGATGTGAGAGAGGAGCTTCAGGAGTGAAGGGAAGGGAGGTTGGAGAAAGGGAGATTAAATAATGAAGCAAACAACTGGAGTTTGCGCAAGGAAAATCTGACCTCCATTTTTTATCCACTGGCCGCTCTTGGTAGGGTTAGTCTTACCTAAGGGGTGGTAGTGGTCTCCTTCCGATATTGTCAGGGGCAGAAAGTAGGGCAGAGAGAGATGGACAACATTCAGCACAGACTGGGCAAAATTCATCCAGTGGAAAAAAAATCTATCTCCATCAGTCTAAAAATAGAAACTCAAGAGAATCTTCCTTGACAGTGTTCTGGAAAACAGGATGAATGGACCTTCCTTTTCACTCTGCAAATGAAGGAGGTCTGGGTTTGTTCTGGTGTCAACACTGACAAGGTAAGCACATCTTAGTTCACATCTATGTGAAACATAAAGGAAATTCCAACAGTTAGAATCTATTTGTCCCAGGAAGACAATGACTCAGCTAATTCTAAGCCATTGGCGCTTAATTGAGCCGTTAATACAATTCCCAGTCTATTCAAAATAAATTGTCCACTCTGTTTCTCTTGATTTTTTTCCATCTCCTGCTAGACCACATCATAATTCATCCACAGGCTCACGGAGAAATTGAATTCTTTCTGAAACAAAGTCTTGCTTATTATAAAATTCTACAAAGTAACGTTTTCCCTGCTTCCAGTTGGCATCTGCTTCTTTCTCCTTCCCATTTTTTCTTGTCTTTTGCATGCAACGCCATACTTAAAATGTGAGATTTTTATCAATGTCCCTGCCCTCCACCTTTATTCACTATCAGTGAGCAACACAAACCTGGTAAGAATGTCTATCATTTCACTTCATCCTAAATCCCTGCTACAGTTGGGGCTTTTCAGACAGATTTAAGAATGCCCAAGGTCCTGCACATATAATGGCCATTTAATTGATGATTTTTTTTGAAAGCTTCCTGTACCAAAATGCTAAGAGTCTTTATTGAGGAGTGGCAGACTAAAGAAAACTAGGTAGGGGCTGTCAGGGCTTTTCTCTCCCTCCACATCTCCAAGGTCACTCTGACGATCATCTCTAGTACATCAATACAAATCTGAAAGAAGCCATCATCAGAGCCATATGAACTGCTACAAGGCTGAAAGCCCCTTCAGCCACCCTACAATGAATCTTCATTTTATTCTAGAGCCTGGGTGGCCTTGCTGGAGCATTGATGGCAGGATAAGAAAAAAAATAATTTAAAGAAAGGAGAAAGAAATGTCTCTAGTCTCTGTCATGCTGGATTGTGAAGTACTTTCAGTCTCTTCAATTCTTGCTTGTGAGATGTGTCTCTCAGCAATTTTGTGAAGATTTAAATGGACTAACACAAAAGAAATTGTCACAGCTCAGGGAAACACCCACTGCTATATGCAATCGAGAACAGCTACATAGATTAAAATAAGGGTCAGGTTGTGCTTGGGGCATATTTCTTAAGTCAATCAAAACATTAACAAACATTATGAGTTCACTAACTGTAGATGTAAACTTTCACATTGTTCTCTTTGAACGCATGTGTATTACTCTTACATTCTCCTGATAAATGAGTAGGTTTCAGTTGGGAATCTCAGAGAAGAGACTATATAGTCATACTAGAAAAAAAAAAAACAAACCTGAAACTTTCTAATATTTGCCAGATTTCAACGAAATCTGAGGTTTAGGTGCCCTACCTATGAAATCTCTGTGTAGATTAGAAACAAAGCCAGGTTACAACATGAATCCCCTCTTCAGGGTTCCCGGGGTAATTTCAGTTAGGAGTGGACACAGTAGCTAGACTTAAAGCATTCAAGAATTGAAAAGCAGGTTCTCATGAGCTATCACTCTCTTTCCTTAAAGTCTTTGTCTCCTTCTCTCTCTCTCTCTCTCTCTCTTTCTCTCTCTCCCTCTCTCTCTCTCTCTCTCTCTCTCACACACACACACACACACACACACACACACACAATCATACCAGGAAAACAATAAAAAGTGGTAGTTAAAAAATAATAGCAAAATAACGAGAATCTTTTAAAATGTTCTTTCACTTTCTGTACAACCCAGAATAGAAATCCCTAATGACACAGTTTTAAAGAATTCAACGAATATGGATTGCATTAATTGTTGACACAATTCTGACTGACCACTCTATTTGAACGCCATCCTTCCCACAACAGGTTGGCAGAAAGACCACAGTGTATAAGATTAAATATGGTCTTTTTATGCCACCACTCAGGTGGTAGGGTTCATTGTTGAGGGAGGGTGATCATTATTGGTGTTTGGACGTGTTGTTGCTATTGTAATTTGCTTTCCTTTTTTTTTTTTTTTTTTTTTGGTAAGGTGGCTCTGGAGATGCCTTCACTGGGATTGTGAGCTGACAAAGTCAAACCAGGAGCCATTAGGGTTGCACAAGGATTTTAAGTGTTTCTCTAAGGACAGGGTTTCTCATGAAATTCCTAGAAAAATTACAGGTTCACAGCTGGGAAAGGAGAAAGGTCTTTAAGTGCCGATTGGCCATGGTGGATTTCTATACTAGTAAAAAGACCTAGATTCTAAGGGCTCCCTTTTCCTTCTCCTGTGTCCAGAATTTCCCCTGCCTTTCTCGCCTGCCTCATAAGATACAGTTCCATAGATAAGTGGACATAACCCAAATTCAAGTCATGCTGCAGATCAGTTAAGACTTTACTATGAGCAAATGACAACGAACAAGAACCCAGTCATGCTAAACTTCTCAGCTGTTGATTTAATCACAACAAATTTAGGAAAAGCAAAAGTAATTCATCCCTCACAGAACAGATTTCAAGAGACTTTCCACCTCACTATTCCTTAAGCTGTCCTTGTAAATGCTTCAGTGTGCTCAAATAATTGACAATTTTTGAGGCAATAATAGTGCACCATAATTAGTTTCTACAAAGACGAAGCTGAGCTGAGCCCCCTGCATTTTACACAGCACAAGATGTGGCTTTACTATGAGTGTACAGTACTTTCAGAATAACAACAAAGTAAATTTACACTTAAACACTCAAGGTTTCAAAACAACATGCATAAACTTTTCTGATTTGTATAAAAAGATTACACTCGAGTATTCCATGAAGTATAGCAGTACCAGAGCCACAGTGTTGAGAGTGACTGTTACAGGTCACAGCAAATGGATAAACATTTTCCTTAAGGGTGTTCTTAATAGTCTTCTATATTGGTTTCTGCACATCTGAATCTTTTTTTATTCATTCAATTAACAGTTTTACTGTTAGAGTCAAGGAAACAATATCCACCTAGAAATACTTCCTATTTTGATAACAATGACCTACAAATACATTGTTCTCTGAGTAGAATTAAGATACAGCCTGGAGTGTTTCAGTGAAGCTAACAAGAAAGGTCCTTGAGGAATTGGACATTTTTTGAATTCTATGTGGGGCGCTTTAAAAAGGACTCCAAATTGCCAATACACATGTGAAATGAACATCCTCTCGATGAAATGTAAACTGAAATTAGAAGATATTTTCGAGGTGCCCTGCTTTAAGTCACTCCTTATTGTGCAAGAGACTGACTTTTCAGACTAAGCCTTTCCCTGACAGACTCAATGTTACATTGCATCTTTGGACTCCATTTTTTTTTTTTCGAAGATGAAGGAAGGACCTGGGCCCACAGTACACAGTACACGATCAGCACCATCTGTCTGGCACCACCAGGGAACAAGACAAATAAGTGACTTATCCCTGAGAGTAGAAAGTGCCACCGTATAGAATTATTGGGTTGAATTGAGACTTTAGGAAGGCATGGATGTGCTAAAATTATATTAGTGACACTAAGCCCAAGAACATATTGAAGGTACTAGACAAAGAACAGAGTGCAACTCTGTTGCCTGAACCCCATACAGGGTGGGACAATGGCCTCGCCAGCCTGTCATCTGACAATCTGGTATGTACATCCAGGAAGAGAACTCCTAACTATCCCAGGAGCCTCAGCTCAGTCCCTTCTGCCTATTCCCCTGTTTGTCCATCTGGACCTGTTATACACCCCCACCCCACCCACCCATGCTAGTCCATGCCTAGTTAGTCTTGCTCTGTGCTGATTACTTGTTTTACTTGTTGTTTCCTTTTGTCAGCATGACACAACGCAGAGTCATGAAAAGAAGGAACCTCAATTGAGAAAAATGCTCCCATCAGATGGGCATTTTCTTGATTGGTGACTGATGTGGAAGGAGCAAGAAGGCCCCATTCACCAGGTTGGTAGTACAGGGTGGATCTCAGAGCAAACTGAACAAAGTGTGAGGATCAAGTCAATAAGAAACATCCCTCCATGGCATCCTTTTAAATTCCTGCCTCCAACTCTGAGCTTTGTACACTGAAATAAATCCTTTCTTCTCCAAGTTGCATTTGGCCATGGTGTTATATCACAGCAACAGAAAGTGACATAGGACATACAGTTTCTCCTCTGTGAACTCAGTTCTGCAGATTTGCTCTTTAACCTGTAACCAGCAGTGGCCTGACCAAGGGCTGTCACACCTTCTCTAGCGAGGTCTCTTCTCTCTATTATTGTCTTACCTCTTACTATGCCAATACAGACTCTATTTATATCACTTTCTCTGCTTCTCTGGACTTTTGACATTGTAAGTCCCTGACCTCAAGGCTCTTTGCATTCATTCTATAAACCGACTTGCATACATACACACATAAAATGTGTGATATGAGAGTTAATATTATAATATTAGTAAAAACGGTTGGAATATTGAACTCTCTGCAGGGATAATCATAAAAGGTGAGAGTATCTGGCAAGTTGCTGCCATTGAAACTGCTGTACCTTATGATTTTATTATTATTCAAAAATTCTGATATTGTGGAAAGATGCAAACATGTCTCTGATATAATTTGCTCATGGCATACCAATGGGGAACACTACAGTGGATCAGCAGATATTAAGACTGATAATATTCAGGGAAAGGCAGGTAGGGGAGGTGAGGTTCTGTAAACAGGCTGTTGACTGAGGACATCTTTGATGAGATAGCTTTTATTCACTAGCTTAGCATTGTGTGCCACAGCTGTTCAATGCATAGATCTCCCACCCAGCAATTTCATGGCTAGGGACATATTCTCTTGTAAGCTTCACAGGGGTTGGCTATTTATAATGATGAAAATCTGAAAAAAAATTCAAATGCCCTTCCACATAGAAATGAGGAATGATAGCACTCTACTATATGAGGGTCTATGGATAAAAGAAGGAATCATTCCCTGGATGTGCTGCAAAAGTGTAAGAAAACCAGGATAGCACATAAGGCTTGAA
>JADRCH010000029.1:10903191-10935491 GCA_019843965.1 Rhynchomys soricoides
TGTGCTGCAAAAGTGTAAGAAAACCAGGATAGCACATAAGGCTTGAAGAGAAATATACCAAACACTAACAAAGGGTAGGAAGAGCAAAAATTTCAAAATATAGGGGACACTTCCTTTTTATTTAACATATTGAATTTTCTATAATTTAAATATCCAAAACATAGCAAAAATGGACATAATTCCAAGTCGGTTGGAATTCTACCTTTGCCAAGATCTATGAATAATTCACTTGCTAGTCTCCAGTGGTTTTGAGAGTCCGAAATCATTTCCCCTTTGTCCATGTAATAGACAGGTGCCTATCAAAAATGAAGGAGAAAAAAATGAAACAAACCTGCCTACATACAGTGTCATTTGAGGAAATTTCTGTGAGTTCTTTCCAGTGTGTTCTGCATTTCTTTGGAGGTACTAATTATAAATGTATTCTTTAAGCCAAGACAAAATTCTTAGAAAACGGTTCTGAAATTACATGGTGAAGGAGTTATTTAGGATATAAATTACTGAGAGAAAACTTTGCCCTGGGCTTTTGGGCAACATTTGTGAGCACCAACGCTGCTACAGTCAGACTCTAGAAACAGGTCAGTGAGTAAAAAGGCCACAGAGGAACCTCGTGTTCCTCTCTGTGTTGTAAGCTCAGGCAGGATGACTGACAGCTGGGTTTCCTCATCTATAGCTAACAACACACATTGAACTATATAACTTCAAAACACATTATAAGCATCTCGTTCTTGTTTGTATTGTGCTTCAGAATCACAGAATATTGAGAAGGCAGTCAAGCAGAACTTTATAAAATATAATTATTCAATAAAAATTACCAATTATGAATCTTTAGATTTATTTATCTCTTTAACAATGTTTATTCTTTCATTTAAAATTAAGTGGAAAAAGAATTCATTGTGATAAAATTGAGAATCACTGAAAAGGAAGGGCTAGAGAGAAAAAAACAAAATAACTCTTTCATCTATCAGTCAATTGGCAAATATGTATTAAGCAGCTACTTAATGTGCCAAGATCTACTGGACACCATGCTCACAGGGTTTATAAGATAGATGTGATCTATATTCAAGGTCCTTGTTAAGATTTAACAATCTAGTCAGGCATGGTGGAGCATACTTTTAATCTCAGCATTCTGGAGCCAGAGGCAGGTAGATCTCTTTGAATTTGAGGTCATTTCGGACTACACTGTGAAATCCAAGAGAGCCTGTCTTAGAGAAATCCTGTCTTAAAGAAAAAAAGGAAAAAGAATTCATAATCTAGAAAAACAAGTGGGAATAAATCTATGTACCTGCCTAGATATCTCCTACTTCTACCTTCACTGCTGAACATCTTGCAAGTCTTTGGCTGTTGTCCTTCAGTGTCAAACGTGTTACCTTCCACTAATATAACAGATCTTGTCCTATTCAGCCTGCTTAGAACACTGAGCAGGGCCGAGCTCCTCCCTCAGTCACTGACTTTCATTTGCTAGGGATCATCTCCCAACAGTATCATTTATTTAAAGTAAGAACGGCACACATGATCGCCCCTTGTAGCTGCTGCCCCTTTCCTGGGCTTCTTCCATAAGAAAAATCCCAGAAATGGTTGTTAATGAACCCGTTAGCTTTTCCCCACCCACCCTTTCTTTTAAAAAGCTTTCAGTCAGACTTTCTTTCTACCTGACCAGTGGAAATGCACCAATCAAGACCACTCATAGTTTCCATGATGTCATGTGCAATGAGTAGTGCTTAGTCCGCATTTTACTTCCCAGTAGAAACAACTGATGATTGTTTTGTCTTCATGGCCACTTAGTCTTATCTTGTTGCCCATAATAAACCTTTTCTGGGGTTCATCCTGCTCTGCTGATTGGTCTTCTCTCTCCTTCCCTCCCTAATCTATTAATTCAATGGTAGAGAAAGAAGCAAGGTTGGATTTGCATTCTCAGTGGCCTCTTCTCCTGACATGTACTTTGTGATGTCATGCTCTCCCATGGATGTGCACACCACAAGCCTTGCAAAGTGACACATTCTGTGTATACTGCTCTCCTGGATCCCAGTCCATTTTCCACCATAACTGTCTCCCAACATCTCCATCCACCATACAGTGGACACTCTAAGCTCATGTGTCCACATCTCAGCTTCTGATTCTCTACTCATGCTTCCCTGGCACCTTAGAAACCTGTCAACAGATCCCATGGTTAGTATTTCAGACTGTCTCCAGAAACAGATCAATTCCTGTGTCTCATTAGCATCCTTCTGATCCGGTCCCCTAAGATGTTCTCCTTTGTTCATTCTTGTTTTCCCATCTCTTCCACATTCAATTTTAACCAGGTCGAGTCTTTTAAGTATCCGAGGCTGATCACAGCACACTCTGCCAGGTTCATGCTTAATATTAATGTCCTGTATTAATACAAAGGCCCTTATAAATAGACTCCTTTACCTTGCTGAAGTTATCATTTAGAAATCTTCTCTCACAGTCCCTCTCAGCCATCCATGGTTTCATCACTGTGCTGGGGACATGGGGACTTCCTTCTGTCTGCCGTCTCTTTCAAGAACACCAATGTCTCCCCTAGACAATTCCTCTACTCACAAATCTTCTATCCTCTTTGTGAAGTATAGCTGGACCACCATCACCAATATTTTATACTTAGGTTCCCAATTTCCCAGTTCCAGGTTTTTTTAATTTTCTATATACAGAATATTTATAATTAATATAATATACTTTCAAAATATATGTGTGTATATGTAATATAATTCTATTAATTACTAATTATCTTCATTCACTAGAAAGTTAAGTCACTTGGAGTGCAGATTTTTCAATCCATTCATTTACTAATGTGTTCAAAGTCCTAGAACACTGTCTTGCATATAACTGTAGTTCATCTAATGTATATTGGTTGAGTGACTTAAAAAACACCAAAGTATTAGAAATTCAAGGTAAATTCAGTCTTGGCAGTTTAGTATATTTCATCTTCACATCCTGATTAGGAAGAAAATAATTAAATGTTTTCCTTACCCTGGTATTGCTATACCAGACTTAAAAAAATATACAGAAAGCCTAGTATACCCTCTTAAACAACAGACTAGTTATATAGCAATAGTCACATGTTCAGTTTCAAATTGTGATTAAAAATTAATTAAATGTTGACAAGATCTTAGGTAAACCAGTAGACTAACCCTTATGCCTATCTTTAAAAAGTAAATGTACTTTAATTTGAATATCCTTTAAATAAGCATTATAGCCTATTGATTTAAGGGAGAAACAATTAAATAAAAATTCCATTGATAAAAAGAAAATAACAAATGTGATCTTAACAGGCATGTGCAGCTTGCAGTCCAAGATGTAGGGCACACATCCATAAGTGTTTACGGAAGATGGATGATACAACTTGGTCTGGAAAACAAGAATAAATCCCAAAGCTTCAAATTAAATGTGAGTTGATTGGTGTTTCAGCCATCCAGGAAGCCAGATAACTGTCACCCTCAACCCACGCAGGAAATGACAGAGGCACGTGACAATCTTCAGCTGCTAATGAGAGACAGTTGGTTATCTGATTTGTTTCAAGGGTTCAGGAGCTCTGGCTAGGTAACCCCAGATTCTTAGTCAATTCAAAACAAAAATATAGTCCCGGCTTATTGTTTGTTATTCAATTAGAACTTAACATCAGAAGTCTTGAAGACTGGCTATCTCTATATAATTGTGTTTATTTCAATAGATAATCTTGTGACTCTGGGAGAACATATAAAACTTTGTAGTCAGAAGATGGAAGCTGACGCCTACTGATGAAGCATTTCTTTCCTTACAGTGAGAACAATCATACATGCATTAAAAGACTATTATATTTTAAAATGTTTGTTTTATTTATTTATTCATTCATTCATGTATTTGTACAGTGTGCATATGTGTGCACGGTTTTGGGTGTGCATGTGCCGAAGGACTGTTTGGAGATGGAGGACAACTTGGGAGGGTTGGTTCTCGCCTTCTATTCTGTGAGTTCCAGGGTTAGGACACAGCTTGACAAGCTTGGTAGCAAGCACCTGTACACACTGACTCAGCTCACCAGTCCAGGATTACCTTCTAAGCATCACTACATCTACTCGGAAAATATAAATAACCCTCCCCTTTAACATTCCTCATATTAGATATGTCAGTACAGTGTAAAACTATGCAACCATTATAATTATGAGGTCATTGAGTATTTTGCTGATATGGGGAGAATTTTTACAATATAAGGTAAATGAAAAACCACTTAATTTTACATTTATTGACATTGTGCATTCATTAAGCCTTTGTTCTAGTATTATGTTTAAATACACACACACACAAACACAGAGACACACACACACAAAATCCTTCACTAATGCTGACAGAATGCACAGAAACTAACAGGTTTACAAGACTCAAGAGTACTAGAATATTACATTTTACCAATCTGTGGGCAGACATTTGTTCTTCCCTTTTGTTTTATGGAAAGCTGCGTCTCATCCCCAAAGGCCTAGTTCTCAGAACTCTCTCTCTGGACAAGTCAGTCAGGTACACAGACAACAGGAATATTTATCATTAGGTGTACAAATTGTCGAAAGCAGGAGGTGGACTCCAGAGCATCAAGAGCTCTGAAAGACAATGGGAGATTTGAAAACCAGTCTTTGAAAATTCTCATAACTGCATGTCTTATTTTCTTGTGGCTGGGATCAAATACTCTGACAAAAGCAGCAGAAAGGGAACCATTACAGTTACTGAGGAGAACACCCATCATAGTGGGTAAGATGGACAGCAGGCAGCATGGCGTGGTGGGAGGGGCAGGAGGCCCCCTGGTCACTTTGCATCTGTCTCCAGGAAGCAGACAGTGAATATGAAGTGTGGCCAAGCTATAAAGCCTTAAAGCCTGATTCTATGACCCACTTCTTCCAGTGAGGCACTACCTTCTAACAGTTCCACTGGCTGGGGAACATGCGTTGAAATATGTGAGTCTGTTAGGGATGTTCCACATTCAAATCAGAGTACAGTTCGGATGCTGCAACAACAGTATTTGAACTCTAAACAGTGGTTGTTGTTGTTGACTCCTGACAGTGGTGGTGGTGGTTGTTGTTTGAGACTGAGTCTTGATGTTTAGCCCAGGTTGTCTCAGTGGTAAACTCAGTTTACAGATAGATACTGCTGTACTGACTAGAAGCTCCATGCTCTGCATCTGGTAGAGATGTAGGTCTAATCACTGGACATTATTTCCTTACATGTATGAAAGCAATTTTGCCATCTGTGGATGTGGCTTTATTTTAATGACACTATCAGGCCTACTCTGAGGCCGAAGAGGTGCTCAGTGGTTAAGGACACTTACTGCTCTTGCAGAGGACCTGAATTCAGTTCCCATATAAGCTCACATCTATCTGTAACTCCAATTCCAGGGAATCTGGGGTCCTCTGCTGGTCTCTGCAAGCACCACACATGTCTGTGGTACACAGGCATACATTCTGGCCCAGCATTCATACACATAAAAGAAAAATAAACAAATCTTTAACAACAACAAACAAACAAATATATGGAATCAGGCCAGGTACTGTGTTGTATACTGGTAATTTCAGCACTAAGGAGGCTAAGTCTATCTTTGAGATAGCCTGGGCTTAACAGCAAGACTCAGTCTTAAACAAACAAATAAAAACACCAATAACAAGAACAACATATACACACATTAAATAAATGTAGCACAAAAAATCATAAGAATATTTAGAAAGCACATAACAAAAACAGTAGCAAGAAACAGTGGACTCTATACAGTGGGCTCTCTACAGTAGACTCTATACATAGACTCTATACAGTAGACTCTATACAGTGGACTCTATACAGTGGGCTCTCTACAGTAGACTCTATACATAGACTCTATACAGTAGACTCTATACATAGACTCTATACAGTGGACTCTATACAGTAGACTCTATACATAGACTCTATACAGTGGACTCTATACAGTGGACTCTATACAGTGGACTCTATACAGTGGACTCTACACAGTGGACTCTATTCAGTGGACTCTATACGTAGACTCTATACATAGACTCTATACGTAGACTCCACACAGTACTTCCTTAGCAACTGTGAACATGTATCTTTATTAGGCTGTTGGATTTGTCCCTTCACTGTGTACACTGGAAGGGATTCTAAAAGGAGAATAAGTTGCCAAGGGATTAAGAATCTGCAGGACCATTAGGAAAATTCAGGGGACATTTCATCTGTGCCCTCTGTGGATAGCAAACTCATCTACTTCTGCATCCTGTAGTAACATAGACTCCATGGGTTCCATCATGGTGATGAAGAAGGACTATACTTGAAAACTTTGAAGGCAGATGACATTCAGAGTAGGGAAAACTTCAGTTTCAGTCAATCTTGAAGGGCACAGGAGAAGAAGCCTTAGGCCAATAATTGTAGGACCCATGTCTAGTGCTCTGGAGCCACTGAGAGCCACAATTCCACATGCTATGTGGTAAGTTATCTAGTGGCAAAGGAGTCTTTACTCCATAAACATCCATCATTTCCAAAATGATGCATTGTGCAATAAGACAAAGAGCTTGGGAACCTTTTCTCTCTATTTGCAAAGTCCTCATTTGGTGGAGGGGACATGGTCACCAAGCACTTAATCAGGTAAAAAGAAAAATCAAAGCGCTCTAGTTAAAGGACTGAGTTAGAATTTGAACTCTGAATAGTAACTGACTCTTCAGAGATAAAAACAGTTGACCGATGGCACACCAAACACGGGCTGCACATTATGCCCAAGTCCTGAAATGTCACACTGGACCCCGAAAAAAGTGCAATTATTGCATGACATTTAAAAATAGAAATGCTTATTGAATAACATAGAAAAAAATGACTAACTCCAAATTCAAGCAGTTGGGGCAGTACAAGATATTACAATGTAACATTTTCTTCCGAAAGCCCTATTTTTCAGAAAAAAAAGAAAACAGTCATTGCCATGTGAAAAGATATGGGTTTATAAATACTTTCGAAATGTTCCTGCGGTGCTATTTCTAGATGCATACATTAAAGAAACTATCCAGAAATGATACTAAAGACAAACACAAGGATTACCACACTGCTGAGTACAGAAATGGACGGCAGCTTCCAGGCAGGCTGCGTAGCCGAGCCCTCCAGGCCACTACAATCACTCACTATTCAGGCTTGAGAGATTCCAACTAAGTAGGTAATTCAGAATGTAGCCAGAATCCTGGAGGGAGCAGCCAGCAGGGATTCCTGGGGGAAACAACCAACTGCTACAATAAAACTGGAAAGATCAATGGGGTGTGCTGTGGAATACAGGAGAACAGTCTGCAGGAATCTCCAGGGCTTAGTATGCAGAAAATGTGAAAGAGCCATTGACTTCACAGTTAAGCATTAGAAGCAACTGCCTTGCCTGGTGGTCCAGCAAAGGACAAGAACACAGGGAGTAATTATTTTTCCTCACAGAACTCAGAAAAATTAGCATGCGAAAATGAAGACTTTCAGGTTACTGGGTAAAAACTTTATTAGCGTCTGTCTCAGAGAGACTATCTATCGACTTGGCTGATATTGTTTACACTGGTAGGAATGTTAAACAGCACACTGCAATCTAAAATTAAAACACTATCAGCACACTAATTTTAACAATAAAGACAAGGAGCAGTTGCCAAGGCAAGGCACTGAAGCAAATAACAGAAACACGTTGGGTTCAGCAGCCTATTCAAAGCATTTGGTGCAGAGAGAGAGGCAAGCTGGGTGATTGCCAACACCTTGCTTCAGTCAGACAATGCACTTTGCTACCTAGGAACAGAGTGAGGTCAGAAGCTAGGCTGGACAGTATTATAATGATGTGTTGGTTTTCTGGGGAGAGATGACAGGTCAATCACTTCTGGCATTTTGTCCTTTAGGCTTTCTGGCATATTCTCAACAACCTGACAATCTCTCAGATGTGGAAAGAAGGCCTTACCTCTCCATACTCTGATTTCTAGCACCCGAGTCTAATCTTTTTCTCTAGCAAGGCTGCTAACACATATTTTTTAGTTAAGAAGTAAGTCAACCTAGCAAGAAAATAGGAAGTACCCAGGTACACACTCTCTTCAGGAATAGGACCCAGGGTTTTGCATGTCAGATGCTCAAGACTCATCCACGCATCGAGTTTCATCTCCATTTCTGCCCACCTAACACAAGGCCCTTATCATATTATCTCCTGTTTCTTATTGTTCGCATCTCTCTAGCAGGCAATCATTACAGTTAAAATACAAACCCACCTTAATTCAAACAAAAAAATTCTGGAAGCTGGGAGCATAACACAGGTGTAGCATCTGCTTATCATCTGCAACAATCTGGATATGATTCACAGCACTTTAAACAAAAATGATAGATAGATAGATGGATGGATGGATGGATGGATGATAAATAGGCAGGGTCAGGAGATATCTCAGTGGATTAAGTGATTACTGAACAGGCATGAGGACCTGAGTTCGGATCCCCAGAACCTGCCTAGAAGCCAGGCACAAAGGTACATATCTATAACTCTTAAGTTATGTGGTAAAGACTCTGAGATCTCTAAGGCTTATTGACTAATAAGTCTCACCTACAATGAAGTCTTGGTTCAATGAGAGATCCTGTCTCTCTCCTAAAGCCTTTGTTTTCTTAGAGCTCTCAACCAAAGGCATGGAGGAGTGGCAGAAGACTGCTTAAACTACATAGGCACTAGTAACAAAATTAGTCTAATACTTGGCCAAACAGGTAAGGCCTTTTTATAATATATACAAATGTCAGCTCCTCATGGAGAGGAAGACTGTGCAGGGAGAAATATTAGCTGTGACTATTGAGAGGCTTAGGTAGGGAGAGTGAAGGAAAGGCAAATCCTTGCTTTTTCCTGTCTCTTCCCAGGGGAACCGTGTAGCTTATTCATGACATTGCAGAGTGAAACTAGAGACATTTGAGTTTTACTGAAAATACCCAGACAATATTTGAAGCAATGCAAACATTGCTTTGTTCTGTTTCAAACATCAATAAACCATATGGATTGATGTAAAAAAGATGTCTAAAATTATAAAAGGTAATATTCAAATAAAACATTAAGCCTGGCTTGTTTATCTAAATAGCAATGTATATTCCTAGCCTATTAACATGATAGCGCATGCTTATTGCCTAACGTTAGGGGTATTTATTTCACCCAATGTGCACACAGGTTTTGTGGATACTTGGCAGGATTGTGAAGTAAAGAGGACAGAAAATGTAATCCATAGCTCTTGGTATTTAAAAATTCAGCAGAGTTAGCTACCTACCGATGACAAGATGCAAGATAGAAGACCCTTCCTAATACAAGAACATTCATGAGGAGTGTATTCCCAAGACAGGGCTCACCAATGCATTGATATATGCCAGAAAGTATGGAAAGGTAAAACATATCTCTGTCAATGGTGCTGGCCAGTTTTATTTTAATTTGACACAAAATAGGGTTAATTGGGACTAGAAACTCTCAATTGAGAAAATGTCCTAGCAAATTGGCCCGTGGCAAGCCTGTGGGGCCATTTTCTAAATTACTTATAGATGTAAGAGGGCCCAAGCCCATGGCTGGCAGTCCTTCAGTGTCTGAGACAGCAGGTTAAGCAAGTCATGGAGAACAAACTAATGAGCACTCCTCCCCCGACCTCTGTTTCAGTGTCTACCTTTGAATTTCTGGCCTGACTTCCTCAGTGATGTCTTCTTCTCTGAGTGTTGTAAGCAGAAATAAACCCTTTCCTCCCCAGGTTGCTTATGGGCATGGCATCTTACCACACAGCAATGGAAACCTAACTAAGACACCAAGGCAAGGTACTTCATTATAAGGAGGGGAAGAGGCCCCTCAACTGAGGGTATGAAACACACTGTATACATCTATCTCCAGAAATGAATATAAGAAATACCATGAGAGTCATAAATAAGAAGAGCTTAATTAACTAGTTTTTTTCCTGTGGCCCATTCTCATGCATAATCATTTCTACAGCGCAGAATGGAAGATTGGCCACAGGCATGTGATATTCGGGTATCCCTTTTCCTTCGTCTACAACCACTCTGACTGTACTTTTCTTACTGTTTAGAAACCAGAAGGAGAAAGCTCTGTGGTATTGACAAGCCAGGCTCTCTCTTCTTCACATAGGCTCCTAAATGTCTATGCATGTGAGAGCTAATAAATGATTCTGAATTTAACACATCAAAAAGAAAAATGGAAGACAAGCTGCAGTTCCAGGCCATAAATTCAATGAAGGTAAGGTTTTTAAAAAAATCTTTAAAATCAATACAAGGAGAAAATAGAAAGAGGGTTGTGGAGAAAAGAAAGCAACATAGAAGATGTAAGAAAACTTTAACAAGATAAAGAGAGGAGTTCTAAGTGAAAAATCTAATGATAATTCTTCATGGTACCATAAATAATTTTTTAAAGTGAGTTCTTTGAAAGTAGGAACCACGTTCTGAATAATTGCTAGTAACTTTCTTTCCATTTACACTCATGAGCCTGACATATTAATTGATGATAATAAAGCCTTCCTTTCAGCTATTTCTAATATGACATTGACATTCATCTTGATAGAACAGATAAACTGCATTCTCTCTATCCCATTGGAAAGACTATTTCATCTAGAAAATTAAAGTTATACTCCTGGTCTCAAAGGCCTTTGAGTTCCCTGAGATACTATCTCTGAACCATTGTACCAATAAAACATAAAGTACCCATTGGCCCCTGAACGTAGGTTCTTTCAGTCTTGGTTTGCTTCTGGCACAGACAAGAAAATGCAACAGAGTTTGGTGGTGTCATTACTACTAGGGGACATTTTCTCCAGCCCCCTGTCCTGACATTTAGAGGAGAGTTACCTCCCTTCCTGGACAGCAGAGATAACTGAGTGATGTGAAAGTGTAGAAATCTAGATTGCTGTACCTAGGTCTCTGGGGAACGCAGAGTTGGGGGAAGCTTGAAAGGGAAGGCAATGTTTCTTGATTGTGTTCTGTATCTTGTTTTCTGTTCACTTGGGGGACTACTTTCCACATTACAGAACATGGCAATAGTGGTGACAGCCACGCAGCTCAACAGTTCTTAGCTGTCACATGATTAACACTAATACACAGTATTTGTTCACCTATCTAATTGAAAATGCAAATTTTTGTGATTTTGAAATCATGTTCTCCTGCAAGATAGCATTTAGTGTGTCCAATAACTGGTGCACATAGGAACTATATACAGTGTTTATGACTAGATATTACTTTGAAAAAGATAAATTGATTCTGCCAAAAATATGGCTCCACCGGAGTCACCTAAGAAACCCTTATATGTATTCTGTGCACTGTACTGAGTGGAAGGACATGACACTTATTTCCTACTAAGTCTTCTAGAGATTTCAAGGGTAATTCTTTAAAGGCAGTGCTAATAAACATCCAGTAAATTCCTGAAAATGATCATTATTTTTTATGTGACCACATGATATTGTATGACTTTTGTACGGTCGGTCAGTACCATCATGATGGTAGACAGGCAGCTAAGTGTTAACAAAACATTACAGAAAACATTGGCATTGACTTTTATGGAAGAAGTTTAGAAGATACTGAAGTGGACATGATTGAAACTTACTTAAGTACAGTTAATAAAAAATAGATAAATAACAATGACCTGGAGAGAAATAAATCTGTATTTTCAAACTCAGGTTTCCTGTCCTAAACTAATATTCCCCTAACAACAAGACTCTACCTTTTGACACACAGCAAACATAATTGACAGCATGCATCATATTTAAACTGACAAAAGCTTAGAAGTGTTACATTGACATATTTGAATAATTCAATTTTGGATGCATATTATTGACAGGCAAAGATGCATATAACCTGAAGTTGAACCTTGATGGTTTTTTTTTTTTTTTTTTTCCTTTCTGATCTCTAGCATAAAGCTAAGAAAATCATTTCAAAGTAGAACTGGGGACCCGTGGATAATTGAAATTCTGATTCTGCATGCAAATTTCGAGTGTATTTTTCTAACAAACTAGTTCCTGGGAAACAGAAACCTTCAACCCTTACTCATTCTGGTGATGTCTGGACTGGCTAGATATAGCATTAAATCTACTGTAAGCGTACATAATTTTGTCAGCTTCACATGTGGATTTTATAACCTCGGCCATGGTACACTTAATTCAGAGCCTTTCATTTAGCTCTGTTCAGTATATGCTTGCTGTTGATAATAGTGACAGTGGTCCCAGTCATGGTCTCATTTTCCAGACAGGGATCCCTTCTTCATTTTCAAGCCCCTGTCTAGGCCAGCCAGGTTTTATTTTCTCTCATTTTGGCAATAAACCTGTCACTGTAATCAGACTGGGCATAAAAACTGCCAAGGTTAGCAATCTTCTTCTCCACACTTATGCAGGCTTGCCTCATTCTTGATCTTGTCCAAGATGACAGGGAGGACTCTTTGTATATCATCTGTCCATTTGGGGACCAAATGGTTTACAAGGGTAGGACATCAAAATTTTGCCAAAAATCATTTTGCATCCCACGTCTACTTCATGATTAAGGTTAAAATGGCAGGATTTTCTTCTCGGCAGCAGGAGGAAAATGCTTTTTGTTTTCCTTCCAAAATAAGTAATTATGAAATTTTAAAATGTGGGCCAAAGGAACAGCTTGCTACAGCATTTTGATTATGTCCCTGGACTCCAGGACACAACCTTTCCACGGGATAAAAAGGTTCAGGCAAAATATTTTCATTTAAGTCAGAGTACAAATAGCAACCAAATGCTGATAAATGCATTCTGAGTAATTACAACTTCATCTATAATAGGCACCATAAGTTTTACTGTGTCAATCAAGTCTTATGCCTCAAAATAAGCAATGTTTTTTATCTAGTAACACTGAGTATAATGCTTTAGTGTTTTAGATACCTGTATAAAGTTTTTTTATTGTATGGCTTGTATAATTTCACTAAAAACTAAAATATTGTGAAAATATAGGTTTCGGAAGCCATAAACCTACATAATCCCCATCTCTCAGGAATAACTTTTATTATTAATCTGATATATAAATTAATGCACAAAAGTATTATTTTAATGAGATTATTATTCTTAGAGATACAAAAACTTTGTAGCCTTTAAAAATTTAATGCTCTTTTTTCTAAATATTAGAAATATATACCTTTTATTAAATGTATATATGTATACATTTATTAATAATATTATTAATTACATTATTAATAATTAATAGTGCATTATTGTTAATAATGTATACATTATTAAATGTGTATATCAATTGTGATATAGATAGATAGATAGATAGATCACTCCATTATGTAGGCTGATAACCTTGACAAGTAAATTTAGAAGGTTTTACATTTTCACTTGTGTAAACAGCGTGCCCATGAGCGTCTTTCATATTTCCACAAGAGTGTATCTGTACATTAGTTAGAATGGTGGAAGCTGCAAAGGAATTAATATTTTGAAACCTATTTCTCAGAACTACTGTAAAGCATTTGCTCCAGCTAGACAGGTGGCTTAGCTAGGAAGAGCATTCGCTATACAAGCCTGAGGACCTGAGTTTAAAGTCCAAGAACCCATGGACAAAGCTGGAGATGACCTCACTCTCTTGTCACCTCAGCTGTACGTGTGTATAAGTGGGAGGGTCACGGGCTTGCTGGCCACCAGCCTACCTCCAGGTATAACGGGAAACCCTGTTACAAGGGAATAAAGCAAAGAATGATAGACTGACCTACTCTGTTTTACCATGTGCATATGGGCACGAGCACCTGCCTATATATTCCCACATCACACACACACACACACACACACACACACACACACACACACACGTGTGCACATGCACTTGAAAGCACATACACACACACTAAATATTTACAAGGAAGTTTGCATACCCGTCTTTAGTGTATAAAAGAACCAGTGCATCACAGTTTTCCATGTTTTTAAGTCATGTTTTAGGAAGTTTTAAAATCAGAGATTATAAATTCAGGGACTGTTTAGGCCACATAGACAAGCTATATGGGGATCACTAGCACAGAGTAAGATGATGGGAAAGGGTAGATATTCAACAAATCTGATGTAAGAGCGTGACAATAACAGAACATGACTTCAGTTTTCTGACCTGAGGCTTCCAGTTATAAGTTCTGCTCCGCATGCAATATGTGCAGTTTTGATGAGATAGCTAATTTTAATATTATATGCTTGCATTACCATATTCCCTTTACTTCTTTTGTACAAAGTTTACAGCTGTAAGTTTATCCTCTCCGATATAAAGTTTATTGTACATTCATCTTATAAACACACATTGAAAACAGCAATATATTATCTTATACTTTTTTATAGTCATAAGCCCCAAAATCTAACTCCTTTAAAACTTTAATATTAAAGATTTATGCAACTGAACAGGATTTGAACGGGCAGTTCCATATGTACATACATTACATATTGATCGTGTCTAACTCTCATCAACTTGATATGAAGATTTCAATTTAAATACATTATTTTAATAGCCTCGTTATTAGCATTGAGTGATAGAGGTTATAAAATATAAATATTCTACTTGTCTCCCCCACCAAGCAAAAATATCTAGTCAAGACTTATATTTACTGTACAAAATTGTTCCCTAGTAAGAAGAGAGAAATTCGTTCTTTTAGGTTAGCAAAAAGAAAAAAGTAGAAACGGAAAATTTCTGTGTTCATTTGCTAGCAGGGCTATCTTACAGTCTGGAGAAAGGATGAAGGCCCTGGAGAAAATTGAAAGTTGCTTCTGGTCTCATTTTTGAGTACCCTCCCCCCTCCTGCATTAATAAACCTCTAGAAGTCTCAACACAGACATAGAATATGAGCTTAAAGTGGCTGGGCCTCTCTCAGAACCTTGATGTCCTTTTGACCTCATGAGGACATCAAAGAGACAAGTAAGAAGAGGCTTAGTAAGAAATCCCCCTTCTGACAGCAAGACTGAGACATTTCAAAGCAGTATAGCTCCTCATGTATTCAAGGGTGGGTGTGGCGACAATTAGGAAAGTGAGCATGCATGTGAGTATGTTAAGATACTCCTTTTAAATTATTTGCCTTTTCTCAATTTTATGTGTATTAGCGCTTACCTACATGTATGCATGCATACCGTGTGTGCCTGGTGCCCTTGGAGACTGGGCATGAACACTGAGTACTCTCAACCACTAAGCCATCTCTCCAGCTCCCTGTTAGAATATTCTAATCACACTTCCGTATTGATAGCTGTTACTTATGCTACTTTGAAATCAAACTATCTCAAAATAAAACATCTACTCACTACTACTGTATTTAACAGAAATGATTTTATGACACTGATAGTAAGTCAAAATCACACTGATGAAAAAGCGAAATGCCTATATAACAACATATTATCCGAAAAAGCATCTTAACAGCAAAGACAAGAAATTCAAGGCTAAGAGATTATTTTTTAGGTGTTTGAAAATAAGGTTCATTTACACAATGGAATACTACTCAGCTATTAAAAACAATGACTTCATGAAATTCACAGACAAATGGATGGATCTTGAAAATATCATCCTGAGCCAGGTAACACAGTCACAAAAGAATGAACATGGTATGTACTCACTGTTATGTGGTATTAGCCCAAAAGTTTGAAATACTCAAGAGTCACTTCGCAGCAACAGTAGGACTGAGTGTGAGGTCCCAGATGGAGGGTTTGGAGAAAGGACTGAAGGAGCTGAGGGAGTTTGCATCCCCATGGAGGCAGCAACAGCGGCAACTGGCCTGCCACCACCACCCCCCCCCACCCCCACCCCCACCCCGATACTCCTGGAGACTGATCCACCAACCAAAGAATACACATGGAGGGACCCATGGTGCTGGCCACAAATGAGGCAGAGGAGGGTCTTGTTATCCATCAGGGGGAGGAGAGGCCCTTGGGCCTGAGGGTGTTAGATCCCCCAGTATAGGAGAATGACAAGGAGGGAAGATGAGGTTGTTGGGTGGGTGGGTTGGAGAACATCCCCATAGTGGCAGGGGGAGGAGGGGGAGAATGGCGAGGTTCCAAAGGGGAGATCTGGAAAGGGGGAAACATTTGAAATGTAAATAAAATATGAAAATTAAAAAAAAAAAAAAGAAAGAAACTAACACTAAAAAGAAAATAAGGTTCCACTTTCTGAAAACATCTTAATTAAAATACTCTTAATAGGACCTGGAGAGATGGCTGGGCGGTTAAAAGCACTGACTGCTCTTCCAGAAGTCCTGAGTTCAATTCCCAGCAACAACTATCTGTAATGATATCTGATGCCCTCTTCTAGTGTGTCAGAAGAGAGTGACAGTGTACTTAACTAAATAAATAAATCCAAGAAAAATTACTTTTAATAAGGAACTTCTCACATCTTTGTCTCTCAGCAGTTAGTCATGATTGAGATAAAAATAACATTTGTTCAGAGAATACATGCCATTGAGTAGGACAGAACTGGCTAAGAGTAACACTAATTTTCAGATATTTTATTTTGTCTTGATAGTAAATATCTAAATAAACTCCTGGGTTGGATTCTTCACTGATAAAAATAAAGTAAAACATACAAAGATGATTCTATTCTAACATATTAGTTGAAAAAAAAAATCCAAGAAAGGTTTTCCATCCATCAGATTCAGAAGTTCTTTTTAAAAAAACCACTAAATCATTTCCAATCAATCATTTCATATTATGTTAAGATAGGGGATTTGAATTTACCCCCAAACAACAAAACCAAGATATGACTATTATAAATATTTTATTATCCCTTTGTGTATTCATTTTTCCCTTATTCAAACAAAAGGATGATTTTTCTTTATATTTTTCATGCATTTCTTATCTGGAAGTATAGATACCCCAAACTCTAATGTTGTATAAATTGGCATCAGTCAGTAGACAATCCACCACATTATTTGAATGGAGCTACCTCTATTTAAGCTTGTGATCTTTTCTTTAGATTATTCATTATTAGTTGACTGACAGGTGTTACTTAACTTTTAAACAAGTTTTCATAAACTACCCAGAGATTCCTCGTTCATCCCTCGGGTAGTCTCATCCGGGTCAGTTTATTATGGAGATTTATGTGCATAGTTATGGATGGATATGTGGTTTCCATCGAGCTCCTTCCTAGGATCTCCTCTTGGATCTCTCCATCCTCTCTATTAAGATGGGGAATTTTCATCTTCATTTTTACTTCATTCGTACCATAATCATATGCTGACAAGATAGGTTCATGAGAATCTATACAAAGTAAGAATGTTTTTATGGTCATATAACAATTACACAATATATGTCTTTGATCAGCACTCATGTTAAACTTTTGTGATTTTGTAGTTTCTTTTTTTTTCTTTTCTTTTTTGTTTTCTATTGTTTTGTTTGGTGATGGTGTTTTTTAGACAGGGTTGTATCTGGCCTGTTTCTCTGGCCATCCTGGAACTTGTTCTGTAGACCAGGCTGGGCTCGAACTCAAGAGATTACCCTTCCTCTGCCTCGTGAGTGCTAAAATTAAAGGTGTGAGCCATTACTGTCCTGTCAGGCTTTTTATTTGTAATAGTAACTTCTCATTCCTAATTGAGTGATTTAAAGTTAATGACCATTTAATTTGACAGTTTGGGTTCAAAGTCAATATTGTTAGAGTTTGTTTGTGAAAAGCTTGTAAAAGGCAATGTTAATTATCTTTATAAGGTTTAGTATAGTATTTAATGGCTGTATTTTAATAATATTAGTTATTTTATCTTATATATGCAATGAGGACTTTCTCAAATGATCATTTTCTAGTTGAATATGTCAATCAAACTTTTATAAGATATTTTTAATAGACATCAACATGATGACTCCAAATGCATAAGGTAAGACAAAATTACAAAAGAATACAAAAGCTTTCTATCTGTAAATAAAGAGATCCTGTGCTCTCTGAAGAGCTACCTGAAAAGTACTGTAACCAGGTAGCTTGACAGTGAGAATAGGGGAAAGCAAAGAAGCTAGCACAGCCGGAGGTATAGTATTGGCAAACATGTAAAAGAAACTTAGTGAAGAAAGGATAATTCTTTTCACAAATGACAGAATACTTGAATATTTTCCCGTAAAGCATTAAATTTCAAATTTTGGAATTATACAGCAAAAAACTCTCAACATGGACCCAAATTTAAGTGCAAACCAAAGTTTAGAAAAGAAATACACTCGAAAATATTTGCAACTTGAGTTACTCAAAAAGCTTGTAGCGAGTGTACTGTAATGTAACGATAATTGTAGAAGAAGCAAAAGTATGGCTCCATCAAAGCTTAACAAGTTTGACTCTAAATAAGATGACCAAGGGGAAAAAATACTGTGGACTGATATGAAGATTGCAAATTGCCTATCTCAGAACTCAACAACAGAAAACAATCTAGTCAAAGGTAAACAGAATTATTCGAACACTTTACAGAGGGCGCATGCAGATGGCAAGTAAACATGAGAAAAGATGTTTAGAATCGCTCTTTGTTAAGGATAGGCAAATAAAACCATAGTGTCGAATTGCATGGCAAAAATAGAATAAATGAAAAGAGAGCGGTATCAACGGGCCTAAGAAGAAGGTGGGAACAAAGGGAAGTTCATAGATTCTCACTGGAAATACAGAATGAAATGAGTTACTTTCTACATTTTCACATAATTTCAGCAAAATTTCCCATCCAAGGAAATTTTAGGTTCTATACTATTACTTCCCTTTCTTGTGTTTGTAATCAAATATACTTGTCAAGGAGCAACTTAAGGGAGGGATGGATCATTTCAGCTTATATTTCAACAGGTGGCATAGTGTATTATGGCAGGAAAGATGGCAACAGGAGGGTAAAACAGCTGGCCACACCATGTCTGTGGTCAGGAAGCAGAGAACAGACAGGAATTGGACTAAAAATCCTAGACCTAGAGCTGGAGAGATGGCAACACTCAACTGAAACCCAATAAGAAAGAACCTCTGGCTTACGATAGAGCTATCTGGGCTTCAATGGCCTAGGACATCTTAGCCTTCCTACTCTGCTGCCTACAGTATTAATAGCTAGCCTCTCTCTTAGAGCTCTCTCTACTGCAGCTTTTCTTGGTCCTGGCATCTCCAATATTCTGGGGTCCCAACTGCAACTTGGGCTTTAACTGAATGTCTTTGTGCAGTAGCTTCTTAGGGTGCTTTGGCAGAGTGTCCTGTTCTTGCACATTGTACCGCCATAGCAACTTGCCAGAACCTGGATATAAGCCTCCATGAGCACTCACCCTTTCGTGCTTGGAAAACCAGTAGTACAAGCAAATGCTGCCAAGTTCTGTTGTGGCAAACAGCTCAATAATGTGGCCTGGATTCCTTGGACCAAAGTTGCAGTGGCATCTGCATGCCCATTAAGCTGAAACACTTCCCTAAGGAGTTGTTTGCAAGCAGAGAACCCGCTCAAAGGTATTGATATCAGAACCAACTTCCCACCTTTCAAATGAACATGCATTTTCAAAACACTGCTACCATATCAAATATTGACACAAACATCCCATTTCCTTTTTAAATCATACTAAGTCCACATAAAGATAAACTTATGTTTATAGCAGCTTCAATTAGAGTTTCAAAAATTAAGTGATCCAAATATTCCTCAGTGGGGAAAAGTGTAGACAAATTGTGCAGTGTTTATAAAGTAGACTATGATAGCAAAAATAGGTGATACACATAACACATAAAATAGCATTAATGAATTTCTGAACATCATGTTAATGAAGGCAACAAAAGCAAAAGGTTGTAGTTTTTGTTTTGTGACTGATAACTAAGTTCTGGAAAGGGGAAAATCACCACTCCCTAGATTGAATTAGTTGTCTCAAATTAAGGTTGGAAGAAGTTATCACGGGGCAGCTCAAAATAATTGTTTTACGATTTTAATTTTCTAACAATTCACCTTGATTTGTAGTGAAGACAGATGGCTTATACAATCATCACATCAAATAGAATGGGAACCAAGAGAAAATTTTATTGGCTTTAAATTTTAAAACAAATAGCAGACGCTATTTCTCCTTTGCTTTCTTGTACTGCTTAAATGTTTTGCTAGGCAAAAGTTATATGAATACTTGCAAGCTGTATGGATTTACTGAATATTCAGTAACATTTTAAAATAAATAAATACCTGGTACTGTAAGCCTGACTAACAACCCAGGTATGGGGAGGTAGTAGACCCATATGGGGAACATATTTCTGATAGTTAACTAGATTAACATGGAAGCAAACTGCCCTCTAAAGACCTCTGCTTATACCCATAGACAAAAATAGCCCCCAACCTTCATCAGAGAAGCCCCTTCTTACAATGAGAAGTAGTGAATAAAAAGACTTATGGGTAACTCTAAGTGGGAGATGTAGGTGACACCCTAACCAAAATCTCTTAGACTAACCTAAGATTCAGGGGATTTTGCAGAAGAGCAGATAGCATGTAGGAGCTGAAAAACAGGACGAAGGGCTATAAATCTTATTCCTAGATTTGACACAACTATTAACCCCCATCAACTGTATTATCTGCACTGGACCAACACAAGACTAGCTCTATTACAATAAATCAAAGAAGGGAAGTACACCAGTTGGTTTTGTGTCAACACTAGGTAGATTCATCAAGAGAGAAAGCAGCATCAGTTGAGGAAATGCCTCCATGAGATCCAGCTGTAAGGCATTTTCTCAATCATCAATGGTGAGGGCCCAGTCCATTGTGGGTGCTGCTATCCCTGGGCTGGTAGTCCTGGGTTCTATAAGAGAGCAGACTCAGTAAGATATGGGAAGCAAGTCAGTAAACTCTACTCCTCCATGGTTTCTGCATCAGCTTCTACCTCCTGCCCTGTTTGCATTCCTGTCCTTGACTTCCTTCAACATTGAACACCAATTTGGAAGTGTAAACCTAATAAACCTTTCCTCCCCAACTTGCTTTTTGATCAAGGTGTTTTGCCACAGCAATAGAAACCCTAATTAATATCTTTATCAAACAGTAATTCATTATGGATATTTGAATCATTAACAAATCTGAAAACCCTCTTCAATGGCTTATAATTATCTTTTTGTTGCATTTTATGATTTTATATTTACAAACATGAGAGAGACAGAGAGTGAAATCAAGAGACTATTTGGAGTTCTACTGTACTCCATTGCTCAGGTGGAACATTGGGCATTGATTAATATTGTGCAGGTACGTATGTCCAGTGTAATTCTGTACCTTTACTGAAGAAGATCAGAGGCATCTGTGAAGTAATAGTCTCAAGAATAGCTTAGCTCAGTCGAGGAGCATGTGAGGACAGAAAGGCTGAGGAACAGTCTCCCAGGAGCATGGTCATTCAAAGCAGGAGTAAATACCAAGGATTTCGGTGGGCGTGGTTTGGTTCCAGTGTTTATTGTTTTCAGTTACTCAATCAGACTCACTTATTTTACCTGTAGCCATCTGCTGGGGTTTGGGTTTATGATTCAAAACTGTCTCAAAGGAAGACCTGACACACAGGAAGCTAGGAAACAGACCTTTCACAAAAAGATCCATAAGAAGTATGAGAAACAAACGAAGAGAAAAAACAGCCTAGAGAATGAAAGAAAAATGTAGTTAACACTGTCAAATACCCCTGAGAGAGCTGGGCAAGATAAAGGCCGCAGGTCACATATGCCTTTAGAGAGAGCATGCTCTGTTAAAAGGGGTTAGCTATCAGATGGCCTTCTGCCGAGGACTGGGTGACTCTCAGAGATGAGGGGAATGAATGGAGACCTCTGCTTCTGAGCTTCAGAGTATTAGAAAGGAGAGAGATTGAATCACCTGGCGGTGAATGAGAGGGTGATCAGTTTGTTTGTGTTTGGTTAGAAGTCTACAGAGCCGAGTGGGCAGAAAGAGACAGAATCAGCAATGAAGACAAGGTTGAAGCTAAAGGACAAAAGGCAGATAATGGGTGCCAAAAGGTCTCAGCCTGGGGAAAAAGGATAAAGTCAAACACAGGGCCTGCCTGAATAGCAGGAAAAAATGACCCTGCTTTGAGATCGAAGGAAAATAAGACTGTTTACAGAGAAGAAATTGCGAGGATTCACAAGTCATTTCCACACAATGACCTCAATTTTCTCTTTAAAATAGTAGATGCCTTGAGAGTGGAGGGGGGAGATCTGTAACTTGAGTGGGGTGACAATCCTGAGAGTGTCTGGCTGCAGTGAGCAGAGGATTACTGGATACTGCTCAGCGACTACGTCAGATTAACAAGAAGAGTCAGCACGGTGGTATGGTTTGCTCCCATGGCACTTAAAGAGGGTGTAAGGGTAGAGCGGAGTCATGGTAGTGTGGCTTCAAGGTCATATGTCCTGTGCAAGAAAAACAAGCCTGGGAAGAGCATGTGAAGACCAAAGGCACTAGATGCTCACTATGTCTATAAAAAATGGGGGAAATAAAAGCATTACCAGATTTCTTCTTTATCTTAATTTTTCCCACCCTTTTAAAGTTTAGGCTTACTATTTTATAATACACATTATAAATACAAAATCAGGAAGAAGCCACTAAGAAGAAATTTTAAAATACAAGTGGTCAAACAGCAGTATTGTTCACTTAAACACAAGTGAGCCATATTAACTGAGGTGATACTTTAGAGGCAAGAGCTTTTCTGTTTCATGTAGCTGAGTCTTTGAGGTCCTAGATGTTAAAGTCTGGTGGTTTTCAGATGTGAGTTATTTTGGTTCAGTGAGACAATTGGCAACGTTCAAAAACATTTTAGAGTAGAGGACTAGAGTCAGGTGGTAGGGAAGTGATGCTAAATATCCCATAATGCATAGAGTCCCATAAACAATGTTAACAGTGGTGAGATTAAGAACCATAGATTAGGTCAACCTTTCTTAGAGTGGCAGAAGAATAACAAATCATTTGGACAATCGTAGAAAACAGATATGAGCAGAGAAGAGAAAGAGAGTGAGGAGCAGGAACACACCGGCTGATGCCAGATTGAGCTGTATGCATGCAGGGCTGGTTTGTGAGAGGAAGCACAAATCTCCAAGGAGTAAAACATGTGCTACATGTTTGAAAGTGGGATAGCAAATTTGTGAAACATACTTTGGGAAAGATGAAATCAAAGATATTGAAGAGAACCCATTTGCTTTGGCAAAGTCATGCCCTAGGTATCCTTGAACAAATGTTTTCATATGAATGCGGGGAAAAGGTCCCCGTTGGTTTGAAATAAATCTATGATCTAACATGCTAACATTGCACAAAAAACCTCTGGTTTCTTTTTAAGGTTCTATCAGTCTTCTACCTTGTCCAGTATCTCCTTTCTTTTACTTTTAATTTCGGTTCTCTCAACACAGATAGATCTGACCTTGGTGGTCACCTAGAGCCAGACATTAGTTCTTTGTACACCGTGGCATAAAAACACTATCTGCTTGATATCTGTTGATTCAGATAACAATTAAACAAACATCTCACTCTTGGTCCTTTCCCCACTACCATGCTGGGCTCACAGTTTCCTTGGTTGATATGCTAAGATGGCCAGTATAAGAATGTTTAGGAAGATTTCAGGAATTGCTATACTAAGATGTTTGGCTTTTTGCTTATTGTTACCGCTGCTGTTGTTATTTTGACGCAAGCTCCCTCTGTGTAGTAGCCCATACAGGATGGCCTAGAATTCACTAATAGATGAGTGTATCCTGGAATTTCTGCTCCCCATGACTCCATCACCAGCCTGGCCTTCTAGCCTTTGCAGAGTCCTTGAGAAGCAAGTAGACCAAAAGTGTGTCACATCAGGCACAGTCTTGGGATTTTGTAATCTCTCTCTGTTTTATTTATTTGAGTAGTCAAATAGTCCACATTGACTTGAAATGCAATAAAATTGGCATAATTTTTCTACATATAAAAAAAGCTAAGCTTGTCCTTTGTGCTCAGTTTAGTTCAGGCTGAACGACTTTGAGGATGCCAATAGTTTAGATAAAATATGAAAAATGGGAAGGAACATCTGGGCCTTATATATCTTCACACTCATGTAGGAAAATCCCAGCCAGATTATCATGAAGGAGAACCTGGCAACTTAATTGTTGGCACCCAGAAATGGTCATTTATGCCAAGGCAAATAGTTATAGTCTTTACATTTTTAATAAGTGAATAAGTAAATCTGTATTCAATTGCATTTTATTACAAATAATGAAATGTTAAAATATATGTACAGAATACATTATCCTTTTAAAAATAATATATTTTTCTGGCAAAATTGAGGAAGATATGTATCTGGTTCCCATTAACAAATTCATCTCATTGGGTAATATTATAGAAATTTACCAGCAAGTGCTGGACCTTATCACAATGGATCTACATGAACAAGAGGAACATTGCATCTGTCTCTTGTGTAAATCATGTAGTGTTAAGTCATTTGGGCTTCCTAAAGACTCCCGCCTGAACTTTTACTCATGTCCTCCTTTAATTCTCTGGGTGGCAGTCACACCGTTGTACATAACACAGAGCTACATCACTTCTTACATATGTTGTCTACCACTAGCATGTAATTTCTACCTTGTCGAGCACATTGGTGTGCATCGTTCACTGTTCTTTCTCCACTTCCAGGCACAAATACATAAATGAATTGACCTACTTTTCTAAGGGCAGAACCAGATGTGGGGTGCTCTCATTGACCTTTTTAGTTTTCTTTTTGTTTGTTGGGACAGGGTCTCTGCTGTTCTGGCTGACCTGAAACTTGTGGTATAGACCACATTGGCCTCAAATTCAGAGATCCACATGCATCTGTCTCCTGGAGTGCAAGGTTACAGACTTCCAATCCACCAAGCACACCAGAACTCTGTTCAGCTTTGCAAAGTGTAAAGTTTTCAGTTATTTGATTGCTTTAAGTTCTAAAACGAACAAAAAATTTCCCTGAGAAGCTCCAGGTCCTGCCACTACCCACTCAGTTGGGATCTGCCTAAGATCCCTTAGGAGCTCATAACATCCCACCCCAGGGAACCTTCTTAGCCCTTCTCAGTCACAGGGAAATGATCTGAGTCTCTAGTGAGGATAATAAAGTTGATGCAAATAAGGTAACAGAGGGAGTTGGTGTGGCCACCACTGTCACCTTCAGGGGTGTTTGCATAACTACTTTCTACAGCGTTCAATTCGTAATTGGGGCTGAAAAGCCTTCCCTTCCTCATAATCTCTGAGTTCTTACATTTGCTCTGCTTAAAGAGCTACTTTCATCTTGTAAAACAATCTCTTGAGAATGGACTGAACGAGAGCAAGGTTCTCACTGGTACAAAATCTTGGGGTTTTTGAGCTAATGCAAGACATGATGTCAAAACATGAGTAATCTCCAGATAATTTCCAATTTGCTTTGGATTTCGTTACATACCTTCTTATAGTCTAACTTTTCTTTTAAATCATGTATTGAATTAGTAATGAAATTAGCGCTGGGTATCTTATTCATTGGATGACCCTTGACATCGACATCCGAGACCGTATCTTACTCATTTTCAAATAACTAAAGATTTGATTCATTGATTTACATATGGTAAATCCTAAATAAACAAATCAAGTTTTAGATGAACAAGAGAAATCAGACAGCAGACAAGCTTGAGCAAATCAAAATAAAAGCTCAACGGGACTTTTTACTTAAAATTACAATCTATGACGATTGGTCTCACGATCTCAATGAGGAAGTAATCATCTACTGTGTAAGAGTATTCCATCATGGCGAACATTAGCCCACACTGGAATTATAACTTTGAAACACAGTTTACATCAGGTATTATTATAACAAGCTGTTTAACAATAGTTTGGCTTGTTTTCTTTACCAGTCTTATATGGTAGAAATGACACCCAAGATACTCCGGTGCATTCAAAGGAATTGCCATTTCATAGATGTCAAATTTTTCTAACAAAATATCTTATATTTTTTTTTTTAAAAAAAAAGCAGAGAATGACTTCACTATATAGATAACACATACACAGACATACATACACACACGCACGTGCACACACATACATGCACTCACACACACACATACACACACTCACACACACATTACTTTGAGAATTTCATACAATGTATCTTGATCACATTTATCAACAATTCCTCCTCACCATCTCTTCCTGACACACCGTCTACCTCCTCTGTAATGATCCTCCTTTTTCTTTTATTCAGAAGAGACCATCTCACGGCAGATGTTTGGCTCTCTCACTTTTACATTCTTTCCACATTCTGTCTTGTGAAGCTCTCTGAACCTGAAGTGTATGGTTTGTGAAACTAGCTCTCACTACATTACTCTGGTTAGCCTGGCATGGGTATGTACAGCAGGCTAGATTCTCAGAGAGCCACCTGCCTCTGCTTCCCAAGTGCTGGGATTGAATGCATACATTACCATGCTTAGCTGTCAATCTAGTTCTGTAACACATAAGAAATAAAGTGTATAGACATGCCTAGCATTCATTTTCCTGCAGTTGGTGCTATCTTCTAAACATGACAGCAATTGTATGTAGGAGAATTCTCTAGTAAATTCTTTTTTAAAATCACTCTTAATGGAACTAAATACTACAATTCTGGTATGTATAAATTCTCAAGGATCCCAAAGATATGTTTAAAATATGTAGTTTAGGAGCTGGAGAGATGGCCTAGTGGTTAAGAACACTGGCTGTTTTTCCAGAGGACCCAGGTTCAGTACTCAGAACCCACATGGCAGCTCACACCTGTCTATAGTTCCAGGGTTTCTGACACCCTCACAAAGACACTTTTCCAGCAAAACACCAATGCACATAAAATAAAAAGATATTGTGCATTTTAAATAAGAACCTTTTTGCTTTCCCAGTTACATTTTAGCAATCATAACCTGGGACAATTACACGGTCTTATACGAAGTTTGAAAGCATGAGAATAGTACTGGGCGCACCTGACCTTCAGATCTCATGAACTGCAGTATCCTCCGAAAAGTCTAGGCTTCTGAAAATATTCTTTCAATCTGTTGATCTCCTCTTATTTTTCCCTAAAAAAAAAAAAAAAAAAACCATGTTTCAATGTTATATATGATTCTGTTTTCAAAGAGTAAAATTGACTACAAGAAGTTACAAGTAGAGAAACAGTGGGAATCTTGAAACATACACAAGGCACAAGGTGTAGAGAAGGACAGCTTGTTGCGTATAATATAGTGGAGGAAAAATATCCTAGAAGGATGTGGTGAATTTCTAATGACTACTCTGACTTATTCATTAATGTGTTATGAAAAAGATGTTAAAGATATATCCGTTTAGTTAATCCACCTTACCTTAGATTATAGATTCTAACCACTAGGAGATTCATATAGATAAGACAAAAATTCTTGACAAAATAAGCTTTTGATGGTTGAAAATTCCAGTGGCTAATTTTTTTAAATTTGCTTAACGCTGATTTTTTTCAAATTTGCTTAACGCAAACTATTTAATTAAGGAATTAACTCATGCATATGCCCAGGTTTTAGAATTACTTGGGCTTTCCATAAACAAACAAAAGCCATAGATGTAGCTCGGTACTGGACTTAGTGCTTAGCATGGCAAAATCTTGAGTTCGATTCCTAGTACCACATAAACATGAATTCTTTAATAAACACCTATTAGCCAAATCTTATTCCCTTTTAAATTATATTTTATTATACATGTTTAAATGATCAGTGCAGCAGTCATGGTTAACCAGTAAGCTGGTAGGCACAGAAATAAAGAAATGTAATTCATAGAGAAAGAGCAAAGTTCAGCTACAAACCCAAAGCAGGAACATGACTGACACATTACAATAATCCTAAACAACTGGGGTCAGGGGTGCAAGAACTTAATGCTACATGTGAACTTAAAGGAGCTGGGAGTTCACACACAAGACCTCCATTAGATCAAGCCAGATCAAGTACCAGCATGAGTGGTGGGGGAGGGGGACTTAGGAAGCCCCACCACAACTGAAGAGCTTTGGCAACTGGAGACTGCTCAGGAATGAGAGACTACTCATGCTTCCAGAGCTTTCCCTATGCCCATAAGCATGCAGAAACACGGGGTGAACTCAATATGCTTTTAAAATAGCTAATAAAGTTGGGAGGGAAAAGTGGGTGGATTAGGCGGGTTAGAGGGAGAAAATACAGGTGGTTTTGATCAAAATACATACGTATGTATAAATTAACAAATAGTAAGAAAAGGAAATGCCCACCAGCTGTACATGGGCATGGGTGGGCAGAATCTTCCACAGGTCAACTGGGTAACATATTGTCCCCTATATCATTGAGGAAAACCCAATTTCTCCATACAGAAGAAAGCCATGATACAGCAGAGAAGGATTCACTAAGCCCATGTTCCCTTTCACCTGGTGGGATCTTATCTCTGTCTTTGTCTGTTAGATTCACTGAGATGTCTCTTTTAAAGTTAGATTGCTTAGACCTCCTGCCACTTTCAGTGCAGATTCAATATAACCCTAAGTGTTAGCTCTGAATAAAGAGGTGCTAGGACAAACTTCAGAAGAAATGGAACTAAGTGATGGACTTTGTTATACGTTGCCAACAAGAGAAGGCAAGTTAACACAGGCATGTTGGCAGGTTGTCACTGACCATAATGCCATCTCTTTTATCTTAAATAGATTATTTAAGTTAAAAAATAAAAAAGAAGGAAAGAAAAGAAACAGAATATAGAAAGGTAATTTCTCCCTGTCTTTTACACAGGAGAGCCACTGGTAGTCTCCGATTTATGTCTGCTAAACAGACTTCAAAAGGAACACATTTACACACCTGATGGAGACATCAAAAGACGAATTCACCACAAAGACTGAAAAGTGCAGCTAAAGCTAATCTGTAGCTACAGAGGGAGGGATGCTCAACAGAGCAAGGCTGTGCTCTCTTACCTCACCCCCTACCTTCAGGAGCAATGAAGAGACAGTATGGGAAATAAGCTGATAGATGATTTGTCACCTAACGCCACCTGCAAAAGTGCCACCTGAAGGTGACCAAATGAACACTGTATCCCTCTACCCACCCAAAGACCGCATCTCTGCCCTTCCAGCAACGGTGAACTTTCTTCGCACGACTGACAGTTAGTAGAAGTCACAGGAAGAAATGTAGACGGGTTTTTCTTAATAGAATAGAAATTCATGGAAACTGAAGTTGAGTAGTCATTGTTCATTTTGACTGAGAGATCTTACTCATTTTGTTTGAAGAAGGAACTCGGGATCTCCAGATCTTTCCAAACATGTTACTGTTTATGGTTGTACCTTTACCATGCTGCAGTTTCTCAGGTACAAAAGCTAACTTTCTCTACTACATATAATGTAGTAGCTAATAGCTGTACCTTTCAGAATGATTCTATGCACCTACACATAGGCACACAAAATAAATTAATATGTGGTTTAATTTAAAAAAAAATGAATATTTTCAAAAGAAGTTTAAATGCGCATACATTGTAACAGTTTTATATTGGAAAAATAGTTAAGTCCATCACTTTAACAATTAAGATAAAATGGTCAAATGCTCTGATAAGTTTTTTGATGAGGTTTCATATTCTTCACTAACCTAAAACTCTGAATGGACGAATGTATTTTTAACACAGCACAAAGTAATCAATGACCAAATTGAAGAGTATTCTGTGAAAATCACTTTAAGTTAACTAAAAATTAAATAAAATAAACAAACATACCTGTACTTTTCCTCATGTTAAAAATAAACTATCAGAAAGTCCACCTCAAAATAAAAGTAAAAGACATTTAAATAATAAATAATAAACACTATGAATAAAAGTATAAAATTCTACTCTGTATAAAATGATAGATACAGTATCAATTTTTGGAATGTTAAGAAAACATAATATTAACCTGGCACAAACATACCTATCTATACTTATGTATGTGTATATATCAAGTCAATTTGGGCAAAGTATGGGGTAAATAATTCAAATACTAAAAATGAACATATAGATTGGCAAAAGCTTAAATATGAACACGTCATAACAGTAGTGTTAAGTGATGAATTCTAGAAAGAGCTTACAGGGGTAGAAAATATGGGTTAGTGATTAAGAACACCGTTTGCTCGTACACAAGACCTGGCTTTGACTCTAAGCACCCATGTGGTTTATAGCCATCTGTAACTCCAGATTCAGGAGCTCTAACAACCCCTTCAGTCCTCGGCAGGCCCCAGCCATGCATGTGGTGCACATACATACCTTCATGCATAATACTTGTGAAGGAAATTGAATAAATCTTTAAAGAAGAATTAGAGGAGGAGGAGGAGGAAGAGGAGAGGAAGAAGTAGAAGTTATAATACAAGACCTCAGAGAATCATGCTAGGAAAAACTTTATAATAATGACTAGATAAATATAGAAGACAGACAGATAACTATAGAGAGATAGATGATTGATAGATAGATAGATAACATAAATCACTCATAACTCCAGAGAAAATGACTTTACTTTTCTTCTTGTCCCAAATACAAAATTTACACACAAACATATATACACACCCAAAACAAAAATGGTGGGAGCCTGTAACTTAAATGAAAGTGGTCAGCAATGTGATCTATTTATTGCACCGGCTTTGTCACCTGCATGGCAATCCTTTTCATCACTTTCCCAGAAATTATTTAACTACTTGCAAGACATCTAGGTTGTATATATTTTTGACACAAAAATATTTCAAAAAATATTCCATAAAGCTAGAAATGTTTGCACATTTCTATTTTTAAGAAAATGAGTATGAAATTTCGTTAAGGTTTCTTGAAAAATATATACACATATATTTATGTGAAAATGTAAATATTCAGAAATCTTTACTCCTCTCCAAGGTCAGAGTTGCCATAGAAACTGAAAATGGCAGAAAGTCAGGCCTGACAAAGCATCAAAAAAAAGAAGAGAAAAAAAAACGTACCAGCTTATTTGTAGAAATCAGGACTAATTTCATTGGAAAAATGACCCATATTTAGATTTTTTACTTTCATTATTTCTTCTAAACCAAGAGTTTTAAAAATAGAATAAATGCCAAATCCTGATATCAAAGCTTACAGTACACATGCTCTTTAAGATGTAGGAACTGCATATATTAATCTTCAAATGAAAAACGAATATTGCTTTATTTAAGAGTAACATTCAACACATGACTTATAATGAAAATATCTATTTTACCTCAAAGTACTTCTATGAATATTATCTCATAATCAGGGAACAAAGTATATAATCCTTGTACCTAAGGTCTCTCTGGGTGACAAGTAACAGGACCCAGAACAAAATGAACCTGGCCAAGCGCAACCTCCATCTCACCTCCAACTAACTAAGAGGACACATGGCAGAAGTTTCCAGTGTTTTTAGCTAAAAGTTTTAGCATCCTGCCTAGTCTTCACCAGACTTCAGAATTGTTCAAAGGCAGGATTTAGTGTTTTGTTGATTGCTTTGGGTTTTGTTTTCTTTCTTTCTTTTTTTTTTTTAAGTTTATTGATTTCTGTTTTGAAGAGGAGTATTTTTGGAACCATTAATATTTGGTGATATTCATTAATATCTCCAAATAATAATAATCTCCTTCTTCTCCTCTTTTTTCCAGATGACTTAACCATTGAGATGATGGTTTGAGTAGGTATGGCCACCATAGACTCAAGAGTTGGAATACCTGGCCCACAGGGAGTGGCATTATTAGGAGATGTGACCTTTGTTGGCATAGTTGTGGTCTTGTTGGAGGAAGTGTGTCATAGTGTGGGGCTTTGAGAGCTCATATATATGCTCCAACAACCCTCAGTGTGGCACACAGTCTCCTTCTGCTGCCTGGGGATCAAGATGCAGAATCCTCAGCTCCTTCTCCAGCGCAGTGTCTGACTTGAGGCTGCCATGCTTCCCACCATGATCATAATGAACTATACCTCTGAAACTGTAAGCCAGCCTCAATTAGATGTTTTCTTTTATAAGAGTTGTCACAATCATGGTGTCTCTTCACAGCAATGCAACCTCTAAGACAGACTATTTGAATCATTTAATAAACATTCATTAAAACTTTTTAATTGTCAACTATATAGATGAATCTTTACTAATACTTCATTGTTGCATTTGCAACACAAAATAAAATCAAAACTGAGTTTCCTGCCATTTTAACTGACTTGAAACTCTTCTCTGCTCCAAAATTAAATGGTATTAAGAGGAAGTGAATGCCTTTACGTGTTTTTACAAACTGGTCGTTGCTTTAGCTTTTACTATATTTATAATGATTGCTCTTTGTTATTTTACAAAGTACATTTTAAACTGGGTTTCATCTAGGCATAGAACTTAAGTATGTTTGAGACTTATTTAAGTTTAATCTCTGACAGATTGTTGTCACTGAACATATAAAACTTCTAAGACAATAAATATGAAACCTTCAAACATTCTGAGATCATTCTCAAACTCTTAAAATACATGCATACACACACACACACACACACACACACA
>JADRCH010000029.1:10935501-10969113 GCA_019843965.1 Rhynchomys soricoides
TTTTTTTTTTTTGCTCTGTGTCTGGATTTTCTGGTTCTCCAAGCCCCCAGCAAGCACACGTCTATGACCTTCAAAAGACTGTCTCTCCTCATCGTCCCCCAAAATTGAGAGAAGGTCTCCATTGAACTCAGTGTACCTCTGTGTCTGGTATCAATTAGAGAAAGCCTGAAATGTATAGTTGGACAGTTGAGTGGAAAAGGGACAGAGGAAGAAGGGGAGAGGGGACAGGACAAAAAAAAGAAGGGAGAAAGAGAAGAGTTTTCACCCTCCTCTGTTTTCACCAACCTGGTTCCATTTTTTGCACTCTGGCTACATCACTGAAATCACCATGTTACGATTACTTTCATGGCACTAGAAGAAAAACCATACAGGAGGAGTGAGGCTGTGGGAGAGACTAGGGTACTATCCCCACTCAGATGTCTGCAGTAGTAGGTGGGGAGGTAGGGCATCCTCTGAGAAGTTACTATGAATGTTTTCAATGAGTGTTTCTTGTCTGCAGCTAAGTGAAAATCCTAGGCAGTATCTGTCGTTGCCCTATGACACAGAATTTTTGAGACCTCATTCAGAAGGGACAGTTAACAAACTCAGAAATGTAGATGACTAGATTGATATTTCCTAATGCTGAGGGCTGCCCTTGCTGTATAGCTGCTGTGAGTCAGATATGCCTGAGTCCTAATTCAAGGTTCCACGACAAGGTTCTATCTTTTCTACGTGCAGAATCTGTGGGGCCTACTAAGTTTTTGAAGTTTAGCTACTCAGACTATTGTATTACTCCTAATATAAAAATAGTTACAATTTGTACTATCATCAGAGGATCATGGTTGGAATGCTTTTGTCCTTAGGTTGCTACAATGTTAAAAATGTTATATTCTTAACTTAACCCAAGGTAGTAATATCAATAATATCAAGAGGGAGTAATTATGTCCTGGAGGCTAATAAGCACTTTCCCCCTATGAGTCCATCACCTGTACCCAAATCCACCCCCGACCCCCATTCTGCTCTGAGGTTATAGAGAACAAAGTCTAGGAAGAAAGTCTGTCAAATATAGAATATGATAGGATTTTGATCTTGGGCTTCCATCCCCAGAATAGTGAGAAATATATTTCCTGTTGTTAATAATCCATCCAGTCCATGATATTTTGCTACAGTAGTCTAAATGGAAAAAGATATAGAATAGTCACAGTTTGGATTAAAATATTCAAAATGACAGTATAGTAATTATATATGTGCCCAGAGACTCGAAAGGAAAGCAGACCACAGGAGTTAAGAGTAGAAAATTGTAAGTCATTAATTTATATGCTAGATTCATGATGATATAAATGAGAAATAACTGTTGTTGCAACCGACCCAGGAAAGATCACTTAAAGAATAAAAAAGGCAAACTCTCATTTGCCATTCTGTGGGAAGAACTGTGAAGAATGTTGCTTATGAAGACCTTCTTCTCCATGTTAATTTCTAAAGTTAGTAAAATCTATAGGTCTTAGACGCATGCCTCCACAGACCTCGAGGCCTGGGTTATCAGACAAATGTCTGCTTACAATTATATTATGGGCCAAGACAGCTGAATAACCATGCCTAAGGCAAGTGCACTGACCAGTATTCTTGTACCACTGTACTACACTGCTTCCACATCCTCCTCCTCTCACTGCAGGAATGCTTACTATCATGTAGCCAGGGTATCATCGCAGGCTTGGGTTGCTTATCCAGTGGGTAGCTGGCAATAGCTAGCAGGGAGAAGATCTTGCCTTGTGCTTACCTTGCATGCACAAAGCCCTGGGTGTCACTGCTACCATCTCAAATAACAACAGAGGACTTGATGTGCCAGGGTGGGTTGGTACCCAATGAGGGGCCTCCCTCTTGTCAGAGGAGGAGGTGTGGAGGGAGATGCTGTGTAAGGGGGAACTGGGGAGAGAGGGGGAGCTTCGATCAGGATGTAAACTGAATAAATAAATGGGAGAAAAAGAACAGAGATAAGTCAGTGGAGCTAGAGATTTGAAGGATAAAAATGAAGGTAGATTGGCCAATTCTTGGGACATGAGTCAAGGCAGGTCAATCATGGATGAGGGATTCTGAAGACAGGGACATCTCTAAATGGGATAAAGCACAACTGTGGAGCTTAAAAGGTCTTGGCATTTTTTTTAAAACTCATGGATTTAGTCATAAAAGAACAAGAGGCAGAAGAAACTAGGCTGGTTGTAGAGGCTAAGACAAGTGGCTAGCTCCAAAGGTGACAGAGCACCAGATGGCAGCTGGGAAGAACACTTTACCCACATATCTGATCCCCCAGATCCCCCAATTAAAAGCACATCGCTGGGATTGGACTGTTAAGATCTGAGAGGTTACAACTGAAAAATACAATCTTTAGAGGAAAAGATTCCCTGAGGGAAAGTGCTAAAGCTCGGGATGCAGTGTGCATTGCAGTGGGTGGGCGCTCGGGCCAAGCAGGAAACAATCTTAAAGAGAAACTTTTCTCAGTACATAGTTTCAAGACTCACCAGAAGTTACCAATTTGATGGGGGGGAAAAAGGCTCACTGCTTCAAACTCAGTTTTTCCCCTCACAGTTTTGTGGGAGCTTAATTTTCTTGAGTTTCTCACCTTTAACACAGGACTAATGAGTAGCTAGTTTATAGCATTGGACTCTGCCTCCGGTGTTCTAAAGATTGGTCATTTCTACGCCTCCCTACCATTCATGAGTATTATCTATTCCAAGACACATCACAGAGCTGAAGAAGAAAAGACAGCTCTGCTCCTCAACCCCACCTCTCCTGAGCACTTTCTCTTACACAGCCGTGCTTTCTCACCGCCACCAATGGTTTTTCTTTTAGCATTTTTTGTTGGTTTGTCTGATTGTTGTTTGTTTAGTGTGTGTTTGTGTATGTGAAAGAGAAATACATACTTGTCATAACATGTATATACATGTCATAATATGTATATAAAGATAGGAGGGTAACTTGCAGGAGTTGGTTCTCTCTCCATCCACCATGTGGATTCTGATATCAAACTCAAGTCATCATGTTTGGAGGCCAGAGCCTTTACCCACTGAGCTTCCCTCTACCAGGTCACAAGTCACGAAGAAGTCCCTCATTAGACACAAAACTTTGATTTTGGCTCACCCACCAGATTATTGACACATAATAGGTTGATAAGTTAGAGGCGAGGGAGCTGGCTACACTGCTTGCCTTTGGGGCCATCACGTGAATGAACACTTCAAAGAGCTGCCAGGTCAAAGATGGAAATTTTCATTAAGGGCACCCTCCTTCTTGACGGTGGGCACAGCATTGTGTAGGTCTTCCCTTTTTCAGTGACCACATCCTGCAAAAAGGCCACCTCACACCTTCAAAGAAGTCTCTCGCCTGTTTTCATAACAGTTAATGGAAAATTGTCAGGATATGTTTGTACATTAAGTCATCAGATTTTACCAAAAGTCTACCCACACTCCAGGAAAGGCTGTGCATGGACTACCATGACACACACAACTTTATAGGCTATAATCAAACTAATTGTGTCACAAAACACCTTCTTCTATAACTAGTTATTTAATTTAATTTTTGTATAGTATTTCGGGCTACATAGTATTTCACTGACTAATTGTACTATAAATATTTAATGAAACTTCTAAAAGAGCATATGTTTTGAAGAAACATCATCAGAAGAAACACATGTAAATCACAGTAGCATTTTAACCATATCCTTACATTGTTGAACACAACTTTAGGATGAATTCCTAGAGGTGGAAGCATTGACATTTCTAAACATTTTGCCAGTTTGGCTGCCAGAGAGGCCCTGCCAATTTGTGTATCTTTAATGGTGCTCTGGGATACATTTTTATCATACCTTTGCCAATAATGCAACCTGCTCAGCTATTCAGATGAATTCTTAGCATTAATATACATATTTTGCCTATTTGCAATTTTAGTGTTTCCTGCAAGTGACCAACAGGATGTTAGAACAGTCTTCGCATTCTCTGGTCCTCATATCCATGCTTATTTAAGCCCACAGTTATGAAGTTATGAGAATCCACTCTGGAGATCACACTCATAGGCATATGGAGTGTGGCAAAAGGGATTTGCACATGAACCAGTGACCTGATGGGTGGGCATAGGACCTAATCACAGGAACCTTTCAAACTAGGCACAGAGCAGTGGCTTTCAACCTTCCTAATGATGTGAGCCCTTAACACAGTCCCTCATGTTGCGGTGACATTCTCCAACCATAAAATCGCTTTCATGTCTACTTCATAACTGTAATTTTGCTGCTGTTATGAATTGTAATGTAAATAATGTGTTTTCCAATGGTCTTAGGTAGCCCCATGAAAGGGTTGTTCAAGCCCGCAAGGGGTCCCCCAGGTTGAATCCCCCTGGTTGCCTTAAAGTTTATATACTAAGAATGAGAGGGTGTTCAAAAGACTCCTTGTGTGGAGCTACAAGAAGTACGTGGCACGGGGAGCACACAGCCTCTAGGAGCATAATCCAATGTCAATCTAAGGAGCTGAAGTCTCCCGTCAACAAGAGGAGCCACCACCACAGGCTGACAGGAGCTCCACTGATCTGACACTCTGATTCCAGCCTGTGGGATTCTGAGCAATGAACACAGCCATGCTTTCTGACTCTCAGAGGTGTTCTAATCCAACACATGTGAGGGCCTTACAGTGCTATACTTTTGATAAGTTCTCACACAACGAGACCTAACAGCCTAACAAATTTATTTAGCTATTGTTATTATTAATATCAAGGCCAAGGTCACAGAGGCAGATCCTAGAGCCAGAATCTAAACTCTGACGTTTGCACACTTGAGCGGGTGCATCATGATTTTCTTACTCTCTTAGCGGTGCCTTTCTGCTTAAAATTTGTTTCCTTTCCTCCCACCCAGCTCCTCCACCTCCTTCCATTTACTTTGCCATTTTCCTTCCCTTTCTTTTCCAAGACAGGGTCCGGATACACATTCTCATTCATTCTGTCTGTCTGTCTCAGTCACTCTGTCTCTGTGTCTCTGTCACTGTCTTTCTGTCTCTCTCTGTCTCTCTGTTTCTCGCTGTGTCTGTGTCTCTGCCTCTCTGTGTGTCTCTGTCTCTGTCTGTCTCTCTGTGTCTCTGTGTGTGTCTCTGTCTCTGTGTCTCTGTCTCTCTGTCTCTGTCTTTCTGGTCTTTCTGTTTCTCTCTCTCCTGTCTCTCCTGCCCAGCTTTCCTCTCTTCACTGTTTTCCTGTGATCCTTTCTACCTGGTTATGGTGGGAAGTCTATCAAAGGGCTTCCACTCCCCTGGATTATCCACTCACCTTTACCTTGAGGTTGAGGCGAATTGAGATTTAGTAAATGACACACTGATTCTCAGTATGAAAACACCTATCCTTGGCTTCTTTGTCACTCACCCAGCACTGTGACTTGTTGTATATCTCACCTTAGGATTGTTCACCAAAACACAACACAATTGACAGAAAAACAGGGGTAGAATAATAGGGTTTCTGAACAGCGTGTGGGTTTTTGGTTGTTTTTCTGTTTGTTTGTTTGTTTGTTCAGTGCTGGGAGTCAAACCCAGGGCCTCCTCCTTGCTAAGCTCTAAAGCAAGCCCTCTTTCACTAAGCTACACCCACAGCCCTTACAATTATAGCTTTAATTATGTGTTACTGGACATCTTTAGCATAACCAAGTGAGACTCATTGACCCCAATATATATAAAAGAGATGGCTTAAATACATACTATGTTTTATACATCAATATTAATACTTACATATTAATATGACTTGATTACATTAATTTGCAACTAATCTATCAGTTGAACATAAGATGCTCTCAATGAATGTGTATATAAAATAGAAGTCACTCCTAAGTATTGTGAGAGATTGGTTCCAAGAAACCCTCTCTGTCTTAAAATTGACAAATGTTCGTGTCCGTAGAAACACTCAGGATGCCATGTAGCACACTAATGCTCTTCCACAGTTCATGACGGATGGCTTCTGCATTCTGTGTAATGTCAAACACCATAAAACCATGATGACCATAGTTGTTAGACCATCTTGCTTAAGGAGCACATGCCACGTCCTCCCTAATATTTTCAACCTAGATGTGGCTGAAGCAGCTACTATGGAGGGCCGGCTGCTTCATGATAATGAACCAAAGCAGAGAGGTATGAAAAGGGGATGTATGCAGATGAAATCCCTCAATAACACGGGAAGTCACTGCAGTGTAGACAAAAATAAAAAATCTGCTATGTGAAATTTTGCCTGAATTCATGACATTTCTGCTATACATGTCACATTCAAGGGCATTCCTGAAGTAGTACATGAAAGAAAAGGACTGTCAGAGAAAGTAGGCACTGGGGGCTTAGAGGAGACTAGGTGGCTGACTGGCTTAGACCATCCCTCACTTCATTCACTGAGTCAGCAACACAATTTGCAACACAGACTGCCTATCAGGCATTGTGCAAGGCACTGATGTGGGGGCTAAGGAAAACCCCGCCACTAGTGATTACAATGTAGATGGTTCTGAGAGCCCTACAGATGGCAGAGGGTGGATGGAATGGCCACATTAAGAAAACAGTCCAGACAGGGCAAGACAAGAAGGGGGCGTCTCCTCCAGAGCCTCACTTGGATATTGGGTGAGAATCTCCAAAGACAGAAAATGCTAAGTCTCCAAGCTCAGCTTCTTGTTTGACACTGAGAATTACCTGTCTTCTGTGGGCATCCTAGGTTGCTTGGGCATCACAGTGGGTAAAACAATATAAAACTGAGTTTTATGAGCTAAAATAAGGAAATTTAGATTATGTAAAACAAGGATTACTGTGACTTGGGGGAAAGAAAAGAGAACAAATGAAAAGCTTTCAGAGAATCTCTTTGTAGTGCTAAGTTTACTCCATCACAACTAGAATTTCCTGAGACATGATGACTCTTAATGGCTAGCCTAAGGAAAGAAGGAAGGAAGGAAGAAAGGAAGGAAGGAAGGAAGGAAGGAAGGAAGGAAAATATTTGTAAAGGAAGGAAAATATTTGTAAAAATATTCGTGTCTCCCGCTGCTTAGGAAATTGTTTCATTTATTAAATATTTATGGTGGATCCATACCATGACAGCAAGCAACCATTTAGACACTTGCTTGAAAAGAAATTAAATATATTTCTGACCGTGTTGCTGAACTTAGAAATGTGAAGGAAATAGAGACAGCAAGTCAAGCCCACCAGCCCCACTGGAAGCCAGAGAAGGTCTCAGTGCAGAATTCCATGAAATTCTAAAATTTGGTTATGCCCATGAGATCTGGCCAGTCATAGATTTCTTTTTTTACATTCTTTCAAAGCCCTCAATTTCAATTCTCTTTTACACAGTCTTTAATGGAACAATCCTATATTTAATATAAACACATAGCTTTTGACATCATAATTTTGTACAGGCAAAGGTTTAGTTTCCCTCCATGCCTCAAGAATAACTTTCTGTGCCTTAGTTTCTCCACAATAGAAACACCAAGAACACTTCAGGAAGATATCTCTATGAGTAAGTCCCATGCTCCTAGGGAATATACATTATAGGAAAAATATTAATATTTTTAAAAAGTTTTCTGCTAAATATTGATTTAAGTACAAAATTTTTCAGAAAAAAATTGTGTTGTTTTTAAGTTAATTTCACTTTTGAATAATGTAAAAATAAATCAGAAAAACAGCCCCACAGAAATGTGTTATGTGTACCATGCTTCTTGACTATTTTGAATTATTATGTTAAACTGGGGTGCTCTTATAATAAAGGCTCTTGAGAATATCTGACAGGGTTACTAGCTCCCTTTTTTCATGTGCACATGAGTATACTATGCAGGAATGTAAATGCCGGCTCACATGTGTGGTCACCCATTGTGAAGATATGCATACGTGTACATGTACATGGGTGTTGGAAGCCTCGTGTTGATATTGGGACTCCTCCTTTATTGCTCTTCCCTTTATGCTTTGAGACAATATCTCTCAGTCAAACCTAGAAATTGCAGATAGGACTAGCATCTATACCCAGCTGGGTCCCCTGTTTTGGCCTCCCCATACTGAAACTGCAGGGACTGAGCTAATGCTGTGCCCACCAGATATTTGCATGGGTTCTGGAGCTCCAAACTTCAGTTCCCTTGCTTGCCTGGGAAGCATTTTAACCACTGAGCCATTTCCCCTATCCCATCTTATCTAAATTGTAAATGATGATATTAATGTCTGTAAAGTTGCTCTTCTGTCCATGATACCCATGCTGATATACATTGCTGATACCCATCAGGATAATCAGACCTTGAATAAAATGTTTGAACTATTACACGGAGACAATTATAGATTGTCTTCACAATCTATACATTCAACAACTCTTAAGTCAAACTATTTAGCCCATGGTTGAAATCCAAACACCTGACTGACAAATACAGTGTCATACCCACTGACTGAGATGCATGGATTCTCCAAATGCTATCATTGGCTTGACAACAAACTCAACTGCTCCTTGAGATGTGAATGTATAACTAAAAAGCAGTAACTGCTTTGCACTGAGTCTCTTTTTGTTCCTATATGACTCCTACACTAAATAACAAGTACTAATATAAAAGGAAGGAAGAATATCACCTAATCGATAACATTTTTGAGTTATGGCACCAGTTTGTAGATGTTAATGTGAGTTTTTATTTGCCTGGATCACTTTACATATGGAACATATGTGAAACTGGCAAAATCTGCCTCAAGCTTTCTTACCCTGATGTCATTACACTTTCTTGTAAATCCCAGCGCTTCATTTCCAGAAATGGGTATTCATTCACCAAACTAGTGTATTTCCAATATAGACATAAAGTCGCCTACCTATGTTATGGGGGAAGCTATTAAATATTAATTTTCCTGCGTGTATTTTATGAGACTTGAGAGGCCTGTACAAAAGAATCTACAAAAGTAGCAAGCCATTTTTAGAAAATAAAGACACATAAAACTTTATAGATGTAAGTAATAAACTGTATTTTTACATTATTTAACATTGCAAATACGTGTATTTGGTACATAATCTTCAGGAACTTGAATTATACCTTGACTGGGCCTGATAATGAGGCTGTTTGCACAGGTCACATGACCAATTCTTGGTCTTTCTGTCTTGATAGTGTACTTTTCAACGTCATCAGCATTTATGCTGAAAATATTTATTCACAGTATTTGAGAAAAACTAAATACTCCCTACTATCCTTGAGCGCCCAGAAAAGGAAAGCAGTAATGTGCTTACTGAATTTAACTGTACACAATGTGCTGGTTGGATATTAAATATTTTAGTACATGGTTTAAGCATGTAGTTCTGTATCTGCTACACTGCTCACCCTAAGTCTAACCAGCTAAGATTACTCTTATGAAAATAAAGTATTCCATATCAAAGCAAGCAGTAAAGAGATAACCGAAGTGAGAGCCTCATTTGCATTACAAAAATAAGCAAAACTCAAATATTATGATGGTTTTCCTTCTCAGCAAATGATAAAGGAAATGCTCGGGATGACAGTGCTGTCTTCAAAGCACACATAATGAAAATATTTTAATTTGAGAATTGCCTAGAGCAAAATAGGATGATAATTGTGATGTTTTTTTATAAAGAAAAGCCATATGAAACACTTTCCTTCAAACAAAGAAAAACACTTCAAATATATATGTGAACACATAAAAATGTATTAAATTTAAAATGAATTACCTTAATATTAGAACAATTTCTTTAGCTTGCTAGAATGGGTAGTCTTTTATTCATTAGATAGATTACCAAGGTAAGTTAATGACTGAATTAGTAAAATGTGGCCTGGGCCTTGAGTTAAAATGGTCCTTATTCCATTGTGTCTAAATCCAATTTAACTGCTCACTACTCACCCCTGGGCATTTCCAGAATTTTTTTTTTTTTTAATGTTTAACAATACGTTAAAAAATGTCCTTCATTTTTTAACTTACTCAGTATATCGCTAACTTCTGCAACCCGGAAAAAAATGAAATCAAACACTATGTGGAGGAAGACCAAACAAACCTATATTTACATCACAAAACCAACTACAAACCTATATTTACATCTGAAAGCCGGCTGCACCAGGAGAAAACAAATGGCCATGTCATATCATACTGAAGAGCTTTGGAAGGTTCTCATTCGCCTGGATCATCGTTCATGTTTTTCCTCTCTTTTGCCTCCAGTACAACACAGACACGCACACAGACACACACACACAGACACGCACACAGACACACATCACATACAGACACACATACCACACACAGACACACCCAGACACACATACACAGACACACATACCACACACAGACACACACCCAGACACACCCAGACACACATACACAGACACACACATACACAAACACACATACCACATACAGACACACACACAGAGACACACACACACAGACACACCACACATACACACACACACACACACACACACACACACACTTTTCCTGCAGACTGCAGTAGAAGCTACCACAGTTGTCTCCCTTTTCCGTAAGCCTTGCAGACATCTGCCAGTGCCTGATAGGAAATGCTGATGGAGAAAGGATTTATCTACTTTCCATCCAAAATATGTGAGCCATTAAGGAAATTATAAAAAGCAACAACAATATACTCTGCTTTTATTCAGAACCTTTCCCTTAGTGATTATTAAAAGGAAGATATTTTTAGCTAAAGAAAGCAAAATGCATCTGCTGCAGCTGGTTTCCAAGGCAACAGAATAATTTAAAACCATGTGAAACTCTGCTCTCTAATTTTCATCAATCCCTCTTCATTCCTAGAGGTAGCTTTGTTCAGAATTTATAATTCCTTTTGAGAAAACGTCGCTGCATTGATTTATTGTCTCTGCCACATTCCAGCAGCTGAATATTTATTTAGATTTGCAGACCACCTTCCGTTCCATGGAGGTGGGAAACTTGAATTAATTGCAATCACCATCGTTGTGTTTGAAAAACCAAAAAAAAAAGCTTTTAAAGAAGAAAACATCAACAATTTAAAAACTCAGAGAAATTTTAGCATTATATCATGATTTTTGAAAAGTAGAAATGGTTCAAAAAAACCATAGGAGAGATCAACATAACATCTGAGCGTTTAAAGAATGGTAAGTACATTTAGGAAGTTCAAAGGGAGTGCTCATTAATTGAATAATCTTTGCCAGATCTATCCAGCAGTAGCTCTTTCTCATTTCATTTCTTAAGAATTTGATATGTTTCTACCACCTTATTCCAAGGTTTGTACCACCCATCTTCCAAATCAAAGCAAAAATAAGATCAAATTTTCTTAGAAATAACAATCATTTGTAGTACGTTTTAATTCATTCAAAGGCATCAAAATATTTACATCACTATTAAGATTTTGTTTTACTCCAGTCAACAGGTATTAATTGGATGCCAATGTGTCCATGACTGTACCATTTTTTAAGACCTCAAATGTCATGAGTTCCTCTCAGACTTAAATGTTCTTATAAAATATAATCAACCGAGGTGCTATTGTTGTGAAATAAAATTATTTTCCCATCTTTATTGCTATAAATATGTCACTCATTCCATGCTGCTAAAATTTTTTAATGGTTTGCATTAGAAAAAAAAACCCATAATGTCAGGCATTATAAGCAACTAGTATAGTCAAAACTTTATGCGGGCTAACATGTAACTGCCCTAAGGCTTTGGCTAGCAGTGTGTCGTGGAATTTCTTAACCTTGACGTATCTGATGCATAAATGAAACTTGTCGGTCAGACACTACTTTTCACAGCAAAGTCTCAGCTTTCTCAATTAGACTTCTGTGCTTTTAAAGGAAAACCATCCAGTGCTTGTTGACAGCTATAGATAGATCTTTACTTCATCACCACACGTAAGCTTCACAGTTGCTGACAAATGCTGCAGCTACTCGGGGCATGAGATGCATAGAGAGAAGAAGGCTTACATGCACATAGACCGTTCATTCAAAGTCTAGGCTAAAAGAAACTGCAAGCTTAAAAAAATTCATAAGCTCCTTGCTGGGTAGTAAATATAAAGACCCCACACTGAATCCAATATGTTCAGAGAAGGCTCCATTTTCTCAGGACCCGTGGAATCTATCAAACTTTTCTCATGCCTCCCTCGGTTTGCATGAACACAAGCCTTGATAAAAACACACAAAGACACAGGCTTTCATCCGTCCGTTGTGCTCAGTGACGTTTGTTTAGATGGCTAACCAGGAAAAGACGTGTCTCTCGTGTTTTTGTGCGTTTTTGTATTTAAATCGGACAAGGGTTTTGCAAACCCAAGGAGCTGCTCATCAAGGCTTCCCGTAGTCAAGTAAGGGACCGGTTTCGGAAGCGCCTTTAGAATTCCCACACTCCCTAAGATGCTTTTACTAGAACCGAGCATTTCCCCTTTTTTTTTTTTTTTTTTTTTTTTTTAAAAAGGAGGGAAAGAAGGAAGTAAGTTAGAAAGGAAGAAGAAAAGAAAGAAAGAAAAGAAAAATAAATTTCTTTTCCTATTTTTTTTTTCTTACCTGTAAATATGGTCTCTGTACTTGGGCTCCCCGCAGAACACACTGAGAAGAGCTCACTCCTCCCTCAGCCATCCATCAGGCTGCAGCTAACCAATAAGAAAAGCTAGATCCTGGCGTCTTCCAGCTCTTGCTGCCTGCCTGCTCCCAGTCCTTGCTCCCTCCCACCCCGAGCTTTTAGAGGACAAATCCCTGCAGCAGAGGGAGGAAGGCAGTGGAAAAAAAGAAATATGGAGAGACGAACAGAGAAGAAAAATATTTCAAACAACAGCCAGCTGGAGTCAAAAGTCTTGTTTTGGATGGAGGAAATCGGGGTTAATCTATGCCTTGCCCACCATAAATCAAAGCAAACACCGAGGGAAGCCTAGGTAAATTGCCTGTTTCCCGTCACCCCACTGATATTTTTCCTTTAGTGGAAAAAAAATACACGTCCTCATTGTAAATTTTGAGTTATAGGCAGAGAAAGCGACTGACCATCAATATTACCTTTTCAAAGGGATCCAATCGAAATGTATCAAACATGACAACTCTTACTAGAGACATAACAACCTCTGCTTGGCAGTGTTTCTATTCATAGTTTTGGGGCCAGATCAGCAGAATACACTTTTTTTCAAACAGGGTAGAAGAATATTCAAATATTTTAGAGTTGTGTGGTTTGTACAACTTCAGATTCCTTAGATACCGCATTAATTTGTGAACACTGGAGCTTGTTAAAGATTAAAGAGGAATTAGCCACTTGGTTGCTAAGTCTCCAAGTGACTAATTGGACTCTAATTTTGCTTTAATAACCCTGGGCAAAATCATTTCACTTCTGAACTGAAAGGCATAACATGAATAAAAGAACAATTGAGGAAAACATCAGATTAGATTTATTTAAGACAATAAAGCAAATTCATAGGCAGCTTCAAGGAGGAAAATTTCTTTCAACCAGGTCTCACTAAGCAGCTGTGGCTAGCCCGGTACTCACTAAGTGCTCCAAGCTGGCCTCAAACTTGAAGAGACCTGCCTGCCTCTGCCTCCTAAATGCATTTTAAAGGTCAGTGATATCACAAAATAGCCAAGAAAGCTAATTAAATAAACAAATGATAACAGATCCTAATAAAACAAACCATTACTCTTTGTATTTAAAATGCTACTAATTGGATCAGGGAGAGAGTTCAGTGGGCAAAGGCTTTTGCCCCAAAACCTGCCAACCTGAGTTCAATCCCTGAGTTCCATGTGGTAAAAAGAGACAATGAGTTTTTGGAAGTTGCACTCTGACCTCTGCAACAGTGCCATAGCATGAGAAAACACACACACACACACACACACACACACACACACACACATACCCTTAATCTAAAATGTAAAACTCTCTGATGATTGTAGTCATTTGATGAGATATTCTAAGAAAGCTTCCTTGAGAAGACAAGCAATAGTGGCTGTTTTGTTTAATGATGCATTTTTATTTACGTGTGTGTGTGTGTGTGTGTGTGTGTGTGTGTGTGTGTGTGTGTGTCTTTGGAGGCTCTCGGAAGAATCTACTAGAGTTGGACTTATATGTTGTGATCTGCCTGAGGTGGTTGATGGGAACTGAACTCTGATCCTGTAGAAGAGCCACAAACCCTTGACCACTGAGCTGCATTCCCATCCCTTAGTCTAACAGGTCTTCTCTCAGCCAGTGTCCATCACAGAGGTTTAGAGATATCTGTGGACCTTGTTCTGCAGTTTTGTAGTTCAGTGGCTTTATGGGAATAAAGCCAAGGGAAAGAAAAGGAAACAAAGGGAGTCCTCTATGTATGGAGGTGGCTGGTCTGAGAACAATCGTTGGATAGATTACTAATAATGATATAGAGGACAAAAGGAAGTGGCTGGTGACTTAACATGAAGCAGACTTTATATAGAGTTGCTCTGGGGCTGGATATTCAGTCAGTGTACACATGTATAAATAGAATTCATGGAAAGAAGCTGTGTCTGCAAAGGCTAATTGACTGATTAGAACATCAGACATGGAGAATGGTTGGAACTTTGCAAGTTTAAAGCCAAGTTATCTCAGGGCATCTCTAGTTCCTTAAATGCCATTTACTGCCCTCCTTTATATATAACCTGGCATCTTTTGTAAACATTGGGTAAATCTTTTGAACTGGATTAGGAGACCTCTTGTTTCCACAACCAAAGGGCCAACAATGCTGATAGCAGCTAAAACAATGGTTCTCAACCTGTGGATCCAGACCCCCACAGGGATCACATATCAGATATCCCGAATACCAGATATTTATATTAAAATTCATAACAGAGGCAAAACTGTAGTTACGAAGGAGCAATGAAATAATTTATTGGGGGGGGGGAGGAGTCACCACAACATAAGGACCTAACTACACTAACGGGTTGCAGCATTAAGAAAGTTGAGAATCACGGACGTTCCCCCACTTTGCTGGTACTCACTATATCCACTGATGTATTTGAAAAGTGTATTATTGTATAGTCTTCTTTGTTCTATTTCTATTTTTCTAAAAAAAAAAAAAAAAGCTTGTGAATTTGCTATGCATTAGAACACAGTATTTGTGAGATTTTTGTTGAGATTATGTTTACTGAAACTTTGAGGGATTTTTTGTTGCCCCCAGATGATCTTGGAGAAATTGGGACTCCCCCTTGGAATTCTTAAGGAAATTTTATTAGAGTTTAAAAGGAAGAAACAAAAAACCCAAGCCAGGAGAGCTGTAAATCTCAGCAGCTGCTCAGAACAGAGAATGGGAAGAGAAAGGAAAGCCATACTGTTTGAGTTAAGCAAGCATAGAGGTCAGCTATGTGGCAAGCAGCTAGTAGCATGTGGTGAGGGAGGGGGATGGCTTACTTTAGGGAGGATGTAGCCTAAAGTGTTAGGGAAGCCCATGTTTAGCAAAAGTACTTTTAGAAAAGAGATAGAGGAGAAGAAAGTGTTATGCCCTTCTGAGTAATTCAGAGAAGTAGGCTGACATTCAAAGCTGCAGAGCTGAGTCTCTCTGAGAGCTGGCACTAGGGGGTGGGAATTCAAGAAAGGAAAAATGCAGTAGTTCTTTTAAAAAGTGATTATTCCACCTACCTGGCTTAAGTAGAAGCCACTTTAGGGGCTTGGTGTGTGTAGGGCTGGGGAGTCTTTGAGCTGTCCAATTGGAATGTTTGTTCTCTATCCAGGCTCAATGCAGAGATTCTGTACTCTTAACCACCAATAAATTTCCCTTAATCAGTAATGTTTACAATGAGGAGTGTTGAGCTACCCTTTATTTTTAAGCTTTAAGCTCTCTATAGAGGAAAATGTTTTCACAAACACTATGGTCTAGTTACCAGGAAAAGCTAGAGAAATCCCTAGGCTAGACAGCCTTTCCTAAAGCTGTGGCTGAGACATCAGAATCAAAATCAATAGGCAAAGTTTTAAAACCTTTAAAACCGGGAGCTCATAGGGCCTCACCCTGACTAAATGAATCTGCTTTTGAAGAGGTTGTGGGTTGCCACTTTAAGCAAGTTCCCTTGGTGATTCTAACTTGAGCTAGCATTAAAAACAAGAAGTCACAGATAAGTGTTCCCTAGAAGTAAACCCTCTTTTGCTTGATTTTGGACCCTGAACAAAGGACTGAGGTGCATATTTTGCATATCAAAGTAGACCAGGTCTCCAGGTTCTCCCTGCATCCTTCAGTTCCTGCCAGCAAACTTGAACTTTCCAGCCCAGCCCTTGGGGCCAGTGAACTCGCCCAAGAACAGCTTCCCAATAAACCAACATTTAATATATTCTAATCTGGCTTGAATTGTCACAGTTCAGCAGCGGAGAGATAAGCTATCAAGTTACTTTATAGTTGACTCATTGGCAGGTCTGGGGTATAGATCTCATTTGGAAATTGTCAGCATGAAAGAAATGATTACAGCGCTGAAAGTGGATGAGGCTCCTAAAGGGTTAATACGTACAACTACCAACCTATAGTGGGAAATCAACCTACTTAAAAAAAAAATATTTGCAAAGGCTGGAATAAACATTTCTTCTAAGAAGATGTAAAAATGACCAATGTTATTTGAAAAACTGTTTAGCATCACTAATAATCAAGGAAATGACCTTTAAAATATTTATGAGATTCACCTCACGCCCAATAGGATGTTTTAGTCCATCCTGTGACAAAGTATCTGAGATGAATCAGTTTAAGGAGGTGAAAATCCATGTGAACCAAAATTTCTAGATGAAGGCTGTACCTTATATAGAATCTCCTAAAAGTTTCTTTAACCAAGAGAACTTCAATGATTGTGGAAGTTGGAATGTTGCAAGTACAAAGTCTGATTGCATTTATTTCAGACTATCTTTGACTTCCTTGATAGCCATCCCTTGCCCAGCTCTCTGTCTGCGTGAACATCCTTCTGTCATGTGAAACCTTTGCAATATATTAACTTAGCAAAGTACTAGCTTCCACCAACCCAAAGCTAAACATGTTGTCTACTTTGTGGACACCTGTCTACCTGGTGTTTCCACAGATGTGTTTAAAGAGTGCCCTGATTTACAACTTTCTTTGTTCTGTGACTATGCTGTGGGACACACTGTGACACAGCACAGCTTCCAAGGAGGGGAGGGGAAGATGCGTGGGATTGGGGTGCATGATATGAAATTCACAGAGAACCAATAAAAAGGATTTTTAAAAATCCTACCATAAAGACAAACAGGTTCATTACTGCTTATGATTAAACCTCTGTTTCTCAAGAACTGGGCTATGATCTACCTGTAACTTTAAATACAAATGGTTCTATACTGCCTGTTCCAGGAATGTCAATCATGTCTTTGTTTCAAAGAGTTATTTTGGGTCTGGGGAGATGGCTCAGAGGTTTGAGAGCACTGACTGCTCTTCGAGATGGTTCTGAGTTCAATTCCCAGCAACCACATGGTGACTCAAAACCATCTGCAATGGGATCTAGTGCCCTCTTCTGGCATGTAGGCATATGTACAAGCAGAACACAGTACATAATAAATAAGTAGTTTTTCAAAAAGAGTTATTTTGTAACCCCACCTTTGTTTTCAAATGTTTCATGACCACCAATGACTTCCTCGCTGTGACTAAGATGTCTTCTTACACCTACCTTGCAAATGTCTGTGTTGCCAGAGGTCATTAGGATTAACTTGTTACTCCTCTAACTCTATCTATTTTGCCAGACTCTGGTTGGGAAACTATCTACCCCAAGCTGTAAAAGCCTTGTCTTCTTTAACTCCAGGCTGACTTCTCAAACCCCACCTTAGAAGGAGTCAACCTGTGTACACAAATAAAAAACACTTGCTTCAATTAATTGCCTGCTTTGGCCATGATGATTTGGGTTGATGGTCTTTCTCCTTCCATCTTTGGGATTAACACGACGACGAGCTCATGGTGACTTCCCTGTGGTGATAGACTGTATCCTCCTTTTGTGAACCTAAATAAATCCTTTCTTTCTTAAGTCAATCTGGGGATTTATCGCAGCAACAGGAAAAGAAACTAAGACACATTGTTTGTTTTGCTTTTTTTAAAAATCAATTTTTAGATGTAGTCATGAATGTCTGTAGTTACAAAATTTGCGAGGTTGAAGCAAAAAGACTGAATTTGAATCCATTCTATGAGAAACTAAATTAAACTTTAAACCGTTATGATGTCAAAAAAAAATGTTATGCTGTCCAGGCATCAATCTTAGGTATCATGAAAGGTGGGTACCACTTTAGACTGCTTCCTAAATACATTATTGCAAGTTGCTAAAGAAATCTTCCTACTCTTCTTTCTTTTGGAATGGTTTAAAATGAGAATTTTATAAAAAAGTTTATATTTATTTTACATAAAATTTCAGGACTGTACTCAGCTGGTGGAAGAATATTACTGATTCCTGCAAGTTGTCCTCTGACTGTCACAATACTGTGGCAAATGTACACATACCATAAATAAATACATAAAGAAAGTTCATTCAGATTGTCTCTATTGAAGTACCACAATAATTATTGGTTATTGAGTGTTGTGACTCAATAACTACAATATATCTGAGTAAAGTCAAGTTAGGTGAGCACTGGAATTAGAGACTTTAAAATATCTTTGACCATGAAATTTAGATTTCTTGATAAAAATAGGGGAAACGTAGTATTAGTTCTTTATTAGCACAGACAGTATAGGCAAAGTCAGTTGTCAAATTTCAGGCAATTAGCATCGCCTAATTGGAAAGATAATTGCAGGAACAATAAGAACGAAGAGCTTCCTCTCTTTTCTCCTTCCAACCATTCCACATTGTAGTTCCTCAGCATGGGCCCAGAAAGCGGGGAGCACTGGAGCTAAGACTGGACTAGTTTCAATGATTTAAGGTTTATCATCAACTTTCAGAAATCTTGGAAGAATTGCATTTAATGTTTAAATATGTGAAATATAACACGTTGGGTAAAAAAAAAATATGTTTATTAATACAGAAAGTTAAAAATCTGTTGTAAGGATGGCATTGAGCCAGCCATGCAGAAATGAGGAAGGAGGAGGAGGAGGAGGAGGAGGAGGAAGAAGAGAGAGAGAGAGAGAGAGAGAGAGAGAGAGAGAGAGAGAGAAAGAATTGAAACCACGCAGATAAAAGTTAAATAGCTCTGCTGCTCTCTGTAATCATTCAGAATAAAAATTGTGAGGTTTGAGTGCTGCCGTTGGAAATAATGGCATGAGATGCAGATCATAGGATGAGCTAGTAGTGAAGAGCCTTAAGGACCAGATCTGAGACCGATGCTTTCCTCCATGTCTCATCCTTTATGATTTTCAGCCCAGAATAGTCTGAGATCAATAAAAGTTAAAAAAATAAATAAATAAAAAGGAAGAAGAGGACAAAATAATGCCAGCCTTCTTAATAGGAAGCAATTTGGCAGGTGGCAGTGAGAAAGAGTGCCCAGCTAACATGGAAGCATGCAAAGCGCCTCTAAGGTCCCCACTGATTTTTTGGTTAAATAGCTCTGCCAAGAAGTTGAAAGGATGCTTGCATTTACGGCTGGTGAAGACTACAGAGACAGCCTTTACTAAAGTGTGAGTTGGCTTTCCCCCAAACATTGCATTACCCTTGAATGGAAAATTGATCGCATGACATACGGTGATAACATCTGCCACCCATGGATAAAGCAGCAGCGCCATGTGGGTGGTAATGGAAGCTGTAATGGCAAGGGTGGAGAAATTTAATGACAGTGTGTAACACCGAAGAAAGTAGCAGCAATCAGAAAGAAAGGAACAATTTGTGTAAATCTTTACCATGGTTCTAGAGGGCTAAACATCCCATTCTCCTGTAGTCAGCCCAGAGCAGGGAATAAAGACCCGCGGTCATTTTTACCTCCGTATAGCTCAGCTGTAACCCCAACAGAGGAATTTCTTCCAGACAACTGTGGGTAAGCACTATTGCTTTTTCAGTAAATAAATAATTGTCACAAATTCAGGTTGATCACAAATTTGTAATAACTGCAGCCCTTTAGGACTATATACATATATTAAGGAAAAAATGAAGTCAAACACATTTCTTTTAAGAGTTTCTAAAATTATATTCTTCAAATATGGATTTTTCTGCAACAAAAATTGAAAACAAGTAAGATAATTAAGAGTGCTGCCTCATAGATGAAGTCTTCAAATGAGCTTGATTTTTTTCCTACTCAACTGGGAAGGAGATAAATGATTTCTACAACTCTACTTTGCAAGTACAAGAGTTTTCTATTTGCTGAATAAGAAACAGAATATGAACATGTATCTCCAGGACTACATGATGGTGTGAGGTTCACCAACATTTCCAATGAAATCTAGCTATCTGGAGCGGTGCACTGCCTATTACAGAAGGTCAGCTAAGCCCACCTAGCAGTGGCGTAGAGGCTGGGACCCCAATTACTCAGTCCCTCACGCTTGTGGGCCAAATGTTTTATCTACAGTGCCATCTTCCCATCCTCTTGGCTTTGAAAGAACAGCACTTTCAAGTGCTCATCTTTTTAAAGTAGTTAGTGTGTGGTGATTATTATTCTTATTGTTACTGTTACAGCATCTCTTTCGTTTTGAAACACGATCTCCTCTGAACCAGGGCAGGTCTTAACTCCCTGCATAGGCAGTGTAGATCTTGAGTTCTTGATCCTACTTGTCATGTGCTGGAATCGCAGGCTAGCGCCACCAGACCCAATTCAACATTACTATCGGTTTTCCGGTTAGGATCATTTGTATCTGTGAAAAGATTTAAACCCAAAAGTAGAAATCAACTCTAGATTGTAAATGAAATAGGATGTTCTGTAATATTTTTCTCATGCAAGTCAAACAAAATTGCAATTGATCTATGAAGAAATATATCGAGGTAGCTTTAAAGATGCTTTGGTGTCATAACTTAGTTTTGTATTGTTTTTAAAATGAGAAACAGTTCTTCAGAGCTAAGGATATGTACGTTTTTAAGATAGAATATGTCAGTCTATTTGAAAGCTTATGATAAAGGCATGATCTTGGAAAATAATAGGGAAGACAAAATATAAGTCATTCATTATTTAGTGGAGAAGGTAAAAACATATCTTAAGGCCACAGGAAACCCACACACCATTATTATACAGTAGTGTAATAGCTCTAGGGAGACATAAAACTAGCTGATTTTCTATAAGTTAGAGCCAGCCTGATCTACAAAGAGAGTTCTAGGGAGCCAAGGTTACACAGAGAAACCCTGTCTCAAAAACAGAAACAAAACCAAAAACAAAGCCAACAAAACAAAAACACAAATAATGAGTTTGTATCTAGCTTCTCAGTTTCAATTTGCTCATTTTTGTTTCTTTTCTTCCTCACTGTGTTCTGGATTAGCCAAGTCTTTTTTATCATCCCATTTTCTAATTGTTTTTGTTTACACATTTTTACTCATGAAACAATGATTATTCTGCAGGTAACACTTAGAATCTAATATTTATGAATTCTTTTACACACAGTCCCGAAAAGGCTAGAACTGCTTACTCTTCTCCAAGCTTTGAGCTATTGTCATTAATTTTCACTACAGGCAGTAGAATCTCCCAGAACATTATCATCTTAAATAACAAACAAACAAACAAAAAAACCTCACATATTTGTTAATTACATTGCTCTCTTCTCTTTTTGTATTAGTGCCTGGCTTCGTGCTGCTTGAAAACCTTTCTTTGATGTTTCTAATGAGGAGGCCTACTAATGGACTCTGAGTTGGCTCTTAACTTTTCAGGAATCTATGTCTTACTGTTGCTCTTGTGTTTATGTTGTCTGCATCCTTTCTGGATCTTTGAGATTAAAAGCATCTTCATTTTAAACAGTCTCATTACCTCTTGGTGTGTCTAGTTTTTTTGTTTGGAAGTTTGTTGTATCTGTGATTATTATTTTTGACTGCAGTCATCACCCAATTCTTTCACATTGTGCACATGCATGCGCACGCATTGGAAACAGCTCAGCAACTGTGTTTAAATGCTCTCTCATTCTGTTCTTACCTCCGAGGCTCTACTTACATGTATATTGGGCCATCTCCTCATTTTCCGTGGATCTACTGTGAGCTTGCAAAGTCTTCTATTTTCTTCTTTCCCTTTATGCTCATTTTAGTTAGTTAGGTAGTTAGGTTTTTTGTTTTGTTGTGTTTATTTATTTTGTTTATCATAATTTTTCATTATCGCAGGACTGGCCAGTATAGAACTTGTAATGTATCCTAGACTGGTTTCAAATATACAGAGCTCTGCCTGGCTCAGTCTCCCTAGTGCCAAGATTCATCTGGAGCTAGAAGTTTCTTTCAAACTTTTTGATAGACACAAGGGCTGGACAAATGGCTCAGTGATTAAGGGTACTTGCCACTGTTCCAACTGACCTGAATTTGTTTCCTAGCACCTAGGACAGACAACTTTCAAACACCTGCAACTTCTGTAGCAGATCTAGTGCCCTCTTCTGACCTCTACAGACACCTGTAAAAACATAGTGTGTTTGTGTGTGTGTGTGTGTGTGTGTGTGTATGTGCGCGCGCACGTGCATGCGCACGCACACACACACAAATATAAAAAAAATATGAAACATAACTGTATAATGGAACTAATAGAATATACAAGATAATATGCTATTTAAATATTATTTTTCTTTTCCCCTTAAGATGCTCATATTATAAGCCATTTACACTGTGTTTTTTACTAAGTAATAATGAAACTGCATTTATTTCTCAATGCCAAAATTCTTGTTATTGGATTTTAAATTTATTACTAGTTGTTTTCTTGAATTGAAGACTAGGTTTTCAACTAGAAGGTAGCTACTTTCACTATTGGTAACAGTTTATTTGAAATGAAAAATGTCTTTACCAGGAATTTACTATTACTTTCACTTTAAGAAAAATGTCAGTGTTAGAACACAAATTCATCTGACTGTACACATAAAAGGGAGCAGTTGAGAATTTGTGGAAACAGATTCTTCCTAAGAAATACATTGATAAAAATTGAGGAGTTCATTTGGACATTTTTTTCCCGCCAAATGCTAGAAGTACTGAAGTCTCTTTACCCTGTCCGTTGTCTTGCAACATGTGATTTAAATTTAGATTCTGAATCATCCAAGAAAATATAATCTATCCACAAGAAATTATGAAGTACATCCCTAAACCTCCTAACATACTGTATTATACATGTTTACCAAATCTCTGCAAGTGTGTTCTTTACTCTGTTGAGAAGAACTGTGGCTTATTTTATCTTTCATATGCTATATGACATTTTACATTTTGTCTTCTTTATTCTTCTTAAGGTAAATATTACAATTTTACGTAATTTCTTTCTCTTTGGTATTTTAGATATGATTCTAAAAGGTCATGTTAAATGAAGCTTTCCTGTGTCTCTAACCTCTAGACTTTCAGAGGTATGTATTGATCTAGGAGCCTACTTGAGTCATTGTTCTATTGCTGTAAAGAGACACCATGACCAAGGCAACTCTAATAAAAGAAACCATTGCATTGGTGGTATGCTTGCAGCTTTAGATGTTGGTCCATTATTGTCACAATGGGAAACACAAAGGCATTGTTACAATGGGACGTGTGCACTGAGGCAGTAGCTGAGGGTTTACATCTTGGTCCACTGGCTGGAGGCAGAGAGACACTGGGCCTGATGTTGACTTTTGAAGCCTCAAAGCACACCTCCAGTGCCACACCTCCTCCAGCAAAGCCATACCTCCTAATCTATTCCAAACGGGTCCACTAACTGGGGACCCAACATTAAAACCTATGAGCCTATGGAGTCATTTACATTCAAACCATCCCAGAGCTCAAAAGTACAAGTGCGTGAGTAGGTAACAAGCATTTGTTTGTTATTTTCCAGTGTTAGCAGATTAATTAGGGATTTGCGCATGCTAGGCAGATAGTCTACCAGTGATCTATCTCTTAATCACATTCGTTTATTATTTATATAAAATGTAAGGCAGCATCAGTCAGTAGCCTAGGCTTGAGTTATGCTTACTCAGCAGTCCATCAACAGAGCCTCCTGATTTAGTCCCTTAGTAATTGGTATTTCAGACCTACACCACAAAGCTTAGCCCAAGTACAAATCATGAGAGGCAAACGTTTCCATTCCTTTGTGAATGTGTCCCATGTGAAGACTTAGCCTCCACCTCTACCCCAAAGCATAGCTGAGTTGTTTTTACTTGACTTGCAAAATCCTTAGGCTATTTTTTTTTCACACGTAGACAATAAGCTTGTTTATATGAGATAGTTTTGAAGAGCTGGAGACTTAAAACTTAATTTAAATATCTTGAAATATAAACATAAAGCATTTTATAAAATGAGAGTTGTATGTAGGTTAGGAAGTCTATTGTCTATGAATAAGCTAAGACTTAATGACTTAATAATGATTAAACCCCTGGATTTAACATGCTGAGGATTACAGTCTGGCCTGTTCATTGGTAACTGTCTCGTTTTGACTTAGTCATCTGGCCTAAACAGCTTCTACAGAAGAGATGTGTCTTTTAGGGTTCTAGACTTACTTTTAGGGTTTTCCATAAGATTCCCAAATAACTAAGGTCATGATGAGTGAGGTACTGTGGGAAAACCTCATTTCTATATACAGAAAATGTTCCCTGCAATTCCACCAAGGGACCTGATAGAGCAAAACTACCTAATGTTGAAACACTGACAATGCTTTTATATTTCCTCATTAATAATTTAACCTATGTTCTCCTCCAAGTAAAAGTCTGGAATTGAAATTTTCGACTTAAAAATGAACTGGATTAAAAAGTCTGCTTTCCTCATCCTGCTAAGGTACACCTTTCATAAACTTTCTGGATCACTGTGACTGAGAAACAAGTTTTTGCATAGAGTAAATCAGCTAGTCTCAGGCCAATCCTGGGTTTCCCAGAATGGTGGCCTAAAGAAGAAAAGCTAAGATAACTGTGACACGGAGTGATCCAAAACTAAGTAACATCTTATTCTTAGTTGAGTAAAGAACCTCTTTCAAAATGTATTATTATTATTAGTGTGTGTGTGAGCATGAGTGCATGCATATGTGTGTGCTCTTGTGCGAATGAGTGTGTGTTTGTGTGTGTGTGTGTGTGCATGTGCACTCATGTGCATGTGTTGCCACAGCATACAAATGGAAGTGAAAAGACAACCTTGTGGAGTTGATTCTCTCCTTCCACTTTTTATATGAGCTCTGGGAATTGAACTCAGGTTGTCAAACTTATGAAGCAAATTTTTTCATTGCCCTCTGAGCCATGTCACCTGTCCACAACACTTCCTCCCTCCCTCCCTCCCTCCCTTCCCTCTTTCCTTCCTTCCTTCTTTCTCTTTCTTCCTTCCTTCCTTCCTTCTTCCTTCCTTCTTTCTTTCTCTTTCTTTGTTTCTTTCTTTGTTTCTTTGTTTCTTTCTTCCTTCCTTTCTTTCCTCCCCTCTTATAATAAACGAAAACACCATTGTATTTTGGCTTATTCTCTCTTTTCTCAGGCTGCAGAATGAAGCGCTAGAGGAAAGCCCGTTTCATTTCCAGGAGTCAGTATGGTTTGTTCCATCCTCCGCTTCGAGTTTTGACATGAGAAACAAACATTCATAGCCAGATCATTCCGCGCCTGCCATGCGTGTGCAGCTGCCGAGCAGAGCATGCCTGCAGCTAGTTTTGACACCAGCCATTTGTGCTGAAGAAATGTCTAACTTTTTTTTTTTTTTTTTTGCTTTCCTCAGATGGTTCACACTCTGAGAACAAGTACAGTTTTTCCATGATAGCATTCATTTTGGGTTAGACTACACCCATTTCTGGGAACCCACCAACACAAATGTTAATAATATGCAGATCTGGCCTTTCCTAAGATGGTTTTGCCTCAGCCAAACTTCGCTTCCTGGGGAGGTTGCTAAGACAAGTCACAAATCTTGCCAAGTTGCACTAATGTACCGAGTAGACCCGATGTTATCATATTGCTTATCAGGAGCCAAATCATTGTACATTCATATTAATCATATCTCTTTTTGTGTGCTTTTTTTCTGACTACAGATTTCTATAAAAATAGAAAATTTAAATGGTTGGTCTCTATGTGCCTTTCTTTGAAACAATATTAATCATGATATTTTTATGTAATATCTCACATGAAAGGAACATAACATAACATTCTCAAGAAACAGCTTAGGGATTTGATACAGACTGTTTTCTTCTGTTGACTGTTGTGGGTCATATGATTTACCTGTGAGAATCGCTTTCACTAATTCCTAAACTCTAATGGGTGTTTCTGCCTGGCAGTATCAAAAGCTCCATGCCCAGCTGGCCTCCTCCCTATGACTCAGTGTGTTTGCTGAGATTCTAAGCTTATACATTTGTAATCATGCGACATTCTCTCATTTCCACGTATCCACAAATACTTCTTAATGCCATCAAAACCTTGGGAAATTCTGCTTAGACACATAATCTCCAGCCAGACGTTGACTGGTCTGAAGAATTTCTTCTCCCTCCCTCCCTCCCTCCCTCCCTCCCTCCCTCCCTCCCTCCCTCCCTTCTTTCTTTCTTTCTTTCTTTCTTATTAATTAATTTATTTATTGACTTTACATTCCGATCACCACCCCTTCCCAGTCCTCCCTCCCTCACACAGTTCCTCCCCCCTCCTCTTTCTTCTCTGAGAAGATGGAGGCTTCCCCTGGGTGTCTCCCTACCCTAGTGCTATCAAGTCTCTGCCAGAGTAGGTGCATCATCTCCCATTGAAGCCAGACTAGGCAGCCCAGGAAGGGAAACGGGATCCACAGGCAGGCGACAGATTCAGGTACAAAAAGAGCAGACTCACCAGACACAATCTGTTTGAGCCCTTGACCTTGACATTCTTGGCCTATAGCACTGTGGGAAATAACTGCTCTTTGTTTGTAAGTTGCTAATTTATAGTAACCCTAACTGTATTATAGCTCAATCCATTTTTGATTTATTGTAATGTTCTGTATTTCCATTTTAGATTTTTGCTATTAGTTTTCCTTTTGATATTTACAAATATTTAAAGTCTCTCTAACTATACTCCATGAACTCCTGAAAATTCAAGTATGTTCATCATTCAACCATCACTATTTAGTATTTAGTATTTTTTTTAAAAGCCCTAAGCTGGGCAGTGGTGGCATAGGTTCTAGGCTAGTCTGGCCTATATAGCAAATCCCAGGAAAGCCAGGGCTACAGAAAGAAATCCTGCTTTGAAAACACCAATAATAACAATAATAATTTAAAAATTGTGTTCCAGCTGCAGAGTCTTGATTCTAGTTCTGGCTCTGTCATATAATCTTGCTGCACCTCATTCTTTACTACAGTGAGGTTAACGCTGAGAGCCACTTTGCAGATCCATTTTAGAAAAGTATTCTACATTATATATGTTTGCTTCCAGGCACACATTCAGTACAATGCTTGCTTGCAGTTTACAATTTTAAATAAATGTCAGACATTTTAAAATAAATATTTGGTGGAAGACTAAATAATAAACGGACACGGATTCTTGAGTACAATTTAGGAGCATGCTGCAGTTATAAATGCCTAGTTTTAGGACCCTGTGATAGCCATGTTTGAGAGTAGACGCTGATCACACATGGCAGTGGAGGAAAGCTTGTGGTAGGGAAATGTAAGGAACCAACTTAGTGAGCACTGTAGCCACTGGAGCAGCTTGAAGAATATTCATTACTGCATCACCATTGCTTAGCTCCATGGAATCTGCAGAAAATAATGGTCCAGGTCAGAAAGAGGAGCTTAGTGATAGAACACAGATTCTGCATTCACAGGGTACTGGGTTCAATTCCTAACACACACAGAGAGAGAGAGAGAGAGAGAGAGAGAGAGAGAGAGAGAGAGGCAGAGATACAGAGTTTTAAAATATCCCAAGATATAATTATATGAAACTATTTTGTGCCAATTAATCAAGACAAAAAACATAGTTTCTTCTTTTCAGCTTATTTCAATTTCTAGGAAGTTAAGAACTTCCAATGAACACAAGTAGTTGAATATTGAAATTTTACCAATAAGCAACTTTTTTATCAAATATTTGGCTTATTATCATATTTTTAAAATTCTATGCAATAAGCTCAAAGGAAAATTCTATGCAAAAATTCAAAATAAGTTTAAGTAGGGTTATTGATGCCACATGCATTAATATGAAAAAATAGTGAAGTGCGTTAAAGCTTACATTTTGTTATTATTTTTTTATTAAAATGTTTATGATAGATTTTGATTATATTCGTTCTCTTCCCCAACCCATCTGGGATCCTCCCTACTTCCCCACCTACCCAACTTCTCTCCCGCAAAAAAAAAAAAAAGCAGCAAATTACAAACAATGCTAACAACAAAGAAACAAAAATTACTAATGCAGAATGAAAAAACACCTTAAAAAGGAGTCCATTTTGTATTTTTCAATATTGCTGCACATGAGATCTGCCCTAGTGCATTGACATATCCAGTGGCACTCTGCTGGAGAAAACAGATTTTCCCTTTCCTAGCAGGTATCAATTGCAAGTAGCTATGTGATTGGGGCTGGTACTTTGTATCTACTTCTGCTTCTCTGGAGCTGATACTCTGTATCCACTTCCTCTTCCTTTTGCTAGGATTTGTCTGGTTTGAACTTGGTTCAAGTCTTGTGAGTAGAATCACATTCTCTGATAGTTCATATGTACATCACTCCTGTTGTGTCTGCATGAAGCACACTCTTTCATGTGCTGTGTATGTGGCTCTGTGTTGAAAAAAATCTATAGCACTTAACAAGGCAGCTACTATTCCTTGGTATCAGGCACTAGCTTCATTGAACATTTCTTGCTGAGCATTTGAGTTTTTTTCACATTTTCCCTTTCATAAATGGTTTTGTGCAAATGCTTAAGATAAACAATTTGTTTGCTTTTAGGTTATTTTTTTGAGTAGACTATTATTTAAAGTGAAATCACTAGATCAAAAGGTGGGAAGACATATATATTTTTGCCACATGTAGCAAGACAGAAAAGTTGAACCAATTTATAATGTCGTTTAAAATACATTACCATCTCTCTACCCTAATATCAGTGCGGTTTAATTGCACAGAATTTGTTTCCTGTTGCCAATCTCACTTGGCCAGTGTCTACTCTGATTTACTGATGTTGCACAGGGATAGTAGTCTGTTTGCCAAAACAGAAACTTGTTGGGGAGACAGGAAGTGTTCTTTGACATGTCTAATAGCTATGCTATTAACTTCCTGTTTGTCCTAAGCCTTCCCAACTATAATATCATAGTATAAGTTACTAATTGGTAAGAAGCTAGGTGATCACAATAAACTCTAAAACTCTGCCATTCCACAGAAATGACAAGACCCGTGTGAGAACCTGATTAGACTCATAGGACAGTATACCCATGCTCCTTGGCAAGCTGTCAGCAGATGTGAGAGGAAGGAGGGTGCTATACTTGTTGATATTCTGAGAATATTTATGTCCAACATCTTCATGGAGCTAATCTCTTTTCATCTAAATGCAGCCTTGTTAGACAGACATTGTTTACCTAATATCTACTCAAGAAGTCAAGTGGCTTGTCTATAGTCACCCATCTAGGTCAGTGAATAAGAAAGCATTGTAAATTTATATGGGATTTAAAGGCTTCTGACTACTCAGTTCTCATGCACAACACATTTTCTGGAGTTATTTTTTATTGCTCCCAAATCAGTCATATCACACAATCCTGAAAAATGGATTGATTATTTAAAATATTTCTCCTTGATATTAATTGGCATAGACTTTCATACATTTAGAATTAATAGGCCCATTTACATGTGTTCTGGGACAGCATATCCCAAGCCAGTAAGTCCTTGTGTGTATATGTTTGCGTGTGCACACGTGTCTATGTAATGATTAAACCATAGAACACCAGTTCTCCAGAGCAGTTTGGCAAACACTAACTTGAAGTTTTGTGCTCACTAGACAAATATATTTGAGCTCAGGTGCTAAGATACCTACATTTATAATAGGTATGTATAGTTATAAATCTCTATCTGAGGGTACATTGAGTAGTAAACTCAAATTATGGAATTGCTTAGAGATTAAACATAGACAAATGTTCATACCTCACAATTTCTCCCTCCCATGGAGATAAATGACAAATCTTTAAGTATTAGGGCAGAAAAATATCATAAAACCTTGATGGCAAGATATTCTGTAGATAAAGAAGCATTCTGCTGTTTGAAGGGCCCAAGAATTAATTATCAGAGCAAATAATGAGGAACAGTATAAGGTGAGGCTTCTAAGACCATGAATTTGCACGTGTAGAATCAATTTTAACTCAGCATCATGGTGGTATGTGTTTTAAAGCAACAAGCTGAGAGAGGTGCATTCTGGGAGCAAGACTAGTCAGGAAGGAATTACCAACATAACATAGGAGACTCATGTTTTTCTTATTAAGTGTCTGGCAGTGGAGATGTTAGAAGATTTACCCTCTTTTCCTTGGTCTGACCTTGGGTTTGAAGCATTATTTTTGCAAGAAGCAAGTTTCTAGGTTGTCTCAGATAGATTTGGAGAGAACATGGTCATCCCTGGAATACATCAGCCATTGCAGTACCATAGTTTATTAAATTGTAAAGGGGCATCTCATTTAGACTTAACTAGTGTTTTGTTATGAAACATTGCTGGTGGGAATGCAAGCTGATACAACCTCTCTGGAAATCAGTTTGGCAGACCCTCAGAAAAATGAACATAATACTACCTGAGGACCCAGCTACTCCACTCCTGGGTATATACCCAGAAGATGCTCCAACATGTAATAAAGACACATGCTCCACTATGTTCATAGCAGCCATATTTATAATAGCCAGAAACTGGAAACAACCTAGATGTCCCTCAACAGAGGAATGGATACAGAAAATGTGGTACATTTATACAACGGAATACTACTCAGCTATTAAAAGCAATGACTTCATGAAATTCTTAGGTAAATGGATGGAACTTGAAAATATCATCCTGAGCGAGGTAACACAGTTACAAAAGAATGAACACAGTCCACCTCTGGAGCTTCATCAGCTTTAGCTCAGAGATTGGGTCCGAGTCAAGAGACACTGCCAGAAATCACTAGAGCTTCGGGAAAAGGGTCCCTGTACTACACAGTTGCAGCAAGGATCCACTGCACATCCGTTTGCAGTTGAAGAAGACCCTGGCCAGCAGGAGAATTCTGCCTCAAGACTCCCTCCTTGACAGTACACATGTCTCCAGCTGCATATATAGCAGAGGATGGTCTTGTCAGGCGTCAATGGGAGGAGAGGTCTATGGTCCTATGAAGGCTCGATAGATGCCCCAGTGTAGGGGAATTGAGGGTGGGGAGGCAGGAATGGGTGGGTGGGAGAACACCATCATAGAAGCAGGGGATGGGGGAATGGGATAGGGGATTTCTGGGAGGAGGGAACCCAGGAAAGGCGATAACATTTGAAATGTAAATAAAGAAAATATCCAATAAAAAAAGATAGATTTTGAAGTTCTTTCCCAAGGTTGTGGTTCATCCCTGGAATGTAGAAACTGCAATTCTGTCCCTAGCATTCTTGCTTATAGTCTAACTGGAGGACTGTGTATTCTCACATGTCTCTGAGCATTGGAAAAAAACCATGGAGCTGTCAGAGAAACCAAGTGAGCACAAGTCGATATTGTTATTCTACATTACCCTTAGGAGTCAGAATTCACCAACAAAACCTCCTTTCTACTTCTTGACGCACAAACCCACCTTTTACATTCCACTGTCAAAGGTGTGTTTCAGTTACTGCCAACCCAATCCTCTTGGAAGACAGTTTTTCAAATGCCCTTTCTGCCTTGTTAAGAATAGCTCTGAGGCCAACGTCTATGACTGAGGAGCAGTATAAGGTCAAGGATGACCTTGGGCAAATTTTTTTGTCAGTTTGGACTGCTTCCTGGTTTGTGAAACAAGACTGTTGTCTAGCCATGTTTTTGTTTGTTTGTTATTGTTTTGTTTGTTTGTTTGTTTTTAAAACTGGCAGTCCATTGGCTAATTTTGGCCAGAATGACTCTTTTTTACATACTGTTTTGTTGTGTATGTAAGTTACTAATATTTAAAATTCTGGCACTTTATTTAAAATCTACTTCTAGATTTCCTAGACTTGGTTTACAGAGCGAGGCTGTATTCTTTCTTAATAATAATGAGCAGACACCATCTTCCCGGCCCTCTTTGACATGCATTGTGTTGTCTGTGGCTTTGGTCTCTACTTAGCACCCACTTTCCTCAGAGCTACCTGACACTAGAAACACAAGACACCTTACTCCGTGGTCTAACAAACTCTTATGTCACTTCTAGTTCTGAAATTCTGATTTTCCTTTTCCCAAAAGACCAACACAGAATAAGAAAGATGGCTGGCAGCTCAAGTGGATCTCACAGGATGAAGAGAGTTGGGCATGCTTAGCTTCTGCGCACTGATGTAAAAAAACCACACTTCTGAAGGAGTCTTGCTCCTCTACAGATATGATCCTCAACTTGTGAGGAAGTGGGGTGAATGAAGCATTGGCACAGGGCATACTTCCCAATGGTGTGCTGGGAAGAATGGTGAGGCACAAACTTAACTGAAGGATTTCACTTTCATTGCTATTCTATCTTAGGTGTGTTTCTTTTCAGAACATAAAAAGAACATGTGATTTGTTTCATATTCTAAAATGTCAAGAATACTTAAAATAGTACGTCCATTATGTTATTTGTGTTTCTTAAATCTCTGCAAGGATGTTTTGAGCATTAGGCCTGTGCATGCAGCATTGATGCATAAATGTATATGGATAAGATCATTTGTTTCAAGTGATTATGACAAGGATTTATTGTGCATCTCTATGTGCGGTAGAGACTACAAAAGTAACCAAAGAATTAATAGTGAATTCTATTAGTGAATAGTGAGTTCAGGAAACACTCAATCTACAATGAGAAAATAAAGTAAATCAATATGCTATTAATACCAAACTAGAAGATAGACCTGTTCAAAGCACCATATACAATAATATCAAGGTCTGTGATTTACAGACATCTTGCCAAGAAAGCATGCAAATAATGTCACAGTTTCCAATGCATTAACAACAGATAAATAACACAGTTTTGGAGCTATAATTGTTAATATTGCAATTCAGAACATGATGACTGGCTGAAGAGGGAAATTACCTGCCAGGGAGGTATGCGTATCCTGACTGATCATGTGATCAAAATATTTATTACAAGACAAAAAATGCTAAAGCATTGTGAATATGCACTTAAAGCAGAGGCTCTTCACAAAGATTGTTGTAGTAAAATAAATGCAGTTTGATTTCCCAGAGCAGCAGATGAGCACAGGACTTTGACTCAGAGTCCAAGGGACCTGGTACTACAGTAATTACCATAAATTAAAATACTTCTCTGAAAGACTTTTACTCTCCTCGTAGGATATAAACCAACCAGAATGTAATTTTCACTGTTTGTGGATAATGCCTGAAAGAAAAATTATCCAACTATAAAAACATACATTGGTAGAAAAGGAGAAAAAAGCTATCTCCTGATTTGATTTAAAAATATAATAATTGGTTTGTTTTTCAAAGAACCTTAATTCTGAAAATGTTTTTGGCGTAGTTTTTTCTTTGTGTGTGTGTGTGTGTGCATGCGTGTGTGTGTGTGTGTGTGCATGCGCGTGTGTGTGTGTGTGCATGCGTGCGTGTGTGGTGTGTGTGTGTTTGTGTGTGTGTGGTGTGTGTGGTGTGTGTGGTGTGTGTGTGTATGTGTGTACGTGTGTGTGTGCGTGTGTGTGCGTGTGTTGTGTGTG
>JADRCH010000029.1:10969123-10987847 GCA_019843965.1 Rhynchomys soricoides
GCGTACGTGTGTGTGTTGTGTGTGTGCGTGTGTGTGCGTGTGTGTATGTGTGTGTTTTGTGTGTGTTTGTGTGTGTGTGCGTGTACGTATGCGTGTGTGAGTGTGTGTGTGTGTGTGTGTTTGTAGAATCTAATGATTCCCCAGGTAACAAGCTCCCCAATGAAACTACAATTGGATGCTATATATACTGTTCTGGAATCTACAGTGTTATTAGATTATCATTGTTTTGCAAATTAATACTTGCTTTCATTCCTGTATAAATGGCCAAAGGGAAAATAAGATTCTTATACATGAAAAACAGTAAGCAGGAATCACAAAAATTTGTGACTGAGTTTCTCTAGAATCCACATGTAAAACAGCCTTTGTAAAAAATAAAATAAAAAAAAATGATGTTTTAAAGTAACAGATCTTTCTTGTCTAAAAATTAGCAGAGAAAACGAGTGACTGCCCACTAGACAAAGCAAGCGTGATAAAAGTGATCTTTCAATTTTACAACCGATTGACCAAATGTACAGTTCTCAGCCTAATTAATTCCTCCAGCCGATCAACACTTCCATTACTAGAAGAAAATGTATACCTCTGAGCTGTATACTATTCTCTGAAGACCGAAAAATGTGGTTGCCATGGCAACTGCAAACTGAGGCAGTGTCTGTCATGACCCAGTAGCGGTATAATGGAAAACATCTGCCTGGAAACCACGAACTGGCACAAGGTCTTAGAGAGGAAGTATTCAAGAGAATTTAACCTGAAACAATTTCCTCAGTTCTGGTCTCAGGCTCTCCCGCTGCATATGTTTATAACATTGCTACTACTGCCAACATCTGCAGCATACAAAAGGGAAACACAGAGGAAATGGATTGCTTTGTTCACTGCCAGGAGTACATCTTCTGAGGTATTAAGTTTGCTCTTAAACATACAGTTTCTAAAAAAATAAAAGCTCTCCCAGATCAAAGATTGCAAAGAACAGTGAAGTCATTTTTATTCTTTGACCCAAATCAGTGGTCTCCCACGTAGGCTTGGATCAGAATTCTGTGTAGAGCTTGTTAAAGGCAGTCACTGGTCCCCACCCCTTAGTTCTGATGCAGTCTGTCAGGCTGGGGTCTAAGAATCTGTATTTCCAAAGCTGCTGGGTAACTCGGCTGGTGCAGACCCAGAACACACAATTTAAGGAATATATGTCAACCACGGACCTTAAAGAATTCTGAAGGTTTACTAATAATAGCATCTTGAGAGGAATGAGACAAAATTCTTCTTGCTGGCTTACTTCAACTATATAGACTACAGTGGCTTAGAAACCATTGCAAAAAAAAATCACCTTAAAATGCAAAATTTCAGGTTCTAACCCTAGAGAGTGGTTTTAGATGGTCTTGGACAGCACCCAGTATCTGGTTAATTTCTTCATCAAGTGAAGTTGGTTCCTAAGCAAGCCTGTTTTTCTATCTTAGGGGCAGCTGATTTGGGGTATAAATGCCACTTTGTGCTGTATGATATCACCTGCTGAATTGACCTTGAACTGTGCTCCTTGACTCAGTTGATCAGTGTTGGTAGGTCTGGATTAGGTGGGAGAATCCAAAATCATATCAAAAATGCCTACAACTTGGTGAAGTTGACCACAATATCAATCTTCACAGTGAGATGCTTAAGACATCTTTAGAAGATGAAGGGAAAACAAAACAAACAAACAAACAAACAAAACAGAATTGGATAACAGAAATGGCTCAGTCAGCTAATGTCATCCCCTATCCCACAAATGGGAGGGAGAACCTGTGGAGACCATATCCAGAGGTTAGGCATGGCTCCCTAGTTGAGGGATGGGGCAACCCACCCATCTCCAAAATTTTAACCCAGAATGACTCCTCTCTAAAGGAAATGCAGGGACAAAGAGTGGAGCAGAGACTGAAGGAAAGGCCATCCAGAGACTGCCCTACCTGGGGATCCATCCCATATGCAGACACCAAGCCCAGACACTATTGCTGATGCCAAGAAGTGCTTGCTGACAGGAGCCTGATACAGCAGTTTCCTGAGAGGCTCTGCCAGAGCCTGACCAATACAGGTGCAGAGGCTCGCAGCCAACCATCGGACTGAGCACAGGGATCCCAATGGAGGAGTTAGGGGAAGGACTGTAGGAGCTGAAGGGGCCTTATCTGGCATCAATGGGAGGGTAGGCCCTTGGTCCTGTGAAGGCTTGATGCCCCAGTATAGAGGAATGCAAGGGCAGTGAGGCAGGAGTGGGTAGGTGGGTGGGGGAGTACCCTCATAGAAGCAGGGTAAGGGAGATGGGATGGGAAGTTTGTAGTGGAAAGGGGATAACATTTGAAATGTAAATAAATAAAATATCCAATTAAAAAACAAGTAAAGAAAGAAAGATAGAAAGGAAGGAAGGAAGGAAGGAAGGAAGGAAGGAAAGAAACAGCTCAGTTAGTAAACTGCCTGAGGCATATGCATGAAGATCTGAGTTCAGATCCACAGACCCTACATAAAAAGCTGTGTGTGGTGGTATGTGTGTATGTGTGTGTGGGGTGGTGGAGTGATAGCTCAGCGGTTCAGAGCACTGGCTGCTCTCCCAGAGGACCAGAGTTCAATTCCCAGCACCCACATGGCAGCTCACAACAGTCTATCACTCCAATTCCTGTAACTGAGCTCCAGAGGCTCCAATACCTTCACACAGACATGCAGGTAAAACACCGATGCGCTCGAAATAAAAGTTAAAACCTGTGGGTGCAAAAGTAACTTTGTAGCCTCAGCACCTTTGAAGGTAGAGACAAGGAGAGCCCCGAAGCTTCCTGGATAGGCAGCTTAGCCTCGTGTATGAGCTTCCACTTCAGGGAGAGTCTGTGTCTCAAGAAATAAAGGAGAGTTGTATTGAAAGACACCTGATGTCAAGCTCTGGTCTTAACATGCACATCCACACAACAAAGAAACAAAGAACACACACTGTTCACACTCTCACACACACTATACTCACACACTATGCACATATTGTATATAGATACACTGTACATATACACACTACACACACACTGTAAATCTACTATGCGCACACACGCATACACACACACCCCATATATATAATATATATATGTATACATCTATATATATATCACATATACCATATACCCACACTACACAACTATATACATGCACTATATATACACACTATACACACATGCCACACACACAAACACACAATTATATATATATATAATTTGTATACATAACTGCACACACTCACTATACACATGCATGGTATACAAATATTATACATACATGAAAACTACACATGTGCACATATACACTACATAAACACATACACACACGTTGTTTTCTGGAAATTTAGTCTGATTCTTACAACATGTCCACAACTGAAAGCAGACGGGTGTCTGAGGAAAGGAAATGTATGTCTTCATCTTAGAAAGGAGTTGACACTATTCTTTCATGCCAGTATTATTATAATACTGGGTTGCCTTCAGGTGAATGTATGCACTTTCTTCTAGTTCTGAATGATATCTACCACAATTAAAGCTTGATTGAATTTTAGCAAAAACTAGATACTGAATCAACTAATTCTTTAAACTTGAACATCTGAGGCCCGAGACCTGAGAAAATAAGTGTCAACTTTAAAAACACTGAGATATTTCTCTCATAGCTATCTGAACTAACTCAAGGAAGTGTCTGACACCTGCGTGCCTGATAACAGTTTTACTAATTTTGTGGTAATGTCTCACTTCACACTTGTAAAACTGTGTAGGGTACTTAAGTGATTAGGATTTGCCAATTTGCAAATTTCTGTTTGGGCACAGATTGTCTTAATTTGAATTTTGTAATCAAATATAAAACAAGCTATGGCCATATTAAAAAATAAATAAAACACACATACATACACACATACATACACAATAAGTAAAATTTCAAAAAAGAAACAAACAAACAAACAAACAAATGTGTCTTTGCTCATGCCTTTAATCCAAGCATCCAAGAGGCGGAGGCAGGTGAATCTCTATGAGATCCAGACTACATAGTAAGACTCTATCTAAAATAATATATATATATATATATATATATATATATATATATATATATATATCTCCAAGGAGATGGCTCAGCAAGTTTGATGAACTGAGTTTGAGCGCCTGATTCCACTTTGGAAGAAGGAACTTAAAAGACAGAACATTATCTGTCCTCTGACCTCCAGAAGAATACTGTATATGTGTAAGTACAATGCCCACTGCGCACACACGTGTGTGCACACACACACACACACATGCACACACGCACATGTGCGTGCTGCATGCATAAATAAGATGCAAGAAAAATTAAAATAACAAAATAATCATTGCTACCTCTGTGAAAAATCTATACTGACCTCTTCCTGTAGTTTATCTTTGATCATGTGAATTGTGTTAGAACTAGAAACAAATGGCTTACTATTACATCTAGAAAAAAATATCTTCCTTTAAAATTGCTCTTTTGAGTTCTTAAATCTCAGCATACACAGGTGAGGAGCAATTAAACAATCACAGTGAGTCAATACTCCATCCCTCTACTCTTCCAAGATCAGAGACACGGACGTGTTTCTCTGAACTCACATGATTTTATCCGCAACAGTGATTTCTTGCTTTCATTAATACTTTTTCTAACACCCTGAACCTGAGTAATTCATATTATGAAAAACTAAGTTTGGTCTTTGCCAAGAGCGTACAGCTAAGAGAAAGATGAAAATAAAATTAGTCCTACTTTTACTGGCCACATAGTAAATGACAGCCGTACCGGAATACACCACTCAGTCTCTTAGCATCTCTCTGAAGCTTTTCTATTTTCACATACTTCCCAGGATGCTTTAAGCCCTGCCTTGTCCCATCTTTGCTGTTCTACCTTCTTTTCTGGAGAGCAGGGTGAGGTATTTGTTTCCCTTTCTGTAAATGTTACAATGTCCATAACCTTGGGTTCATTCACCATCAAGACATTAAGGATGGAGAGGAGCTGTGCTGGTGAGAATTTTTTAAAGAAAGAAATGAATCAGGTGATTTTTTACCAGGTTAGCCCAGAATCTCTCATGAGTATCTAAATCTCCGGGAAATTTTGTTAAGATATGGGCTTTGAAGGAAGATGCTCCATTCTGCATCTCTCGAAGCTTGCAGCGATGGTACAGGCTGATCTGAGACCGGCCACATTGTGAATTGCAGGGTGGCTGTTCCCTTCCTGCATGCACTTGATGAATATTGAGAGTTTGTCATTCTATTTCTTGCTGCTTTGTACTTGTTTGCTTATATCCTAGGCAGGATTTGTGCAGCAAGGTATGTGTCATGTTTTATCTTTACCATGGAAGAAGAGACAGCATCACCACCTCTAGGTGGGGAAACTGTGATGCCTTTGTAGACAGCAACAGCCCAAAGTTCTGCTCTCTCTCCATCCCTCTTCTCCCCCCCCCCTTCCCCGTCTTGCTCACTCTTTGTCCCTTCTTCCCTCCCTTTCTCCCTCCACCCCTCTCTTCCCCCTCCCTCCTCCCGTCCTTTCTTCCTTCCTTTCTCCTATTCTTTCTCTCTGTCTCTGTTTGCCTCTGTCTCTCTGTCTCTCTCTCCTGTCTGTCCTTCCAGAGTCTCACTTTTTAGTTCAGGCTGGTCTGGATTCACTATGTAACTCAGCCTCTGTGTGTATGGGGGGGGGGGCTTACTTTCTAAACACCCATGTTGGATTTCAGAGACCCCAAGTTTAGAAATCACATAATCCCTGTTAAATAACATCCGAAAAGGGAGTACATTTTCAGTTAAGGTTTCCTGTACTTGGTTCTTGAGTGTGTCCCAAAGGACTTGATTTCCTTGTTGTAATCTTGGGAGGCAGTGGAATGTGGAACAGGTTGGGAATAGTAGGGGTAGCCTTGTGTCTCTGAAGAGGCTGGAGGCACCCCGGAGCCTTCCTCTTCAAGCTCCCTGGCCATGAGGTGAATGGTTTTGCTCCATTCTCTCTGTGTTGCCTAGTCAGAGACCCAAACAATGAAGTGGACTGATAGAAGATTCATTTTCCTTATAAACCGATTGTAGCCAGTGTTTGTTCCAGGGACAGAAGGGTGGCTAACACAGGGCTTTGAGGACAGGTTGTGCTTGTCTAGGACTGGATAGAGACCTTTTCACCCAGAGCAGAGAACATACTGGAGGTCTGGAGGCGTTGGCAGTTGGTTTTGATAGGTGGTCTTAAAGCTTGGCAAATTGATTACAGAAAAACAACAACACAAATGTTATTCTGATGATGTCTGTAGTGGCTAAAAACTTGAAATAAAGCACAGGTATTCTGAAAAATAAAGTACTCAGAAGCTTAACTGCATGTTAAATATTGTTGAATTAATTATCCTCTACACCACCTTTTTAAAAGGACACTTTCGTAAATGTAAACCAAAAGGAAGCACCATGTTTTGCAGCATTTGTTGAAGAGGTTGCCATGGAAAAGCTGGCTCTCTGATGGAGAATACACTGTCACTGTCGTGCTTCAGAAACCTCGCCTCTCCCTTTCAAGCATCAGATTCATTCCGTAATGAAATTAAACACAGTCTCCTATGATTATGTATTCTTTACAATCTTTCACATGCAGGGGGGAGCTTTCTAAGACACGATTTATATAGCTTGGTGGGTTTTCCCTACAAGCCTTCAGGGGCTGGTAAACATTTACTAGACAAACACTAAAAGTAAAACAGAGCAACAAGCTTCCAACGTAGCCAACAATCAAGTCATTCGTTTGTTCTAAATCTATTCATTTTATGCTCTTTGTACTTTTCTCGGCTTTAAAATAAAGTGCCAAAGAAGACAGGCTCTTTGCCCCGGAGTGGTCCCTACTATAATGTGGGGACCAGGAAGCTCAGCTGTAGCAATGTTCTCAGAGTGAACTTCCTTTGGGTGGGCTCCCAAGACCTTTTCTGAAGGTTTATGAAATGAAAATATTTTTCATAAATACATAAAAGACACTGTTTGCCTTTCCCCTTGTGCTGCCATTTGCGTAAATGGCACAGAAGCCAGCGTGGTTGTGAATGTGTGAATGTTCCACAGAGAACACCAGAGGGAACCAAAGGGGTCTGTTCTTTGGATTACTGTGCTCCTACTGGGGGGGGGGGGGGGGGGGGGAGACAGAATGAGCTTCACTTTGTTTTTAATGAAGCAGTAAAAATCCATTTACCAAGTCAGTCCTAACCTTTGAGTGCCTGTCTTTCAAATATGCTGTGTGACCGAATGGAAATTACGAGTAAGCTGCTTCTGCTTGCTACCTTAGCATGATGGCTGCTTAAGGAAAGAGGGATGTGGTATTGTTTCATTCGGGAGCTCAGCAAACAGCTCTGTGTGTGTGTGTGTGTGTGTGTGTTTGTGTGTGTGTATGTGTGTGTGTGTGTGTGTCTGTGTCTGTGTGCAGCCGTCTTCACTTGAAATAATGACTGACAGACATACCATGCAGTTTAGATTTGTGGATTTTGCACTCAGTTTCATGACTATGAAGGAAATGAAATGAGTCTGCTAGTACAAAAAATACTAACAGTGTTTATTGTCAGTGGTAAAATGTTAGCTTTTCGGCAAAGAATAGGATTCTAATGGTTTTCTAACCATTGTAAACCTAAGAGCTTTCCAATGTATCCAATGTATTTCTAACAGAGATGGGGACATTAACCAATAAGGTTTTATGTTTATATTAATCTTTGACTATGTGACAACTCTTGGTGTTCTTCATAACTTTGTAAGTGACTGTGGTACAGTGCTTTGAATGAGAACCCCCCAACCCCCCAGGCTCATGTATTTACATGGTTGATCCCAGCCAGTAGACTGTTTGGGACACATTAGTAGGTATGGCCTTGTTGGGTATGTCACTAGGGGTGGCTTTGAAGTTTCAAAAGTCCATGCCAAGTCCTGTCTCCATATCTCCTCCTTCAACTTGTGGATCAGATATAAACTCTCAGCTTCTGCTCCAGCTCCGAGTTGTCTTGGTTATGGTATCTCTTCATAGCTGTCTAACAGGAATAACTAAGACATGGTTTTATTAAAGATTTATTTATTTATGTATTTTATGTACATGAGGCCTCTGTTTGCATGACAGAAGAGGGCATTGGATCCCATTACAGATGGTTGTGAGCCACTACATGGTTGCTGGGTTGAACTTAGGACCTTGACCTTTGGAAGTGCAGCCAGTGCTTTTAACCATGGAGCCATCTCTCCAGCCCCATATGGTGGGTTTTGTTGTTTTGTTTTGTTTTGTTTTGTTTTTCAAGGCAGCGGTGGGACATCCATTTAAGAAGAACTGTGGCAGAGTGCAAAGATCAAGAATGCTGTCTTGACTGCATATGGAAGCTCACATTTGAAACACAGCCCTTGCTAAGTTTTTAGTGACAGCCAGGAGCAGCCATTGTGATCTGCAGAGACTATTAACATGTTTCTGTCTGCTACTAAAGGTCTGTGTGAAGACAAGTTTTCCTCATTTACTTCAACCAAAACAACATATTTCACAGCTTAAGCACAAAAACAAACATAAGAAATCAGCTGTTTCCTATCGGGCAGACGTTAAACCAATGCCATTTTTTTTTTCATTTGTTTTAGAAGACAGTAACTTTCAACTTTCTTTTTTTTTTTTAAATCATCTATGGCAACATATTCTGTTTTTATTTTAAAATAAAAAATTTAATTATTTCATTTGTCATTTATAACATAATAAGTATGTTGTATGTACACAAAAGATCTCTTTGAAAATTTCAAGAGTTACAAAAAAATCCCAGATTTCAAGAGAGTTTTAGGACAAAAAATAAATTTTGTAACTGCTATGTTTCAATATAGATGAGGTGGGAGGTCACAGAAGGAGCGTCATGTTTGTAGGTCTTACAAGTCTTCACTGCAGGAGAGAAATATGACTAGGTATGAGGGTAGGTAAAATTTCTTTACTTCAGTCACTTTTATATGCCAAGTTTCATCTCAATTACCCAGAAACCACGACCAGACACACAGTCTGACCTTACTCCCAAGTCTCTGATTCACTGCCTCTGAGGAAGAATTAAAGAGTTCATATCCTTAACATGTTCCCCCAAAATGCTAATGCTTCTGGTAATGCATCGGGGTAGGGATCCACGGTAACAGGACCACAGGGTGGGGCTCCTCCACCTTGTGTGAATACGTGAAGGAAAGACATATTAATACCACTGGGATGACACAAGCGACTCTAACTGTAGCTGAGCCAAATTCTGCAGAATATGAACACAGATTTTCCTCAAAGGTCCTCTCACTTTAGGTGGCACCTGTGAATTACCCCTCAACCCAACGGTAACACTTCTGATAAGCTGGGCATCTTTTTTTGACAAATCTTCCTCCATCCCCCGGTTTAGCATTGCACCTCACAGATCCCAGAGAAGTGCTGTGCCTACTGTTATATATAGTTTTACTACAGCAAAGATGATGCTAATAGAACCACCCAATGGCTGCGATATAGGGCGGGACATGAAAGTGCCCATTCCCGAGGCCCAGCCTCCCCACAGAGTCACAGTAGGTCTTCTCGCCTACATTGTGGTGCGTGACAATATACAAAGCATTGCTGCCCAGAGATTCACCAAGCTTTGATTTCCGGAGGTTTTGTTGGAGTATAGACGTACGGGCATGATTGATTGAATCTCTGCCTGTACAATTGAAGTGAGTCCGCATCCCCTCTCTATTCCTTGCACATATCAGACAGATGTCTTAGGTCTCTGCTTTTGAAGCAGTACTTTTGTATGGTTTTGCTTATTCTTCAGTTTCCTTATATATCTGGAAAAATACTTCTCAAACAAAATCCCGACATAAGCAAATAAATTAAATAAGAAGGTATATATATTCTTTTTGTTAAAGATGTTTTTTGTTTGTTTTGATTGAATTTTGGAATGTCTTGAATTTATTTTTTATAAAGTGGGATTTTAGGATCTCCTTTTCCAGAATAACCATCTAGCAGCCCAGCAGCATGAGTCAAACAGCTAATTATTTTTAACTCATATATGTGTTATAAATATATGCATACATTTAACCTAGATGTCATATTTTAAACCTCTACTTGTGGAATTGAACAGATATAATTATATTCATATCATATTCATACAAAGTTGTGTAATTTCAAAAGACACGGAAAAATCCTTAAAATATAGCCCAGTAATATTCTAGAACTTTTAACTGGGGAAAAAATGTGTGGATTTTCTCAGGCTTATGGCTGGTTGGTCGAGAAAATAGGATTTACTTTTATATCATTATCAGGTTTCCTCTTGTAAATGGCCAAGTAAGACCTGTTCAAGTATGTGTAATTCAGAAGTATATTACTTAAAACATTATCCTGTTCTAACCAGGATAAAGCATTATCTGCATTATACTGATGCTGTAACTTGGGTGACCACCCTTTTCCTGGGAACAGTGGCATCCCAGGTAACTTTAATGCTATCAGTAAATCCACAAATTAATCACATAGCTGGCCAACATCAAGTACCCAAACATTTGTAGGTCCTCTGTATTGACTTCTACATGGACTCTGGCTTGTAAAAGATTCTTCTCAAGAGGGTCACATGCTCATGTTTGTGTGTTTCACACACAGTACTAATACCCTCTCCCTTAGCAAGTTTACAGTTATGCCCCCAAATAATTTCTCAGTATGCTTCATTACTGTCAGACTTTCCTGCTTCTCTGGAAGGAATAGTGGACATCACAGCCTCTCCTTTTGGTTTATAGTCCTGCTTACCTAGTGTCAAGAAATCTCTAAAGCCTTCTTAACTTTGTAGCTGATGCACAAAGCCACCCTGCAGCCAGGAACTTGTTCCCCAACATATGAATGGTCAGCCATCCAGTCCTGAGTGGGATCTCCTCTGGGGGATGCAGAATCCAAACTAATCAAGTGCCCCTGTCAGATGGTTCTCTGACAACCCCAATATGAAAGTAGTCTTGTTTTAGCAATGTAGCCTCAGGTCTTCACTCCGGAAATACATTGCCAGGGGTCTGTCTCTTCAATCAATGGCCAGCAAGCATGATACTTATTTTTCTCTCCTTCGATTCGCTAATACCTGATACTTCCTTAAATGCTTATCTTGAATTTGCTACCTGTCATCTTCCTTGATGTTGATTACTAGGTGAAAGGTATATGGAACAGAGACCAAAGGGCAGCTTGAGCATCAACCCTTAGGCATCTATTTGAAGTTGCTACTGCAGCAGTGTCCACTATTGGCTGACAAATCAATGAATGTATCTATTCTCAGCCTTTTGCCACAGACCAAGTGTCTAAAATCAATATATAATAGAAGTGTGATATTTGCCATGTTTTTTTAAGCCTAATTGCTTGTGATTGAAAAAAGATGGATATTAATCTAAATTATAATGGAAACTGGTCCCATAGCTTAGTGGTAGAGAACTGCCACTGTATGTGCATGGTCCTTCCTAAGTTCAGTTCTCAGCACAGAAAGGAGAAACCATATATTGGAAGGGTTCAGCCTGATTGGTATTTAATGAAGCATATCTTTTCTTATTTTTTGAGGGAGAGAAAAGAATATTAAAAAGCCATGTGCACATTAGGTACTTACACTAAACTCATGATGTAGATATCAATTTAGTATCCTTTTGGTCTTAGATTCTTTGGTTTCCAGTCTTCGTCTTTGCTGATCTTCCACTTTGCTGAGAGAAGCAAGGCCGAGAACTTCTCCTGGTGCCTAGTCTGGTCCTGGTTACTCCTGCTGATTGATGCTGATTCGGTGGAGGAGACCTGACTGTGTCTGCTAGATCATGCCCCCACTGCTGATTCACTTTTGGTACCTGACACTACAACTGGCCTGCTGGGATCCTGACAGTGGAGATTGGAATTGTCCAAAGAACAACTTCTACACAGGTTCACATCCCCTTGTCCCATTTACCATCTCTTCTCCCCTACCACTGATGGTGGGCTAGAAGGGGGGTCAAAGCCTTTGAAAGCCCTTGTTAAAAGTAGGTTTTAGGGGGCTGGAGAGATGGCTCAGCAGTTAAGAGCACTGACTGCATTTCCAGAGGTCCCGAGTTCAGTTCCCAGCAACCACATGGTGGCTCACAATCATCTGTAATGGGATACAATGCCCTCTTCTGGTGTGTCTGAAGACAGCTACAGTGTACTCACACACATAACATAAATAAATAAAATTTTAAAATAATACTTTTGTTGTCTGACAAGAAATAAAGATTTTAAGCTGCACAGAAGAATTGACCCTAAAGAGATACTATTCTCTTTAGAAAGGCCGAGTAGGTGGCTTGGCCATCGACTAGTCTATGTGAGCTTTGCTGGTAAACAGTTCCTTGTGAAAATATGCAACTTTACAAACATAAAATAAAACCATTTTAAAAAAACCAGCAGTGTCTTATTGTGTTTGGAATGTATATACCAATGATATGGTCTATGCTAACACTCATTTTCCTTTCTAGAATTTTAAAGTTTTTGCAAACATGTACTGAGTCTTGTGAATTCTCTTCTCAAATCTCCAAACCTAGGGTTGGTCTCGAGACCTGTAATGACAGGTTTTCCTGTATTTTGTCTGACCTTTGATCTGCAGCTGCCTGTTCTTCCAAGGTCTCATGTTGTGTTTCAGTGAGAGTCTCTCTAGGTAAGCTCACTATAGTGACACAGGTCCACACCAACAACTAATTCTCCCATTGCCTACTGACAATGAGTTTTAGACCCACCCACTTCTGTTAATGTTCTCAGTTCATCATCATAAAATGTCTCTAACTAAAACAATAAATTCCTGCTTTACATAATTTGTTGAAGTGTATTCTTTTGAGCATGTATGCTTCTTGCCCCAGGTTTGTTAGCTAACGCTATTTACTGTAGGAAGCTATTTCTCTGTGCATCTTAGGTATCGTTTTTTTTTTTTTTCTTTTAAACCACAAGGGAACATTTATAGTATGATAATCACCTCATCGAGCCCATGAGCGATTTGTGTGAGTCACTCACAAAGCACAACCTTCGAGAGTCCATGAGAACAGTGTACTGGTTATGCTAGTCTTCTCACTGGTTATTTTCAGTTCAGTGTAATTTAGAATTCTTCAAGTATGCATTGGAATGTGTTTCTCTGCCCAACATCATAAGACTAATTCATCTATATGAACAATCTCCAATCTCCACATGACCAGATTTAAGTAGCAAAGTCTTAACAAAAATCACTATTTTAAAGCTTATGGATGTATTATTTTAGTAGAATTTTGATTATGTTTCTTTTTAAAAAGATAGGGCAACTATTCTTTTGATAATTTCCTTCTTTAGCTTAAAGTGAAAACCAACAAAAATCCAAGTGCCCCTTCTTGGTCTATCTGTTCAAAGATGTTTTGTATCCCCATCCCAGCTGATCAGGTCAATAACTAGATATACATTATCCCCAGCCAGGGTCATTTACCTGCAGCTTAAGTAGTGTATCAAGTGGTCGAACCAAGGACTCATCCAGACTATTCTTTGTCAATACAGGTGGGGTGGTATGCGTTTCAATGAGTAATAGAGCCATTAGCAGATAGGCCTTGGTCTCATAATTGTCTTAAGTTCACCAAGGAGTCTGAAGTAAGGCAAAGGTCTGGAGAGTAGTCAAGGAGTGCTGACAAAATTTAAGGAAACAAAGCCTACAAGGTGGTCTTCATAGGCTTGAGTAACGAGTATCAGTGTGGACACACATTCACACTAAAGAATGCCACTGTTACAACCTGTGAACTTTGATAGAGGTGAGAAAACTGAAATTGTAACGCAACAGTCACAACACAATCCAAGTAGGTGGATTGCAGTCTGGTTTAGTTTCAAATCTGCACATTTGTTATTGTGAGTACATCTTTGTCCTTACGTTAGAGTACATTGTGTGACTCTAGATATTGGGAGCTGATGTCGGCCCGTGAGCATGAGCTGCCATTGGCCACATGGGTTCTTCCCCTTTTGTTCTTTGATTAATTGAGTTACTCTAAAGAAATGAGCTTGTCAAATGTCACTAAGTCAGAGTCCGACCTTGAAAACTGGATCTCTGAAAATGTAGTGCTAGTAATACAGGTCAGAGCATGCCTTACTTTCTGTACTATTATTTAGAATAATCAGGTTAGAAGCGAGCATTTCTTGGTTTATCTTACTTTCTATTTTCTTATCTTTTGCCTTTGGTTAAAAATATTTCAACTTTGGCTACCTAAAATGTCCAGTCACACTTGGGTGGGGCTGTTACCCACTCCTAAGGAAGAAACCGCCTCAGGGCAAAATCCTAAAATCTATAAAAAGCTTTTTCCTAATGCTAATTGTATACTAAGGGCCATTTAATTACATCTGTTTCTTCATTTGTTTGGTCTCCAGTCTAGTAGAGCCATTAAAGCCAGTCTCCAATATTGTGTTGCTCCATTCTCAAGGAGTGGAATGAAGAAAAAAAAATACTTTCCTCATGCTTTCTAAATTGAAAAAGAAAAAATCTGGGGGAAGGGAGGGAGGGGAGAAGGAGGAGGAAGAGAGAGGAGGGAATTTTATCTAAGAGACTAGTTTGACTGGGATGGGAAAAATTAAACTCATTATTATTTGTAAGTTAATTAATTTTACTGCTAGATTTAGTTAACCACCGTGTAAGCAAATGTGATCCCAAAGGATGCATTGCCACGCCTGCTGTTCTGGGAGTGGAACTCTCTCATTGTGATAAGTAGCTGCATTCTATGATCAAAGATCATGTGCCCTGACTAAGCTTCCCCCATATGTAATAAGTTCAAGGTTCTGAAAGGTGTCTACTGTAATCACCGAGATGATGGAGTTTGCACTTTCCACTGAAATAGGTTCATAACTATCTAAGAAGATGGTTTGCAAACAAGAGCCGCCAGTTTTTAAAATTCCAAAGCTTTTGAATCCCAAATCTTACTCCAATCTTTTAATATACATTTATTTATTTATTTATCTTTACTGTATGTATCTGACCACTTGCATGCATGTGCACAGCATGTGTATAGTGCCCGTGGAGGCCAAAAGTGGGCATTGGCTCCACTGGAACTGGATTTACAGACAGTTGTGAGCTGTCTTGTAGCTGCTGAGAAGCAAATCCGGTCCTCAGCAAGAGCAGTGAACACTCTTAACCATGGAGCCATCTCTCCAGCCCCTTCAGTTATCTGTTGTAAAAAGTCACAGCCTCAATATAGAAAAAGAGATTTCCCATCTTTATCTTCATTTTTAATTGTCAATTATAAGGAGAAAATACTGCTTTGAAGTTATTACTAACTTCAAAATAAGTGTTATACAAGTCTGCTTTTCACAATTAAATATTTTACACACTAGTCTTACACTTAGTTTGTCAATCAATGTTATTTGAACAATTTTCATTTTCCTTTGTATCTTTTCTTCCTTTTTCAGCTTTTGAAGGATGTGTGGAGTATGAACACCCTACAAAAGGTAAATGCCTTTGTTCTTCCAAAAAATTCTGGGTTTGAAACTAAGATTTTGGGGTGGTTCTGGATAGAAGAGGGTTTAAAAAGTAAATGGGTTATCATTATTATTTTTGACATATCCATATACGGTCTTGAGAATTTGGCCGCATCAGTGACTTCCCAGGTCCCCTCAGAGCTGGGTAGGGCTTTCTCTCTCACATGCACAGTGATTTTATAAAATCTTCAGCATGTCCTTCATAGACTCCTCGGCCTCCTCTCCTGTCCCACTTTCTCCCCTCCCCCTCTTTTCCTTCATCTCTACTTCCTTCTCTCTTCTTTTTCTTTTCTCCTTGAACCTTTCCCACATCTCTTTTTAGAAATCTACATTTTAAAATTTTTGTTTTGGTGTTTGGTTTGGATTGCTTTGGTTTGTTTGTTTGTTTGTTTGTTTAAGACAGGGTCATACTGTTTAGTTATGGCTGTCCTGAAACTCACTGTAGACCAGGCTAGCCCTGAACTCACAGAAACTTGCCTGCCTCTGCCTACTGAGTGCTAGGTTTAAAGGTGTGCACTATTATGCACAACTCACTACTTTTTAAATAACCGAGTATGCTCCCTTTTCTGCCACCCTCTCCATCACTCCCCTGATTCTGGGAGTCACACCCACTCAAGTCTACACCACCACAGGGTACAGATGAAAGATGACAAGGTCTTGACCATGAATTCTACAACCCTAGTTCTGAAAGCCATGTGAAATATGAATATCAAGTTCATCTCTATTACCTGTGCTTTTGGGTACAAAGTGTCTAGGAAAGGTCAACTAATCGCCATTACCATTTTATATGCATCTTCCTTCTTACTTTCTCCCTGTGAGCTAAGATGCCTTCTATAGATCCATCCCGTTTGTGTTATCTGATTTTTAACAAGAAGAAAGGGAAGGCAGCAGGGGATTGTCAGTCAGTCATCATGCTGGATGGTCATGTTCTCCCCAACCCCCACCTCCACACATACACATGAGTCCCCTATCCTTTTCCTCCACTGTGTTCTTATTCTTCCACCCCATGTGCCTCTGGAGCCATCCTGTCCTCATCCTGTCATGTGTGCTCTGTCCTACAGCTCAGAGGACTCACTGCCAAACAGAGGCATAGCGACATGCCTAACAAAGCATGTAGGGGAAGGCAGAGCATTAGAAGAAGCCTAAAGGACTGTTTCTTGTACCCAGTGTCTCACCGAATTTAGGTAAATGGTGTCTGAGGTCTTATTTCCAATTTGCTCTTCCTACGAACACAAGCATATATTCAGGAAACTATTTAGGGCAAATTTTAGGACAGTCGTTGTAACACACATAATCACCACATACCTTTAGGGCTGTGCTGTGGTTTCTAAGGAGTTTCCTGAGAGTCTGTCTCATCCTTCTGATTGTTAATCATCCTATGGCCTCTGCAGAGTACCACACAGTCCTTGTTGTAAGACTACATGTAGAAATCTACAGAAAGTGCCTAACTTCCACTCAATGGACTGCTCTGGCTGGCCACATCATGAGACGTTAGCCATCTACTCTGATGGATTCCTATGTTTATATTAGTTGTGTGTTCCTTTCTTCCTTGAATTACAAACTCCTTGAATTGCCCTCAATATAATATCTCATAAAGCATTTTTTACTTTTTTGTGGCTGTAGAAGTGAGATTTATCTTTTTTTGAAAAAAGTCATTTTTCAGGAAACAAGGAAGATTTGAAGGCAAATGGAAAATGGACCCAAATACCCCCCCCCCCGAATCATTTAGATATTGAGTCCCTGGAGTACAAAGAAAGTGCTAACTAAATTGTTCTATTACGTGGGTCAGTAAATGAGTCCCAGCTCTAAGCAGATGTCATGTGGCTGTTGCTCATGGGGTTCTTCTCTTCTCTTAAACTCTATTAAGATCTCCACCCTCCTCGTGTGTGTGTGTGTGTGTTTCCAGAATTCAAATAAAAACTTTTCTCATGAAATGAATTCATGTAGTTTTAAATCTTTAGCACCCCCTAAAACTATAATGTGTAGAGACAGAAAATATTATATTATTATATGTGTCTGTGTGTATGCACCTGTGTGGCTCATGTATGTCACAGTGCCTGACCTAAGGCATCTCTTTGTCCTTCATGTAACTATGAATTAGTTAATCTGCTCTATGTTCCCTTCAGGTCTCACTTCCAGCCACCTGTCAAAGCCCTCTGGATTCACGAATGAAAGACACACACACACACACACACACACACACACACACACGCACACCAGCTTAATTTTGATATGTCTTGACTAGCTCAAAGACTGGGCACTTCTAAAACTCCCTGCAGCGAGCGAACACTCCACTCCAGTATTCCTGACTTAACACCTCTTAATCTATATTTTATCTTTGCTTCCCAGACTCCTTCTGGATTGCCCCCTATCTTTGCTGCCCAAGATGCTTCTGGGCTGCTTTTCTGAGGGCCATGTTCCTTCTTGTACCTACATTTCAGCTGTTACTCCTTCCTGTCCCTTCCCAGTGTGGTCTGTCCTACCCCTTCTCATGGCAGACCCTCTCTTCCTCCTTTTTTCCCCAGGAAATCCTACCTCTTTCATCCTGCCCAACCACTGACTGTCAGTTCTTTAATGAACAATCCAAAACCAATTGGGGTCAGGGACCTTCAGCATTTAGACACTCAGCATTTGGATTCCTGATTTTCACCTCATGTCTGTATATATATATCCAGGCATAGTAGTGCACACCTCTAATTCCAGCACTTGAAAGGCAGAGACAGGAGGATCCCTGAGTTCAAGGACAGCCTGGCCTAGAGATTGATTCCCAGGATAGCCAGGGCTACGTAGAGAAATCCTGTCTCAAAAACAAATAAAAAACAAAAACAAAAACAAACAAAACAAAACAAAAAACCAAAACACCAAAAAACAAAACAATTTGTAGTATTTGTCTTACAAGTGAAAACATGCAATATTAATCTCTCTGTTCCTGGCTTTTTTCAGTTAATATTATGATTTCCAGTTCCATCTATTTCCTTACAAATGAAGCCATTCCATATCATTCTGTAGCCCAGGCTAACTTTGAACATGTGATGATCCCCACACCTCAGCTTTCCAAGTGCTGAGATCATAGGTGTTAGCCTCCTTGTCCAGTTTTTTTTCTTAATGGCTGAATAATTCTATCTTGTGTATATATATACACCAGGTCTTTTAACCCAGTTGTTTGCTGGTTGATGTCATGATACAGGTGTTGTGAATAGTGTCATGACAATCATGGGTAGGTGGGAACAACTATGGACCTTGGGTCTTCCAGGTTAAATCAGGATGGGATATCTCTAGCTTATATATATATATATATATATATATATATATATATATATATATATAT
>JADRCH010000029.1:10987857-11059710 GCA_019843965.1 Rhynchomys soricoides
TATATATATATATATATATATATATATATATATATATATATATATATATGTTGTAATTCTAATATTTTTGAGGAAATTCCACACCAATTTCCACAGTGGCTGGACCAATTCATATGTCTATCAGTTGTCTACAAAGAGTCCCTTTATTTCCCATATAAGAGGAAGAAAGATTTATGTTGGCTGATATTTTCAGAGATTTCAGTTCACAGTTAGATAGACCAACTACCTTGGGCTTGAGGAGAAGGATCACAGTGTCAGGAGCATGTGAAAGAGACTGTTCCTGTCATGGTATCTAGGAAGCAGGGGGATGGAAAGGGAAGGAAGAGAGACCCAGGATAGTAGAAATCATCCCAGAGCAAGCCCACATTACTTACATTAATAGCTACATCTTATTTCCTAATGTTTCTACTACCCTCTAAGACAGTACCAAAGATGAGTCTGAGCCTTTAATACATAACCCTATATGGAACACTTCGTGTTCAAGCCATAAAGTTCAGCTCTTAGCCTTCCAAATCGCATACTCATTTAATTACCCACAATGTCTTCAGTCTAGCTTCCAGAATCCCTAAAGTTTTACAGGTATAATATTGTTCAATAGCTCAAGTCTTATTTCTCCATGAAGACTTAAGAAGAATTCATGTTTTTGCTTTAAAAAAAAAGTTACACACTTCCATAAAAAGTATCACAGAGTAAGTATCCCAATTTCAAAAGGGAGAAGGAATATAGAAAGAAGAGATCAGACAAATTGTAGACTGCAACCCAACAGGATTCTTATTAAATCCTATGGTTCCATGTATGACACCAGGGCATGTGGTGGTGTGTAATGAGTTCTACATAGCTTCAGTATCGCACTCTAAATATATCTTACATGAGCTATCTCCTGTTCTAGCTCTCTTTCCTGATTTGATAGATCATTCATAATCCTGACATTTCCAACTTGATTGAGTTTCCACTAGATCTTATGCTTGACCCTCACAGCTTCATGCATTGCCATCTCATGGACTGATTTTAAGAACTCCAAATCTGCCATACACTGCCTGGCCTCCTTGGATTTTCTATGAATTAAGTATAGAAAGCTTTATGTCCCTGCAACTCTTTCCTTCTTCATTCCTGCAAAATACCATCACAAGACCATACCAAGTTCAGCACTAACTTGAGCAGTAACCTGTTTCCTATATCTCTTAGACTACAGATGCTGAGCATGATAAAAAAGGCACCTGGGTGTCCTAGATTGGGTGTAATAAATTTTAGCTTAGACAACTTCCTAGGCCACCCCTATGTGAGCATAATGCCTGCCCTGATGCAGTATTCTCTTCCTAAAGAAAAGTCTTAAATGGGATTACACTTTGGTACCCTAAAACTATAAGATTTTGATGAGTAGCATCTTGTTGATACTTGATATATCCTTAATATATCCTTGTCCAGCTTCCTGGTTAAAAGTTAAAATCCCCGGCTGCATTGAGATGGTGCTAATATCTTTGGAAAGCATGCCTTCTGTAAATGTTTGCTCTATTTCCTCAGATGAAGGAATGAGATGAGAGCTGTACCAAAGCTTTGCAAATACATGGCTTGGGCTGAGCCCAGAGCATTACTGTCTAACTATTCCTAGGCCTAGGTATGGAAGCCTGGACCTTGAATGTTTCAGCTTCTACCCTCCATCTACAAACCTAGGCCTAGAATGTTTCAGCCCCTGAGATTTACTGCTGAATAAATTCACCTGTTTTAGTTCTTTCTGAACACTGGCTGGCTGGTTCAACTCAGCTGTTCTGGCACAAACTTCTATTCAAGCTGACTGATTCAAACTGCCTTCTCTCAGCTTCTGACTAAATTGCTTTTATTGAAAAAACTGCCTCTGAATTCCAAGAACTGAACTTCACTGACTGCACTGATTGCACTGACTACACTGACTGCACTGATTGTACTGACTGCTCTTACTGCACTGACTGCTCTTACTCTATTGCTTGCATTTGCTACACTGAATGCAGTGACTGCACTGACTGTACTAACTGTAGTGACTGCAGTGACTACACTGATTGCAGTGCCTGCACTGACTGCACTGATTGCACTTCCTGCACTTACTGCGCTGATTGAACTTACTGCACTTACTGCGCTGATTGCGCTTACTGCACTGATTGCAATAATTGCACTGACTGCACTGACTTCACTGACTGTACAGATTGCAATAACTACACTGACTGCAGTGACTGAACTTATTGCACTTACTTCACTCTCTGCACTGATGCAGTGACTACACTTACTACACTGTGCACTGATTGTACTGACTACACTGACTAAACTGACTGTACTGACCACACTTACTGCATAAAGTCAACTGAATTCAAATGTATTCAACTGAACTGCCACAAATTCAACTGAACTCCACTCATCTTTTTCACTGCACTGTAATTAAGTAGCCCCTCTTCCCTGTCTGCTCCTGTGAGAATTGGGCATATCCTATCTCTGACTCATTCTGTTAAATCTTTCTCTGATTCATCACATTGTCTGCTTCTCATTAAACATCATTGGGATTAAAGGTGTGTACTAAAGGGGTGTATGTATTCCAGCCAGAGGGATTAACGGCATGCCTGTATTCCAGCTGGACCACAGAGGACTAGGTCTTTGAATGTGATTCCTTGACACAGTAGCCATGTTTCTGGATTAAAATTCTTCTACATCTTCCTAAGCCTCAACAATAACGCTGTTCCTTTTCTTACAAAATGGCAAGCTTTAAAGAATATTTCTGTTTTCAGTTTGCATTCCAATTTTCATGATTGAAGGTATCAGCAAAGCCAAGAACACAGCTTAAGTGTAGTGTTGTTTTGAAGTTTCCCCTGCTAGCCTATTTCATCACCTTTGAATTTTGGACTTCCACAAAGTCTCAAGATATGGACAAAATCTAGACAATAGCCTCTAGTCCAGCGCTTCTCAACCTTCCTAATGATGTGACCCTTTAATACAGTTCCTCATGTTGTCACTTCATAGCTCTAATTTTACTACTGTTGTAATCATACTGTAAATGTCTAATATACAGGGTAACTGATATGTGACTTCCCAATAAGAGTCTGGCCCACAGTTTGAGAACTATTATTCTAGTCCAATTCACCAAAGTAGGCTCCTACTAATCTGAGGTGCTGTGAGCAAAGTCTTTAGTGTCCACATTCCTATTCTGCTCAAGTCCTCTAAGGGCCACCAAAATTGCCCAGTTAAGCTTTGTTTATAACACTCCAGGTTGCTTTTCTTAGCCTGAACCTCTGAACTTTTCCAGATGTCTCCCACAAACCAGTTCTAAAGGCTTAGGAGCCACTGTTCCAGGTAAAGTCACAGCAGTGGCCGCATGTTTTGGTACTATGTTTCTGCATAAGTCTGTATTTCACTGCTATGACAAAGATCTCAGAGCAATGTTCAGAGGGAGGTATTTTTGTTTTGGATCACAGTCTCAGACATTTCAGTCCTTGGTTGACTGAACCTATTGGATTGAGCCTGAGGTTGCATGAACAGCATGGCAGTAGGAGCATTTTCCAACTGCTGGCTGAAAAAAGGGGTGCAGTGAAGAATCTTTAGAAAACAGATATCTTTTCAGGCCATGCTGGGAGTGAGTTACTTCTGCTGGCTAGGCCTCATCTCCCCAGATCATACCAACAGCCTTGAACACATGAGCCTGTGGGCGACAACATATTCCAACCTTAACAGAAGTGGTTTATTTTTACAATGGAGAAACTGAAGCAGCTTAGAAAGGAGACATATCATTTACATTATTTACTGAGAATAGTTTCTTAAGTATTTCCAAATTATTCAACTCTGTTGAAATGCTGCTTCCTGGTTCCTAGATGATCCAGTAGCCAGCACTTTCTGGTTTCCTTCACAGTGTTTGCAATTCAACAGCTTCCCCCTTTCCCACCAAGTTCCATGTTTTGGAAGATGGGGATGGCTGGCTTTATATAGAAGCCAGACTTGTTTTACAGTTCTGTAATTACAAGCTGTAATCGGAGTGCTTTGATTCAGATTTTCTCTGGAGCCTGTGTTTTCTCTTACCTGACTTTCTCTGCTGCTTTTTGATTTTGCTTTGGCTGGTGGAGTGAGGGCATTCTCATTGCATAAAAAGTTGTGTGTTTTGTGGTTTTGGAGCTGTAAAGAAACCCATTCTGGTGAATACATGGCTGGCGCTACATTGTCCTTAAGCCACTGGCCATAGACATTCAAGGACAGGATGGTCTAATTATTTCATTCCCAACAGAACTAAAAAAAAAACCAAAAATATCTTTAACAAAGAACTTTAATAAAGTCATTTTAATTTGGACAGATGATTTTATTCGACTTACGAAAAACATGCTTTCAGGGATCCATCAATTGCAGTGGTCATGAAAAAATACTTGAAATTCCCTGAAGATGTGAATACTTGAACAGTTCCCTTATTCTGTCTCACTTGAGACTTTGAACTGTTTCCATTAACCATTTCTTTAGTTTTGTGGTTTGTTTATGTTGGCTTCATTTTGCAACCATGAGATCTATGTTCAAGGAGAAAAACATTGACAAGACAGTTGCTTCACAAACTCCCTCTTAAGAGGCACATTCAAATGTAACACAATTTCTTTTAGCCGTTATTAAACTGTATGTTTACTTCCATTATACATACCTAAAATAGATGCAAAATAACTGGCGTGTGTGTGGGGGGGGGGCGGGCGGTGGGGAGGAGAATTTGCAAATATAAAGGCCATTCCACCCCAAACAAACTTCACACACTTCATAGTGGAAACAGCACCCCCTAGTGGAGAAGGCTGCATAATGCTTATCAAATAGTTTTCATAAAATTTCACTGAGGTCTTTGAAATTCAAGAGTGGAAGTAATTAGTTGGAAGGCTGTTGGTATATTTTCAGTGTATTTAATCTCCAGCTCTGTCCCTCCATAAACACCAGCCACCAGCCCCCTTCTTCTCTGCCCTCCTATTCTTTCTTTACATCCACACATTCTAGATGTACTATATCAAATGATTACACAGCCCATGGCATTTGGTCTTTTTCTTCCTTCTCTCACTATGATGTCCTTGAGGCCCATATAGTTTTAATTTGCATCAATACTTCACTATTGTCAGTGGCAGAACAATACCCCACTGTATTTATGTTCTCAGATTTATCTATCCATCTAGGGACATTTGGATTGTTTCCACTTGTTTTCTCTTATAGACAATGATTCGTTGAACATCTCTGCACACATTTCTTTGGGGACATATGTATCTTTTTCTCTTAGGTGTATGCTTAGAGTTAGATTTGATGGGTCATATGTTAATTCTGGGGTTAAGTCTTTGAGGAATTGAACAAAAAAATATTAAAAAACCCAACTAAGAAACAGCAGAAAATATTTTTTCTAGAAGATTGGGAAGTTTTCCTGAGCAATTATTTTTAGTTTGGGAGAATAATGGTGGTCCTCACTAGATCTTTCTTCCTTTAAGACATAGCTATTCATCATTGGACATGCTTCGTCTAGAAGAGGAGATAGAACATGATCTCTCTCAACATTCTAATATTGTTTTCAATATGAGATTTATTGAATTGAAAACATGTGTGCATGAATTTATGCTTATTAACAATGGTTGTGCCATGTGTCCCATTGCATTTCATTTTCTCAATAATTTTTCCCTTTTTCCAACTCCTTTGCATTATAAAAAGTATGAGGCTTGCTGTTCCAATTAACAAAAAAAAAACCAGTTACCCCAGAAAATGAAAAAAAAATCTAAGCTTCATATTTGTGGATATATAAGTCCATCGTAACATTAAGAATTTTAAGATGCAAGTTTCAGAGAACTTAACAAATACAGACCCTGGTAGAGGAAAAGGATTGTGTAAAGGATCTTCCCACCTCACAGAAGAGGGAAGGTAATTTTTGTTACTATTCTTGTTAACCATCAATATCCCAGCTACAAACCCTGCAACCAACAGCAAAGACATGCCTCAACTGTAAGTCGTGGCCCTAGTGAAAAAAGCTATTATTATTCTGCTAAAGGAACACAGTATTAAAATAATTCCTTATGACATATTACAACACATATAGTGCAATGCACCATTCAAACATTAGAGAAACTTCTTGCTATAAATGCTAATTAACATGAGACCCACAACTGGACAACGTGCACAGATGTAGAGACTTTGGAGTATTCATCCTTAAATTAGATGTCTTGATCAGACTCCTCCATCCTGTCAAGGCTGAGGGATCTATGCAGAAGGTTATGCAGGAATGGAAGAGCCAGAGATGGAGGATTCCGTCAAGAAAACAGTGTCTTCCAGACATAGCAGGACTGCTAGACACATGAACTCATGGAGACTGTGACAACATAAACAAGACCTGCACAAGTCGAAACTAGACAAAAATCACAGTGGTGAGGAGGAGATATTAACACAAAGCCCCACACTTAACCTAGAAGCTCTGGGCAATTTATATCTACCAGGAAAGGGAAAATCTGTTTTCTCCACTAGAATGTTACTGGGTATATCAATACTCTAGGGTAGGCTCCAGAAATAGTTGGGCAAAATAAATGGAGTTTAGTGTGTGTGTGTGTGTGTGTGTGTGTGTGTGTGTGTGTATGTGCGTGTGCGCTTTCTTTTTTGGTACCTTTTGTCTTATTGGGTTTTTCTTGTTTGTTTTTATTTTCTTTCTTTGTTTCTGTTTCTTTCCTTCTTTGTTTGTTTGTTTGTCTTTTACTTTTGAGAGAGAAAAAGAACATGAAGTTGGGAGATGGTGGGGAATCTGGGATGAGTTTGGGAAGGGGAAAGAGTATGGATTGTATTTAAAAACTTAAAAAACCTTTAACAATAAAAAGATAGTGATAAAAAGAAAAAAAGAAGCAAAGGAAAGAAAGGAAGGAAAGGAGGGAGGGAGGGAGGGAGGGAATAACTAACAGAGAAGGACCAGATAATGTTAACTGTGCTTCTTCACAGTGGAGAGTAAGGACTCTTGGCAGCTGGCACTCACAAGAAGACAATAAGAACTCTGAGAGGATGCATTCAGTACTTTACAGACACACACCAAGAAAACTATAAGGCTAAGCCTGCTATATCCTTTGGGCCTAGAGAACCTGAGGGCTGTCATGAAGGTACAGGAAGAATGGGGCGAGGTAACAGTACTAGCCACAGGGCTTGCCACTATGCCTACCAGAAGGATTGGTAACTGTGGCGTGAGGAGGGCTGCAAGGTAGAATATAAAAATGACCACATGACCCCTTGACCTGACCTGGAAGCAGCGATTTGAGAATTAGCAATGAGATGCAGAGACTCTGCTTCTGTGAAGCCCACCTGTGGCCAATAGGGGATTCTTGGTAGGCACGGAGCAAATGAGCGCAAGGAGTGTGTATGCTTCTTGCACCCTTCTCTTTGTTTTTCATGGAGTTTCTCCCTAGTTCATAAGCAGAAGGGAATCCTTGGCATGGGTTCACTATGTATATGAGTCATAGCATTAGGGGACTTTCCTTGTTTGTTTGCGCCAGCCACTTTATGGAAGATAATGGATATCCCCATCAAAAGCTCAACTAGAAAAAAATTGTAGAACTCTGTTTAGTGAAAAGGTCTTCAAAATCAAAAATATAAAGGAAATCTAGTCTTTGGAAACTAAAGGAGAATTTCTGAAAGAACAGACTTACATAAAGGGATATACTGAAGCGCTTTCTTTGTACATTTGATTTTTGGCTAGGTGAAGAAAATATTCCATAATGAAGAAAATGCCAGAAAGAATAAAAAGAAAAACCTTTACACAGATTCCAGTGAGTGTTGACTATGGACAGAAAGCAATGACGATGACATTGTTCGGATGTTAACTAATGAAAGAGAAGAATCGCAGTGAAACTGTCCCCGTGTCCTCGGAATGCAGAGAACGATGACGTACTGATGCAGTTTGGAATCTTAACAGAATTTAAGAACATGTGTGAATTGATAGGATAACTATAAACACTAGAAAAATAAACGTATAAGATTAAGGTATACCAATAATCCAAAAGAGACCATAAATGCGAATCCGGAAAGTTATGCATGTGTTTAAGAGTGTATTGAGTACTGAACAAATGTATTGAGTATTTAAACACAAGGTTAAAGAACTTTAAGAGTAAAAGAAAGAAAGAATGTATGTGAGGCGAACAACAGATAAAGCCATTGTAGCCACTGAACCAGACCAAATGAGCTTAAGACAATCAGCAGCAGAAATTAAGACTAGGTCACAGTAATAGTAGTAGTTACAATGCAATTATAAAGTGTAGCAATTATAAACTTTAGACACCCAGTAAGTACTAAATAATCAGATGAAAATAAAAACATGTAGCAAAACTAACAGAACAAACAAGAAAAATAAAACCCATGATACCACTGGGAGATTTTCAAAACGACAGGTTAGAGAATGACACAAAAAATAGAATAATTCATTAGAGGTGTATTTGGAAAGATGACTATGGAAGCACTGATGGCCAACCTGAAAAGACCTAGTATCTCCTAGGAGAAGCCTCTAGGCACACCTGTGGGCATGCCAGTGAAGGATTACATTGATGAGGCTGAGGTGAGGAGACCCATACTGGAAGCTGACACCACCATTGTATGGGGATTGGACACTAGCCTATATAAGGAGAAAGGTAACTGGCTCAGTCAAGTTTCTATTGGTCTGATAAAATGTCAGGATCGAAAGCAACTTGGAGAGAAAGTGGTTTGTTTCTGCTTACATTTCTCAGACCACACTCCATCACTGAGGGAAGTCAGGGTAGGAACTTGAGGAAGAAACCAGCAGATAGGAGCTGAAGCAGAAGGCATGGAGGAGTGCTGCTTATTGACTTGCTCGTCTGCCTGCTTTCCTATACCTGCCCAGGGGTGGTACCACCCACTGTGGACAGGGCCCTCTGCTTCAAATATTCATTTAGAAACTGCCCTAGAGCTCTGCCTATAGCTGGTCTTATGGAGGCATTTGCTCAGTTGTGGTTTCCTCTTCTCAGATAACTCCAGTTTGTGTTAAGTTGATGGGGTGGGAGTAGGGGTGGGGGTGGGGGTGGGGTGAGACACAACCTGTTGAAGCCTCAAGCTTCTGCTACTGCAAACTTTCTGCCACGATGTGCTGTGATCTGGAACTGGGAGCCCAAAATAAGTCTTTCCCCCTTAAGATGCTTTTATCAGGGTATTTTACTGCAGCAACAGAAAACGATTAACAAACTTTTTTTTTTTTTTTTTTTTGAGTCATGGTTTCTTTGCATAGCCAGATCCTGGAACTTACTTTATAGCTAAGGCTGGCCTCAAACTCATAGAGATCTGTCTGCCTCTGTCTCTCAAATGCTGGGATTAAACTTAATCTTTTTATCACATAGCAAACATTACACATAGTAGTTCAACTCTTCATTAGGCATGTGTCACATTTGATAGATGCTGAGTTACAAAGAAATCCCCCCAAGTGGGAAATGATTAAAATTATGTAGAATGTATTACCTGAATCAAGAGGGGTTAAAGTAAAAATAAAACAAATTCATCCAGAAAAATCTTCAAATATTTGCAAATTAAGCCATGTGTGTCTAGGTGTCTAATAAACAGAAATCAAGATGGAAATTAGATAATATTTAAGAAAGCAAAATATATAAAAATTTGTGTGATATTATTAAAGCCATACTTAGAGAAATGTATGAGGCCTAAATGTAATTCTAATTTCTTTCAATAAATGAGTGAAAGTTAAAATCAATTAGTTAGACAGCTATTTAAAGAATTTATAAAATAAGTACAAATTAAAATCAAATAACTATGAGAAAAATAAAATATTTAAAATGAATTAAGTAACAAGGAAATAGAAAACCTATAATGGAAATCTAAACAGTGAAAAATTGGCTATACGAAGCACCAGGTAGGCAAGGAGATGGCATAGAATATGAGAGTCATCAATCACTGTTGATTAAAATATAATAGTATGACAAATAACTCTTTGAACAGGTTAGATATTTTATAAAATTAGTGGAAAAGAAGAAACAAGTATGGCTGTTCCCCTGTTGTATCAGCTACTCTTCTGTTGGTGTGATGAAACACTGTGGGTAAGGCAATTGACTCAAGAAAGAGTTAAGTTGACCTTAGAATGCCAGAGGATGAGAGTCTATGATATTGAGATAGATGCGACTCCTCTTGTCCCACCTGAGAAACAAACTCTCTCTCTCTCTCTCTCTCTCTCTCTCTCTCTCTCTCTCTCTCTTTCTGTATCTCTCTCTCTCCCTCCCTCCCTCCCTCCCTCAGGAAGTCCAGTCTTTTCCTTTCCTACCCAGCTACATTTGACCAATCAGGTGAAGGGGAATAATGTTTTACAAAATACTGAGTCATGGCTGGTGAGATGGTTCAGTGGTTAAGATAACTGACTGTTATTCAAGCGATCCTGGTCCTGAGTTTAATTCCCAGCACCAACATGGTGGTTCACAACCATCTGTAGTGGGATCTGATGCCCTCTTCTGGTGTGTGTGAAGACAGAGCATGCATATACATTAAGTAAATAAGTAAACAAGTAAATATTAAGAACTAGAGAGATAACTCAGAGGTTGGGAGCACTGACTGCTCTTCCAGAGGTCCTGAGTTCAGTTTCCAGCAACCATTTTAGATCTGCTGCCTTCCTCTTGTCTGCAGGCATACACACAGGTAGAATACTATATATAATAAATAAAAACAAAAACCTAAAAGTACTGAGTCTGGAGTTCATGGTGGCAGGAGCAGGATGCTAAGGGCTCACATCTTGAACCACAAGAGGAAGTAGAAAGCAAACCGATATGAGGTTTTTAAACTCTCAAAACCCATCCTCAGCATTGTTGGCTAGTGTTTTGTGTTTGTTTTTGTTTGCTTGGTTGGTAGGTTGATTCATCTTTCCTTGACTTTGTTTTGTTTTTGTCATTAACTTGACATAAGGTAGAGTCATTTAGGAATAGGAATTCACAACAGAGAAAATACCTCCGTAAGACTGTAAGACTGCCCTTTAGGCATGTCTGTCAGGCCAATCTTGATTAATGATTGATGTGGGAGAATTCCAACCCCTTGCAGGTGACACAACCCCTGGGCTGGTGATCTTACAACTAAGCAAGTAGACTGAGCAAACTGTGAGGTACAAGGCAGGAAACATAATCCCTCCATGGTCTCTGCATCAGTTCCTCCCTCCAGGCTACCACCTTGAGCTCCTGCCCTGGCTTCCCCCAGAAATGCACTCTAGCTGTAAGCTGAAATAAATGCTTTCCTCCCCAAGTTGCTTTTGGTCATGGTGTTTTGTCACTGTAATATAAAGACATAAGTATGCCCTCAAGTTAGGCCATATCTCATAAGCCTCCACAAATAACACTACCATCTTGGAACCAAGAACTCACATGCCTAAGCCTATGAGAAAGGTTTCTATTCAAGTCACTACCACATCTGTCAAAAAAAAAAAAAATCACAGAAACCTTCACTATTTAATTAGCACCAAGTAGAGGAAAATAAATAGCAACTTCTTTAATCTCTTCTAGAAGGGAATAAACCAAAACCAAACCAAACCAAACCAAAATACCCAAAACCTTTCTCTCAATGTGTTTTAAGAAATTATATATATATGCCAATAAACCCATTACTCTATACACTACCTTAAACAGTGTTAACATCAGGACGGAGGAAGGACTATGTGAAGGGAGACTGGGAGGAGGGGAGCTGCAGTCAGGATGTAAGGTGAATATATAAATAAATTAGTAGTAAAAAGTGTTAAAAGCCATACATATAAGAATATAAAACAAGGGGCCAGAGAGGTGGTTCAGTAGTTAAGAGCACTATCTGCCCTTCCAGAGGTATGGGATTCAAATCTCAGTTCTTGCATGGCAGCTCACACTGGCCTGTAACTCCAGTTTCCTGTGATCTGACACCATTGCACAGACACTCTTGAAGGCAAAACATCAATGCACATAAAATAGAAATAAATAGAATTTCTTTAAAAGCCTATGAAACAAAACATTGGAAAACCAAATTAAAAAATATTTGACGTTGGTAAACAGTTCCAGGAATGTAATTGGGGACTGATATTCTAGAATCAACCAATGGTATTACAGTTGGCACACAGAAGCCAAACAGCATGAGTCAGTGAGATTCAGAGAAATTGTAACAGAACTCAGTGTTCATTCAGGATGTAAATCTTTGAGAACATTTGGAACGGAAAAACATCCCCTAAAGGATGTGTATGGTCATCTACAACAACAACAGGAAGAGAACACACAGCATGCTTAAGGGTGCATTAGGAATACCCTCCCACACGAAGACAAGAAATAAAATACAGCTAACATCCTCAGCTGTTCTGTGGACCTGTACTGAATGGCCATCCAAAGCAGTAAAATAAAGGAATTGAAACTGGTGTGGGATGGGATGAGAAGAGCAAAGACCCTTGAATTCAGAGTCTAAAATCTCAGGGAATAAAACCCTTAGCCTCAAGGAGGCTTTTCTGTATGCTTACAAAGTCTAGTCAAGAGGAAGACTAAGAGATTTTTTAAAAAATTAGAAGTGAATAAACAAATTCATTTACTTAGATGAACAAGCTCTTACATGATTATAACTCATTAAAGCTTTAAGGAGAAAATTCTGAAGCCAATGTCTGTTAAAGAACTTGATGTGTCTAGTTTAAAATGCTCGCCATGATTAAATTCCACATTACTTTACTACAACAGTACCCTTACTATCAATTTTACTTGCTACCAATATTCAAGGGGAAATAAACCCATTATTATGAAAACTATCTCAGGAATAAGTATTTCCTAATGTGCTCAGCCACAGTACTGAAAATTAAAGAAAGGACATTAAGGCATGAGAGAAAGAGTTAGACAAATTTTATGTGTAGCACCCAGGAAGTTCCAGCTTGGGAAAAAAAATACAGATGTAAAATGGTAAGTGCTAAAAGTTGATATTTTTTCCTGACACATTCTCCCTACTAATAGATCTGTAGACTCTAAATTATGGTAGAATAAATTCAAAGTCCAACTTACTCAAATGTGATTCAACTCAAAAAATTTCAAATGAAAAAAGATAATTTTCATTTAAACTAGCACTTTAAAAGCATACTGGAACTAAGACCAGTTTTAGTAAAGTTTGCTCTTCTTAGGTCTTACTGATAGAATTTCCATGGGATGTCTATGAAGCCATCCTCAGAAAAAGTAAATTGCAGGAGAGGGACTAACCAAAACACAAGTGCGTAGAGTACTGCCTACAGAAAGCTGCAACAAAACACCATTGAGTTGCTAGGACTCAGATAAGCTAAAGCTGCAATACTAGATGAAAGTGCATTTTATAAGAACAAGGCCTGTGGGAGCTAGAGAGACAGATCCATTAGTTAGTAAGGGACTTGCCATGCAAGACTAAAAATTTGAGTTCGATCCTAGCATCCTCGTAAAAAGGCCAGGTGTGTTAGAAATTGCCTATAACCCCAGCATCGCAGATAGAGAGAAGGGGATTCCTTTGGCTCATTGGTTAGCCAGTCTAGCTTAACTGATCCCTCTATGCCAATGAGAAGCTTTGTCTCAAAACAAAGGTGCAAGCAAACAAACAAAACAAAGATCAATAATTCTTCAAAATTGACACTCAAGGTTGATATCTGGCCCTCAGGTAGACACACGCTTGCACTCAGATGTGAATCCACAAAAACGTATACACACAGAGAAGGAAAGAGACTGGTGGTAATGTGTCGTTAGTACATAAAGAAAACTTCATTGGTTCAGGTGACAATACAAGTGGTGGCCACATTTCACATCAAGCAAATGACTACAACGTAAGAATGATCACATAGAATGGAGGAAGAGACGGGATAAAGCTGGAAAGTGGTGAGGTCATTAGAGATTCCCCAACTAGGAGGCATGTGCTAGAGCAAAACAGGAAAAACTCAAGGTAAAAGAGTCCAAGAAAGGTTTTTTGTTTGGGGTTTGTTTTTGTTTGTTTGTTTGTTTGTTTGTTTCGAAAATCAGAAATTATAAATAAGATCATAGAAACAAAACAAATCCAAAATTCAATAAGAGTAATATTTAAGATTGAACATCAATTAAAACTATCTCAACAAATATTTTTTAAAATGTAGTCATATTGTTTTAAAAGAGATATCTTGTTCTCAAAGCTGTGTATACAGGAGTCTTTAGGATCAATACAAGAAGCTGAGTTTTCTTCCTGTAATCTCAACACTTGAGAGGTTGAAGCAGAAGGATCAAGAGATCCAACCCAGCTTGGGCTACAGGTGAGATCATCTCTAGTAGATAAACAAACAAACAAACAAACAAACACATGAGTACGTGAGTGAAAGCAGATTCTCATCTCTTTCTGTATTCGAGAATTAACTCCAAATGGATCAAACTTGATGTAAGACTTAAACTGGGGAGAGGGAAAAAAGACTTAAGTTCTCAGCACTGGTAAAGACTTTCCGAACTCTGTTGTTCACTCAATAATGGCAGCAACTGACTGATGGGATTTCATGATGTCATAAAGCCTCCGCAGAGCCAATGAAGTGGCAGAATGGGAGAAAATCTTTGCTACTTACATCTGACAGAATATTAATATTCAGAAAATACAAAAAACCCAGAGAATGAAATAACAAGAAACCAAACAACCCAATCAGGACTAATGAAATAAGGGGGCAGTTCTCAAAAGATGGACTACAAATGTCCAATAAAAATATGAAAACCATGTTTAACCTTACTAGTCATCCGGGGAATGCACACAAACTGCATTGAGATTCCATTTTACCACGGTCAGAATGGCAGTCCCTGGTGAGGTTGGGAACAGAGGGAACTGTTATGCACTGCAGATGAAATGCAAACCATCCACATACTATGGAAGTCAGTTTAAAGATTCTTCATAATAGACACAACATGGCCCAGATATATTATTCCTAGATGGATTCCAAGTAACCATGTCCTAGAAACATTTGCATGTCCATGTTTAATGCAGTATTGTTTACAATAGCTAAGCTATACAACAAAGCTAGGAGTCTGTCAACAGAGAAATGAATAGGGATAGGTATGGCATATATACACAATGAAAAAAGAAGGCTCACAATGATTTCAGGAGGATGGCTCTAAATGGAATCAACAATATTAAGTTCATTAAGTTGGTCCTAGGAAGAGAAATACGACAGGTGTTCTTTTATTTGTGGGTCTTCGGTTTTATACAGATATCTAAAATTATGTATGTACAGGTGATATGAAAGTAGACCTGAAATTGTCTAAGGATAAAAGATACTAAGATGTGAAGGGCAGGAGAAGAGGAATGGGGAACAGGACATAGGTGGATAAGTTTAATGTACATTATTTACTTGTATTAAAATTGACTTTTGTAACCTGGAATATAATAAAGTGGAATAAAAATTATAATTTTTTTTTTAAAAAATCAGGTATCCTATGCAAAGTACCTGAGCATGTCTGTATTCCCCAAAGAGGACAAACATCAACAAGAGGGAAAAGCTTTTATGTAAGATGTTGGATGGGGGAGGACTGATGTATCATGGTTTAGGTCACTAAGGTTAGGTTTTGAAAGATTGAATCTGCAAGTATACAGTAGAAATGTAGTATAATAAACATTAGCTTCATAAATCGTTAACTTTTCAAAACATAAATTTTGATAAAATGAACTCCTCACCCGTACAGAAAATAGTACAGCTTTGAAAAGGAGAGCCTGTGTCATGTAAGCCAAATCAAATACAAACTAGTTCATAAGTGAAGGCTGTCACAGCAATGATTTAAGTAGATAAAGTTAATCATGTTACATTCTAAAGTTTTCAGCATAATCAAACATTCAGAACTTTTGTTTCTTTCTTTATACACAGGTATTTTAGCAACTCTAATAAAGTAAAGTATTTATTTGGAGGTTTGCTTACAGATTCAGAGGCTTACTTTGATTATCATGGCAGGCACTGAAGCTGAGAGCTTTACATACTGATCTGCAGGCAGCAGACAAAAGGCAAGAGGGGAGGGAGGATTGTGTGTGGGGGACATTTCATTCAAACAATCACTAGAGGTTATGTATTCTGTGTATATTTGTCTTGTTTAATAAATATTTTGATGGCTAGAGAGATGTCTCAGCAGTTAAAAGCACTGGCTGCCCTTCCAGAGGTCCTGAGTTCAATTCCCAGCAACCATGTGGTGGCTCATAACCATGTGTAACAGGATTAGATGCCCTATGTGTGTCTGAAGACAGTGACAGTGTACTCAAATACATAAAAATAAATAAATAAATAAATCTTAAAAGGAAATATTTTGAATTCTTTTTCCTTTTTTTTTGTTTTTTTGAGACAGGGTTTCTCTGTGTAGCCCTGGCTGTCCTAAAACTGACTCTGTAGACCAGGCTGGCCTCGAACTCAGAAATCCGCCTGCCTCTGCCTCCCAAGTGCTGGGATTAAAGGCTTGTGCTACCACTGCCCGACTGAATCACATTTATTTAGTGTGTACACAAATGTGCTTGTATATAAACATATACATGCAAATATGTGCATATGCCATAGTATACATATGGATGCTTCTTGGAGCTTGAAATCAAGCTTTTCAGACTTGCTGGCACACACTCTACATACCCTGCTAAGCCCTCTCATTAACCTGCAAAAAAAGCATTTAAAAGACCCCAAATGAACACTTTTTATTAATTGCCAATGGCTTTAAATCTTTTTCCACAGTAATTTCTGAAATGTCTCTGAATTATGTGTTTACATACTTCATCCATCATAGGATGTAAGAAATACAACATTCCATTTCATTATTAGTATGAGGTGCATTCAGAGTTCATTAGAGAACCACAAATTGTAGAGGAATTTTACTTCAGCAACATGGCTGCTCTGGCAAGGGATAATACACAAAGACCTTCTAAGTTATGTGATCTGGCTGGAATGCAGACATGCTTGGATTACGGTATGATCAGGCTGGAATACAGGCATGTCCTTAGTACATACCTTTAATTCCTAACAATGTAAGTAAAATTAGTTTGTAGAAGGAAGAAGCCATGTTTGAAAGTGACGTCTAATTGAGGGGCAAAGTGATAAATCAAAGAAAGATTTCACAGAGTGAGATTATGACCAACACTCACTAGAACAGAACAGGAAAGAGGTGATTAGGGGAGCAATGTAGGGGTTGGCAAAGCAGTCTTACTGGAACAGTTTTACAGAGACAGGTTGTAGGTGAAGACAGAATGAACTAGAGAATGAAAAGGAGCCAGAAGATTAGAACAGGTTGCCAAGGGCAGTTTGAGGTCAAGCAGAGCAATTCAGCCAGAAGCTGAGAGAAGCCAGTTTGAATCAGTCAGCTTGGAGTAGAGTTTATACTAGAATAGATGAGTTGGACCAGCAAGCCATAGTTCAGAAAAAGCCAGAACAGGTGAGTTTATTTATCAGTAAGTCTCAGAGGCTGAAATATTCTAGGCCTAGATTAGCAAAAGAAGGCTGGAAGCTGAAGCCTTCAAGGTCTAGGCTTGTAGAAGATTAGATTGTATGAAGGCTAGAAGCTTCCAGTTCTAGGACTAGGGATAATTAGACAGAAATGCTTTGGGCTCAGCACACGCAATATATTTGTGAAACTTGGATACAACTCTCATCTTATCCATTCATCTGAGGAAATAAAACCAACATTTACACTTACAACAAATAATCAGGAGGTATTACACCCTGTCTCCCCATGGAGGCATTTGGTTGCTGCTTGTGTAAGCTCTTCCAGTATTTCATAGGGCTTAAAAGTTACAGGAAGTTATGTGCCTGAACCAGTGTATTGGTATTTCAGAAGAGCTCCTGGATATACATTAGATAAGGCTCAGTATCATGAGCCAATAAACTGAGGAGTTGGGAAAGGAGGCAGTTCCAGACACTGGAAACCTCTCTGAAGAACTCAGCCAATGAGGAATTCAGTGGTTAGAGAAATGCTATTAGGAAGAATCATTAAGACTGTAACAACCTCTTTTGTGTGACATCAACAGGACAGTACCTACCTTCCCCCTTCCCCAGGCTAAGGCCTGACTCTGTGAGGTCATAAATTAAACTGCTCTGCTTTCATTACTCAAGTCTCCAGGCTCTTATTTTGAAGTGAGGACCACTGCTTCTCATAGGAAACCAGATGTCTGGTGTATGAGGCTGCTTTCCCTGAAGCACTATCACAAGTTCTTGGCTGGAATTTCCCTGATATTCTTAGAAGCATTAATACATGAGCTTGATCCATGAGGACTGTCATATAATCTGTACAATATTAATGCCAACAACCAACTCTTAGAACTGTAGCCAATACACCTTGTAGAATGGCTTTGGTTAGGAACTTTTAGACTAAGTAGTGCTACTTCCACTGAGATTTTCCTTAAGTGGCTGGAGATATGGCTCAGTGGCTAAAAGCCATTCTTCCTTTTTCAAGGACCTGAGTTTGGTTTCAAGCTTCCCTAAGGGGCAGCTCACAACTGCCACACCTCCATCTCCAGGGCATACAACACCCTCTTTTGGCCTTCACCATCACCACCACCCCACACATTCACACAGACACACACAGAGACATACACAGACACACACATGCACAAAAACACACACACAGACACACACAGACACACACAGAGGCATACACACAGACATATACACAAACATACACACACACACACATGGACACACACACACAGAGACACACACACAGACACTCACACAGATACACACACAGACACACACAGAGACACACAAACACACGGAAACACACACAGACACACACACACAGATACACATAGACACAGACACACACAGAGATACACACACGGACACACACACAGAGATACACACAAAGACACACAAACCCACAGAGACACACACACAGACACACAGACACACACACACAAACTCACACGCACAGACATACACACAGAGACACACACAAACAAACAAAATATATATTCCATCTTGCTATTCAGCAGACCAATTGTTTTTAGTCTCCTCAAGCAGCAATAACTTGTTGAATTTTAAAAAAGAGGCTTTTTCACTTTAAAATTTTATATTATAAGGAATTGTTCATTTATTCTTCTGGAACCCAGTCTGGCAAAACTGGAGAAAAATCCATCCCTACCAAGACTTATTTCTCTCAAGAAAAAAAATCAGAAAGAATAATTGAAACTACTCTCTACTAAATACTTGAAGAAGTAGCATCTCATTCTGATTTCTTAGTGTTCACCCTGTCATTGTGCCTAATTGTGGATAAATTGACCTATAAAAAGGTCAAACTGTCTATTGTCCCCCATGGTATTGCTTCTGTAACAGAATGAAAATTTCCAAGCAACAGTATACCTGCCATTTTTCTGTCAATCACTATATCACAGGAGCAGTAACAGTGAAGGAGAAAGGACTGTCTCCACAGTGAGGTGCTTGCACTGCTCATTGGAGATGATCTTACTCTAATGGGAGTGAGAGTCTTGGGATTTTGCTTTTACATCTGGAAATAACAAATGAGTGGAAACCTGAAAAAAGAAACACGTGCCTAAACAAAACTTACAAATACGTAGTGAAATACATAGCAGAAAAAATGAGCTGCCCATGAAAACACTGGCCAAGACCTGGCAGTAAGACCGCAGCCCAGTGGCATCACAGTGGCATCAGATTGCATGGGTGCATTCTGCTGAGCAATATTCTGTCACCTCTATGCTGACAGACTCTAGCATGATTTTCCAGGAGCTTTGCCTCCAACTGAAGCTCTTCCTTCATATGAGTTTTTGTTTGTTTGTTTTTTAAGTTCCATTTTTGTTTCTGTTTTCCTTCTCAGTGCTGGGCTTGTTAGCAAGAACCACAGTGATAGAATCTGGTGGCTCATTCTTGCCTGAAAGCTCTCAGCTCTGATTGTGAAGCTGACATAGATGCTTTGGCTTTTATTTATTGTATATGAAAAGGATAAAAGAAAAACCACTATTTGTGGATTTGTGGGGTCATGATAACATTTATTCACCTCATGTCTTCACTTTTACGCAGAAAAAGATAGGAGAAACAAACGTACGTTAAAGATCCCAAATATTGGCAAGCAGGACAGATTTTTTCCCTTTATTCCTGTTTTGCCTGTTCCTACCACGGCTGCTGGTAGGAACAGCAACCATTTCCATGGGATCTTTTAGGAAGGAGCCTCTCACATTTCTTCCCCTTGCACTCCCATTGTCTACCCTTATCCTCTCTTCTGTCTTCCCTGATGTTTATTAATTGTTCTGTGCTCAGGAAAACAACTAATTACATGAGGAGCTTCAGAAATGGAGTCGTGGGATATTGAAGACATTCTATCCTAGCCTTTTAAAATAAAAGGGTATGGATATCTTGTCTGCTTGTATTTCTGTGCACGTTCATACATCTTGTGCTTGCAGTGGCCAAAAGCATGTGTTCGATCCCTTAGAACTGGAGATACAGATGCAATGAACCACCATGTGTGTGCTGAGAACCAAATATCACCTCTGGAAAAGCAGAAAGTGATCTTGACTACTGAGCCATCTCCCCAGTCCCTCCTGGCTAGCTTTGAGTGTTAATGACAACTTGGCTAACCATTGTGAACTTCCATCAGGCCTGATTAGTGGCCCTCATGCAACAGGGCATATTAGAGTTCCCTAGAGGATTTATGAATTCCTAATGCTACTTAAACTAGTCTCACATTCCAATTACCCAGTATACATTATGGATGGCTGGGTCCCATGTTAAACACATATTTGGGAATTGATGTTCTCTAGATAATCTAATATTTTAATTATCACCCTCCAAATAGAATAATAGAGGAATATAAGTAGATCTGTATCAATTCCTTGTACTCCTTATACTGGAAGATAAATACTGCAGAACCTTAGCTGTATTCTCTCTCCATTCAGAGTAAAATAACAGGCAATGAAAGGGACAGATGCCTCTCATGTAGACTGTTTCCTATTGGACATTGATTACCAATCTTACTATGATTCATCAGCAGTGGAGAGTCTTACAGATGCTGGATAACTAGGTCTCACCTCCAGATATAGGAACTCAATTGGTCTGCTCTCCTCTCACATTGACATTTCAATAGAAAGGTCACAAATAATTCTAGGATGCAATCAAAGTTGAGAAGCACTTCTCAGACTATTCACAATTAAATGGGAAAAAATAAGCCTGTGACTTTTGATTATGTATTTTATCATATGAAAAACCTGTCTCTAGCTTTCTTGGAAGTTTTGCTAAAAAAATTGTAAGAAAATGAATTTAAAGATAGAATGTGCTATCTTCAAAGTGACAGAATAGTATTAGCAACCCATGTGTACTGGGCTGAACAAAATTTTGGCAAATGGAAAAGAACAAAGGAAGATAGTCTTCAGAACAACTGCCAGTGTCTAAGAGAAGGTAAAAAAAGCATAGGAGACTTGACTGTGAACATGTGAGGACTGAAGTGAAAGCAAAAACCAAACAACAGGCAGAGGGGAGAAGAAAGGATACACAACTTAAAATATTAGTCAATTTTTTTATTAATTTTTGTAACTTTCCACTACTCTACCTGGTACCATAGCTGTGGGGTTTTTTTGGCCAATATTAAAACTAGATATCCAATACATTCTTCTTAGTTTCCATTCCATGAAAAATTTAAAGATGAGTTATTATACTTAATGTGTATACTTAAATGTAGTTTACATTTAATTTTTTCAGATAGATCAATTTTACATGATAGAAATTTACCTCTAACTGGCATCTCGAGGATAGAAACGCAGACAAAACAATAAATACAGAAACAAAAGCAAAAGGTCTTTATTCTTTTGGCTTGATTGTAATGTGGCTTCCCGGTAGCTCTGTAAGATAATAGCATTGTCCTGCATGCATTCATGAACACACTACAAGTCAACAGCTTTAGTGTAAAGAATCTATATTGAAGGTTGTTGGTGAAACAAAATGTTTTGCTGTAACTGGCAAGATCATTTCACTAACTGGTTTTGTGGAAAACAGAGAGAGAGAGAGGAGAGAGAAAGAGGTTCCCAAATCATATCTGATGCAGCTCTAGTGCCATGTGGGTCAGTAAGATTCTATCTATCCATCTATCTGTCTGTGCAAACGAACATTAAGAGAGATGGATGAGTAGAGACACTAGGTGAGGACATCCTACTCAGGCAAGGCCAAGAGTATCATCTGCTCCCCCTGAAATCTCTTGTCAATGATAAGGCATCACTATTGAAAGCAAATGAACATTAGACTTGGAATGAGAATCGTTTCAAGTGGAAATATGCGCAAGTCCACAGTACCAACAACGACAGCAGAGCCCTACACTGCCTCTTAGGCCTTCTCTCTTCCTTGGCGGAGTGCCTTAATAAAAAGTGCCGGGAACAGAAACTAACGATAGGACTGTGACATCAACCTGAAGATACTTTTAATTTCCCATTTTATGTACAAAAGGCTTTGAAATAAAATAAAATGAGCCCTGCCCCTTTTTACAATATGTATATTTCCTTAGAAAACTCTCACCACGTACTTTCAACAGATCTAAGCAGCCGGCCACCTGTTTACACTGTCCAACGTCTCACCGGAGTGTGCAATTGAGGCTGCGAGAACAAAGAACAGGGATCTCTTCCTTGTTTACTGCAACCCATTGCTCAGTGTCATGAAGAATGAGTTCCTGATGGACTGATTTGCTTCACTTCACCACTGACATATGGCTTCCCTATTAGACTTCTGAACAGCAGAAGGTTAAGATACAGCAGCATCAGCAAGAGAGACATGCAGCAGTGACAGCTTCAAACTCTAAGGGAACCAATGACACCATGTTGCCTGTTGAAAGCTTGCAAACTAGACTTAACTGTGGTACATATTTGATGCAGTAAATACTGTGCTTAAATCATTTTCCTTTGCTCAAACATGCACCACTGGGTAAAATTACTATTTACAAAGCAGACTTGTTTTGTTTTTAAATTGACATACACTATGTCAACCTTACCAAGAGCAGAAGATGGCTAAACAATACTGCAGGGGAAAAAAGCAGAACCAACTTCAGAAAGTGGTTGTGGGGATGGTTTTTGGTAGTTTGGGTTTCTTAGAAAGGACTGAGAGGATATATATATATATATATATATTTTTTTTTTTTACCAAAGGACACTTATCAAAAAATGTTATAGTCATGCTGCAAGGACTCTGAGCATGTGATGGTCTGTGTGTGCATATGTATGCACGTGTGTATACATATATATGTATATACACTGTCATATACATATATACATATATACATGTACATGTGATGAACTATGTAAAAATAAAACAACTCTTTGATGGTTGTGACTCCATGGAACATTTACAGGCACATTAAAATTCTTCTGGATGAAACACCTTGAAAATATGAACAGCTATTTAAGCACCTCAAAAAATCTAAAAACATCCTGAAATGAGAAGTAAACTCTTTCCGTGTATGATGGGACACTGTCACACGTGAATGAAAACTGTAGCATGCCTTCATTGAAAATAGATCTCGTTATACATAGAGAAACGTAGAATCCCTCCTAAATCCCTCTCCCCGAACGTAAACCCGGTTACAAAAATAGTCACATATAAGAGTAAACAACTTGTGAGTTAAAAAAAAAAAAAGGTGATAAAGTCACAGCACACATTTTGTAAAAATATGGCAGGTGTGGCAGTTAAAACACAAACGGTGGTGACAGTTACTGCTATCAAGTGTCACGTGTTAAATTTACATAAAAATTTAACTTTCTTCCCCATTTCTATGTTCCTCTGGTCTGAGTAGCCATTGCTCTCCGCTCTTCAGCAGTGTCAGCTGGTTGTGAAAACAGAAGCCTCCTGTCGGTGCTCTTTGTCTGGTTTGGTGAGTTCCAGTTTGCTGACCCGAGGTCCTGTCTTGTTATAGGCACTGACCTTAAGTATACACTTATAGAAACAGTCAGTTTGGCATAGACCTCCTGAGGGAATCACAGATACATCACCAACACAGGCTGTAAACAGTTGATCACAAAATGGAATATTCTTTTTTTTAATTTTTAATTTTCATTATTATTATTATTTTACTTTTTACTTTCCCTGATATCTTTCCCCTTATCCTCTTTTTCTGATTTGTCTTTTTCAAATTTTTCCTTCTCAGGTTTGGTCACGCTATCGTAGGAAGGTGGAGAAGTAGTGGAAGGTGTCACGTCAGTCTTCTCTGGAGTTGAATTCTCATTCAGTTTATCCGTGATGATGTCTTCTTTGATGGGCGTTCCCTCATCTTCTTTACCCTTGTCTTTTTTATATATAGATGAAACTTTCTTAACTTTCTGCTTCAGGAGATAGCGCCTGTATGCTCGCTGGATGACAATAGCAGACACCTCCTCTTGCTTGCGTTTCAGAGTGGTGGTAATGGGCTCGTAAGAGACCTTGGAGGGATTGGAAGCCATGAACCGCTCTTCCATCTGGATTCGAAGAGCATCCATCTCTCCACTCTCACCCAGGACCCGCTTTGTAAAAGCAAATAAGATGTCCAGGCAGTGGATGCGGTCTCCACTCACCATGGGCAGGTCCATGGCAATGAGCTGGACTTTGTTCGGCTTTGCGATGAGGAGGGGAGGATCTAGGGCAGCTGCAAAGTCAGAGAGCTTGCAGAACTCTATGAACTGAGTGGCGTCGGGGTCAAACTTCTCCCAGACCTCGTAGAACATCTCAAAGTCGTCCTCACTCAGGGGCTCTGCGCTTTCTTCAGTGGCAACGCTGAAGTTCTCCAGGATGACAGCGATGTACATGTTCACCACAACCAGGAAGGATATGATGATGTAGCTGACAAAAAAGAAAATCCCCACAGATGGGTTCCCACAATCTCCCTTTACTGAGCTTCCAGGGTGGTCTTTTTCAGGGTCACAGTCGGGAGGTCCGCTATTTAGTATAGGGGCCAGCAGTCCGTCCCAGCCCGCAGAGGTGGTGATTTGGAACAGGCAGATCATGCTGTTGCCAAAAGTCTCAAAGTTGAACATGTCATCAATCCCAACTTCCCTCTTAACATAGGCAAAGTTGGACATCCCAAAGATGGCGTAGATGAACATGACCAGGAAAAGCAGGAGGCCGATGTTGAACAGCGCAGGAAGGGACATCATCAGAGCAAAGAGCAGTGTGCGGATCCCCTTGGCGCCTTTGATCAGGCGTAGGATTCGTCCGATCCTGGCCAAGCGGATGACTCGGAAGAGGGTAGGGGACACGAAATACTTCTCTATCAGCTCAGCGAGAAACATTCCTGTGAAAAGACATAGCCAATAGTGTTAACGATTGCAGCGAAGAAAAGTTTATATGATTAAGATAAGTACTATCTAGCTTACAAACTGCCCATATAAGAATTACATAAGTAGCAATATATATATATACACATTTATTAATAATTTTACCAATATAGTTAGTTATATAGTGATAGATATGCATTTATGTCTACGGATATATATGTATATATGTATGTATTGTGTATGCAAATAAACTGTGATATTTATTCACTAAAATGACATTGATGTATTTGGGGTTATTGAGATTTTTATTTTAAGTCAGTGGTTTTCAACCTACAAGTTGCAAACCCCTGGGGGCTGAGCAGCTCTTTCACACTGGTCGCCTAAGACCATCAGAAAACACAGGTATTTTCATTGCAATTTATAATAGTAGAAAAATTACAGTTATGAATTAACAATGAAAATAATTTTATCGTTGGGGGGGCACCACAACCTGAGGAACTGTATTAAAGGGTAGTGGCATTAGAAAGGGTGAGAACCACCATTCTAAATGAAGATATTGATGACCATTTTCCCTCATTAAAATATCTTCTATCATAGAAAGACAAACTATTATAGGTCTAAAGATGTCAGAAAGCTTAAAATGGCTAAGCACAGACATGGATTTATACTTTTAAAACACCAGGGCTGTTGTTCATGTCAGAACTCTATGAGGGAGCATGTAATTTTCAACTGTATATTACAAATGAGAATTCATGAGGGTATTTCTTTCTTAGATAGTTGAATACATGTGCAGCAGAACTCACTACCATGGGAGGCAGATTCTCTTGGAATTGACCTCTAAATCTTGCATTAATACATCCTTATAGGACCAAAATATCAACTTTGTTTTGTTAGATAACATCTTCAGAGTCTTCATAATGAACACAGACCCAAGTGAACTTACTTGCATAGTTTACCACTGCAGCAGTATTTATTCACTGGAGAATCAAAAATGGTGCAAACTGATGTGCTGAATGTGGAGCTGCTATGATCTTTAATTTATACAGAACACATTATATGAAAGGTGCAAAACCATGAGGTATGCCTGATATATTTTTCCCTTTCAGTATCCAAATGCCTTTTCCTCAGATAGGCCCACATAGTGATTGGGGCCTCATTCAGTGAGATAGCATTTGCCTAACATATTCAGGGGCCTGAGATTTTGTCTGAGTATCAAATAATTAATAAAGATAACAGTAGTAGTAGTAGTAATAAAAATAATAGCCAAACCTTTTTAAAAGTCCTATTATATTTACTTTTAGCTTCTTATTTGATATCCTATTCATGAACACTTAATATATTTTGATGATAATGAGTTGATTTTGGATTTCTGAATACAATGTCTACTTGTAAAAAGGAACATTGCAAACTATAGAAAGCTATCTAAACTCAAGGAAATCATGAAGCCTACACGAATCATATGTATACAAATAGACATATACACAGCCTATGTGTGTCACATGTATACATATACACATATACTTACTCCAATTATCAAAGAGATCAAACTTATGTATCATCTGACTACTTTTAAGGATTTATGTATATGAATGTTAGTTGTTCATCTAAAGCTATACTTGTCTATATTACGGGAATCTGACTGAGTACAGGAGATAATCCACATTATAGTTATTGTTTTTTAAATTGAGGCAAGATAGTAAAGAGAAAAAAATTAAGTACATAATTTTATGATCAGATGAAATAACAAGCAAGAATAACCAAAAGGAACAGACTATTCGGCTTTATCTGAAAAATTGAAATGTTAGAAAAAAAATCTCTAAAACCTTTAATGATAGACTACTAGTTTTAAATACTCTTAATTTATTTTTATCTTTTTGTTTGTTTTTTTGAGAGAGGGTATCATTATGTTGCTCCAGGTCTCCTGGAATTTCATATCTGCCTGAACATTCCAAATACAGGGGTTACGGCCATTTGCCCACACACCCAACACTACTAAGTTGTTGGGTGTGGCTCCCCATCTTACCTACAATGGAGAGGATGACCACCACAAAATCAAAAATATTCCATCCAATGGTGAAGTAATAATGGCGGAGGGAGATGAGCTTGAGCACGCACTCTCCCGTGAACAGGACGATGAACACCAGGTTGATCCAGTACAGAATGTTGGTCATCTCCTGACTCTGGTCGTCCGTTTCCACCATCATGGTTACCATGTTGAGGCAAATGAGGATCATGATGCTGATGTCAAAGACTTGTTTGGTTACAAAATCAAAGACCATCCCTTGAAATTTGTTCTGGAAGAAATACCACAGGCAAGTGCACTCAGAAACTCTTTTAAAAGTTCTCATTCAACGTCTCTGGTTCCAAGTTAGTAACATGAAATTTTGTATTGTGTGAAAATTTACCATTCTTGTGTTATCTGCCATCAACGCAGAAAAACTATTGAATTTGTTTTAAGAATACTATTTACGCTATAAACTTTATAAAAAGAATGTTTAAAAAATCTAAATTTCCTTGGTTGAATTTGATTAATAAATATTATTCATACTACAAACTTCATAAAAAGAATTTTGAGAACAGCTGATGGGCTCAGTACCCCAAGCATCAGTACATGATTATGATGAGCAGTCAGTAAGTACTTGAAGCTATAATAAACATTTTTATCCCATATGCTGGAAGGCAAACACTAAAACTATGTTTAAAGATTGAATAGATACCTGTCCTGGATTTGCTCTTACTTTTTCCTCAGACCCCTCCAACCATATTCTCCCCTCAAAGCTTCAGCATCCTCCACTGTCAACTTTATAATTGATATATTTTAAATTAAAGTTTGAGAAAAAGAATGTTAGTGGGGAAACTGATGAAATTAGATTAAATTCTGTGTTCTGTGACATCCTGCTAAGTTTAATTCTTAGAATGATGATGTTTTATGGTTAAATAAGGTATATTTACTTCACACAGGTGAATACATGTGAAGATTACAGAGTAAATCTCTTACAATTTTTTTTAACAAGTTATGGTTCACAACTAGTTGATTTGAACCTCATTTCCCTTTTCTTTGTTTTTGATACAAAGTCTCAAGATGTAACCCTCCCTGTCTTGGCACTCACGGTATAGGTCAACCTCAATTTAAACTTAGGGAGATCTGGGGCAGGAGAGATGATGGCTCAGTGGTTATCTGCCTTTTTTTGCCGCCTGAGTCCTGAGGTTAAAGGCATGTCCTGCCATGCCAGACTTGAACCTTATTTTCAAGAATTTATTGGCCTTTTGTCTTGCTTGTGAAAGTACATCCTCACTTGTAAACAGTTGTCATCAAGAGACAGTGTTATGGTCCATTTTGCCTGTGTCTGTTTAGAAATGCTGATACTACAGCTCAGGCCTTTATGGAACGACTGTTGAGTTCTATCTTCTTAACTGGAATGACTTGCTACCTACACATTAAAACCAGAACATGCCACTCACTGGCCTGTCTTCTCTACCTCAGTGTTCTCTCCCTGTTTCAAGACTGCTTCACTTTCAACAGAAATTTTTGGACATCAATTAGCAGCTACTGTGTTTGGCTCTTTTCTCTAAACACACCTTTGGCTGCCTAGGCTGGATTCCTAGTTCTTGCTTTTTCACAAGGTATTTTCTTCCCAGGTATGTCCATAGACTACTTCCAACCCCAGCTTCTTGCCTTAGTCTCTATTCACTATAGTTTGTCTTTGCAAGCTTTCTGTATTCTCTTTATAGCTACCAACCTCAGGATGACACACAAATTCTATGCTATCATTTAGCTTGTTCCTCTATTCCCATTCCATCCACAAAATAAGCACCAACTGTTTTCTGGTAGATAACACTGCTTTAAGGTGCAGCAGTTCTGTGCGCTTTGTTCTTTCACCCGTCATGAGATTCAGGGCACTGCAATGGAGATGATGTCCCCTTATTCGCTTTTTGGTTTAGTTTATTCTTTCTTCATCTGCTTTGGAGGATCCCTGGGACAAAGCAGTGCCACATTTCTCGCAGACACAGCAGCCTCCAAGGGTTACTTAATCCTGACTCTCTTAGAAGCAGCAACTGGTCTTATTTTTCTTGTCAGCAGAACTAGACAAAGCTCCTTAATCTTGCTCACATAACATCTTAATGCAGTGCTTCAATGTCCAATACTAATCCTGAGTCCCTGCCAATTTAAATCTTAGGTCACTGGATGTAATGAGAGAAACTGTGTAGCCCCGAAGGCTTGGCCTGCCACAGCACATGTTTTGTAAATTAATCCGAGTCCTAAGCATTAATTAGCAACTCTCTGTCTCTCTGTTCTGAGGACAATTCTAAACTCAGAGAAATTGACCATTCTTTTATCTAATATTCTTACTTCTTTCTTTTTTGCTGTTGTTGGGAGTTATATATCAAAGTCAATCAGTGTAAAGAAATTCTTCACTAAGTTTATTCATTTCACAACTTTTGGGTTCCCATACTCTTTTTTTTTTTTTTTGTGGTACTCAACATCTCCTAAAGGACTCAGTTCCTTTTCTTCTCTGATCTGAACTGCCAATTCTTGACTCATATCTTGTGCAACTTATTTTGTACTCAGTCACTCTTACCTTTCCAAAAAGTCTTTTGCTATGCTTCAAACTGAATCTTTCTGTTTCAGGAACCCTTTACTCTACTGCTAAGTCTTCTTTCCCAATCTCTACCGACATTTGGCTGCTAAATGCTACAAATGGATGTCAATGATTCTCACCCCAGACATCCTACACTGTAACTCTGAGTCTCCCATTATCATAGCGACAGTCGATCAGTCCTGTTCTTGACTTTTAGCTCCCATATCAGATAAGAAGATCGCTTTTAATTTCACTTTGGCAACATTCCCCAAATCCATTCGCTTTCCCTCTGGTGTTGGCTACCCATGAGCTCCAAATCAGCTCCAAACTTTGTCTGCAAGGCATAAATCTCCATCTCTGTCCAACCTGTTGAATGATCATCATAAAACCAAAATAGACTGGGTCACCTTGATGGTTTTCTGGTGGTCTTAGAATAGAGATAACTCCTATAAAGGCTGACCCATTTAATTCCTTTAAGTCAAGAGGACCCAGATGGACCTACTGTCTGCACCCCATGTGACTTTCCTGTTAGGGATTTCACCTACATAAGGCTCAATCTCAACCCCTGCTGCCGATAGACCCTTCTTCATTGTTCTTGGCTCCTCAGGAATAAATCACTTCAAAAAAAAAAAAAAATCTTGCCCTCATTAGTCAGCTCTGTCCCTCATTCACAGGTGAATGCTTCTACTTCTGAGGTGTGCTCAGTTGATGTGATAATTTGACAATATATTGATTTAAGCCTTTGTTATCTTTGCTTTAGCACTTCCTTCCAGTTCTAATACTCTTCTTTAACAATCTTTTTCTTGATGCAACTCTGCCATTCTCATAACAAGATCCTATGTACATTGTTCAATTAAGGCAAATAGGTGTTAAACCTTGAGTCTACTACTTAGTAATCCAATATACCACTCTTCTTCCTAAATGCTTATTTCTAAGGATTTAGAGTCTACATTTTCTCACAAAGGGACTATCTTATATCCCTGTTTGCAACTATTATATCAAATATTATTTCTCAAACATTGGGCTCAGTTTCATTTTTCTTATCTTTTGTCTAATGTAGTGTCCCAGTCTCTGAGCTACTGGCAGGTTTCCATACAATTTGTTGAACTTTGTTATTTACTGCTGTCAATGGATTCATAAAATCTTGGAGAATACTAACTGGTCTTAAACTTGGTACTTATTTGGAAGAACACCAAGAGTACTGAGAAATTATATCTGATGTATTTCTTCAGAAATAATAATCGACGAATTGAGGGGCTCTCCAGACTCTCCAAAAAGAACTAACAGTAATCGACAAAATGGGCAATGGAAAGGCTATGAACCTCATGAAAGACATAGATAGTCCTACTTCAGGGCAGGGGAGTTGGAGAAAATACAAAGATTAGCTGCATTTAAAAGCAGAAGAAAAAACCTGTGAATAAAACCTGTTTCAATAATAATAATTCCATTCAACCTGTTGAGCTGAATAGACAGTGGGAATACCTGTGCCAATCAAACCACAAGGCAGCAGAGGGCATCCATTGTGTCCACATGACATATGTAATTTTTAATATTGTCACTACATTGTAAGAATACCCTCAGTGTTACTAAATTTTTTTGGATCTACTGTCTGTTTGAGACTCCAAAAAAATTTACATTTACTTTATATAGCTTTGTATATAATATATTAAATAATTTGATATATGTATATACATGGCATATATGTAGGCTATCAGGTCAGAATATAAACATGCAAATTCAGAAAATGCTGTTTTCTGGGATTTTTGTCTGGGAAAAGGACATAGACCACCATGCTCACTGATAAGAAAGAATTCTGTTCTTACAGCAGGACGAGGTATCGGTTTTTGGGGTTTCTTTGAGCCCAGCTTCTTCATTGCATTGTAGTATTTCTTCTGTTCTTCTGTCATAAAGATGTCTTGACCTCCAAAGTAAAGAAAGAAAAGCAAAATATTGTTATAAGCATGTTCTTTACTAGCTGTAAAGTCCACCCGAATGTTTGTTTGAAGTCAACACTCCTAATGTGGCTTTTCACATCTGCAAAGATTCACTCTGTCAACATATTAGGTATGTCATAGCAGGCACAGCCACACACCAGAGGCTTCAAAGCAGTGTGTAGGAATTGTAAATGATTTAAACTCTTAAAAACTCATTAAATCTCAAAGGAATCTCTCACATTTGCGTCATTTTTCTGCGTTTTGGAGCAAGAAGGAAGGAGTGTGGTGGCCTTAGCTCACGCTTTCCAGCAATAAGGAAATCTGAATATACTTATCTTCTTTTTCTGTTGGTTGAAGTTATCTATGATGACACCGATGAACAGGTTCAGCGTGAAGAATGAGCCAAAAATAATAAAGATGACGAAGTAAAGGTACATGTATAGATTGTCTTCGTATTTGGGTTGCAGTTCTACCTAAAATATGATGGAAGGTAGCCAGTAAAGTCAACAGTTACATTAGAAGTACATCTCAGAATTTTCAAACCTCTAAACATGAAACAAACAGACAAATGTCAAATGGATTTAGGAATCCCCAGGTCTAATGTGCCTGCTGAATCCTGCAAGACTATTCACTGACTTGAGAAAATAAAATACATTCAAGCAACAGTTTAAATGATTGTAACAGTCTCACCAAATAAACCCTTACATTGTGAATGTTCTTTTCCATAGTAAGTTAGCAAATATCTCAACACACCACGCAAATAGGATTACTTCTTCCCACAGTGGTGAAGTCAGAGGGTCATTACTCTCTTTTCAAACAGTTAATATTTACTTTCTCTCCCTAGTCCTCACATCTGGGAAATGGAATCCTATAGTTTTAAGAGTAACTCATGAAAGTCAAATACGCTAATATGAGTAAAAGTGCATAAAATATAATCATACACACTTCCTAGACAGTCTAGAAACTACATTGTAGGTGTCTACATGAGTAGGTTGATAGGGTCTGTCCTTCCTGATAGTGGGCATACTGACTCACTCTCTCCAGTAACTGCCGTTTGTATTACAATGATTCTCTCTCTTGTCCAGAGGTTGGAGGAAAATCAGTGATGATGAAAGTTTTGGCTGTAATCAAAGGTTCAAGTCTCACAGGACACTTCTAATAACTCAGGTAACCAATCATGGGTGAGAAAGAACACAAACTGCAGCTTATCCTGTCATGACATCAGTTTTGAGCGCCATGACCAACTTATTTTAATAGGAAATATGATAAATAAACAACAAAATTATTGTAAAATTGAGTATTATTTATTTGATGATCATTTGACTTATCTCTCTGTGTATATATGCATAACAATGTAAAATAATATTTTCAAAACTTTTAAAGTTAAATACAACACACTAGAATAAATTGTCTAACATAAAATCTTAAGTGAATTACCTTTCTGTAAGAGAAATACACAACTCAAGTACTTCAGAAATCCTGGTTTTATTGTTTTGCAGCCTAGACACCACCATCACTGGTGGTAACACTGCCTTACGGTAATTATTCACTCTCTGGGTTTTAGAGTTGGTGCCTAGAGTTGAACAGTAAGGTTATTTTGTACCGATTTTGAACTGACAAGCAAAATTATGGTGTGTGTGCATTCTTAGCCTTAATGCTCCCACAGTCATGTCTACCACTATATAATATTTATTTGTTGCATTTATTTTTTTCAGTTAATTCTAGTTCTTGTCATTTCAAAATCTTTTGTACTTAAATTGACTGTCCTATACCGTTGTACATGAGTATAAGAACAAATAGCAAATAATATCCTGAACTTTATTAAATAATGTGATAATACCCACTACTTTTTATTATTTATTATTTATATTACTATTTTATTATTACTTTATTTATCAGTAGTGGTGGTGGCAGTGCGTGCGTGCGTGCGTGCGTGTGTGTGTGTGCGCGCGCGTGCACGTGCACATGTGAATATCAGAGGACAATTTTTAGGAGTCAGTTCTCTCATTCAAATATGTGGGTAGTGGGAGCTGAACTCAAACTATCAGGTTTGGCAGCAAGCACCTTCACCCACTGAGCCATCTCTCTGCCCCCAACACATTACAAAGAATACATAGTCAGTTTTCTTCACCACCAGCATGAAATAGAGTCCTTATTGGTTTTTTTGGGAGTGGGGGGAACACTTGAAATTATCAAACTTTAGTAGTGTCAGTTTGGTAGGTGTATAGGTAATGTCATATTTTGATGTAAATTTGCATACTGAGGATGACTAATGAAAGCAAAAGCCAGAACTTGGCATGGTGACAGCCTTTAACCCCATCACTCAGAAGGCAGATGCAGGTGGATATCTGTGAGTTGAGGCCAGCTTGATCTACATAGAGAGTTCTTGGTCAGGCAAGGCTTCACAAGGGGACCTTGGTTCAAATAAGTAAACTATATTAAGTAAAAACGAAAGTAAAAATAAAAGCCAGAAACTCTATCATTTCAGTGGCCTATTGGCTTTTCTCTTCTACAATATGCTGGGCTGTGAGGGCTTCTGTAGTAGACAATTTTTTGCTAGGTTCCTAAGGAAGAGAAGCTAAGTAAGCTGTGTGCCATGTAGGCTGTTGCTAAAGGTAGGAATAGTTTTGAGTGAATTAATCCACGAGGTAGAGAGAGCTCCGGCAGAAGCCATTGTAACACAGCTTCAAGTCAAGGTGGAAAATGTTCCCTTGTTGGATATATTGAACTTCTCTGCTTCAGTAATGAACGGAGTTAGTAGCAAGCATATGAGGCTACTGTGTAAATTAAAGGAAGTCCTATAAAGTAACCCTTGGTATGCTGATTCAGAAAGCACCTACAGCTGAAATTGCTGATGCCATGCAGGGCTTTTTAGCATCTTCTGCCTCTGCTGGTCTTCTATCCTATTCTCACTTTTTATGAGGTTGAAAAGACAAGGGATTTTTAATATGGAGGGCTAATTGCTGATACAGGGAAATGTCATTGTGAGAGTAATCTGGGGGCTCTAGAAAGCCAGAAACAATTCTAAATATCACTTTCTTCAGGTCAATTGTATGAAATTAATAAAAATTGAGGGAAAAAATCTCCTCTGTGTTCCTAAGGTAGATTTTGCAAGTCCCTGTCTTCTCTCACACACTTCCCCTCCAGGTAGGAGACACTATTAGGTTATAGCACTTTGGTTTGTTTCCTGTGTTCCTCATAGTTAGTCATCATTAGTCATATCCATCCTCACCGAAGATCAAATGCTGGAGGAAACATGGCAGATGAAGAAAAGATGCCCTGAGGATTCCGCTTCACAAAAACTAAACATCTCATTTTGAAAGTACACTTCATAAAAATTTAAGCACCAGGGCCCAAGCTTACGAGAAAAGACCAAAAAGAAAAGGAAAAAAATCACAATCAGGAGTTGGAGAGAAGCATTTGTTGCAGGACCAGAGAGATGACTCACTCTTCCAGAGGTCCTGAGCTCCAATCCCAGAAATCACATGACAGTTCACAAACATTTATAATGAGATAGAGCACACACACACACACACACACACACACACACACACTAAATCTTTAAAAAGAGAATATTTGTTGCTCTTCCAATGTACCAGAGCTCAATTCCCAGCACTCACATGGTGGCTCACAACAGTCTGTAACTCCAGTTCCAGGGGATCTGAAGCCACCTTCTGGCCTTTTGGCACCCGGAACACGTAAGACACAGACATACAAACAGGGCAAAACCACTTGCATCTATGAAAAAGTCTTCAATAATTGTATAGTGAGCCATGAAAAACTTTCTAATTTAAAATTGAAAAAATTGGCCAGCTTCATTTTTTTGTCTACTAGTTATTTCGAAGAAGGTTCCTATTAGACCTTTTCACATGGTAAGAATTTTAATGCTAACAAAGAATGGGATCCCCAACAAAAATTTTTTGAAATTAAGTAATGTAACAGAAATACCTTACTTTTGTAAAATAGTTGTGTTCTATACATTAATCTCTAGTTATGGGTGCTTTTTTGGCCATCAACAACTTACAATGATATGGATATACTCATTGATACAAATGAGCCATTTTTCCTAAGCAGACTTACATTTCTTGAGTCAACAGCTGCATACATGATATCCATCCATCCTTTAAAGGTGGCCTGTAAAACAGTCAACATACTTACTTCTCCTCTTTATTACAGTTTAGCAAATAAATTATCAGAGTAAAAGTAGAAAGAAGGGACCAAAACCCCTGGGAGAGCATTCTGGATATTTTCACCACAAAGAAATGGCAAATGTTTGAGGTGACAAATAAGCTTCCTCTAGATGCACATTACACAGTGTGTACATGTATCAGCATATCCCATAACTCCTCGCAAATAAAATAATTAAAATATGTAAGTAGTTAACCAAGATTTATTCAAATGCATTTGTGTAGCATGGTGTGTGGTTATCATGTGGAACCGTTTGGTCATAGATGCACTCCTATGTTTTATAAAATCTTCTGATGCATCATATTTTACATCTATAATGAAATCATGATCTACTGTCACGATATATGATCATAAAAGTAACCTCAACAGCCTTTGACACAGATAAGACTACAAGAATGATTATTATAATGAACCCAGGGAAACATTTCAGGAACAGAGTGTCAGCATGAGACATGGTTGAATACTATTCCATGTGTGCAATTACCACATTTTCTTTAGACATTCGCCCACTGATAGAGTTAGACTAATATCATGACTAATGACTGTAAATGATACTGCAATTAGAATTGGTATATTTCCACATGCAGTGTGAAATCAGTATGTGAAAGAGAAGGGAGTGTCATATAGTAGTTATTTTGAGAGAGCTCTTCAGTGGCTTACTAATTAACATTTCCACAAAAGCATGTAAAAGTTGCTGGAAAATTATTAATTGCTTTTTCTCTTTGATGATAGTCATTCTATAAGCTGGGTGGCAGCATCTCATCTCAAAGAGAACTTAGTCATAAACAATAGTAAGGTGGTCACTTACTACTTGAAGCAGAGAAAGATATCCAAGTCCCACGTTATCAAAGTTGACTTTCACATTCTTCCACCTGGCCGTCTGATTGCTGTCTATGAGAGCTTGGCATTCACTGTAGTTGTTGACCACACTCACATCAAACATTTCTCCGGTAGTGTAGTTGATGCAATGATAGAACTTGCCAGCAAAGAGATTCACTCCCATGATACTGAATATTAACCAAAAGATCAGGCAGACCAGAAGTACATTCATTATGGATGGGATGGCGCCTAGGAGAGCATTTACAACAACCTGGCACAGGAGGAGAAGGAAGAAAACCATGAAAAGATAAGTATTTTATGTTTACTTACTTTCAAATATTATTAGAAAATGAGGATTTTTATTAGGGAAATGGTTTTGGTGAGGTGAGCACGGTTGCTCTTCTAGAGGACCTAGGCCAGGTTTCCAGCACCCACATGAAGTAGCAAACACTCTCCTTTAACTCTAGTTGGGGGAGCTAACACACTTTTGCCTCTGAGGGCATCTGAAGACATGTGCTGCACATATATATACTCTGGCATACAAACATACACAGAATATAAGCAAATATGTCTTGAAAAAGAAAGGAGAAAATAATGGTCAGGAGAGAGAGTGTAATGAGTAATAGTATTTCCTGCTCAGGAGCATCTAGGTTTGGTTGGTTCTGAGCACCCACATGGAGGTTCAGAACTGTCTGTCACTCGAGTTACAGAGATCCTAACACCCTGTTCTAGTTTCTGAGGCTAACCCACGTACATGTTGTATATATACATATAGGTAGGCAAATATATATACTCACATTATAAAATAAAAATCTTTCTATAACGAAAATAACAGTCAAATGATAAAAAAAACCATAACTATTCTCAAAGTTGAATATTGGTTAGAAATACCTTAACCTAAGAATCTTTTGTTTGTTTGTTTGGCTTTTGAAACAAGGTTTCTCTATATGGCTCTGGAAGTGCTGGATCTCACTCTGTAGACCAGGCTGGCCTCAAACACAGAGACTGACATGCCTCTGCCTTCTGAGTGCTGGGATTAAAGGCATGTACCACCACAATGCAGCACACACATGTTAAATTCTAAAATTCAGAAGAATATGAAATTAATTTTACACTATGGGGTGTTTTCTTAGGGTGTGAATACATATATTAGCAAATTTTCCACAAGAAATAGATTAAAATCAACAAATAAATATCACGAAAAGTATCATGTACTTATGAGATCATCATTTGAACAATACCAAGTTTAAAATCGGAAAGCATACACTATCACACTGAGAACAGAAGAGTATTGGAGGGTGCAGTGTGACAGGGCACATGCCTGTCACACACAAGGCCTAGGATTTGGTCCCACAGTTAAGAGGGGATTGGGACTATGTGAAGGATGAATTTGACATAGAAAATGTGAAACACATTCTAGTAAAGAATGTAACACCCTTTAAAAATTAAACTCATTTCTGCAAAAATAAGGATTTTTTAATTGTTAAAGAGAGAGAGAGAGAGAGAGAAAAAAAACCTCAACAACCCAACAGCTAACCAACAATTTCTTCCTAAGCAAATCTATCTAGAAAAAACATATTCAAACACCCTTACACACCAACACACAACATTAATTTGTGCCTGTGGTTGTAAAACACCGATAAAGTCTAAGTAACTATTTTCATTTCCGTTTTTCTCTTTGTCTGGATTTGTAAAGAGTTTTTGAGACAAGGTGCCACTTTGTGGCTCAGCCTGGTCAGGAATCGGCTCCGTAGGCTGGCAGTCCCATCTCATTGTCTTAAGTTTCTGAGTGCTAAGAGTAGAGGAAACTGTTTTGAGTATCTAAAAAAGAATCAGTTTTTACAAGCTACAAGGGGTTGTTGTTGTTTTTTAAGTTCTCAATACCATGGAGACAAGGTATGACCATTTTCTAGGTGGTGATGATATGTGTTCTTGGGCTTTTGTCCCAAGGGATGCCAAATGTCAACACGAATTCCTCCTGGTCCTATGTACTATCTTTCTAAGGGAGTGTTAGATTTCCAACCCTGACCTACTTTTTAGACATCTCAATTTGTACTTAAAAACTAAATTCAGACTTCAAAAGGCACAGAGTACATAATGCAGTGCAGTGAAGACATGATGAGTCATGATTGGGTAGTTTTAAATTACATCAAGTAAGACGGCCTGCATATTTGGAAATAGAGGGGAGATAAGTAATCTTGATTTCTGACAATAACCTATGAGATATGATAAAGAATTCACTAATGAAAATGAAGGGAATTATGAGCATCAAGCATTGTGTTCTTGTGAGTCAAACGATGACACTGGAGATCTATTATTGATTGATTGGTTGGTTATGTGACCATGAAGATACAAACTTCGTATGGATTGGCCTTTCTACTCTAGAAAGTTTAAGGTTGTTCTTAATTATACCCAACAGATTCTAAGATGGCTGGTCTTACCCTCATTCCTTCAAATCGGGATAAGGCTCGTAGGGGTCTCAGAGCTCTTAATGTTCGGAGGGATTTGATGGCACCAAGTTCTGAATAGCCCAAGGCATTTGCAGTTAAGCTAACCAATGAGACCTATACAAAAAGAGCACACAATTGATCAAAAGTCATAGGTAAGAGTCAATACACCACAGCATTCCTATATGGAAAACAAAGCAAGCAGTTCAAAAACTGGGGTGAGTTTCATATCACTGAGGCACTCATTAAAACCACTGATAGCTATAGTGGAAATGTCATGCTCTGTCTGTTTTGACCCCCTGCCTCTGTTTTTTAGATAGAGAGAAAAAAGGATTCAGTGGATAGAGAGGTGGGGAGGTGGGCAGAATCTGGGAGGAGTTGAGGGAGGGGAAACTGTGTTCAGAATATAATATATTGTATGGAAAATTTTCAATGAAAAAATTAAGAGCTGGCAGAGTTTGATTTAGTAAGTTTGGTAATAGGCCTGAGAATTTACATTTTTTAAAAGTTTGCTGGAAAAGCGATAGCGCTGATTTATGAATCACATTTTGAGAATCATCATAATTAGAGCATATGAAATTAGTGAATGAAAATAAAGGTTGAGATTTTGGTGTAACAAAGTTTTTTGTGTTTGTTTTGTTTTTTAGTCAGGTCACTAATGCTATTAGTAAAAATTCTAAAATCTCAACTGGAAGAAAGAAAGAAAGAAAGAAAGAAAGAAAGAAAGAAAGAAAGAAAGAAAGAAAAGCTGTTGCAGACATCACTAAAATACTCAATTACCTTTGCAGACTATGAATGTTATATGAACTCAAAAATGGTATCTTGTTCTAAAGCACATCAAAAATCAGATAAGCAGAAATAAATACATGATATGGTTTAAAAGTATGGTGATAATAAGTATTTTAAAATGTTTTCTTAAAAAGACAACAGAAATTAACAGAATTTCTTTTGCAAAACTTGTGCTTATTTAAGCTAATTTTGTATGTGTAATCTGAACTAAAGAGGGAAACATGGTCAATTTCATAAGCTTTGTAAGTCTTCATAGATGACTGAGGAACGAAGTCTCTGAATCATCAAGAACTGTGAAGGCTTTCTGCATGTAAGCCAGGAGCACCTATGGTCCTTTACCGTCTCAGGAGACAGAACCCAAAGGACAGGCATATTAAAAGATGAAAGACAGGTTAGACAAGTGAAAAATGCTCTGAACTATCCAAAATGTGAAGTGGTCAACCAAGGCACTTCCGGTAAGTTGTTTAGCTCCAGTTGAAAAAGAGATACATTTGTAGCACACCGTGAAAGTGTTTAACTTTCTGGGCGTTTGTTTGCATTTGCACTAATCCCCTTTCCGTTTCAGGCTTTACGCCCTCGCCAGCTTCTCTCCCTAACACAGTGAGCTGTCTCCTATCTAATTCTTCAATATCTCCCTCTCCACTCGATCCACACATTCATATTTACTTGTTGGTATAATGGTATAATGGTTCAAACACTCGTCTCATTTGTCTTTCTTACTTTGCCTTCCATTTACAGATCATCACACCCTGCACTCTGTGCTCACTCTCAAGAACTAAGACTTCTTGGCTTGAGGCAACAGAGTTGGCACAGGTGAGTGTCCCTACCTCTTCCTCCTGGCATCCTTACCACTCAACTCCTGATTCGCTATACGAGAAAGAAACCTTCCCTCGAGGGAAGCCAATGATTGTACATTTGTCCTTTCTGGTCAACCTTGAGCTCCTTTAGGACCAGTGAAATGACATTTCTATTTACAGTGCCACAAGAAAACAGATGATCAGAGAATATGTTTGGATTAAAACAAAGTATCAACTAATTTAACATATAATCGTGAGAATATTCACAAATTTAAAATACCAGCTATCAGGCAGCAGGAAAATTAATTTTATTTTTGGCTTTCTTTATTAATATGGAATAATGGCTTACCTTTTGTTCATACATTAAATATTAGATATGCTACCGTCAAACTACTGATCTGTCACAATTACGTACAAAAAGTGGGAAGAACAATGACCTCTACAACATATCACACGGTGACATTTGTGACACACTTGTTTTGTTATCTGTAATGGTCAAACAGATAAACATATATGGTTTTACTTTTTGTTTACTGTCTTTCTGTACTTCAAGATTTTCAGTCCTTTCTCTAACTCCTCCATTATCTGGCATCAATAGGAGGGGAGGTCCTTGGTCATGTGAAGGCTTGATCCCAGTGTAAGGGAATGCCCAGGGCGGTGATGGTGATGTGGGAGTGGGTGGGTGGGAGGGGGAGCATCCTCATAGCAGCAGAGCGAGGGGGTGGGAAAGGGGAGTTCCAAAGGGAAAACCAGAAAAGGGGATAACATTTGAAATGTAAATACATAAAATATCTAATACAAAATAAAATATCTAATACAAAATAAAATACAAAGATTTTCAACGTAATTTTGAATGTACCTTTAGATGTTACATTTATGGTTAATTTAAAGTATTTAATTATTTTAAATACTTCTATATTCTACATCAACACAAGTTAAATACTTGAAAGATTGCATAGCCAATCTGTTTTTAACTACCAGATAAACCCATGGTATAACTTTGCTTTGAACTTCAGATGCAATTAATAGTCTCTGTATGGGACAAATATTTCTCAGGAGGCTCACGTGCAGACAAAATACTATTTGCTGAAGATGCTTGTGAAGAATTGTAACAACTCTGATTTTATGAAATGTGAGAATTAAGCAACAAAGAAAATGATCTTGCTTCTCCTGCAGAGCTTAAAATTTCATATACTGATTTGAATGTTATTTCCAAACTAAGTCACTAAATCTCTGGTGGCACTTAAATCGTCAAAGCCTGCCTTGGGTATACTTCCACTGGAGAGGAAAAAAACTTACCATTTGTATTTTGACTGAAGCAGCATTTCATTTCCCGGTGTGCCTGCTTTGTGCCATTGGACACAGCCAGAGCCAGTGCTAATCACCACTTACCAAGAAATACAGAAGGAAACTGCAGAGTACTCACATCAACGATCAGGAAGTCCAGCCAGCACCAGGCATTGGTGAAATACATTTGGAAACCATATGCTACCCACTTTAGAAGCATCTCCAGGATGAAGATGTAAGTGAAAACTTTGTCAGCATACTCCAGCATGGTCTTGATGGTCTTTCGTTGCTCGATATAAATGTCTTCAAAGGCCTATGAATGGAAGCATGGCATTGCATTTCATTGTCATGAACAGTTTAGACTTCATGTATTGGGGGGAAATGATGCAAGGTATCTTTGGTCAGGGGCAGGAGTGTCATTATGCTGCCCTGATATCACGGTTATCTGAGCATGTGAAGAGCACCTGGGCTTTGCAGTCTACAGGAGAGGCTCGTGTAGTTTTCAAGTCAGAATGTTGGGAGAATCCCTAAAGACCTTAAGGTTTGCGAGAGAAGGCCAAATGTTGTTTTCTTAATCCAGAGGTAAAGTGTCATTTAGAAGTAGTTCAAAATCCAGAGTCACTGGCATCCCTTTCCCAGGAATATGTAAGTATGTGACAAGGAGTTTCCTGAGCCCAGGAAAGGGGAAAAAGATTATCTCACTTCCTCTAGCAGTTGTGGGTGTGTCTGGAAGCTGCTGTCATTCTGTAGCATGTAGGAAAGAAACGGTATAAGAAAGGGTGTCGTCATTTTCCAGGAGCCCCGGGCCTTGAATGAAAAGACCATTTTACACAGTCCTTTTTTACAGGAAACATTAACACAGAGTACATGGTGGCCTGGATCAAAGAACTAAGAAAGTTCTGTTTTTAGAGAAGGAGGGATCCAGGTTTGTGACTGGGCTCAGCACAAGTGCTACAGAGCTCTAGGGAGCTTAGCTTGTCCCTGAAGCAGAAAGCCCCCAGTGTGAGCATGTGCTGTGCTTCGGAGAACTATGACTGAATGTACCAGGGAGCCAAGAGCTATTAGAGCAAGGTCACAGCCTGGAAGGCAGGATGCAGGACTCGGTCAATTCAGAGTGAGCTTAACGGCCTCCAGAAGCAGTGGAGTGAGTCAGACTCCTAACGAAATGTACTCACAACCACGTTCAGCAAATTAAAAGTAAAAGGAACGCACCTACCTTCCCATAATGTGGGAAAATGTTTCTGGTATATTAACGAGCATTTGATTAAATTACTCATTCTGTTAAATGAAATCAGATGCAAACTAGGTTTGTTTTGCTTTTAGAGATTAAGTTAGCCAACTAGTCACCACTCCTGGCGGCAGGCAAGTGATTGGTACGAACGAGTCACGTGACTTCTTTCAGCCAGGGGCTTCTATTAAGCAGATCCCCCACTTGAGCTGGCGACCCCATATCTTATCCGCTTAGCCCTTCTGCAGAAGTGGTACTAATCTTTCTCAGTGCCTGCGGATGTTTTGCAGATACTAAAATCTATTTCTTAAATAAGAAAACAGTCACATTTAGACTGTATTGTATACAGTAGATGCTGGAAAGTATAACAATGGCCCTAGGAACAAAAGAATAAAGGTCATATAAAAATAAACACCTGCCATTGGCGCAAACCAGAGAGACTCTTTTTAAAGTATTACGTGAAAACACACAGTCTGAGAGTGATCTTATCTGGCTCCTCCAGATAGAGCAGTATAAGCCGCTCTTGCGGGCCCTTCCTCACACATCTTTTCCCACCGTTCTATTTTATAAATGAATGAAGTGAAGTTCAATGATCAGGAAGGGGAAAGCAGGAGGGGCAGGCCCCTTATCACCTACCAGAGCACCGCTGCTGAGCAGAATCATGAAGACGATGAAAGTTTCAAACCAGTTGTGTTCTACTATCTTGTAGCACGTTTTCCTCAAGTTCCACCAGAGTTTGCCTTTGCCCTCTTCTATGCTTATCTGACAACACTTGAACTTTCTCACACAGTCTAAAATACGTGAGAATTTGTAAAGGAAAGGTCATCAGTTACTCTTTGTGCATCTTTGGAAAAGTGGAACATACGGCTATATTATTACCTCGTAGCGCAGTATAAAGAACCTTACTGGGTGGAGGAATACCCTCATAGTTGCAGGGGAGGGGGGAGGGGATAGGGAGGTTTCAAAGGGGAGATCTGGAAAGGGGGAAACATTTGAAATGTAAATAAAGTAAAAACAGATGGCTGCCACTTGCAGAAATCAGCATTAGCAATATAGCCTTTAAATGATTTGCAAAATGAGCATTTAATTTATATGTGTATAACTATATTGTAATATGTCGTAAACCACCCAAATACAGAAGAACATAAAAGAAAAGGCACAGCTTATCATTCCATTCTGCCCTTCTCCCATGGGTAAATCCTCCATAAACACGACATGCATTTGAATTCTGACTAGTTGTTTCACAGCATAGTATAACTTCTGCATCTAGCCATAAGATTTGTGAGAGATTTCATTATGTTTCTCTCCATAAGATTATGGGAATTTATGTAAATGTCCACTATTATTGAATAATCGGGTTGTTTTGTTTCTGATTATTATCTGCAGCTACCCAATAAGTACCTCTGTGTACTTTGTGAGGTACTTGGTTAAGGGCTTTTCAATAATACTTATTGAAGAGCTTTTGTATTCAAAAATTGTACTTGGAAAACCATAAGATTACAGTATGTAAATGGCCTTGCCCTTGGGGAATGTCCATTTTAGTGGGAGTGATTTTTCAACAAGTTTTACAGTCATAGAAAATAGTCATAGAAAATTTGTAATTTTTTGGTCTTATAAAGTCTCATCAATAATGCCGAGTTTCTGAATTTTGTGGAATAAAATGGACTTGAGGCTACATCTTGGGAATTATATGAGTCCTATTAATACCAGGAAGTTAGAAGAAACAATTAACATATATGAACCAAAATTAATGACAGGCAAGTCTGAGCATTACGTGCAAGGCTTTAGCTCAAGGTTGTTGGCCAAGCCCAAGAGAGCAGCTTAGAGTTGAGGATTTCATGTGGTTTGATATCCATCACGGTTTTTATAGGCTATAACTGACTCTCCTCTGAAATGACGTAATTTTGCTTTTCTTTAGAGGATTCTGTTGAGAGTACTCAGATGACAATAATGTCCCCATATAAAAATATACAGTATATTTCAGATTTCTTACATCTCTCATCTTTGTTCAAAACTAACAAAAATATTTGGCTTAGATTGATATTCAAGGTCAGACCAAAATGTACATTTGTCTATTAGTACACTACAGTTTGAGCACTTGGTAAATAACGGATTATTTCCTTATGCCTTCTAGGTGTTTGTCTTTTTCTTTCCTTTTTCAAAACCTTAACAGTTATGAATCTGATTTAGCCACCTCTCTCTCCTGTTAGCCAGTATAGAAGGGCAAGAGTCAATTGTGCTGGTTTGGATTTCTGTCAACCCAAGTTCACATCATCTGGGGAAAAGGAACCACAACTGAAAAAATGCTACTATTTGATTGGTGTATATGAAAGTCTGCAGGGCATTTGCTTGATTAATCATTGATGCAAGAGGGCTCAGTCCAGTGGAGTATTGCCACCTTTTGGCCGTGGTCATGTGTTGTTTAAGAAAGCAAGGAGATCAAGCTAGTAAGCCAAATTTATCCATGCCTCTCCTTCAGTTCTTGCCTCTTCATTCTTGTCTTGACCTCCTGCCTTGACTTCCTTCATTGTGGACTGTGACATAGAAATGTAAGCCCAATACACCTTTTCCTCCCCAGTTTGCTTTTGGCCAGAATGTTTTATCCCAGCAACAGAGAACAGACTAACACACTAACTAGTAGCATAGTTTAGAGTTGATCATACCTTCAAAAGCAAAAGAAACCAATTTCATAAATTAAACCCATAGTCAGTAAAACTACCTTTGGTTTGAGATTTAAAATGAAATGAATCATTGTTAAATAAATAGGCATGGGTGATTAGAGACAGTTAGATGATAGAAGGATACAGACAGGTGATAGGAAAGATGGATAGACAAACAAAGGCTCCCGACAACCTGACTGTTTGCTTACCTTCTGTGAAACAAGCTTCTGGCTCAAGGGACTCTTCTGGTTCAGCCTCTGGTTGCTCTCCCTCTGCTGGAGCACCTATATCAACTGTACTGCCCTCAGATGAACTAGTTGCATTCAATTTCTGAAAACCAATCCCACAGAAAAGCTTTCAAACATGTTCTCTAATCCAAACATAAAGATTCCTAAGGTGTTACCCCCAACCCCCAGTCTTCTGTATGCATTCTCTTGATCTGTAATTTAAGAAGTACTTAAATATAATGCCAATCTGCTTTGGGAGAGGTAGGGGTCACAAGATTAGATCCAGCATGGTAGCATATCTTTGCTTTTCTTTCTTTCTTTCTTTAAACAGTGCTTACAACGTAAATAAGTTTTGTATAAGTCCATCTATACAGTTTCTGAAATAGAATTCTACAGAAAGCTTATGCACACTGCTAGCCATATGGCCACTGGAATCTTGCTTTGACAAATTCATTTGTAAATGATATAGCTTATTTTATTCTAAAATTGTGACCCAACCAATAAAAGCTGCACAGTGTATTTTCATGTCAAATGTAGAAAAGGTTTGGTCAAGTGCACATAAACAGCAACAATCTACATTTACCCACTTTTCATTGACATGAAAACATAGACTACTGGTTATTATTAAAGACATTCTATAACTTTCTATTTTGGAGAAGAGCAGCACATTGTTAGCTAGATAGCCAGAGCAGGTATCTCGCATTCTCTTTGGCCAATGCACTCCTGGGTTTCATTGTGCATTTGGAAACTACCTGTTACTTTGGCACTCTTGCCTGTCCTCTTAAAAATGGCAGAAATGGATTACTGTTTCTTGTTTGTTTCCTTTGGGTTAAAGAACAATCATCCAAAAGAAACTAGAGTAAAAAAGAAGTTGTCTCATATGTTGACATGCATACGCTTGATTCAGGTCAGTCTATCCTTGGGGACCAGCGTAAAGGGTGGGGTCCCCATTGTAAACCTCATCTTAAAATGCCCAGGCATGGTGCAGGGCCAGGTGTGAGTGCCACATGGAACCAGAGTAGTTTAGGCCACAGCATTCTCGAACCTGATACAATGTTATTCCCACTAGTGCATAACATTAGGAGATGGCCGAGCTGAGGAAGCTCTGTTACCAAGAGGAAGAGGTAAGCACATGAGAGAATGAGCACTGACATACGGAACACTGGAATCAAATGGAAGCTGCAATTTGTACTGGAAAGATTCTACTCCTTGATTGGATAAGAATAATATGATTGTTCCCTAATATGATGATTCCTTTATTTATGAAAATAACTATTTTTATGAAGTATTGACTTAGTGTGTTTTGAGTTCATGTGAAGAAAGTATGTACATTTATATGAGATTAAAATGTCTTTAATAATACTAATAGTTGATGCAAAAATATTACATACTTCTGCTTTCTAAGACTTAGGCTGGAGATTACTTTAAATTTTATCTGGAAAAAAATGCAGTTAAAAGCTAGGAGACGGCTTTCTTTTAATGAAAATTTTACATCATTGAACAGATAATAATATCTTTGCCATGAAAATTTGAACAAATATTTTGTTCTTTGACGAAGCACAAAAATGAAATTTATTATTTAAGTAATATTTATTATATAAATATTCCCAAGTTTTCAAGTTGGTTTTTTTCTCCCTAATTTTACTTCCTTTCTTTTAGGTCTAACTCTTTCTTCTGTAAGTATATTTTGGGTTTGGAGTCCTGTCACTGACTCCTAAAACATTCATCACTTGTGGAGATTCATCTAACATCAAGTTGTTAGACCTCAGAGGCCTGAAATTACAGGCTTTGTAATTTATAGATGTTTGAGACACAGCCCAGATAACCAGGCATGATGAACTACTGTCACATCTGATTTCACCACATGCAGTAGGAATGGAAAGTATTCCTTTTAATAATGTAGAGAATACTGGAAATTCAGAATGGAGCTCCCAAAGTAAAAATGCTGCTGTATCTTTATGTCCACATGTTTTGTTTGTCCACTGGTCAATGGCTATATCAGCATTAGTATAACAGTTGATTTGATCGACAACTTGACAGGTTCTAGAGTCACAGAGGAGACACACCTCTGAGCTTATCTGTGAAGGAATTCCTAGATCAAATTAACTGAGGCAGGAAGATCCACCCCTTACATGGACAGCACATCCCATGGGCTGGGGATCTTAACTAAATTAAAGGTTTAGGTGAGCTGAGAGCCAGGAATCATTGTTCTCTACTTTTTGACCGTGGATGCTATGTGAACAGTTGTCTCATACTCTGGTCTCTATTCCTGCCTTCCTCTGATGGACCATATTCTCAAACTGTGAGCCAAAATACATCCATGCTTCCTTAGTTGCTTCCGTGAGTATTCCAGCAAGCAATAGAAAAGTTGGTACAATCACTAGTAAATAAGTAGTAGATATTCAATAAATATTATTCAGTAATGAATGCACAGGTGGCTGTATAATGAAAGGATTCTTAACAGAACAAAGCCTGGTACGTATGATGAGGAGCAGTCATCACATAAAATGTCCCAGGAAATCCTGGTTCAAAATCTTCAAAGTTTCCATAGGATCCCTACAGCACCAGCTATCACTCTTCCTGCCATGCATCTGGATTGTCAATATTTTAAAAGATGTCATAACAATCTGTGTTACCATTGTCTTTCCTCCCTTTTATGAGTCCCTCCAGTTCCTGATTTCCTCCATCCCACCATTTTCCCTCACTTGGGTGTTCTGGACTTTTCATAACTTTCTGTGATTTACCACACATTCTGACCTTTCATGAAGCATAGGCTAAAGTATTTCAGAGAGAGAAACTCAAGTCTTGCCAGCATACTTGTAAGATATTTGGGAGCAAGAATAGCACCCTAAGGCCTCCGGGTGAGGCAGTAACAGACACAGTTCAGCCCTCAGTGATCACTCACAAGTCTCAATTTGCTTTTCATTGAATGAACAACATAAAGTCAATCACTTGCTTGCAATAGCTTGTTGAGATTAAAGAAATATCAGGGAAAGTCAGTTTTCTCTATTCAGAGTTCATTATAACCCAATGTAAAGGAGAATTCTCTTTATGAGGATTTATTTTTTAAATTAATTACAAGCCTTATCTGTGAAAAAATTATTCAAGGAACCTTTGTATTTTCTCTTCATTAAACTATAGTGAAACATAACTCCTTTCTCCACAATGAGGCACCTTAGTACCAATAAGGAAGCAACAGCACAATTTCAATGAACTTCAAGAGTCAGATTATTTCTTTTACACAAAGTGCAAGTTACGCTGTATTTTGAGTTTCTAGAATATGTACATCACTCGCACTAACTTTGGGGCAGAAGACTATGTTTTTGTCATTAGCACATGCCTTGCATCTGTTATCAATGCTTGTCCTTAGTGAGTGTTTCCTGTGTCCATGAATGAGTGACCTTGTGGTCCATTTATGAATGAGTGACCTTGTGGCCCATTTATGGACTTCAGCCTCTACTACTTCTACTGCTTCCTGTCTGATTCTTCTACATTCAAAGGGATAACTGCAGAGTGCGAAGATTCCTCCAAGAGTCACATATGTTAAAACGATGATCAACAACTCTTGAAACTGAGAGTGCCATCTGAAAATCAGGCTACCAAAAATCCAAGAGTCTGTAAGGTCAGCTATGAGGACGATTACTATCAAATCAGTTGTATGTTTTCATTTCCCTTCTTTCTACACTAAGTCTATAGATCTACTGTTCCACAGTGAACGGCTCCATTCTTTAGGAGCAGCCACAATCTCATCTTCCCCAAAGGGAAATAGCATAGTGTCTTCCACGCAGTGTCAGTGTGTATACTTATCCATGTGGTGCTCGATTTACTACAGTAAAGACAACGCTGCGCATTGAGGTATCACACCACTATCCAAGGGGCTTAGTTACTTAGTCAATGTCAGAATTAATTAGTGGCTATGCCCTAGACTTTCTGCACTCTATTCTTCTACAGTTCTAGGAAGTTTCCCTGATGATTCACAAGTAGACTCAACCTTAAATAATCTGGGAGATTTAGTAGACTGGATATATGATTCAACCCTGTAGGTTAAAGATAGCATTTATAAGACTGCTGACTTCTATGAATCATAACCAAGAGCCTCAGTGTCAATTCACGTCTTACTCACAGCTCCTGTCTGTGCTAATGTAGTAAGAGGAAAACATACATTGAAATATTTTATGAATAAAACTATCATAAATTATATAAAAATATGATGAATAGTAAAATCTTTCTTTATTGCACCTGAATGATTTTGTCATTTAGGAGTTAAATGTCATCATTTTAACAAAATATGTAGGTTAAGATGTATTAAAAATCCCACAACATTAAATGAATTAACATAACAATCATTAGCTTCATATGAGTTTCTAGTTGTGATGAACTTGACCATGGTTCATATTTGCCACTTAGAGCTGCCAAGTGTATATCATTGTCAATATGTATAGGAGCTTATGTTTTTAAATGAGAAGTTTCCATTATAGGCTTTCTGGTAGTTCCCCAGTCTGGGCGTTATACACCGTGAAATGTTACAAAGTCAGGAAGCAGATTATGGATGTGTGACACATAGACACAGTTTAGACACCGATCCTTATTACTACCTATACCTAACTTATCAGGAAATAAATGGGTAGAAGGGTGCTGTTAGAGAGGCAATCACCTAGTTAAACTTGAATGAAGTATAGTTGCATTTCAGGGTTGGGATAATAGAAAGGGTATATAAAAGTAGTCATTGAGGTCTGCTGTATAAACCAGTAACAATCATACAGATATAGGAAACATGTTTGGGTAAAACCCATATTTTATGAACTCTTCATATCAGTGATGTTATTGTTCAGTGGTTATTCAAAATTGTATAAGCTGAGCAAGGAAGAATCCTGTTTTATTGAATGGTTTAATAATACCAAAATGCACTACTTCATGTTTTGGGGTGAGTGTATTGTGTTGTTGCTACACAGTCATGTGGGTATGTGCATACGTACACGTTAGTGCATGTGTATGTGTGTGTGTGTGTGTGTGTGTGTGCATGTAAAGGTCAGAGGTGATATTGTGTGTTCCTCCATTGCTCTCTACCTTATTTTTTTTTAGTCAGGGTCTCTTACTGAATGGAACTCAGTAACTTGGAGAGGCTGGCTAGGCAGAAAGCACCAAGCATCCTCTTGTCTCTGACTTCACCCAGTGCTGGGGTTGCAGACACTCATGGCTGTACCTGGCTTGTGCATGGGCTCTGGATATTCAAATCCAAGTCCTTACGTTTGCACAGCAGGCATTTTACCAGTCCAGCCATTGCTCTAGACTCTACTGTTTCGTGTTACATGTTTTAATTTTAAAGATTATATTTTTCACTTTTATTTTCTATATCAACAATAAATTATTATTAAACTTGTGGGTCAATCTAGTAGCCCTTCAGAAAATAAATAATTTTAAAAATAATTAAGTTCTGATTGGAGAGAAGTTAAGAAAAGTATATTTCACATTGAATATCTCATGTGAATACTTTTATTTTTAAGCTAATATGGTGATTTATCCAGAAAACCATTTTCTGATTTGTAATGGGTATTTTATTACAAACTTCAAGACATAGATAAGAGGCTTAAATATCTTTCTTGGAGTTACCAAAAAGATTTACATTGTGATAGTCTATCGTCAACAGATTACCAATGTGTCTGGCTCATTTTTGATTTATCACTATCCCCCAAGGACTGCTCATTTCATGACAAAAACCATAAGTTATCCAGTGATATCATCCCCACACCCATGCTTGCTCAGATCTGACCTACATACTCCTGACTCCTTTATGTTTCCCCTGTTGGAATTTAGCAAGCTCTTTTAGGTGTAGAACTACATTTCCCAAAAATCAAAAATATTTTTCAAAAAGAAATTGAAAATTATAAGAACCAGTAACAACCAAATTGTTGCTTTATCTGTATTCCAACATATTTACTCATGGTATAATGCCTCAATACTTCAAAGGGTTGAATAGTTGACTGTCTTTTCTCCCAAGTGCCTTTCCCTAAAGGAACTCCAAAGTGGACTCTTCAGAGACCAAGGTATCTAACCTTATAAAGAATGAAAAGCAAATCATTACCCCAAAGATAATGAAGGATTAGCATATAAGATGGGAACAACCTGTGTCTTAGATATCTTATACACTACTCTTCTGACGTGTAAGTTCTCACCTTCCATGAAACAGGGATACAAGCAGTAGAATTTTCTTCCCACATATTAAAGAATGTTTTAATGACATTATGATATTTCCTCCTTTCAAAAAAAGCTCAATGTGCTTTTATTACGAGTTATTTTACAGTTTTAATGTCACTATTTCTAAGTGATAAAGTATCTTACTAACATTTCTACAAAAGTGATGAAACTGGAAAAAGCAACTTGGTTTAAATAGTTGTGCCCAGAATGGTGAGTTTAGTCTTAGATAGTGAAAGTGAAATGGGCTCCCAGCATTACTACACACACTGCGGGGGGTTCTCTCATTAGAAACAACAAAGGAAAAGACAAGCACTCGCTGGGATTTTCTTATGGAGTGCTTATGCACAGGATGTATGAAAATCCTGTGTCCTGGACAAAATTTGATAGGTGTGGTGAAGAAGGGGGAAGAAAAATGAAATCCCAATGGGTAAAGGAGGTGAAGATGATGGACTCCAGGTCCATTTTCTGAATGGGCACACCACTAGAAGGTCTTTCTTTGCTTTTTGTTTTTACTTTTGGTAGACTCAAAGCTTATTTCCTTTTCTTTCATTCTAGGAATTTTAGGAGTAAATATAAACAGAATCTCCAAGGGACTCATTCTACATGCAAAAGCATTTGGTCAATTGCTAAATAAAGCACTGCCCTTTTCCCTAAAATGAAATGGATGAAAATTATACCCTTGCTGCTGGCACTGAAATGCAAACACTCCCATTCATTTACATTATTATCACATTGTAAGTCAGTTGGGAAGTTTGCATGTGGGTGAGGGATTGCTTTAATTTGCATATTACCCTACAGACACAGACAGAGCACACTTACTGAGGATGTATAAAAAAGTTATAGAAGAAAACAAATATAAAACCAAAGAAGCAGAGGACAGAAAAGTTTTCTTCAGTGTTTTTTGGAGAGTACCTACAATCCTCTTTTGGGCTGCTAGCATGTTCTAAACTTGTGATATTATTTGGAAGTTACAAAATCCACAAAGGCATGCACTCTCACTTTTAAATAACTGTATACTCTCTATTAAAATCTACATAATGAAATTAGCAACTAAATTCATTTTCCTTAAAACAAAAGAAAAAAAGTTGGGGTTGTCAGCCTTGCCTGACCATGCTTCAAATGACCCAACCTAAGAGCAGCTGTGCTTAACATACTGCCAATGGATGGGCAAGGGACGTAGCTGAGTAACATGCAGGCCAGTCAAGTCATTTCGACATTGATTATATTTATATATGTGCAACTTGCTTGGGTAACCTGGGCAAAAGTGGTGGCTCGAGCCTCTGGCTGCTTAAAAAACACCAGAGCGGCATTCTTGATGGCTCCTGCTTGGTCTCACCCCTGTGAGAAGTAAGAATGGTCAAAAGTGAAGGTCACTGTATTATACTACAGAATTTCTCTTTGAAAGATTATCGCTCTAGCATGGATTCAACATTATTCAAAGAGTTAAGAAGAGAAATAGGCATTCAAAAATCATGACATGAATTGCATTAAATATTATCAAAATAGCAGAAGAGTTAAGGCCTACAGAGTAAGGACATGGGTTTGAATTGATACATTCAAGGCACTCTAGAAAGCTGATAAAGGGTCAAGTGAATTTGGGGAAAACACAAAAGAGCACTCAATTCAAACAGCTCACAACCTCTAAGTCCATCCAGTTACATACCCTTCGGAAAAAAAAGTAGATTTAGACATTGCAAATACAGTGCCTCGTTTTTCCATTAATTCAAGCATTAGTAGCAAAAACAACATAATCGTACACTGGTATTCATGAGCATCTCGTAAGTCAAAGATTGTATTATGACACTGAGTTGGTTAGTTCAGAATCTGCATTCAATCACATATGGAGGATTTCTGTGTGTAAACAGGTTGACCACACTCAATTGGCTTAGACAAGCGTTTAGCACTCTTCCCTACCACAAACTTATCTTCCTTAAAAAAGATTAACTTTAGGAAACTCGAAAGTAAATCCAAGTCAACTTTAGCATGAGTTAATAGGTCTGGGCAAAATAAAATACTATTCTTTTATAAAGTACTTCATTACGGGCAAGACTATAAGAAAATGAGAATAAGAACCTCTTCCCCATCAGTTATCTTTTAGTTCATACTAAAACCATTATTGCGGTGAACTATAGGGATAAATGTGTATACTCTGATGTATCATCAACACTTATTTTTAAAACGCTTAGAAAAATTCATATTAATATTATGAGTTCGGAAAGTGAGTATTTGAAAATTAAAGTCACGATAACATTTGCGTAGCCAGAATAATCTAACATTATCAAACACCTTACTATATAAATGTTACAGTAGTATTTCCTATTTTCTTACAGGGAAGCAACATATAATGTATCTAATAGTGTTAAAACCACAGAAATACATACCAAAATATCTCTTTTATTTTAAATTTCCTACCTCCTTGCTTTCTTCCATATCTGATTCACTGCTGAATTCTTCAGTATTTAAGTTTTCAAAGTCAGACTCTCCAACGGCAATGGGCACGGTCACCGTGAGGCTGGGGTTGTTTATGAATGACATGTAATCACTCTCATCTACAACGTACTTCTCCACACTGCTACCTATGCCACTGGTTGTTCCATTTCCATCTTTGAGGTAATTGAGATCTTTGCCTATTTCTACGGTCGTGTGGTTGGAGATACAGCTGTCTTTCTTGTTATTCAGATCTTCAAGGGGTTTGATTTCATCTAAAGCTTTCTGCTTTCTGACAAAGGCTTTCTGAATGAATTCACGTATTTTCCTTTTAACAAAATCAATTCCCTTCTGCATCCTTCCCACGGCTATCTGGAGGTTGTTCATTTCATTATCGTCATCTGTGGCAGCCAGGTTGTCAGAGCTGAAGGAACTGAGGAGCAAGGCCAAGAAGAGGTTCAGAACCTACAAGACAGTGGAGGAAGAGCAATCAGACAGCCTGTTGTTTTCCCTGCTTTAGCCGGAAGAAGTGGAATTGTCTTCATTACATCCCATCAAAGACAAGGTCTCCCAGAACACAGCGAAGAAAAGTATAAACAAACCAACGGCCAGCTGATAGCAAACACTACTCACACTCTTTATTTTGGGTTCATTTCAAAATCCCTAAGCTACCATGGTATGAAACCTCTATACTAGCTTTACATCCTGGTGAACCAGACAACTCTGTAGTAAAAGAAACGGCTGTTTAGGATACTTGTTATTTTGAACACATAATCTGTATTTCGTAGGACACTGAATATTTACTGTAATTGATTCATAGAACTATATATTTAGATGTGATTTGGCCTCTGCAGCATTGCAACTTTTTTTTTACCTTGGTAGCATGCTAAATTTCAATAAAAATATATGTACTGCTACATCAACACTCCTAAGTTTGATAAAAAAAAAACAAAACCTTGTTCATACAAAACTTATAAATACAATGAAGTGGTTGCTGTATAATAACACGACTGTTAATGTTGACTTAAAAATGATGTTTGTGGTATCACCATGAATCTAAGTCCATGGAGGAGGCAGGTTACTTAGGAATTAGGCAATGTTGGGGACATGGATGTCATTTTTCAAATCGGGGTTTTGTTGACACAACCCTTGATTATTCAAACACAGCATCAAAATAAAATACAGACAGGACCAAAGGCAGAGGTTATTAGTTCAAAAGTGGAAACTTGCAGAAGGTTTTAGCTAAAATTCCAGTGCAAATGACAGTGATGTGTCAGATAAGAGTCAGTGAGGAGAGAGGAAAAGCCAGGGCCATTCTTACCTTTTGTCAACTGCTCTGCCATGGCTCCTGGCAGCCACATTAAGATCTCCCTGTCCCTCTACTTCAGACATTTACTAATACACTTATATTCATCTGACTCATCTTTGAATTTCTTACTTGAATCAGAAATGGATAAAATAAGAAAAAATAGATTTAAATACTGTTTAAGTTTTTATCTGTAAGAAAACCAAGTTATAGTGCCACCGTTATATTTTGGATTTAATTTCTTAAGGGTTATTAATGGAATGTCTTTGTCTATTACAATTTTTTAATCTGTACTGATAAATCCTCTCACACAATGTCCAATATTGGACTTTATTTTCTGGTTTTATTTTAATTTTGATCAATATATAATGTTGATATGTATTTGTATAGTAACACTATAATATTTTGATAAATATACACATTATGGAGAACAACTTCGGCTCAAGAGACATTTGGAGGGTGTGCATAGTACACAAGTCTAAATCACCTGTGGCTCCTGAAATCTTATGCAATAGACAACTGGAAATGAATGCCATACAAAATAACTCTCCCTAAAACATAAAATGTTCTGTAGTCAAACATTTTTAAAACCATATTATCTGTGACTGAAAAGGAGAAAAGTATTTTTACTACTTACGACAAGGTTCCCAATCACCATGACCATCATGAAGACAGTAAGACACATGGTCTGTCCTGCGACCTCCATGCAGTCCCACATGGTCTCTATCCACTCTCCACACAGCACACGGAACACGATCAGGAAGGAGTGGAAGAAGTCGTGCATGTGCCAGCGTGGGAGCTCACAATCATTGGAAATCTTGCACACACACTCCTTGTAACTCTTTCCAAACAGCTGCATGCCGACCACGGCAAAAATGAAGACGATGATGGCCAACACCAGGGTCAGGTTGCCCAGTGCGCCCACCGAGTTGCCGATGATCTTAATGAGCATATTCAGTGTGGGCCAGGATTTTGCCAGCTTGAAGACTCTAAGCTGGAAAAAAATAAGGTAAGACTATCATTAATGTTTTTCACTACAGAAACATCAACAGAAATATTTAACACATCTGTCTCAATTGTAGAAAGATAGATTGTGTGCCAAAGAATTATCTAACAAAAGTAGCAAATATTGTACAAACACACACACACACACACACACAGAGACACACACAGACACCCCTACATAGCTTTAGGAATTGTCCTTTGTTATCATTGTTGTTTGTTTTAACTGAGACATTTAAAGGTCAAGTAGGCTAATTCACAGAGACTCATTTTCAAAGAAGTAAATGTATTATTTAACAGTCCATGGTGAATATGTTTTTCAGGGTGGTTGAAGATCATGATGTAGGAGCCACACTGCATATATAAGTGAAAGAGAAAGGTGAACCCATTTCTTGGAGGGTTTACACAATTTCCATCTAGCTGTATCTTTTGCTTCCTCTAATATTAGAAAGTACTTTTAGGATTTACTTTAGAAGGAGGCCTAAGTTACTGGGTGTATTTTTTTCAACGTTGATGTCTTGAGTAACTTAAGAATGAAGTCATTACAGAGTGTACATATCCCCTTAATGTTCTACCTGACAAATTGGTGGTATTGGTTTGCAGAGGCTCCTGAAGCACTATCCTCAGTTAAACAGCAGCAGCATTTATTTCTGATGCTTAAGTAAATGTCAACCAGGCAGTAGTATATTATTTAATGACACTTAAGTGACTCAGTAGAATGAGTAGAAGCACCAGGCTGTTTAATTCATTCCAAGAGATAATTTATGAAAAAGAGCCTGGTACATTATACAAGATTAGGTAATGATTCTGTGGTCCCTAGTTCCGTATATTGTAACACTTATCACAAAGGTTTGCTAAACATTGTTCTTAAGAAGTCATTGTCCATATCACCTGTCATATAACTACTTATAATTGCTTTCTGTAATTCTTGCATGCTTCTAGTTTCAAATCAGATCCATAACTCTTGTTGAAGACCAGGGAGAATTATTATATAGTCCTAAGGATCTCAGGTCAGATTTGAACTTTGAAATTCAAAAGGAAGTCTCAAAGAGACATCAAATCAAACTCTTGGGATTAATTAGTCATACAATAAATCACCTATAAGAACCTTTCTTTGGTAACAGTATCTTTGTTATTTGAAAATAATACTCAACCAGAGGCAGAGAACATACAATAAAACATACCAAACTCTCAATAGAAATGTGCTAAATAATAGGTAGTCTTCTGATTTTAACAAGAAACCAGTCGTTATGAAATATAGAGATCAAATGAAAGATAATTCAATGTTGTCACAATGTACTATAGGCAGCGTTCCTGAGAGAGAAGGTTTAGTAGCTTTCTGATCTGGTTGAAGGAAAGACACTCAAGGAGTGTGCTGGCTTTTAACTTTCCTCCTTCACACACACTATTCCAAGTATTAGCTTCTCAGGGGATAAAGTCAGTAATCCAAGGTCTCAATGGAGCCTCTCATATGGTTACACAAATCAGATAATTGTGTTGACAAAGGTGATTGCAATCTGTATTGATGTGTGACCCCCTTTTTCCTTTTCCCATTAAACCTGCCATTTGATATCCAGAGAGAAAGAGAGAGAGAGGGAGAGAGAGAGAGAGAGAGAGAGAGAGAGAGAGAGAGAGAGCTCTTCATTGGAATAAAATAATACATTTCAAGAAAAAGAAGTACATCTTAGAGAAAGAATCCTATGTCTTCATATTTTACAAATGATATATTTGTGAAATATGTCAAGCTTGTCATTAGGACAGAAGGAAGACTAATTAAATACAATAGTAAGTATGGGATTCTGCTAATTAGTTACCAGCCGGAATGATCGAAGAACTGACAATCCTTCCACATTCGCCAAGCCGAGTTCCATTAAACTAAGGCTCACTATAAAGCCATCAAAGATATTCCAGCCTTCTTGGAAGTAATAATATGGATCCATAGCTATTATCTTGAGAAACATCTCTGCTGTGAAGATCCCAGTGAAGACCTATATGAGCAATGCAGCTGATTACACGAATGCCTGCTCTCAATAAGAAGTGCTGTAATGAACAGTAGATCAAACGTATCTTCTGGATTTTAAAGGTTGGTTAGTGTTCAACCAATGGATGCCCTTGCATGTTTTATATTCAACACAATATATAATTATTCATAATACTTAAGGTTTATCATTCAGATAATAAAATGAACACCCTGATTTTGCTACAAAACATGCACTGGACACACTGTTCTCTGCTGTGTTTGATCTCTCTGGTCCTCTAAAATTTCACCAATTGTTTGCGCAAAAGCAAGCACAGACTTCAGTTGCCAAATATAATAGGTTGGTCTCTTTTCATGGCTCTACAGAAGAAACTGGAGCTAAGGAGGCTTCACATAAACTATAATAAACATAGGTATAGCCAAGCTACAGTGTCTCAGCCAACTGTAGTAGCTGAAAAACTATTAAACCAATCAATAGGTTAGACTTGCTAAAAAAACCTTTGATTATTATTTTTTTAAAGACGTACTAATAAACCACAGGAAACCAATTCAAGTCTAAGGCAAGGGCTAATTATAAGTCAAGCAGGTTGTTTCTGTGTGAAATTTCCTTTCTCAGGCTACAAAAAGGTATGTACAAAAATGATAAAAGAGCAGAAAAAACCTTGTTCACAAGGTTCCTTCAGGAACACTTCCTGTTCGACACTTCCTGTTCCCCAGTCTCTTTTTTCTCAAGGGAACTGTTAAATCAAAATGGTGTCTACTGAGAAAGTTGAGGGAAGAGGGGCAGAAAGGGATGGAGTGTATATGATATTTAATGCATGACTTGATATAAAATGTGTTCACTGTATATACTTTATCATTTGACTCACTTGAGATCTATCAGAAATAAAGTAAACAATATACATAGTATTCAATTCAAGTCTAAGAAGTATATTATGCTTTAAGGTATTTGTTATAAGGCTCATGAGAACTTAATTAGCATTTCATATTAAATATGTATAAATGTAATATGCATGCATACCTATATGTTAAACACACATATTTTTCCCACAATTCCTAGCATAATCTTGTTTTTAAATAATGTTTTCACTTTTGATTTGTCTTGCGTGTTTGAGGGAGCACATGTGTACAATGGTATGCATGTGAAGGGCAATGGATAACTTACAGACATTGATTCTCTTCCACCTTTTGGGGTCAAGTGTCCAATTTAGGTCATTAGGCTTGCCGAAAGCTCCCTTTCTGGCAGAGCCATCTGCATGGCCCTATTTTTGCGTTTGTTTCTTTCATTGTTATCTTTGAGGTATGTTCTCCCTATGTAGCACAGATGGCCTAGAATTTGTGATTTTCTTGCTTTTGTCTCCCAACTGCTGAGATTACAGGTATGTGTCATTATGCCAGGCTGTAATTATCATTATAATACCAAAGCAATTTCAATTCATTTCTAAATCAAATTACGCATAAAACCTCCTAATCCTTTGTATTGAGTTTAAGTAGCAACCTATTTTTATTGTTAAAAACTGATGCCCAAAATTTTTGGTGTCTTTGGTGAACATAGTCAATTAATTGATATCTTATTTGACAGTGACACATATAATGAATAAAAGCAATCTGTAGAAAGAAGAACCATCAAAGAGTCTTACCAAATTCCCAACAGACAGCACACTGCTGAACTGCTCAGTCATCGGGTAGTGCTCCATGGCCATGAAGAGTGTATTTAACACAATGCAGATGGTGATGGCCAGGTCAACAAATGGATCCATCACTACCAGGTTGACAACATGTTTTACCTTTAGCCATGGCTTACAACAGTCCCAAATCAGGCACATATTAGCAAATTTATACCAGCAGGGTGGGCATTTCTGTCTGGATTCTTCGAGTTCTGGGGAAGAAATAAATAAATACACTCATGAAACCTTTTTACTTTCTTTTAATCAATCTTTGGTTTAAATTGAGGTGATTTTTAAATAAATAATCTAAAGGTACTTTTAAAAGATAAGATAATTTGATAAAAAAGAAAAATATTATGGGTTTGTAGTCACAGAGTGTAGACATAGAAAGGCTAATGCTCTCCAGTGTTTCTAGGATAGACATAGTTTCTAAGACTCTACCTGCAATACTGATCTTTTAAAATTGTCTACGAGGTTACAAGAAACAAAAAGCTTTAATTGCATACACATTCATCTATAGTCCGCATAGAACAAGGGCTGGTGTGTGTTAGCAAAGGCTTCTCCAGGGACATCGTCACAGCCTCGGAGAGTCACGGGGACTCTTGGTCTCTTGAATTAGATGTCACTGGGGGAGGGGGGGGTTCTAATAAGGAACTTTTAACAGGATCACTTCTCTTGTGTTAAAAATCTCTCACAATAATAATGAATCTGAGTTACATGGGCTTGCATATTAAGTTCAACAAGTTTCCCGTTCTCTCTATATATTAATTTCACCAGAAAATTTCAAAAAAGAAGAAAATAATTAACTGAATAAAGTGGGGTCCTCATTGTTAGTATACAAACACTTTACCAAATGATATTCAAGTACTATTAATAAAATACAAGATTTAAAACAGAACATTCATAGAATTCATATATCACCATTGGGTCTATTTATTTTAATGCATTGAAATCTGTAACTATTTTATCAAATATACAAAATGAAATTTCATGTTAACAATGTTAAGAGTACATGCAATGCTTTAAAGAAGGATATAAGCTAAATAGCAATGTAGTATTAAACTTATCTGACAATTGTCTGCAAGGCTTTTTTATCATTTCCCCTAAAATTAAACAATTCGGAGCCCTTCTAGATGAGGCCTGCTTAATAAACATTGACAATGTCTTTTGGGAAACTGAAGCAGAAAATTATTGTTTCCATCTTCCTTTGGTAAGATGATCACTTAGCAGAGTCTTCAGCGGGAAAAGATATCAAGTTTGGTGGACTCTGCCAATACCATTGCAGAAAATTACCTGCTCTGCCAACCATGTGACCATCTCTTCTTAGCGCTCAAGAGAAGGAAGCTTTCCTTGTTCTTCCATGACAAGTGGTCTCTGGCCAGTCATTTTAGCAACTAGGGCATTCCTCCACCATTGATGTAGTTTACAGGGAAGTAAAATTTATAAGGGAGGAGGCAGCATAGGAAATGGAGAAGACTGTTGCTAGATATTTGTTCTGCTAATAAACATTTGCTACTTATTTATGCAATAAGGTCAATCACTTCCTTAAATGAACTGATTCTTTACTGCTTTAGTGAAAGTCTGTTAAAGCTAGACATTTCAAATTTCCCCTTGGATACTAGAATTCTTTAAGTGAAAATTTTTTTCCATTTCTTATGACTTGTAATTTGGTAAACAATAAGGAATGTTTTAGTTAAATCAGACAAAAAATCCCATAAATAAAATTATTATCCATTTTAATTATTGATTTTATATATGCATTGTTACTTTATAGATGCTTTCAATACTACCAAACAAGTTCATGTTCACACAGGAAACAAAAAATATTATATAATTTGCAACAAATAATAGAAGAGAAGCTGAAAACTTTCTGTCTGTATTCTATCAGAATAAATTCCATTTTTAATTTATACAAGCTGTGATATAGTAGAAAAAGAAAGGCAAATAGCATAGCACAGAAAATTAAAAAGAGAAAAATCAGAGAAATATTCAAAGGGAAAATTCAGCAGGTGCTGATGGTCTTGACACTAGGAAAAGTCGGAGCAAAGTTGCCTTTAGTTATAAAAAAAAATCATTCAATTATTAATCTTGCATAGGAGGATCTCCCACTTTGGAACAAGCAAAGCACCCAAGAGGGGACTACAGCCACTTCTCCATCATTCCTGCGGGGAGTTTCCTGCCTGAGAGTCAGCAGCAGCTTAGTTCATAGCCTCTCTTGCATCTTAATTCCTTCAGTGTTTTATCTTATACCCCAACATATACACAAACCAAAGCGTATCCACGAAACATCTTTATACAATTCAGAAATGTCTCTTGCTGATCATTAAGCAGGACTACGCATTACTCTGGTTAATGAAGAGTTGGCTGTAGTTGAAAAGAAGGAAAGCAAAAGTTGCCAGCCGCATTAACAAGCCTGGTATATGAAAGGGAAGGCAAACCAAATTTTTAGAAGAAACCACATTTAAATAAACAGAATAACAACTAAGAAATAGCCCACCATTATGTGAACAAGCAGGACCATACCAAAGTATACTTTACTATTCATGCCATGTGCAGACGGTGGCTGTGTATCATTTCTGGCCATTGCCACATTCTAATTGTTTACATGTAACTAAATAAAAACATTAGGTTTTTGTCCTAACAGACTCTTGGAGACGTGTTTCCATGGAGGAAGTTGTGTGTGCTTTCATTCTCACTAGATGTCAATTCGTTGACGAGTTCAATTTGTAATGCTTTGATTTTTTTTTCACTTCAGTTACTCCTTACATTACTTCGAACTTAACACTACTAGAAGTGCAAAGCATGACTGTCAGTTTAGACTTACCCTGGCTCCTTCTCTACTTCCTGCTTTGGGGAGCAGCCATGCTGCTGACATCGGAAGCAGAACCACTGGCCCCTTCATCTCAGTGGTTTTGCTATGGCAAGGAGCAGAAGACCAGAGACTCTTCAAAAGATTTACCTGGAGGGATAGGGAGGAGCAAGCTACTGGCAGCTGGGGGGGAGAAGGAGTGTGAGCTAAGCAGGCAAGGTTGGGGAAGAATGGACTTGAGTTTAATATTCCACTGAAATCAATTAAAAGATCAGGACTCTATGAAAATTGGGTCTTATACAAATGTCTCATCCATGATGACAGAGACATCTATTATAGTAATTTTTTTCTGATTATGACTGTCAGGATTTTGATACTGAGATCATAAGATTTTGCATTGTAACTAAAAATACTCTTTCTAAGGATCTACTCTGTCTCTGAAGAAACTATTATAGGGAAGAGAGATATATACTGGGCAGAGGGCCAGGGAAGGGAAGGAGGGCAGTGGAGATACGAATAGGATACAAATGTATAAGTCTATTAAAATTTGAAAGGAGTTTTAAAAAACTGAGGTCATGCACACACTCATTTTCTCTCACCCTTATGCTCCTTTTTTAATGGCTTTCTACTTTGACCTACATATTCAAACACACTTTTACATATGTGGGAATGGAAATAGGGAGACTTGTAAAAAATGGGCAGACAGAATAGATCTTATAGGAAAGCAGGAAGGAGAAGTAAGGAAGAGATGGGCAACAGAGAAGGGGTTGTACGTGAATGCATTTTACGCAAATATATCTTCCACGTATTGAAGTTGGCAGCTGCTGTTGATTTCACTTAATATAAAAAGGAAAAAGAACCGCATGAGTTTACAAAATAGAATAATAGAACAAATAATAGCCATAGCATCTGTTGGCAGTCTTCAGCATGCAAAGTACGTGGGTGCTTTACATGTGTCCTTTTATTTAGCTGTTATAACAACTTTATGCCTGAATATTACAGTCCACATTTTAGCTGGAAATAAAAAAACAAAATTCAAATCATAAATTAGTACATTTAAACTGTGACAGTGCCTGGAAGTGATCACAGGTCAAGCTGTGCTCCAGAGTTTTATTTTGGTAGTATAAAATCCAGCCTTGTCAATTCTGTTAGCTGTTCAGGTACAAGCTTCAAACAAGGTAAAAGCTGATATGTTATGATATTTCATCAGTGATGAAGAGAGACAGAGAGACGGAGAGAGAAAGAAGAAAAAGAAGAGAACGAAGGTACAACTGTAAAATTTTGAACTTCAATGAGGCATGCCACCTTAATTTACACTTTCATTTATACCTCGGGTTGAGTCAATAGATTTCATAACTTGTGTTAGCATGTTATATTTTGTAACTCATCAAATTTGTTAGCATAAATCAGTGATAAGCATAAATCAGTCCACTGTTACTAATGTCACCTTCAAGCTTAAAGAGTTTAGAATGTAAGGTCTGAAAGTTGTATTCCAAATGTACCTTGAATTTGCAGCATTTTTTTTTAAGAAGGTCATTTGACAATCTACACAAAAGAGTCAAATCCATGTGGTACACCAAGTTTGCTTTACCTTTTAAAAGAAGTGATGATATGGTACTGGGTTGGAAAGTACTGTCTTGAAACATAGGCGAGAGATGTCACAATGTCGACAACCTACTGTCAAAAAGCAATGGTGTGGAACTTTTGACTTACCTTCCATAGTGTTGGTCAAAATGCTGGCCATACTCATTGCTCTTTGCCTTGATGTAGGGTCTTCCAACATGTCCATAGAAACATGGTAAGAACTGGATCTCCTCTTCCTTATTTCTGTTTCAGTAGTTGTGCCCTGAAATACCAAAATTTCAGACAAGAAAATAATCATTATTCTTGGCTGTAACAAACCTCAAAGCACCCCAGTTGTAGATGCTACTTAACCAAGAGTTCTACATTCTTCCTTAGATGTAAGGAGTGTCTTACTTTCTCATTGCAGTGGTAAAGTACCAAACGAAAGCAGCATAAGAGAGAAACTCTTTGTTGACTCATAGAAGCTTCAAGTAGGTACAGACTGCATGAAAGGGGAGATATGGCAACAGAAAGGGTAGGCAGAGTGGCAGATAGAGGGGGCTAGCTTGTCACACTCATCTGGTGTCTGCACTTAGGAAGCAGGCAGTGAACAGAAAGTGGGACCAAGCTATAAAGCCTCAAATCCCACCTTCAGTGACCTAGCTCCTTCTTCTGTTCTCTACCCATTAAGTTTCCACAGTCTTCCCAGATAGCGCCATCAGCTAGGGACCAATGATTGAGCCCATGGTGGACATTTTATATCTAGACCACAATGCTCCTTGTGACATTCCCAGAATCACACTAGGACTGTAATTGGACTATTAGGACTGTTTTTGAAAGTCCATCAGCCCCTCAATCTTCTCTTATGTCAGTTTTCTCCATGCTGGAGATTTGGCTTGGAAGGACCAAAATTAATATCAGCTGTATAAACTTGGAGCATCTCACCCATTTCAACCTCTATCTTCCTGATGTACTCCCAGGTTCAGTTTTAGATCTTTACAAACAGGTCTGCAAAGACTTCATTATCCAATGTGTCCATAATAGTTCCTTAAAATGTGAACTCTGATGTAAAATATTTTCTTACTTTAAAGACAGATATCATCTTTCAATATTCATATTTTTTAAAAAATCGAGCTAATTTATCGTTTTATTTTATACTTATGAAATGGATCTATTCACAGATGAGCTACTTAAAACATTGCAACTCTTGGGACATACCAATTGGAATATTTAGATGTTAGCAGTCACACAATGGCTCAGTTTTTCCCCTTCTAAAAAACTCCTCAGGTTTGAAGCTAGGTAGAGACATTTTCCTACTCCAAGATATCAAACATGGTATTAGCAGTCACAGGCCAAAGGAAAAGAACCTCAAGCATTTCAAAGGCAGGTCTGACTGAGTTTGTGATAAGGAAACCACTCTCAGTTGCTGCTGTTGCCAAAATAGCAACGTAAGTGTTACTTGTGAATCTGGACATCACAGTGATGTGAGCAAGGACCAATACTGCTGTGCTTACTCATTTGCAAAAATGTGTATTTCAAACTGATTTCTACTCAACTGATGTTATCATGAATGTGGATAAAGATCCATGCTATAAGGTTAATTACAAGGTGAAGAGTAGTTGAAGCAAAGAGAAAGGGGAGAACCCATCACTGAAAATAAAACTATTAAATTAAAGATGTAAAGATGGGCAGTGGTGGTGCACGCCTTTAATCCCAGCACGTGGGAGGTAGAGGCAAGTGGATTGCTGAGTTTGAGGCCAGCCTGGTCTACAGAGTGAGTTCCAGGACAGCCAGGGCTATACAGAGAAACCCTGTCTCAAAAAACCAGAAAAAAAAATGGGCTCAGGTAAAGGAAATATTTACCTCCTGAAAGATGAGCCTTTTAAGAAAGAAAAGCAGAGGGCACATAAATATCATTCAATCTCTTCGCTTTAGGCAAAACCATATTCAAAACTCCAGATCTAGGGACGTTTTAATGATAGATTCCAAAATCTCTAATGATATTACTTGGCTAATTCTTCTGAAGTTTAATTGTCTCAGCGGAATTTCTGTTCAAAGAACAGGAAATAGTGTGCCTTGTTTGGTACATACCATTTGCTTGCTGTGGTCTGTTTTCTGTTCACACGTCCTCATTGCCAATTGTGTGTGTCCCTTCAGCTTCTACCACAGGACAGAGTCCTGCCCCAAGCATAGACTTCATGGCTGAAGGGATGCTGGTATGGGAGTTCACAGCTTACCTGCTTACAATAAGCTTGGGGTCAAACTATATCCAGTCAACCTTTGTGATTTTTTTCTACCTTTTTGGTAGGTTAAATGTATGATTACTTCTAATTAATGTCATGGCAGTTCTGATATGTGGATTTGCAGTTATATTTGTGCAATGAAATTGGGAGTTTTATCCCAAGGGTAACAATATCTGTGATGGGCCTACTTCTGTATTCATGTGGACTATTTCATAAGAAAAAGATTTCCAGGCCCCTTCTGCAAAGCTTCACTCTGAGTAGTTCTGGGTATAGCCTGAAAACTTGGATTTTCCATTTCTGAGAATTGCCTGAGAGAGTTTGAAGCAGGGCTTAAGAAGCACCATTTTTCCTTTATCTACTCATCAAAACGGTAACGTTTCAGTATTACACGGATCTATTAGAACCGGGATTGAAGTAGCTCACTGGACCAGCCCTTGCAGTGCATGCATGGGAACTCTCTGCTTCTGGTGTCTTCCTCAACTTCCTTTGTCAGTGTTTCCATTCATCAAAGAGCTTATGCATATCCTAAGTGTGATGCTTTGTATATGCTTAGCCCAGGGAGTGGCAGGATGGCCCCGCTGGAGTAGGTGTGGCATTGTGGGTGTGGGTTATAAGACTCTCATCCTAGCTGCCTGGAAGCCAATATTCTGCTAGCAGCCTTCAGATGAAGATGTAGAACTCTCAGCTCCTCCTACACCACGGCTGCCTGAATGCTGCCATGTTCCTGCCTTGACGATAATGGACTTAACCTCTGAACCTGTAAACCAGCCACAATTAAATGTTGTCCTCATGAGAGTTGCCTTGGTCATGGTACCTGTTCACAGCAGTAAAACCCTAACTAAGACACTAGGTTAGGGTCATTCCAAGGCATTTTGATTTATTTGTTTGTTTTATATGTCTTGGTATTTTAATTAAACTGTGTTTAGATTTTGAGAATTAAAGAAAAAAGAAGAAAAAGACACGAACAGAAAAGGTTTAGCCAGGCAGTGATGATGCACGCCTTTGATCCCAGTGCTCTGGAGGCAGAAGTGGGCAGATCTCAATGAGTTCTAGTTAAATTGCAGCCTGGTCTACAGAGTGAGTTCCAGGACTACCAGGGATACACAGAGAAACCCTGTCTCAGACAAAAAGAAAAAATAAGAAGAAAAAGAAACACTGGTTTAAACGAAAGTATTTTCTTCCTTCCTCATCTGTTCCTACAATTTAAGAAAATCCAATCGACTGTTGTATTTCACTGGGAATGGAATGTAGAAGGGCTTGTAGACAGCATAGGTAGGGTCAAATCTTAGTTCCAGAATGTACAGGCCTCAATTGGCATAAATTAGTAACTATTATAATGGGCAGTTGTAAAGGTTCAATGAAGTAAGCCCACAGTGTTCTGGGTAACGTGTTGTACATAACTGGCTAAAATTATTTCTCTAAGGAGATGAGACATTTCCTTCTTCTTGTTGTCTGCTTCACATCAAAGTTCTACTGTTTCTGTGGCTTGCTATTTTTTCAGAATACTTGAAAACGTCCTTGGGAGGAAAGGCTGGAGGGCAGAGACAGGTCAATCTCTGAGTTTAAGGCTAACCTGGTCTACAAAGAGAGTTTCAGGGTAGCCAGGGCTACACAAAGAAACCTTGTTTCAAAAAGATATAATAACAATAACAACAACAACAACAACAATGATAATACCAGTCACATGTTCGCACAGCAAAAATGTGGTTTGAGTTTTATGTTAAACTCCAAACTGTAGGAATAATAATGAACAAATGCGCCTCTGAAACTCATTGTATGATATTAATTTGAGGAGATGTTTTGAGGGTTTATTTTAACGAGGTAAGTTCATAGCTTGATAAAACCAGCCACCTCTTGGCCTGGGAATAACAGATGCAGGAAAGTTATCATCTGTGAAAATCAAAACCCGCATTCCTGATTGCACCCACGAGCCTTCTCTTTCTGTGCTCTCAGCTGCAGCTTTAACGGGCCTCACCTCTGGTAGTAGCTGCCCCACAGGAGATGTGAGCGCGGAAGGGCCTCCAACCAGGGAGACCACACCATTGCAGTCCACAGCACTGTGCATCTTCCCATTCATGGGTAGAGTGGGTATCCCCCGGGAGGCACGGCTGGCCTGGCTGACGTTGCTGGGACGCCTTTCTCCATGTCTGTGTGGCACAAATAGAGAGTCTCTTCTGCTGTCGTTGTCCTCAAACGTGCTGTGTTCATCGTCTGCAAAGTCATTTTCAGAACCAATATCCTTCACTCGACCTTTGAAGCTGAAAAGGCTTGCCCTGCTGTTGCGTCTTGGAGAAAAAAGGGAGCCTCGGATGCTCAGTAGAGACTAGAAATAACCAAGAGAAACAAAACAGATGAAGGGAATTAAGAACTTGCATTCAACAGAAAACGGCTCTAACCGCTGGTTCATACCTGCTGGCTACCTCAGGATAAATCACTGGGAAGGAGTCAAAGGCTCCCTTTCTGCACTAGGTGCTCAGCACTTTGGTTTACTTTCCCCCCTTTCTTCCTTCATTTTCCTCCTGTTCTGTCATTTCTTTGCCTAAGCATAGTTAAAAGCACTCCCACAATGCAGTCTAGTCTTATTACTGATGCCTGGAAGAGCAGAACTTGCTAGACCATTTTTTTAGAACTGAATTTCACCTAACGATTCAATGGAAAGTAATTAAACACACACCTACATTTAGACCTTTTGAAGCTCAAAATAGATGCAGTAAGAGCTCAGAAATGACCACACCCTGAGGCAGAGCCTCCCTAGAGAAAAATCAATGTTGGCTTGCTGGGAGACCTGCATAATTATAGTACAGGAGCAGCTTCTCTCCCTCACTTTGCATATTTTATAATGGGCTTCATGAATAAATTAAACAAATCAAGCTGAAATAACTGTATGATTCATTTCCTGATTTCCACTCTTCTGTCTCAAGAAATCTGAACAACATGATATTAGCAAAAAACATTTTCAAATAAGAATCTGATCACGGTCACTTAGCATTTTCTAACGATGGCCTCTTTCCTTACTCTGCTTGGTCATCACACACCAACAAGGATGACTTACCTCTTCTATGACATCAGTTTGTGTTTCTAACCTCTGCTACACATGCTGTCACTGGACTAATAGCCATTTCTTTGTGGTTTATAAGCTCCTGTACCTTAGGAAAAGCTCCTCAATTCGTCAATCATTTAATTTCTGAGGTACTAATCCAATCCCTGTCTCTAGAAGCAGGTCAACTCATGTCTAGCCAACTAGAGCACTCCATCCCTGTAATACATGGAATAGTTTATACAGAGATGCTGTGGGGTGTTGCTTGACCTATTGAGAATCAATATTTCCTTTCCAACTGTTGGGAAATAGAGGTGCTTTTTTCAACTGGGGTTGAGATTTCTGGGTCTAAGAGAGACAGTCGGTATCATGCTACACACATGGGAGAAACCTTGGATAAAGACATGATTAAGCTTGTTCATACAACTTGGTGTCTTAGTCACTGTTCTATTGCTGTGAAAAGATAGCATGACCAAAGCAAGTCTTATGAAAGAAGTTTAGTTGGTTTCTTCCTTACTGTTTCAGAGACTTAGTCCATTTTCATCATGGTAGAGAGCATGGCAGCATGGCAGCGATACTGGAGAAGTAGCTGAGAGCTACATCCCAATTCATAGGCAGAGAAAGCCTTGGCCTGGTGTTCACTTTCGAAAACTCAAAGCCCACCTCCAGTGACAGATTTTTTCCAACAAGGCAGCATCTAGCCAATGAAGTCACACCTCCTAATCCTTGTAATCTTTTCAGTGTCACTCCCTGGTGACTAGGCACTCAAATATATGAGCCTGTGGGGCCATTTTTATCAAAAGCACCACATTCCACTTCCTGCTGCTCATAGCTTTGTAACCATATCAAAGCACGAAATACACTTAGTCCAACTTCAAAAGACCCCATAGTTTATCACAGTTTCAAGACTGCTTAATATCCAAGACCCAAAAAATCTTCTGAGACTCAAGGTAACCATAACTCTCTATAAAATCAAACCATACCTGCCTAAAACTAAGCATAGATATTATTTATATAATATAATAGTTATGTTTTTGTAAGCTATTCTGTATTGTATATCTATAGTTATTTATAGAAATAGCACACATTCCATAATTTAATGAGTTTAATCTTTTTCCTCTTTGAATGATTTAAAGCCAAATAAAATGTTGTGCCCATGATATTCTTTTTCTTTCTTTTTTTATTACTTTATTTACATTTCAAATGTTTTCCCCTTTCCAGATCTCCCTTTTGGAACCTCCTTATCCCATTCCCCCTCCCTTTGTGTCTATGAGAGTGCTCCTTCATCCACCCACCCACTCCTGTCTTCCCTCCCTAGCATTCCCCTACACTGGGGCATCAAACACCCTCCGACCCAAGGGCCTCTCCTCCCATAGGTGTACCACAAGGTGCCTATGATATTCTTACATTCTTTGAGCTCTAAGTATTCTTCCGATGTTCCTTTTAGATAGTCGTCTTTTCTTTAACGGAGGGTTAAAGACGTTAGGGTTAGGGTTAGGGTTTAGGGTTAGGGCTAGGGTTAGGGTTGTAATATTTATACTACATCTGTAC
>JADRCH010000029.1:11059720-11088061 GCA_019843965.1 Rhynchomys soricoides
ACTTAGAGTTCCTGATGGCAGAGAGGAGGTAACAAGTGGTCGACAGCAGAGCTCACATTTGCAGCTACAAACTGGAAGCAGAGAGTACACTGGGGGTGGAGGGATGCTTTTAAAACCTCAGTGTCCATCCGCTGTGACACACCTCCTCTAACAAAGCCATACCTTATAATCCTTCCCAAATAGTTCTACCAAGGCCAGAGGTGGGGGTGGGACAAAGCATTCAAATATAGGACCTTATAGGGACTGATTTCATTCAAGCCACCACAGAGATCCTACCTATCATAATTAATAACCTATTGTTGATCATTAGCTCCAAAAAAAGAGATAAAAGGATTTAAAGGAAATACAGTAAAATTCATGCATACATAACACTTCTGGTAGAGTTTATATGTTAACTTAAAGCACATCATAGATAGTTAGAGGAAGGTAATCTCAATAAAACTGATTAAAAGGTGCATTAAGAACAGAGTTTATGTATAACAACTAGCTATACTGCAAATAACCACCCCATGTCTTTCTCCAGTCATCTCAGGTTGCTTCTTTGTGTGTGTGGCAACATGTCCACTGTAACTTAGAGACATCAATGTCAACAACCCCAATTGTAAAGGTTCCTCTTCTTCCCAACATCTGGAAAAGAGAAATGTGTTCTCCATGGGCCCAGCAGAATGCTATACCTGTCTCTGAACCATTGCTTATACTACAGACATGCTTACAATTATTTCCTAAATTAATGCTGTGATGCAAATGAAAGACAGCCCAGAAGACACAGGTGAATCTCCAAAGACATAACTGCTAATTTATCACAGGTGACCTGGTTCGTGGAAAAGTTCCAAAATTTAATAACCAGATTACCTGGAGACTTGATTAGAGATGTGCTTTTGACTTTCTTCACTTCCCTCTCCCACACTTACAAGTCAGAAATGTCTAAGAAATAGTTCACATTTCCACCTACTTTGCTGTGCAAATTATAATCTTGCAGGAGAAGTTATATTATATATTTTTTGGTATGAGAGCAGAAGTGGTTATCAACATAATTTCCTCTCCATTATATCATTAGAAAGCACAGTTTCTTAATAGTTTGTGATCCTTGACCTTTGAAAATATCTCATAAAAGCTAAGAAGCTCCTGCCACTGTACCCGGGTAAAATCTCCATACTTGATTTGATGTTTTCATTATTTCTTCCAGGACTTTCAAAGTGGGGTTATTGAAATATCTGGGTGCTACCTCTCTGTCTCTGTCTCTCTCTCCCCCTCTTCCCCAATCTTGTTCCCTCTCTGTCAGAACAAGATCCAGGCATGAAGTTGAGTGAGGAGATTTTTGAATACTCATGCAAAAACCAAGACAAAAGTCTTGTGACCTCAGTTTTTTCAAAATCACAATATTGTTCTTGGATTATGCTTTTTTGTGCCTCTCCCTGGTGTGGTAGATAGGGGTGACTCTACTTCGCTTATTCATTACAACTGGGTGATTACTATTTGTTTATATGCCTCTATAGAAAAACATGTTTCTCTGTGGAGATTGTCCATCACATGTGGCTTGCTCTTGTGATTGTACACTTTACTCATGTGACTCCTCTAAACCCTTAGAGCACAAATTGTTTGATGCTTTGGCTATTGCATGATGCTTTAGTCTGCCTCAATTATCAGCTCCATTCTTGCAGGTCCCATCACCTCTAGAGCTGTAAACACCACTCCATCTTCTTTGCAATCTACTGACTATTTTTTTTTTTTTAAAACCAGGCAAATATTTTTAAAGTAGTTCATTGTATTTATACAGATTGATTAAGAAACAAATATGAAATTGTGTGAAACACAGAGGGTCATTTATGGCAGGAATCTCTCACAGTGTCCAACCAGCTGGGAAATAGGCATAAGGAGAGGTGTACAGATACTACAAAGAAAATGCCATATCTGCAAGAAAATACAGAGAGAACAGGGACAGCCCCGGCATTTCCAAGAGTAGTGCACGGACTAGAATTGATCCCCTTGGATTTGGAATGATGTAAATTGAAGAAAATGTCTTCAGTGCCAGCGGATATGAAGCTTCAAATTTAGGCAAACATAGTTCAAAATTTACAGAAAATTAGGTTCAGGAGTAGGCAAAATAATTTTCCTTCGTCTCTCCTTGCCCTCGATCTCTTCTTAATTCCCTTCTTCCATTTCATTCTTCTCTCCTTTCTTTTATTTTTTCTAAAATAATCATGCTTTTAAGAAGAGAGTCAAACATTTAAGGGATTCACATTTGCTAATTAAGATTTATACAGATGGAACCATAAGAGTTTTGTTGACAAAATAAAAAAAAAAACTTTTCCTCGATAACAAGAAATCCTATTCAATTTGATTTATCTGAATTCACAATATTATTTGGCTGTGGAATTGGTCAGCTGATCCATCAAAATGTGCATATGTTAATCATTAGATCATGTGAAACTCTTTATCTGAGAAGCTGAGAAGAAAAATAAAAGAATCCTAGATATGTGTATATTTTAAAAGGAATCAAATTATACATTTCATCATCAGCTTTAAAAGATGCTTTTCCGCCTGCCCAAAAAAGAAGAAAATCTGTGGGTTTCAGTGTCAGATTAAGAAACACCTGATATTGAGTCAAATCTATAGTGAAAGTAACACTCTGCTGTCCAGCTGTTAGCACTGATTGTGGGCGAGGGAGTAAAATGAACACCTATGCTGTAAGTCATCCACATGGTAAGTATGGCGCATGCTGGTGCCCCTTTCAGAACAGATTGACTGATGTAGCTTCAGGAGAAACCTACAGCTCCTGAAAGCCCTAAATCTAGTGCATGGCTTGGCTGGTGGTGGCTCCTCTTGCAGGATAGGCCAAGCTCTAGAAGAAAGCCAATTTGTTGATCCTCATATTTCAGAGGATTATAGCTTGGTACATCTCATCAGAGGGCATATTGTTTGAGACTGGTAGCATCCTGTCACACTGTCTGGGTGGGAGATAGTCACAAGAGGCACTCATGGAGAACTGGAGGTTCAGACACTAACCCGAGGAGACATTTAAGTCACAGGGAGGATGGGCTGTGGAGTGTGTGGTAGTTACCACCCGTTCTCTGTGGTAAGGAACTACACCTCTCTTCTCTGAGTTACTTTAGAGCAGTGGTCATCAAACTTCCTGATGCGGTGGCCCTTTAATGTAGTTCCTCATGGCGTGGTGTCCCCAAACCCTAAAATTATACTCATTGATACTTCATAATTGTAATTTTTCCACTGTTGCAAATCATAATGTAAATATCTGTGTTTTCTGGTAGACTTAGGTGACCTGTGAAAGGGTCTTTCAACCAAAGGGGTCGTGACCCACAGCTGGAAAACCACTGAGCTAACAACCATCATCATCAGCGTCGTCATCGTCATCCTCCTCCTCCTCCTCATCCTCCTCATCCTCCTCCTCATCATCATCATTACTCATTTCTGAAATCTCGCTTCTTTCTTTTCCCCTTTCCTTATTTTAACCTCATCTTATTCTGATTAATTTCACTTTTAATCTTTTGAACTTCCTACTTTATACTATGTTGCTTTGATTGCTTTCTTTTTTTCTTTCTTTTTCTATTTTTTAAAAATCATTTCTATAATTGGTATTTCTGCACCTGGTTTATTCCCATCATGCCATTTTATTTGCTTCTATCTAAGTGTTATTGGGAACCAAACCTCAAAAGAATGCTGCTCACAAAGAGGACCCTAAATTGAAACCACAAGTTCATCCCCACCGATGCATGAATCAAAGGGTAGAAAGTTAAGAGCTATGACCAGGCAAGGCAGCAACACAGCCTCTCCACATTTTATTGTTGCTGTTTTGTTTTGGTGACAGACTCTCATATAGCTTAGGGTGGCCTAAAACACCCTTTGTAAATGAAGATGACCCTTAACTTTTGATCGGTCTGTTTCCTTCTCCCAAGTTCTCTGACTACAGGCCTATGCCACCACAATTTATGCAGTCCTAAGATTGAACCCAGGGTTTCATGGATGCTATACAAGCACACTAGAAACTCAACTGTATTACCAGTCCCCTTCAAATTAACTTCCCAATAACCTAATCCAAAGACAGTGAACGTCCTACATGCCAAACATGTAAGTCTTGTTTTTAAAATGATCAATGAGACCACAAAGAGAATTAGAGGACACAGACAACAGAAATAAAGAAATACACTCAAGATTTGCACATGAAATTCAACCACTTGGATGAGATCTCAGGTCAAGAGTTAGAAACTAAAATAATATTGTAGGAATGATAAAGCTCTATGAATTAAACACCACCACCACCACCACCACAACCACCACCACCACCACCACCAAACCAAACTAAACCAACACCCTCCCCCGCCCCCCAAAAAACCCACTCAATGGAAAGCATCGTGAAAAGACCAGATCCAGTACAATAAAGAAGAACAAGGATTCAACAAAGTAGAATAGCAAGTAAGCGTGACCAGAAAATAATATTTCCTGATAATATTAGAGTCAAAATATTTACACAACAAAGAGAAGAATGACTCTGCAGAGTTGTGGGAGGGAAGGGCTAAGATCCTTTCAAAGTTAAGCCACTCAGAGAAGAAGACTTTGATGAACCAATTCTAAGGACCTGGCGAGTAGGGACTAACACCTATCAAGCCATTAAACAAAATAGCTGCCAAACAAGATTTCTGCATCCAGCAAAGCTGTCTTTTAAAATAGAATGAGGAAAAGAACTTGCTCTGCAATCCATAAACTATAGCAATTCATGTCCACTAAGCCAGACACAAAGCAGTTACTTAAAGCATTGCTGCACACAGAAGAGGAATGAAGACGTATATAATCCATGTAGAAGTGAAGAGTGGGAAGGAAGTCTAACCTTGTTAAAACAGCAAATAATGAGTCAGAGAGAAATTGACATATGACATTCAGTAATTACCCTAAATATAAGGTGTCCTAATGCTCCAATTAGAACATGTATACTGGCTAAAAGGAATAAGAAACAAGATTCACGTATTTGCTATCCACATAATACTCAAGTGACTAATAAAGACATAGACAGATGAGAGTGGAAAGATGCAAAAAATAATCTCAATTAAATGGCATCTGAAGGCAAGTATGCACTGATTTGCTCATACCTGACAAGCAGATCTGAAGTCAAATTTATTTGGAAGAGATAAAATAAAGTTGTTACATATTAATAAAAGGAAGACTACATCAAGAAGACAAAATGTTTATAACCGCTTGGTGGCACACCTGTGAAACTTTCCCTTGGGAGGCAGAGGCATTAAGATAAGGAATTTAAGGTCATCCTCAGCCACACAAGTGGCCAACCTGGGAAACACGAGTCCTTGTCTCTAGAAAACCAAAAGCAGCAACAATGATGGCCGATGTTCTGCAGTTGTCATGGAGTGGTCAAGTAATTGAGTTGAGTAAATCACAAGACTTTGTACCTTAACTCTCTGCATTCAAATACAAATCTTCATCTCAGCCATCTTTCCAGGGAATAGATGCTTCTCTGCTACAATTTTTGAATACATAAGCTCCTTTCACATTTTCTAAAAATGAATCAAAGATCTTAAACTAAGACTGGAAACTCTGAAACCCACTGAAGAGCAGAGTGAAATGCTTCAGGAAATAGACATAGCAAACTATTTTCTGAAAAAAAAAAACTCCTACAGCTCAAGAAATAACAGAGAGGATCGATAAGTGGGATCGCATCAAATAAAAAAGTTTTGGCACTGCAGGAAAATGCATGTTCTTGGCGAAAAGAATGGGAAATTGATACAGAGCGTACCAAGAACTCAAAAACGTTAGACACTAGAAGAACAACCAAGTCAGTAAATGGGCAATGAACTGAACAGATAGTTCTCAACATAAGAACAACTAGCCAATACATGCACGAAGAAGAAATATTCAGTATCATTAGCCATCAGGAAAATGTGAGTCAAAATTACACAGAGATTCCATCTCATCTCAGCTAAAAGGGTTCGTTAAAAATAAATCACAAGACACCTTCATAGGAAAACACAAACGGTACGTGCTGGCAAGAATAGTGAGAAAATTAAACCTTATACAACATGGGCAAGGCTATATGTCAGTACAGCTATCTAGAAATCAGGAAAGAGGCTGCTTAAAAAAACTAAAACTAGAGCTACCATAAAATCCAACTATACCACACCTGGGTATGTACAAAGGAATTTAAGTCAACATTCCATAGAGATACTTGCATATCCTTGTTTACAACAGCACTATGCATAATTCTGAAGCTATATGATCAGCACAGGTGTCCATCAACAACAGATAAAGAAAATGTGGTATCTCTACACAACAGAATACAATAATTAGCCACAAATAACATAATATACTATTATGTTATATCCACAAATCACATAACAGATCATGTCAGCAGAAGAGAGCTGGACTCAAAAAATACATTTCTAGGTTCTACATATGAAAATGTATATATACATATGTGTGTGTGTGTGTAAATATATACATATATGAAAATACATATGAAAGTAGAGTGGGACGTGTTTTATTTTGGAAGAGGGAAGAGACTAGAGCGAGAAGGAGGCAGAGGGGTTAAATGAAACAGGGGTGTGAATATGGATGGTCAAGGTCTTCTATGTGCGTATGTGAAAACTGACACAACGAAACCTTCTACTTTTTGTACAATTAACAGAAGCTAATGAAATAGGTCTCAAAATAGACAGTGCGAGTGTCAGATAGGTGCCCAACAAAGCACACACAGAGCCTCTCCTCTTCCTAGCTGAAAGTTGGCCATAATAATTAAATAAGTAGCTACCTAGCTTTGTAATGAGGTGCTTTAATAACTCATATTGCAAGTACCAAAACAGTGTGTTGTCATTGTCATTGGTACTATAGGAATACTGTAGTTTCACTCATGGTGAACCTGTCCTCCAAGGAACTATGTATTTCTGAGAAGTTCTCATGGTAATTTTAAACAACCGAGGGACCTAAATAGTGAGATTTCAACAGCTTGGCTCGGTACATAATCTAGAGGCATGCAGAAAACATTTTCTTGCAATATGTAAATCAGTGCATTCTTTGAATTCCCACCCTCCTTTAACAGGAGGCATAGAAAATCAAGTGTAATCAAACATCACTGCTAGTTAGTGACATGAATCTTTCTTAGCGCCTGCCTACCTGTGATTTTGGCTATACTTTATAAAAAGAGTTTGTTTCAGCTCCCTTTGAAACAATGAATAATTCACTCTTAATGAGAGCTTTCACATGGATAGGAACACTGTACAGATGGCTCAGAAGCTTCCCCGGTCCACTTCTGGGCACCAGCCACTCAGAAAACCTACAGCTCACTGGGACCAGGCACAGTAGCTAAGAAGGGATGGGGACCATCTGTGATCATTCCCCGTGTGGAACACTGCCCAGAGTCTCAAGTCTTTAACAAAACCTCAAAACCACAAACCTTCCCAAGCTCAGCATGGTATGAAGATGCCTTCCCGTGCTTCCAAAAAAAGTTATAAAACTTGCAGGACCTCTGAGATGGCAACCCAACTCTTGATTCTCACTATCATGGTTGAAAGCATCGCGAAGTTCGTTCTAGAAGGCAGCTTCAGCCCTACTAAACACTGGCACCGCCTTTAAAAGAAACCCTCTTGTGAAAATGCAAACTCTATCTCACCTATTTTTGTTTCGTTTGTTTGTTTGTTTGTTTGTTTGTTTTACCTGGTGTGGAGAGGAGAACCTCTTCTCGTAGGTCAGTCTACTTCCTTCTAGGGAAAACCGGAAGCCTTTCTTTCGTATGCTGTCTTCAGAGGCAGATTTCCGCACCGCGTCTTCCTTCTCTTCCTCTCCAGCCTGCTCTTTCTGTTTCTTTTTCTTTCTTCTGTTTTTCAGCTCCTTTTCACTCTTGGAACTTAACTTTGATGCTACTGAAGAACTCTCCGAGAAAACACCTATCCCACCTGCCCCGCTGAAGTCTCTGGATTCTGCAGACGCTGCTGCAGCTGCTGCCTAAAAGGCACAAGGTAGGCATAGGTTGTATACAGCTTTCAACGTCACACACTTACTGCTTCTTTTATCCAGAATACAATGACTGTGACCTGAAATACAACTTTGTATTCTATCCCACACTTTGGAAAACGGGATGTTTTCATTTACCGGAGAATAAAAATCAACGTGGAAGTAGATACATATGAGTGAGAAGAATCGAATTCTGACCCGATATGGTACTCTAATTATCTGCTAATATTAACATAACAGACATAGTATTCACCATGTAATCTAAACAAGATTCAACGAGGAATTTAAGAATTAAAGTTTTCTATTTAACCTCTGAGGTGTTTGCTCTTCATCACATTCAACAATGACTACCAAAGCGAATTATCAAACTAAACTTAGTTAAGTATTTATCAATTCAACCTCTTAATCTTTCACATTAATTATTTAATCAGCAAATGTGCAAGGATATCACAGACTACATATTATTAGGATATCCTGGGATGCTGGTATGAATCTGTAAATGGTAAGCATATGGCTTTAAATGAAATACAGTGTTCAATGTGGTTGTTACTTTATTTTGACCTTTATTATAGATAGAATGATAGTGACATGCTTTCAGCAGACAATAAAAGGCAAAAATCAGGTAGTTGAATTAGTGAATGTTATTAAGTCAAATATATATGTTTAGAAAAATACTTACCTTATTTTGGAGACTCATTGAGTCTACATTAAGATTTTCCAGTATAAGAAGCTGGGAATGTTAGTGCTGTCATGATTTTGTGTTACATAGGGTCTTGTGTTTCTAGAATCTGTGAAATCATTGCAGTATGACTTGCATTTTCTGACATTCTTCACCTCTAGTGATGCCGTATTGAAGAAGCCACTCTAACTGAACTCCTGTTTGCTGGACTAGTAAGGAATCGCTTCCACTGATAGTACATTGCTCTGCCTGCTTTATAAGCTTCAGTGAATGAGGGTACTGATAGTTTCTCAAGATGTCACAAAGGAAAGTGTCAAGAAAGCAATTGTAACTGATTATGTTTTGATGCCCTTGGTATGTATCCTAATCACCAAATCAATGAACATTTTACTTACACCCAAACAGATCCCTGACACCACACACCTTTGTCCCTCCAATGTCAACAGCAACTTTCAGGCCAGAAAATAGAAATAAACACACTGGTCTCTGTGCCAGCCAACTCTACCTGAGCTTCTTCCTGCTGCTTCTTAAGTTGCTCCAACATCTGCTGAAACTCCGCCTCTTTCTGTTCAGCCTCCTCCAATGTGGCCTGATTCTGTTCCTCATAGGCCATGGCCACCACAGCCAGGATCAAATTTATTAGATAGAACGAGCCCAAGAAAATCACAAGCACAAAAAATATCATATATGTTTTCCCAGCAGCACGCAAGGTCTGTTTTTAAAAAAAAAATGGAAGAAACATGTTTATAAATTTCACATCAGCTGTTACAAGCTCCTTCTCTAAAGTAATAAAATATTACTCAGCAGTTCCCTTGAGCACAGAATCTTATGCTTCCTAGAAGAATCATTATGTCAGTTCTTACCAGCTGATAAAGGTTTTCCCAGAAGTCTTGAGTCATGAGACGAAATAAGGACAAGAAAGCCCAGCTGAATGTGTCAAAACTCGTGTAGCCATAGTTGGGGTTTCTTCCAGCCTTCACACAGATGTACCCCTCCGGACACTGGCTGTAATTACATTAGAGAGGAGAAAGGAACTCAGCATCTGTGAATTCATTGGGGTTTGATTTTGTTTTCATTTTACTTGATGTGATTTTGTACAGGCTCTAGGGAAATCCTACGTCTTCTGACTTATTTAGTATGTTTCCTGCACTAAGTAGGTTATCCTGTGCAGTAATTGAATTTACCAAGTCTTGTAGGTTCCTCTAATTCCTAATTGTAATATTATATCTACCACACATCCATATAAGATCATCATATCTTGAACAATTTTTTTGGGGGGGGGACACTGGATATGATCAGATAAATAAAGGTGTAGAAATATAATTGATTTTCACTGACGATGTCTTGGGATATGAGTGGTTTGTTTGTGTGTGTGTGTGTGTGTGTGCTTAAACTAGGGCAGAGAGAAGAAGATATGAGAGTCAGAAGTGAGCATTCTGAAAGAAGAGAATGACATGGAGCATTGTGGATCCCAAAGAATCACTTTACTTTACTTGTTGATTAAGCAGAGCTTACTGTACTGTGACTGACAATTCTGGGCTGAGTGAACTGGATCTAATTTCCTGACCTTGCTAGTTCTCAGGAACCTCATGGGCCAGAATGGACTAATAAAAGGACTGGTCTCAAAATAAAAACAGAACAAAACAGCAAGACAAACTACCAACATGCAAACAATATGGTATTGCGTGGAAAGTATTTCGTTCTGTGCTGATATTTGGGGGATTGAAACAATTGCCTTACCTATCACAGATCTAATCATAGATAAAGTCTGCAGTTTTTTGATCATAGGAGCCAAGTGTAAACCAATGAGAATTTTGGTAGGGGTATCAGATGCATTGTCTAGAACACTGTCACAGAAAAACGTGTTAGATTTTTTGCCTATTTTTTTCTTCTAACACCTGACCAAGTAGGGAAATCTAAATATTTCCCCAAACTTTCCCAGGTTTTGTTTTCATGAGTAATGATTCTTAGTTACAAACATTACCATAATGTTAAGGGTAACTAAAAATTCTCTATTGTAGCCATATATTCACTAATATATTAAATCAATGGAATTATTACAGTGACAGTTTATACCTAGGAAAAACACAGAGCAAGCAGAATGACACGGTATAGTAGAGTCAGAACTTGAAAGTATGAGGAGACTCCAGTCTATTTTATGTACTTTGCTTTGCTGAAATATGGTAGGCAGGTTGTCACTGTGTGTTTCAAGGTGACATGATCTTCAGGGATTTTTTTTTTTTAAGCCACAGAGATTGGATTAGTTTAAATAAATGATCACACATCCTGGTATGTGACTATGAATTCTAACACATCGGCTCTCAGTGTCTATTTTCCATTGGGCTAATTTGGAAGAATAGCTGTGACCTAGTATGGAACAATGATTGCTGCTTCTCCGTGTGCAAAGGAGGTGAGAATCTGTACTTACCTTGGCTATTCTGTGAGTCAGCATGAAGGAGAATTCATGCAGGACTTTGAATGAGCACTGAGTAGGGGCCAGGTGTGTGGGATGTGGCAGATTACTGAGGTAGACTGAGGATGGAAGCACAACTTACCCAGCATCCGAGCTGTTTCCACACAGCAGAGCATCGTTTTGTCCTTCCAAAAAATAAAAGTGACCTATGTAAAAGCAAAGGATAGACTCAATAAAAGGCCTTTCATTTGATCATTGTGTTCAGGTAAGGATGCACATAAATGTGTTCAGTTGTAATAAAAGTAGATAACATGACTGAATGTCATGGCTAAATAGACATTCCCCCCCCTCCCCCAGGAACTGACTATCAAACAACTAGAAATGGTATTTTGATTAAATAATGTTGAGAAAATTTACTTTAAAAAGAAACTTTTCCAGAAGCAATAACAACAACAACAACAACAACAACAGCATTTTCAGATCAGCATTTATTACAAACACAAACTCAAACTGCTTAGGGAGGCTTCAAGAGAAACCCATGGCACTGAGTCAGCTTGCTTGGCGTAGAATGAGAGCGAAGGAAGGCTTCTCAGTGGTGCATGAATACTTTTTGCCTGGACTCAGTATAGATGTAGAGTTGGTTTTTTTTCTGCCAATTTTTATTTAATTTCATGTGAGAAGTGGGCTTTAGTGCTTGTTCCCTCCTTATGATATTTGCTTGCTTGGTTGAGTTCTCTCTTTGAAATGAACAAAGCAAATTTTTACCTTGGAAAACTGTAAGCTGTCTAAATATATGCAACTTGTTATTCTTAAGGTATAAAATGTATAATTTTAAGACATTGCAAATATGTTATCAAGAACTAAACACACACACACATACATACCACCTAAAATGTACTTTGTTGATACTTAAGAATACCTAAGCCCAGTATTCCAGGATTATGTAAATAGATTATGCAGGAAAATCTGGGTCATAATTTTACAAACTATTTTTAGACCTTTACATGAGACTGTGAAAGTCGAGAATGTTATGAATTTAAAGGCAAGTCTACTAACACACTACCAAAACTACATGTGGCTGTTGTACAGGCCAAATATTTAGATGTTCATTTTACCTCTTATTAAGAAGCATTTTAAAAACACAAAAACAGAAAAAAGGTGCAAACAATACTGATGATCTGGTTGCCTGAAAAGCTTGAGGTGTTGAAGCCCCGGAAAGTAAACGTGCCAAGATTAGAGACAATCGTTAATAAAGAGAACGTATGGCTTCCTTCAAAATGCTACCACCTGGTAGAATAAGTAGTAAAAATATCAACAGACAATTCGTGCGGTGGGAAACGTGTAATGTACCACTGATACTTGAAACAATTCGCGTGATGGGAAACGTGTAATGTACCACTGATACTTGAAAACGTATGTAAACTTCTCTAAATTACCAATTAAGGAACACAGAAAAGAACATTAATTTTGTTTTCCTCTACCAAAAGATTTTAAAATATAATAAATATCTAGATTGATCACATTTCAGTGAGTTGAGTGTGCCTGTAGGGGAATCTATCAAGGGGTGTGTCCTCTTAGAAGAGCAATTGGACACCATGTCTCTGCAAGCTTAGCCACAATCAGCCCCTCCCACTGAAGCCCTATAAATAGAAACCCATCTGTAGCCATACAGAAGCAGAAGAAAGATTTATGGGCAAAAAGCTCTTCGTCGTCTATTACTATTATTAGTAAGTAGAAAAACCTCAAAATTGTTGAGGCTGTTAGATTTTCTCATTTTTTCTAAAGAATCTTTTCAAGTAAAACCTTCATAAGCATGTAAACGCTATAAATATAATATCAAGTGAGCTATTATAAAAATCTCATATTCTTCTTAAAAAAAACAAAAACTGTGCAGAACATGAAGCAAGGATATCTCAGAGTGAACAACCCCATGGAGTATGGGTGATCAAGAGACAGCGGTATTTGGCTAATCTAGCAGTTTATGGAGAAGTAGTGCAGGTCATCAAGTGACAGAGGTGCTAGCTTCAATAAGCAGAAATGTGATGTAATATTAACATATTCTGATAACTATGTCTCAAATAAAATCAAATGATAATGATAACCCTAATACCAAGATTCATGTGAAGGGATAAACATTATCAATAAGCAAGTGGGTAAATCATATTTGCTTACCTTTCTGATCAGTACACATGTTTGTATTCACCTTGGAAAATGTTTTCTCTATCCAGATAGATCGTATGGACCAAGTCAACCAAAAAGGTTTAAATCATTTCGTCATATGCATCCTAGGCTAGCATTGTATTCGTTACGCAACTGTCATTTCATCATCTGTATCCTAGGCTAGCCTTGAATACATTATGTAACCAAGGATTACCTTGAACTTCTGACCTTTTTAAGATTTATTTATTTATTTTGTACACAGTGTTCTGCCTGCATATATGCCTGCAGGCCAGAAGAGCCTACTAGATCTCATTATAGATGGTTATGAGCCACCTTGTGGGTGCTGGGAATTGAACTCAGGACCTCTAGAAGAGCAGACAGTGCTCTTAACTTTTGAGTCATCTCTCAAGCCCCACATCTACCTTTTGAATGCTGGCATTATTGGTGTAATGCCATTACACCTGTAACATTACTGTATTCCGTTTATGCTGTGCTAGGGATTGAAATCCATGCTTTCTGCATGGGAGGCAAGCACTCTATTCACTTAGCTATTTTACCAGCCCATTTCTCTGTCTTTCTAACAATCCACTGCAGCATAACACACTGAATGAGTCTAACCACCGTCTTATTACCGGTCTTATTGAGATGTTTGAAAATTCCTGGCCAATGCCTCCACAATAAATACTTTTGATATAAATGATGATGTTGGACCACCTTCAACTCTGGTTTAGAAATAGGTCATGCACTTTGAAATGGCTACTTCCACCATGTCACTTGTTAGATAAGGAAAAAGGAATGAAAAAATGGTATTCTTAGTACATGTATGAAGCTATAATAAATTAGTCTAAGACATTTTGTTCTACTACATACCATTTTTTAATATTTTAAGAGCCAAACAACTTAATGGCTACAAGAGTATATCTTACTTTTATCTTCAATATATTCATCCCAGTTAAACATGTTCATCGTCCTATTGAAGGCAGTACCATTCCAATCCAATGAGTTATTAAAGAAGGAAGTGATATTTATTTCAAAGGTAGAGTTGTCTGGGGGCCACTGCAAGCATTTATTCCTCAGATTGCCCATGAAGAGCTGCAGCCCAATTAGAGCAAACACACTGAGACAGAACACAGTGAGGATCATGACGTCAGACAGCTTCTTCACCGACTGGATCAGGGCCCCCACGATGGTCTTCAGGCCTACAAATAAAACCAGAGAGAGAGGAAGTCATCACTTACAATTCACCAGAGGATTTACCAACAAAAGTATCATGAGCTTTTCCTGAAAAATACAAATGTCATGCAGAATGCCAACAATATTAGTTTAATGTTTGGGGATGAATAAAACTTTCATGAAAAGCCTGCTAGCTGGTGGAAATGAATGGAAACCGAACTTACATTAGAAAACCAAATGGAAATGAACTGAATGGGTTTTCACTCACACCTTGCAGCAGAAGATATGATTGTGTTACTCATGCTTGGAGATCAACCTGATGTAGACAGTTTGCTTTTATTTGCAGATGTCTTACTCTCTAACCCCACATTGCTTTTTCTTTTTTTCTTTTTAGAAAAGTCTGTATGAGTCGAAGAGTACCGAGACATCTTGAAACCACTGAATTTCAAGGGTATAGCTTTGTCTGCACTTTGAAAGCTTGAGAATGGGCCAAAATAAGGAAGACATCTGCAAGCTGAGTCCCATGCAGTGCTCATGCTCTGCTTATCCACTTATCTCCTCTTAAAGAGATAGCCAGTTTTCGAGCTAATTGATCAACTTTGCATTGGCCCGAGTGTCTCACATCTCAGCTTCTATGCGGAAAGCTTGATGCTGTAAGATGCAAACCAGGTAGCCTGTTACTGTAAGTGCCTCATGCAAAATGTGTTAAACTCAAAGGCTGATTTAGAACAGATTGAGAGAAAGCAACCGGTCAAAAGCAAAGAAGCAAACCTATCCAACCTGGAATGGGTCAGTTCCTGCTTTTGATCATTATCTTGCGTATGCAACAAGCAATCAGGCTTTTGCCAAAAAAGCTGTGAGCAGTGCACCAGTGCAGCTAAAGTCAGCCTCTGTGTTTAACCTAGCTCTCACCTGGAATGACTGATATTGTTTTCAATGCTCGGAGAACTCTGAATGTTCTCAACGCTGAGACATTGCCCAGGTCCACAAACTCTGTCACATATCTGTAATAAGGAGTCCACACACAAACACAATGACAGAACACAAGAAACAGTTGGAGATATAAGGAGCCTACCACCTTATACCGGCTTCTTCTTACCTGGGATTACAGAAATAGTTTTCAGAGCTCGCAAGACTCTGAAAGTTCGAAGGGCTGAAACATTGCCTAGGTTTACAAATTCTGTTACATACCTGTAGGATTAAATCACAGTTATTCAGAATTTTGGGAAATCTAAGTCTATGTTGGTCTTGAATCAAGACCATTTCAACTTCAGTGAGTGTTTTCATCAGATTTCCCAGTTAAAGGAGAATGGTATTGTCAATGACTGAGCTGTTATTGGGGATTGTTATTATTACCTTACAGCTAATTGAAACCAAAGCCATATAATGCATTAAAATTGTTCCTAATTTCTCCAAACTGAATAATTGGATTGAAAAAAAGTATTTTAAATACACATGATAACTAATTAAAATGCTTTATGAGTCAAAGGAAGCCAACTCCAAGAACTCCAGTATAGGCTCCATTGCATTACCTCTGCCAGGGTAGAAAGAATCATAAAAATACTTACGCAAAGGTAATGACTGTGAAATCCAACCAATTCCAGGGATCCCGTAGAAATGTGAAATCTTCTAGACAAAAGCCCCTTGCGAGTATTTTAATAAGTGATTCAAAAGTATAAATTCCTGTAAAAGTATACCTGAGAAAAATAGCCAAGTTAGCAGTAAAGATTTTGTAGGTGGTTTGCATATGTATATCTAATTTTTAAAAGAATGTTTTGGTAATATACTTGACACCAGGACCTCACACATATTAAACAAGTTCTCTACCATTGAGATACACACACATGCCCCAAGTGTACATATCCTAAAAATGACTTAGATGACACACATGAATAGAGACTCCAGGTTGATTTCTGATAAAGAACTTAGGCAGAGCTTAAGGCAAAAGTACCATTAAATTCCAAATGATGTTTTCATTAGCTGTAAATTTTGTTTTGTTTTGTTTTGTTTTTTGTTTTTCGAGACAGGGTTTCTCTATGTAGCCCTGGCTGTCCTGGAACTCACTCTGTAGACCAGGCTGGCCTCAAACTCAGAAATCCACCTGCCTCTGCCTCCCAAGTGCTGGGATTAAAGGCGTGCGCCACCACTGCCCAGCTCATTAGATGTAAATTAGTTGATACTTTACTTTCCACATTACTCAACATAAAATATGTGAAAACGCCGTTCCATCTGATGATAGTGTCTGAACTATATGATCTGACTTTCAGAATGACATAAGCAAATAAATGTTAATCCCTAAATGAGCAATGTGTCAGGTATCAGTAATCATTAGGAATCTCCAGTGTAAGATTCAGAAGGAAGATGAAGGTCCCCATATATCAACAGGCAAATCAATGAAGCTATTTGAGCTATTGAAAAAATTATCCTAGAGAAGTGGTTCTCAACTTGTTAGTTGTAACCTCTATGGGAGGGGGGCTCAAACGACTCTTTCACAGGGGTCCTGCATATCTGATATTTACATTACAATTCATAACAGTAACAAAATTACAGTTATGAAGTAGCAACAAAATAATTTTATGGTTGGGGTAACCACAATCAGAATAACTGTTTTCGAGGATTTCAGTGTTAGGAAGGTTGAGAATCACTGAGGAAGTCAGTGGTGGGCATGGATTTGAATCATCTGGCTTAGCATGGCTAGAAAAACGTACTAAGGAAACTGAAAGTGTTTTGAAATGCTAAACGAATAATTTTCGACATGAATTTTCTACTTACTCCACATTCTTTGTCCAGTCTGGAGGGTTACTCATGGTCATAAATACACAGTTGGTAAGAATTGTGCACATGATAAGCACATTGAATAAAGTAGAAATGTATTGTCAAGGAAAACATAGTTCATAGGCAGACCCCACTCTTCATGCATTTCCCTGGTTTCATCCCCACCAGCTCTAAGACTCACATGCTTATTTTATGCTACATATTATTTTATCCTCACCTTTCTTTTGCTTCTGTCCCTTCAACTCCATGTGTTTTAAAAAAAAAAACCAACTATCTTTAGATGAGTAAGAAACTTAACAATTAAGAGAAAAATGTAAAGATATGAGTTGACATGAATAATTTATAAATGTAAATTTTCTTCGTGATAGACACAACCAAATAGAACTGCAAGTTCAGTTTACAAATAAACTAGGGTGGAAAGGTTCAATAAAACAATTTAAGGAATTGATGAGATGCATCATGACTCTATTCTAAGGGTCACCCTGGAAGAATGTTGTACACAAAGTCCCTTTCTAAATGGAAGATACACCTACAAGAAGAGTTGTCCAAAAGATCCCGAAATATAATAGAAACGAACGTTGACATCTCTTGGGTTTGTAACTAGGTCAAATGGCTTACTAAGTTCTGATCAACTTGGCTTTAACAGTAAGAAAAAAAATTATAGAATTTCTGTGAACAGCAAACTAACAAAACTATGTTAAATATGCTATATCTCACTACATCTGATGTAGATATTCAGCAAACATTTCTCTTTACTTCCCCCAAAAGCAGAGAAAATATTGATTGTAATAATTATGATTTATTTTTCTGATTACCTTGTATGTATAGCCAATATGTGTCTTGTATTCCTTTGAAGTACAGAAATCAGAAAAAGGTTTCTTAAGAAAAGGGCCAACAGTCAAATAACTGAAATGATTGATGTTTACATTTAACATAAATTACACTTATAAATTATTTTAAAACATCATTTCTTATGAACTTACACACGATCATAATCATCTCAGAGATGGGACAATGGTATTCATATTCCTCCTTGCTTTTTTTTTTTTAATAAACCATTTTGTCTCTTTTATGAAACAAAAAGGCCCTTTTAAAGGCCAGGTTGTGGGTAGTGTTGCATTAATCAAGAAAGACAGCTTTTGCCTGTAAAGGCATTAGTCAACACAGTAGCTGACACTTTTGCATTAGTAATAGTGCTCTTAGGCCCATGTTTAATTCCCAGCTTGTTCATATGCATCTATTGAGAGTAGTTATACATGAGTGACAGGGATCAGCCACGCGAGGGCAGCACAATCCGGAAAACATGACTATAAAGAGGAAGCACCTCCTTTTCCTTTATTGTTGCAAATAATGAAAAAAGACAAAATATAAGATAGTTAATCATTCATATAAGGACGCTGCTCTGTGTCTGGGCCTTCCGAAAATGCATAATTCCTTAGCAGATGGGCAACATTAGAAATGCATGGTCCCTAATCACAGTGGTCCTAGACACAGTCCTATGTGGTCCTGCTTGGATGAAGATCCGACCTCCCACAAATGTAATTCCAAGCATTCTCTATTGTCCTTCAATTTCCAGTCCTCTTCTTCCTTCCTTTTCCATTGCAAGTTGCTGACCTCATTTCTAACTTCCCAAGAGATAATGGTAACACCAGACTCTGCTCCCCACCCCAAATTGGCAAAGCTTTCTCTTTTGGGACCTGCTCTCTTTTTCCTGTTACGGTGGGGAAATTTTCATCTCTCCACTTGTGTTCTGGAGAGCTACTTTTCAAGAATGCCTTAGGAATAGCTTAGCTCTTCATTCTGTTACCTTTGTGACCCTTAGCTCTCTTCATCAATCATTGACACAAACTTGTTTACCTTTCTCCTACCTTGAGTGTGACCGAGGGTCTCTGTAACCCATAACCCACATCAGCAAATTCTGGCTTCATTTCTTTTCTCTACTTCATAGTCAGAGTTCCTGAAAGAGATGCTTATTTTCTTGTTCTTTTGAACCTGTTGCATCTTTAGTCCTCCAGCTATTCTATCTACAGATGAAAAATCTCCATGTCACTTCATTAAAAACAAAATGATAATCCACAGCTATAAGGAAGTTATCATTTGACTTGCTCTCCAGCTGAGCCCCACAAAGATGCCCCTTTCCCTCACATTAAGTCCTTTCTTCTTTCTTTTTAGGAGGCACCAGTTGCCTGCTTGTTCATGCCTCAAGAGGAACAGTGTTTTGTGCCATTTGAAATCTTTCATTTTCATTTTTGAGAAGAAACACAATCTAAGCCACCATCCTGGCTTCTGCTACCAGCATCCTACCGGAATGCAACAGCAAGCATCATGTGTGTTCATATAGATAGCAAATTCTTCTGTCCAGGTGACACTTCTTTCTAGGTCTCCACACTCAGTTATGTATAAGACATCTGTATGTAGGTATTCCATTGACTCTTCCAAATCTTTCAAAAGATTTAGAGTTTCTAAACTGAACCAACAGCCTTCCTATGTCTCTGCTGCAGGAGAAGCAACTCCCTTGAAATCTATGTATTCTCATGAGTCAGCCAGGAGCCTAGCAGATACCTTGGATTTCTCTTTTTTTCTAAACTTCCCTATCTAACTTCCACAGAACACTTCCAATTTTGTTGTCTATATCTGGATTCAATCCATTACTCTCCATTTCCACATTACTGAGTTATTCAAGTATTCATCAAGACCAACAGTTGTGTAACAAGACTTTACATTATTGTGATTTCCTCTAAAGTGGTCTTTATGAATTAGTCCATTCTACTAACTGCACTAAAATGGACTTTGTAAACGTAGTTGGGATCATTTTAGCAGCTTCCCACTACCTGATATATCCAATCACTATATGTATGATGTCTTCACATGGGGTCAAGATTCTACGATGTTTTCTGCTCCTTTGTTCTTTACTGTACTATCTCTATCCCAGTAATTTTTAATTGTTAAAGTCATGGGATGTTATGGCATCTTACATGTGTACTGTTTGATATTCACAATAGTGCTTGACCTGGTCAGCTTGACCTATGTTACCTTATGATACTCTGCTAATGTCAACGTCTATATACATACACTATGCATACAAGTTTCTGTACTGTTAAAGGGCAGAACTTCCAGAATAAGCACAAGCTAAAAAATTAGAACCCCATGAAATGTATGTCACATGATAAACTGAGCCATGGTCTATAATTCTTATAAAATGCTATTTACAACAGGAAAATTTAATTATATATAACAAAATAAAATATATGTCAAGATAAACCATAGAAATAATTACTAATTTTTCATAAATTACAGATAATAAAGCATGCTCAAAACAGTTCTTGTTTATGATATATAATTATCAACTTAATAGAGAAATATATACTTTAATTAAGAATCAAGATAGACACTCAACAAATACAAATATTTTCTTTTTAAAATAGATATCTAGAATCGGGTTTATATATTTCTGGCAGAGTATGTATTTGCATATACAAAACTTCAAATTCTACCAATTTTATTACTCATTGTCAACTTATTTTATCGATCATATAGTTTTCAAATTTCTAATTTTAATGAGTAACTGAACTAGTGGGGATTCAGCAGATTTTAACCCACATAAAAACATAATACAGATATGAACATTACATTGGCAAGTCCACATATTGAAAACTACAAAACTGTACATCAAGGCACATTTTTAAGAGGTAAAAGTACGCGCAAATTTTACACATCCTTTACTATTTCCTAAATATGTAAACCAAGGCATAAACTAGATTATATTTTTAAAAGTCCAACTTATCTTGAAACAGTATTTTCATAACAGCTTACCCATATAAAATAAAATAAAAGCAGACTCAACTATATAATATCATAAAAGGCAATCTTTTTGATCTATTGCTTTATTTGTACCAAGTATTAATAAAAGTAGTTTGATCTCGTGACAGACTAACTCATCAGTTGGCAAATTGAAAACACTTTCTATGTGTGTATGGTGAGGAATATAAGCTTTTTAAAAGCTTATATTGAAAATGGTTGTGTAGCTTGTGGCAAGGACCATTGGCAGCCCAGCTCTATGCCCACGAGAATATCCCCAGCCTTAAGCCCAGTACCCAAGGGTTAGATCTGTCCTTTATCAGTCATGCAGGGTTCATAAGTTGTGTGATTCAGTTTGAACTGGTAGAAAAATGTAGTAGCAAGCTCAGTTTCATTATGTTAGTGTGGCTAATTGTACCAACACTTTCTCATAAGATATAGTCATTATCTACTAAGATAACTACTATCTGCTACTTCGGTTGTCCTTAATCATTTGCGTTTTTAGATATAAAATGTGGAGTACTTTTGTTGTTGTTGCTCTCAAGGAAGACAGAACACTGCTCTGTTCTAAAAGGTTGTAGTTTTGTGTATATCCAACGACGTTAGAGGGGTTGAAAAAAAAATCAATAATCTATAGGTAGAAAAATGCTTCATGTCATAAGTTTTCTAACTTGAATGTGCAGATTAAACAATGGGATAGGTCTTTTTCTATATATGAGCTTATTTCTGAGCCAGGAAAATATATATATATATATATATATTCTTAATTCTTCACGTTAATACTTGTTAGTAGATAGCCAGGCAATAATTTGATTATTAAAGACAGAAGAACAAGAAAATGTTAGGTTGAATTGCTCTCTTTTCTACAGAACTGAATCATTCTTTATCTAGAAAACTGATTTTTAAAAAAAGTCTGTATAAATATCACATAAATATATTAAATGGAATCAGCAAAAAAGACATTTACCAATATAAAGACGGGTATTGCTAATACCCTCAGTATATTATATCTGGGTCCTCAAATCGGTTCTCTTCCACTGAGAGGAAAATGCAACAGCACTTGGCTGAGAACAGAGGACCTGTTTCATCTTTTAGCACCAGTACTGACAGTGCACATTCAGAAATCTGGGCCTGCTGGCTCATACCTGTAACTGAAGCATCTGCAAGGCTGAGGGACAATAGAAAGTTCCAGTCAAGCCTGGACTATCTAGTGAGACCCTCTTGGGAAAAAAGGAGAGAGACAGGCAGAAAGACAGAGACAGAAAGACAGACAGAGGAGGAAGAGAGGTCTTAGATAAGGAGTAAGCATTGACAACCTCTCAGCTGCATTCCTCATCTGTCAAGTGAAGTGTTGGGAGGAATTGCATGCGTTTTGGTCATTACAAGCTTCAAATGCTGGTGGAATATGAACCTCTTCTTTCCTAGTACAAATTAGGGCAGAGTAGTTATACATTCAAAATTTTTTCGGAAATACTTAAGTGATGGGAAGCTATCTTTTTGCAGTTGTTGCAGATTTATAGCTGTTACCAACAGCACTGTCCTAAGCAGTCTTCCTTAAGTACTTACTGAATGCTTGAAATAGATCATGGTGCTAGGTTCTAAGTCATACATGTTGTTTGCTTTTCTCATAACAGAATCTGAGGTAGCTCAGACTGGCTTTGAATTCACAATATGGCGGCAGATAGCCTTGAACTTGGGAGCCATCTACATCTTTCTCTGAGTACTTGGGTTGAAGGTGTGCATCCCCAGAGCCAGCAAGGGATTGTTATTATGATTTATGTACTACGGCTACAGTTTTCCAAGTGGAGGAAGGGAAATAAAAAGGAAACGACAATGTGGTCAACATCACATGCTAAGTAAGTAAATTTTCAAAGTAGGATTGGAATCCTGGTTTCTGATTCGCTAACTTTAAATTTTTCATTCTTCCACCCTGTGTGAATGAGGAACAGTTCAGTGTTGGGTGTAGAGTGTCTCAGGGTTTCAGTTGGTTAACCTGCTGGCCATACAATGACATTTCCCCCGAGTTACTTCTCAGCCCTACCCTTTTTAGACTTCAGATTTGCTTAAGAATCAAACTCCACAGTTACACCCCTAATATTTAACAGATGTCTCAAATGTGGGTGCTACAAACCAAGCACTTGATTTATCTACAGGTTGTACTCAGAGCTGTTCCAGGCTCAGCCTACAGTAACTCCAGTTTTCTCTCTGGTCCAGACTAAGGGCGTACTGTCATCTTTAACTTCTGTTACTACATTATGGCCTACATTCTGTTGCCCTGGAAACTGTCATCCCTCTACAACATACATCTATATTTGATGGCACTCTGATTTTCTGGACCATAGTTAACTATCATCCTGTGGTCATTCCCGTGCATTTAATACAGTAAAGGCGCTGCTGTGGTAATCATAAAACTGAGGTTCAAGCCTAGAGTTTTCATTGTGCCCATTGTCACATACATCTTGGTTAGTGGGATCTCTGCTTAGTTCTTTTAGTATCAGCAAAAGATAGAAGAGCTTACCTGCATTCATTATGAGCCCACTTGCCTTTTCTCATATCTCTACTCCAATATAGTGCATTTGAAATATGACGTTTTAATTCAGAAAGTTAAAGAGTAAACTTGTCTAATTTACTTCTCTTGGAAGAAATTTGTAGCTCTGTATTGTCTAAAAGGCACTTGGAGAGCCAAGAGTTCATTTTGAGGCTGGCTAGATGGCTCAGTGGGTAAAAGGGCTGGCCACCAAACCCGATGAGCTGAGCTTGGTCCTCCACATCCACATGGTGGAAAGAAAGAAAGTAAGTTTCTACCTTATTATCATGTTCCTTCCACACCCATGCCTCCATACATGTGGAAATCTGTCTCTCAAACAAATAAATGCAAACAATTGTGTAAATTGAAATATGATTTCATTTTAGCGTAGCTTATAGGTTTGCTTGCTCCTGCTTTAATTTGGAAGACTACTGGCCTATTTCTACCTGAGCTACTTAAAATAAAGACAAATTCAAGTAGTGTGTGATCCACCAGGGAGGTCCTAACAGGAGCCATGTCTCCAACACCTAGACTCTGACTAAACAGCTGAAACTGCCCATGCTTTCTACCAATGGGACTGTCATCACTGGCGCTAACTCCTGAGACTCATAACTTTCAGGAACTGTCATAAAGCTTTTATGAAATAACCTATAGAAGGTATGATTTCCTTTTGTTTTTGTTTCAAAACAAATGCCTGCCTCATTCTTTTATATAGGGTCTACTACTTCTTCCATCACAGGGAGGACAAAATTGATTTTCTCTTCCATTCAGATCTTTTCTACCTGATTTATATCAGATTTTCTAACTTTTGCTGTTTTAGTCAGTATTTTCCTTAGTGCATATCTCTCAGTGTCTTCTACATGAATGGGGACATAATTTCATAAATAAACTATATTTACATACATGAAATATAGTCATTGAAAATATAATGCATAATTTACGGAGATATTCGTGCAGTGCACATAAGCTTGGAAAATAAGAGAGCGTCATTTGAAGCGTGGGAACCAAGACACAGACTCCGACTTTATTATACATTTCTAATGCTAACTCAGACTTTTCTCTGTGTAACTGGGTTCTCTTACTGGAGCACAGGTAAGGAAATTTTGTTGATGTAAGATAATGCACAGTAAATTTTAAAACCTTAGATATAAAGACCAAAAATACTATGCTGATGATACCTATAGACCATAAGGGAAAGACTCCACCAGAGGTACAAAAATGAAAATGCCACATTTTTAGACACATAACTTGTATTGCCAGGAAAACTTTGGGGAAATGCTTTATAGCCATCCAAACTGAAATCGGTACATTGCACCAGGTTTATCACCTTTCCAAATTTCTTATTTTATTTAATTCAAATTATTTTCTACATCTGCTACTAGTAGTGAGAGTTTATGGCGGAAGTCTTAAATTTAGGTCCTGGTCTGACTATGGCATAAAATTTCAGACCATAATTCTCTCTAACTTAAAATATGTCTTGTCAGGTCCTTGAAATGCTTCCATGAGTTAAATGCTTACCATGAAAGATTGCCAACCTGAATTAGATCCCCGGAACTCACGTAAAAGTGGAAGAAAAGAGCGGATGTCACAAAGCTGTCCTCTGACCTCCACATATGCATCCTGGCACCTCACGCAGCCCACTACACACACACACACACACACACACACACACGCACGCACGCACACACAGAGCACGCACACCTGCTGACAGAGCTCAATTTTCAGGACCCACATGGTAGAGAGAACTGACTCCTACAAGTTGTCCTCGGACTTCTACATGTATGCCATAGCATGTACGTGTACACAGAAGTGCACACACAAACGCACATATACACCAAATGAATAAATAAATAAAGGTAGTAAAACGCTTAAGAGTTTAAAGTCTTGGGCTAAGCATGATGGCACACTCCTTTAATCCCAGCATTCAAGTAGCAGAGGCAGGTGAATCTCTGTAAATTCAAAGTCAGCCTGTTACACATGAGTTCCAGGATAACCAGAATTACATAGAGAGACCCAGTCTGAAAAATCCAAAACAAACAAGCAAAACCCCCAAAACAAAACAAAAGTTTGTCCTAGTAGAAACTTAGCTATATTTCAGTTTCTTCTGCTTTGAGTTGGGTTCCTGAAATATACAACTCTTCATAGAAACTCGAGGTTTCTAAGCTTTCCTGTTTGTTTCTCTCCCCAGAACAGCTCTGGTCTTTGCTTCTCTGGCTTTCCCAGGACTGACTCTCAGCAAGACTATTGCTTCTGCCTAGAATAAAACCTCTTATTCCAGCTTCTGTGTTTAACTTCAAGTCGCTGTTAGCTGTCAAGTTCTCCCTGCCCTGCCTCTAGGAATCCTGTACTTCAGGAAGAGGAATAAAGACTGCAGTTGAGTGTATACGGACAGGCAGACTGAGGCCTGTGAATAAAACCAGGGAACAAGTAATCCAAAGAGAGTCAGGGAGAAAGTCTGCACAAGTGCCATTGGGGAAAGAACCTGGAAAACATTCGGAAAGCCTAATGTGTGTATAAACACGCTTGTGTATATTCATGAACACAAACTTTACAAGCAGTAACATTACAAAAGAAATTAGTACAATTCTGACCAAAGAACCAAAAACAACAACGACGTCAACAACAACAACAACAACAACAAAAAACACCACAGTATAGATTCTTTGTCTCTGTGTATTTTAAATGATGAATCATGGAGAAAAATTAATGCCCAGAAACTGTTCCAATATAGCACTATAAATCTCAAAGGTATGAGAGGCTATCCTGGCCTTCTCACTAAAATGAATGAAGTGTTGAAGGTAGTCAGTGATTGGGAAGGGAGCAGAAGAGGAAAGAAAGAAGCACTGAGTCAGAGATAATAAAAACCCTGAGGAGGAAAAAGAGGCTTTTACTTACCTGCTGCCCCACCTTGTCACAGGCTTACTGCTGAGGAAGACCAAAGAGCCACCAATCGGCAGGCACTGGCAGCCACACAAATTTTGAAAATGCTCTACTTTATAACTAAGTCAAAGGACAAAATTACCATTTTAAATGACTATTCCTCAAAAGGATATGAGTGTACCAAAATCTTAATAGCTAATTTTCTAATGGGGTTGAAGGGAGTTAAAATGTACAGGGCGGAGGTGGCACTGAACCGAGAGATTGCTTTTCCTTTATTCAATACTATAAAGGTCTGAAAAAGAGAACACAACAGGTGAAACACAATTTACAGACTACATCAAGGATGCTTGAAGAGAGTAAGAGACCCCTCTAAAATGTCAAGTATTCCAACAGTTACCAAGAAAGGACAGGACGCTAGTCCTTTTTCTTGCAAACGATTCAAAATTTGATAAGGAACTTCAGGAGGTAAGGAATACAAAGAAGATTTTGCGGTTCGGACCACAGAACTTTGTGGTAACTTTGCCGAGTCTTTTACTCATATCTTCTGCTATGTCTGTAATTCTTACACAGCCTACAAGTGAAGTTTCAGTAACTTCTTCATTTAGGTAATTTTCTCATGGAACCTGCTAGAACTTTTTTTTCACCTTACATGTGTTCTGGTGTTATTTCTTCTGCAGGAAGCCATGGGAAAATAACAGTCTGTGGTGTAAAGACAGAATTAAGCCAGTTGAAGGACCCCAAAGCCTTAGATCAAGTTCAAGGCAATAGGGGGATCTTAGACACTGCCCTTAAAGTCTAAAACACACACACCCTCTTTTTCTACTTTTCCTTTCATCATAATGCAGTAGCACCAGGGTGAATTTGCATCGAATCTGCATTCAATTTACAGTAAAATTAGTATTCCAGAAAATAAATTGGCTTTGTCTTCCTCACATGCCCCCTTGCAGGATGCCTCTTCAGTATATGCCTGTCCCAAGAACACAGGCTCAACCAAGCGCGTTCAAAACACTTCAAGAATAATGGCTCCATTGCTTGATCAGGCCCACCCAGCATCCTAGAGATATTTTAAGAGATGGAAAGAGGTACATTCTTCACCATCTTAAAGAAATCAGGAAAATAATAGCAACTGGTCTAAAAACTCACTTTCTTATTGATATAGTAGGGGTCCAGGTCCTCCAGGGGCTCTGACACCATCTCTGGAGGAATGTCTCCATAAATAAAAGGAAGGGATTTTCCTGCTTCCAAGTCACTATTTGGCTTTGGGCCATTTTCATCGTCTTCGTCCTTGCGTTCCTGTTTGGGTCTCTTAGCTTTCTCTTCTGCAATGCGCTGTTCAATAGCAGCAAGGGATTCCCTGGTAAAGAAGCGGAAGCTGTCAGGTCCTGGCGGTACCAGCACTGATTGTGCCATCTTTTCATCCTGCTTCTTTAATCACTGTTTAGCTCCTCGCATAAGAAAGTGCTACAGAAACAGGAGGGGAAAAAGCAATGACCGTTAAGATAACAGGTGAGGGGTGGCAATCACAGGACACTGAGCATAAAGGACGCAAAGCAAAACAGCTAGAGCACTTCACAAAGGCGGTGCCTTCCAGCACGGTGAGCCCTCATGCATGCATTCATTTGCCTGCATGGAGATCTTTCTCTCACATCCAGTAGGTGTGCATGAGGTAATCTATTCTCCCACTCCTGAAATGTTTGAAATGATCGTGCTACTTGGGGGGAAAACACCCTGTTCAGAGCTTGCAAATGGGAGATACTGTGTATCTTTCTGTATGCTTGCTGTTTCGTTTGTGTGAATATTTTGGGGAACCATTTTTATTCGCCCTGCATTCCGTCTGAAAATATAGCATTCAAAACAAAAGAAGGGAAAGAAATCACACAAAATTGTAGAAGCGGGCCTGTGCGGTAATCCTCTTCTGTCTCTCTCTCTCTCTCTCTCTCTCTCTCTCTCTCTCTCTCTCTCTCT
>JADRCH010000029.1:11088071-11099140 GCA_019843965.1 Rhynchomys soricoides
CTCTCTCTCTCTCTCTCTCTCTCTCTCTCTCTCTCTCTCTCTCTCTCGATTTTCTTTTTCTTTTTTCTTTGGCCCAATTTAGCACCTTTCAGAGTTTATTCAAAACCATGTCATCTGGGATCTTTCAAGGCCCGGCTCTGGAAACAGAGAGCCAGGCAGGGTGAGGATGCACAGGAGTTGCCCGGCTGAGGGCTGCATTTGGAACTGCTGGCAACCTGCACAGGAAGGGACCAGGCACCTGCCAGCACAGGCAGGAAGTCACTCACATCAGTGGTCTGGAGCTTGGGCCTCCTGGCTTAGCAACCTGCTGCCAAGGAGTGTAATTGCTTCTTAAATTAGCAAATTTGTAGGACCAGAGGAAACATTACAGAGAAATACCATATTTCCAAGTCAGAGTCTCCTTTGATAAACTCTAGCAGAGTAGTGTAAATATCCATTTCAGAATGTGGACTTGAAAAAAATGGACATCTAACAGTTTCTCTTTTAAGCATAGTCCTTGGAATATGGGGTTTAGTGATGATATATAAATGGGCTTTGACTGATGTCCAAATCACATTTTATTAAAGTAGATAACTTGACAACTGTGACTGCAAATGTGACCTCAGCCAGTAACAGGAGTTTCTGTGTTATTTAAAGAATAAAGAAAAAAAAAATTGACCCCAGAATGCTATTTCTTCAAAATCACTTAATCTATGTCTTCTTTTTTTCTTTAGAAAAAAAAATCCATTTTAACCTCTACACTACAGAAATGAGTTGCCTCAGTAATATATGAGATGCCTCTTCTAAGAGTAAAACAAGTTACCAATTCATCTCTGCAGTCCACACCTGAGAAAACAAGCAAATCTGAACAACATTCGATGCTGCATAGTTTTCATTAATTTATTTTTTAAAGTTGTCCAGCACCTTTCAGGCACCAGCTGTCAGATTGCCCTGTCAGCATCACAGAATCTCCAAAGCATCCCTCATTTTCCTCTCTCATCCCCAGAGGCTCTCATGCCTAGCGGTAGGCACAGGCATCAAGCTAATCCTTACACGTTTAAGGGAGAAAACTGCCGTACCCATGCCTGGTGTTCGAGGGGTTCAGACATGCTAAAACATGCAGCCAGCAGCTTCAAAATGAAAGTGGTTCCCCCTATAGATGCCCCGAAGGATTCTACTGCAAAGGTGGAGAAGCCTCACAGAGAGCAAGCATAGTTAAGAACAGGAACACATTACCCCTGAAGAAGCTTTTACACTCAGAGTTTTGGGTTGATAGGCTGGAAGCAAGAAGACTGCAGCTAAAATTCCATCATGCTTTAAAAAAAAAAAAAAAATTTTTTTTTTTTTTTCAAATTCTCCTTTAAAGACCACACCTAACTTCCTGTAAGAGGATTCTGGTAACTGAAGTAAGAACAGGCATTTCCTGTGCAGGGACTACAAAGTGACATTTTTATAACTGCCACTAGAGGGCTGGGAACTGTGAAGAAAAACACCTTCCTAGAAAAACACTGAGTACGCAGCCGGCAGCAGCCCTAAGCACTCATGGGTGGAGCCCGGAGGAGGGTCTGCACGCTTCTGGAAACTAAGCATAGAGCTGAAGATAACAAGGCAGCATTCTGCTGACCGGCAACGCTTCCGTTCAGCCCTTTTATTTTCTAAGCCAAAAAGACATTTAATCAAAATAAATAATTCAAAAGTAAAAAGCAGCAAATAGCCAAGGGTTTAAAAATTTAAATCCCTATAGTGTGATACTGATTCAATTGATGAAATCATATTAATGGGCACACTATACAGTCAGTTTTAGCATTACTCTCCTTTCCAGAATATCTGGGGACTAATAAATTATTGTTGATATAACCAAGAGGCAACCTTTTCACTCTGCACTCCTTAAGTTAATTTTCTTCAGTTAAAAAAAAATAAGTTGAATCGGATAATGCAAAAAGCTTTTCTTTCTCTCTGACTAGGTCATTGAAAGGAAATCAGGGGGTCTGGAGAGATGATCCTGGAGAAAAGGACTTGCCTCAAATAAATGAGGACTTGAGTTTGAATGCACAGCACCCACACAAAAATGGCTGGCAGACACTATAGCCCACCTGCAATCCCAGGGCTACAAAAGCAGGGATAGTGAATCACCAAGCCAAGCTAGGTAGTCTAGACAAAGGAGTTACCTTCAGGTTCAACTGAGAGAGCTTGATCAACAAGTACAGCAGAGAGCAGTCAAGGAAGAGACCCAGCACCAACCCCTGGCCTCTACACAGGGGCACATGCATTCACACACACACACACACACACACACACACACACACACACACACTCAAACACACACCTTATACCAGTGGTTCTCAACCTTCCTTATGCTGTGACCCTTTCATACGGTTCCTCATGTTGTCTATCGTGACATGAAGAATATCTGATATGTGACTCCAAGGAGACCACGGCCCATGGATTGAGACCCACTGCCCTATGTGAACCCAAAAGAAAAATAAATGCATATAGAAAAGAAAAGCCACCAGAAAAAAAGTAGTTCTGACTGGAAACTGAGACCATAGCTAGCACTCATTCAACTGATAACATAATAAGAATGGAGGACCTACTAGTCACTGGGCTATGATGCCTGACCTGTCCCATGACTTTCTCTGAATAATTATCAAATAACACTTTCCTGACTTGCTTTTGAAAAGAGAAGAGTCACAGTGAAATTAGAAAAAGTCTCTGGAAGTCATGTAAACACAATTCAAACTCAGTCTGACAACAAAAATCTGTATCCTTTCTATAGTCCTGAAAAGAAACATTCATGTAACCTAAGCCTAGAGTAAACATGAGCTCCAAATTAGGCAGGACTGCAAGTCTATCCTCATTGTCAGCCTGACTGGATTTGGAATCACCAGGAGACACACCCTCTGGCGTATTTTTGTTGTGTGTTTCTGGGGAGGCATAAACCAAAGGAGGAGTCACACTGAAAGGGAGGTCCTGTCCCATAGGGGAGAGTCCTAGATTGAATAAAAAAGGGGAAAAAAGGAGAAAGCCAACTAAGTGCCAGATTGTTCTGCTTTCTGACTGTAGTCCCAATGTCTCCAGTGGCCTCAGAGTCCTGCCAGCACCAGTTCCTGCCATCAAGGCTTCCTACCATGATGGATTGTGCTCCTTCTTAGATCAGGCATGTTGTAAGCTCAAAGAGAAGTAGTTAATCTACCAACTACATATTTATGCATTTCTGGTCTTGTTTGTAGTAGAGACTATAAGTTTGGAAGTGAAGAAGGGGAAAACCTAGCCAGAAATAGTGTACTCACTGAGAAAGTGACTCAAGCCAGTTGTAGCAAAAAGAAAATTTATAAAAAAGAAAAGAAAGGAATGTGTTTGGCTTATAGTTTATTGTCTAAAGCTAGGTTTATAGGATGAATCAGGACCTGGACGATGTCGTCAGCACAGAGTTACTCTGTATCCTTTAGCTCTGATTTCCATAGTGAGAGATACTTTTTAGAGACTCTTATTGTGATAGGTCCTACACAAAGTCCAGCCTGCCAGCCTCTCAAATTCAATTGTAATAGGAAACAACAATAACAATGCAACACATACACATTCACACACACAGACACACACACATTCACACATACACATTCACACACACAAATACACACATTCACACACATTCACACACATACACACACAACTACCAACCATCCAAAACCAAAAATGCTGTCTATCATCTCTCATTGGTCCCAATTCTACATGGGTTCTAAGTGACTACTCTGCAAAGTGATGTTTCTAATTAATTGGCCTTGCCTAAGCCGCATGCTTTGCAACAGGAAATCCTCCTTTGAAACATGTGAACTGTAAGATCATATTGGTGAAATAGAAGTGATGAAAACCAGGATGGGGTGGAAGTGATCTGGAGAGACAGCTCTGCAGTTAGGAGCACGTGCTGCTCTTCCAATGGACCTGAGTGTGATTCCTAGAGTCACCTTGGTACCTCACAGCTTTCAGGTCCAGGATGTCTGATGCCCTCTTCTGGCAACACACACACACACACACACACACACACATAAAAATAAAACAAATCTTTAAAAAAGAATTTTGATTAGAATAATAAGGGATATATTCATATAAATATGTACCATAGCAATATATTAGTTGTCAAATTTCAATGCCTGAAAACTTGTCAAGTAACAATATCAATATCAGAATGTATACACAGTTGCCCGAAGATTTTCAACTATATTCATTTGTATCATTCTTCATGCAGAAGGTTTTATAATGACTTTAAGGTAAGACATTATTTTTTGAAAGACTCATAAAATACCGGAGAGACAATATGTAAAGAAGTTAGAAAAAGAAGGAAAAGCTTAGAAATTGTATTTCTAAGTTCTGGTATCATTGCTCTATTACTAATTCTCCTTCAATGATTTCTTTCTTTTCTGCTTCCAAATTATAAAAAGAGAAAAAAAAAAAAGGATTGTGAAGGGTTGGTAAGATGGAGTAGGCATTGTTGGGTTTCCTTGTAATCCCCCTGCAAGGAGGTTGGAAGCAGGCACTTGCCTGGGGTTTCCTGGGTAGCCTGCTGAGCTTATTAGGCAAGCTCTAGGTCAAGAAGAGATCAAGTCTCAATTGGCATTTGAGGCTCAACAGCCAAGGCTGCCCTCTGCTCTCCTAAGACATGTGCACATACAAGTGCATCTGAACACACTCAAGACCTTACCTGCATGCATAGAAACACAGACACACAGACACAGACACAGACACACACACACCACACACACACACACACACACACACACACACACACACACACACAGGAGCATTGATGAAATACAAACGTAAATTAAGCTATGCTATTATACATAATGATATAAATATAACTGATACACTTATACTTACATAGAGGGACAGTCATAAAAGACAAGGCTATATAATAACTATTGCGCACCTAATTTCTCTGCATAAGAATCAGCATTTATGTAATATAATAACTACTGTAAAGATAAACACAGTGAGGAAATGACTATTATTATTTTCTGTAGATAAGTATATAATCGTGTAGTAATTGATAATTAATAGCTTGGGATAACTTAAAGTCTTGGCGATTTTGGCTCCCCAGGGTGAAGAAGATTCAGAAAATCTGAGAAATGTGGGTTTCTAGGACTGTTTTAAAATAGTGGCTTCGTTTTTTTCAGTATATTAGAACAATGAGTGCATAAACTTAGATAACATTTGCTAAATCTTATTTGAAGGTTTTGTTTCCTCCAGATTTCTCAAGGACTTTTGTCCTGAGGTTTGAGCCTGTCCTCCAGGGCTTTTCTGTGGTCACCTGCTGTGCTTTTGTTTCCTCTCTATTCAGCCTGAATCCAGCCCCTTTCAATAACTAACAATTTCCCCAAGGGAGAGAAAATTCTGGACAACCAAACTTTCATGTTTTCTGTGGTGGATTAGGAAAGAGTACAATACAACATGAAAAACCAAAGTGCAGTGTACCAGTTGGAAAATGTCATTTTTTTTTCTTTTTAATATTAGATGCATTATAACATGAAACAAATCTCTTTTCCATTCCTTGTGTCCATACTATATGTATTAAGAATGTTTAAATTAAAGCTAAGCATTCCTTTTTATGGTTATTATATCTTCGAATATAGCTTGTTTTTATATAACAGAAATGCTTATCCGTTGTACCAGGATGAACTCAGACAAATATAAGTCAATTTAGGAAAAAAAGAAACACTTTACATGGGATTTTTCTGAAAAAGTAAATTATAAAGGGAGGTATTCCAGGCTGGAGAGATGTATCAGTAAGTAAAGTCCCAGAACCTATATAAAAGTGTGCATTGTGGCGCCTTCTGTAAATCCAGCACTGGGCAGCTGAGATAGTGTATTAATTAGAATTTTAAGTGAGGCAATCAAGCAAAAATTCTGTGATCCAGGTTTAGTGACAGACTGTGCCCTCTAATATAAGGCAGGAAGCAATAGAGGAAGACGCCCAAAGTTAATCCCTGACTTTCACAAATGCACACAAAGATGATTTAAGCCTCTGCATGTGTATACACATAAGCATATGCTACATTACACACACACACACACACACACACACACACACAAAACATATGTGACCTCTATCCTGACTTTCTGGTATTTAATTGCTATTTAATGCTACATTCACTAAAACAGGAAGATACAGGGCAAGCATTGAGCAGCACAGCGCCTTTGATTCAAAGTGGACTTGTGTCTCCTGTCACTCTCAAAGTATTCAATTTAGTCTTCTGGTGAGCCCCATTTTCTAACTACTGCTGTGGTAGACTTCCCACTCTGGTGAACTGCAGCCTCCACATCTGACCACACCTGGATTGGTTGTGATGAAGCGTCATGGCTCTTGCTTGCCTTGACATTGGCAGGCTGAAGTGTGTTCTTCATTGCATCTTGGCCTGCCTGTGCTCCCCAAGTTTCAAGAAAGCTAGAGACAGTAGAACATGAATATCTTCCTATCAGCGACTTAGTGTTCTCTCTGGGGGTGACAGTGATCATGGGGAAGAAATGGGAGCAGGGAGGCTGAACAGTTGGGAATACCAGAGATAGGAGTGTAGATTATAACACTCCTATGGGGGTCTGTAAGATACCCTGCCAATCCATCCTAATAGATCTCTCAACCAACTGCTCTCCCTGGTTTATTTTTTGCCTCATCAGTGGAGGAGCCAGCTTAATTTAAAATGCAAGGCGAACAGAGTCACTAGTTTGCTAAATCTGAAATAAAATTCCATTTTCCTTGGAAAAACCAAAGTATGCATAGAAGCTTATGCTAGTCTGTTTGCCAGCACTACCACCAGATTTTACAGTCTTTACTTTCCATACTGTTCTACATGGTCACGGCTCTCAAGTACTCAAGAAACAGCCTCAGTTTATACACATAAGCTGTTTTTCTGTTTAACACACACACACACACACACACACACACACACACTCAGAGAGAGACACTGAGATAGAGACAGAGAGATAGAGACAGAGACAGAGTTGTTTGCTTGGTTCCTTCCTCTCATATGTCATAATCGTTGCTTAGATTTTTCTTCAGTGATGATTTTTTCCAGCCATACTATCTAAAATTGCAGACCATCTGCACGCGTTCCAATGTTCACCATGACAGCACCTTCTTCCTTATTTCTCTCCATGGTTGAACTACTTATAGTATCTGTTTCTGTCAATTCTACGACAAAGTTCACATCTAAGTTCAGTCATTTCAGAAGCAGATTCTGAATTCTGTAAGGAAGTTGCCCTTACTGATGAGACAGTAAGATATGTCAAGGAGTTTTCGATGAAGAGAAAACCAACCAAACAGGACTTGCAAACCCTTCCAGGGTCTTCATGACATTGTCATAGCCAGTCATTTGCTTACTATGAAGAAAAGTAGAAACGCCCAGGCACTTTCACATTCTGATGGAGTAAGTTCAGAGATTCAAATAATCCAAAGGCAGTTCTCCAAAAGGTGACACAGTTAAAGCATTCTGAACAAAACCACTAACCTATACTAGAGAGGCAGGAAATCACAAGAAGAAATAGAAAGGACCGTGGCGGTCCTGAATTGGGTAGAGCAATATGATGTGAAGATGAGAGCAAGATTTTGTTCTTTTGTTTTTCTAACCATCTATTCTTAGGATTGCCTCTAGTTCCTAACAGGAACCAAATATATAGATAAGTAATTGTAATTTGTACCTTCTGGGGTACAGGCATTATAATACTCTGAGAACTCAGCAGACACAGAACTAGACTTTTCACCAAGACAGAAGTATTCTGTCTCTTTCTTTTAGAAGCACCATCTCCCATGCTCAGGTTTATGATGTCAAGATGATCTCTTTCCAAGGCACTCTATCCTAATACACCAACCACACCTCTGAACCCATTCTACCTCATCTCTTCTCTTCTTCCTTGGAACACCAAGGTTAGAAACCTATTATTAGTTAACACTACTAGAAAGTAAACAGTTGGTAATTATCCTTCAGTCTGTCCCTCCTCTACCCACTTTATACACAGTTCTAGTGGAATCTATTTTAAAACGTGACTATGAACAGGGGGAGGGGCCCCATGCCTTTCATCTCGGCACTTGGAAGGCTGAGGTAGGAAGATTATCTTAAGTTCCAGGCTTGTTTGGTCTGCTGAGTCAGATGCTATCTCAAAAGAAACAAACCAACCAGACAAGCAACAAAGATTCTGTAATTTCCCAAAATGTAGATGTTTAAGTATAATTAAAATCTCAATTTTATTCTCTTATTAGTCTGACCTTAGCTCTCCTCTCCATTCTTTCCATCTCTTCAATTTATTCAAGTAAAGATGAACTATTTTTTGCTTCAACCTCTTAAACCTTCTTATCTTTGTATTTTTGCTTCATTTAAGATGCAATATATTCACACTTCCACCAAACAACTCAAAATTACCTCACTAAAGCTGAATCTCAGCGTATTCTGTACGCATCCCCTGTCTTCTAAACTAGCAGTCAGTTTTCCCTTCTGAAGACATGGAGCAGTAAGCAGACCAAGAGATGTTGAAGCCAATGAATGGTCTAAATAAAAACCTAGTCCTGCCATTCACTAATGCATTGATTGTGACCTTAGATAAGTTACTATGTGACTCAATTTTCACACCAGTGAGCAATAAAGAGCCATTTTGACTTTTTTGCATAAATTTATATATTATATTGTGACTATCCTATATAAATGCTTAATTTTTATACTTTTCTTTTAGTTCATCTTCCTTATCTTATCTCATTTTCCTGTAATTCCTAGGTTACTGGGCACAGGATAATCACACCTCAGGTAATGGTAGCAACAAGCAAGAGATAAATCAATTTTCTTAAACCTACTTTTTACTTAGCAACTTTTTGTTTGTTTGTTTCATTGAGTGTACTCCATTCTTCGTTGCCATTTAAAAAAATATATTTTAGTTTTACTTATATGTGTGTATATATGTAACATGTTTGTGTATGACCATGTATGTTCCAGTGCCCACTGAGGCCAGAAGAGTGTGAGGCCGGATTCCCAGGAGTTGGAGTTACAGGCAGCTGTGAGCTTCCAGAAAAGGATGCTGAGACCCAAACTTAAGTCCTTTGGAAGAAAAGCAAGTGTTCTTCACTACTGAGCCATCTCTACAGCCTAATGCTTGTTAGAGTAAATGAGGGATCTTCTAGGTGTCTGATGTTTTGGTGTTTTATTTATAAGTTCTGTATGAATAACTGGGTACACCTATGCGACCTCTCTAGTTGTAACTTTCCAACATTTCCTGATGCACGGTCCTCAATCTACAGTCAGACTAGGCTTTTCACTTCTCCTCCTCAACCCACCCCAGTACTCTTCTCTCAAAGCCTCACTAACTCCCGCTCTCCACACACACTCACTCATACTTGCTGGGCATTTCTTTCTGATTATGTATTATTTCACTGGTAAGCAGAGGTTTGTACTCATTTAACATTTTAAAAGCTTATAATTGTCCAATTGCTTTAGATGGTTTTGTTAAATTAGATCTTCATTCTCTAAATTTATATTTCACCTAAAGTAGAAAACTTGCTCAGTATTAACCTCTTGATTCTCCTCTTTGAAAGCAGATTTCTGTGTTTTAATTCAGTCCCCAAACTATTTTTGTTCAATTGCAACAGACATATCCCCTTCCATCTGTCACCTCCATCAAAGACTCCAACCCCTCTCCACTGTCATCCATAAGATGACACCCATAACTACAAAGTTCTGCCATGGATTAAAAAGCCACTTGTCTAGTTTTCTGTTCTATCTACCTTTACTTTATACTTCAGACATGATAACTAAGGTTTTCTAAGCTTGCTTTCTGACTTCCTGGTATCAGCATATGTGATTTTCATCACCTGAAATTCAATACATCCAGTTCAACCTGACATTAGAAGCTTTAAGCATCAAATGTTATATCTCCTATGAACATTTTCACAACTTTCCAAATGAACATACCCCTTCATTTCTTCAAGCTCCAAGAAACTTGGTAATTGAGAACGACTTGAATAAATGGAGGTAATTGCCTGGTATACCTAAGGGGAGGCATTTCTGTATTCTGCCTTGTAACTCTTGTAGTACACAAAGCAAGGACTTACATACAGTGAACATTCAAAGAAATAATCGAATAGCAGGAGATTTCAGAGACTCTGCTATGAACACATTGTAAGAGATTTTGTATACAACAGGCAGTTGTGACTCTGAGGTCAGATCTAAGCCTAACATTCATGAATAGAATTATTGAAAAAAATAATGAATAATATTAATGAATAAATTTTTTTCATTACCTTAAAATAAATGAAAGACCATTGTACCTTACAAATGATAGCATCCGCCTTGATTTGAAAACACTCAAAAAACCAAAAAAAGAAAAAAACATAGAAGAAAAAGAAAAAAAAAGAAAAGAAAACACAAAACAAAACCCAGAGCCTTCTTCTATTTGCCTCTCAGTGGAAAATGAAACCCTGTCATAACCAATCAGAAGCACCAAGCATTGCAGTTAAGTAAGGAGGGACCTTCTATCAGGACCCATCAGCTGTATTTGAAAAAGTATTTCCTTTGATTTGCACCCATGCTCTCTTACAAAGCCCCCAAATCACCTCTAGTTGGAGGTATCTGACTGAAGAATTGATGTTTTCCCAAACCATAAAATTATGTTATTCTTTCGGTTTATTTTGTAGTAAATATAACAAACCACTCTTAAGGGTAGAGCCCATTCCCAGCAGTAGATGTCAAACATGAAAATAACTTAAGGACATCTTTGGAGTTTCTTAGTATCGTAATGTTAAGTAAGGCGATATATATATATATATATATATATATTCTCTTTATATAATCAGATCTTTGTTTTGGGTTTTTATAGGATTCCTGTGTGTGCCAACTTGTGTATGTCTGCATCTATCTGATTTTCTTGTGGTTTTTGTTTGGCCCCCTTTCTTGTTTGGTTGTCATTTTCTGATTTATGTTTTATTTATCTTATTTTATTTTATTCCTTAGGAACTTGTTTGTTTTCTAAAAATAGAGACATAAAGGGTGTGGATCTGGATGGGAGGGAGGATCTAGGAGGAGTATAGGAAGGAGAAACTGTAATCAGAATATATTCTA
>JADRCH010000029.1:11099150-11145806 GCA_019843965.1 Rhynchomys soricoides
AGTATAGGAAGGAGAGACTGTAATCAGAATATATTCTAGGAGGAGTAAAGGAAGGAGAGACTGTAATCAGAATATATTCTAGGAGGAGTATAGGAAGGAGGGACTGTAATCAGAACATATTCTATGAAAAGAGAAAGTAAATATAGGTAATAATGGTTAAATAGGGAGACTTGCACAAAACAAAATGAATATTTTAAAATATTCAACAATTCTCAACTTATTGAAATAAATAAGATACTATCATTCAGATGCTTGACTATTAAGTATTTAGTTATAATATATATAAACTATATTTATATATACTCAATTATTTTATATACAATATATAATAAATATATATTCACAATTATTTTTTAACTTCTAGATTCTATAATTTATGAGCAATTTGACTTTTACTAGATAAAAAATGAAAATACAATAATTGCTAAGATCATTTGTGCAATGTCTGGATAGCATCTAAGTCAAATTCTAATGTGATGGCAGCACACATCATCCTTCTGATCAGTGGAGAACCTGTATGTCCACTTCCACTTCCAAAGTTGACAACTTAGTGAGGAGACTCTAGTCCCTAGTGACTTGTGCATCCTTGAGCACCATATGGGGTCTTCATTAATATATGGCATTGAATTAAAAATGAACTCAAACTTGCATTTGTGTAGCTAGATCTAAAGGTGTCAGAGGAGAAAACAAAGTACACAACTATTTCATGAGAAAATGTGGTTGGCTCCATTTTTAAAAAGTCCATTAAAAGTAAAATTATATATGAACATTTTAAACTGCAGTGTGAAAAGCATCCAAGAGCAACATCATGACGTCATCTTACATCTTTTTAACCATCTAGAACCAAATAATTTTTTTACTCTGTTGACTAATATAAGTATATATTTTCAGTGAATATACCAAAGTTAAGGATTTTGGAGATGCTGCCTCTTAGTTCAGGGTGTTGTGTCTCTCCAAACTTTGGCCTGCCTCCTTTTGCAGATGTTGCTTTTGTCTGCAGAAGGCTCAGGTGTGCTTTTCCCACTCATTTCCCAGCTGTGCCTGGACAACCTTCCACCCAGAAGGTCTTGGTTTATTTTCTACTATTTAGTTGAACCATGTCTCTGTATAACAGCAATAACTTTCAATGCAGATACAAGTGTTTTCATCTTCCTTCTGATGTTTTCTGGTTGTGGGTCTTTGATGAAGGTACTTGAGTTAATTTCAGGGTTCAAGGAGATAGATGATGCACATAAAATACCAGGTGCTATGAATATTCATTTACCCCCTGTACATCTCAAGGTTTTACACGTGGCATTGTGCTGAGCATCTGAATAAAATTAAATGTAAAACAACTTATATATTTTCAGTATTAATAATTCAGTTAATCATCCAACAGCTTCTATTTATTATACTTTAATAATTTATTTGTTGGCTCCAGATGCAGGGACTGAGGAAAAGCCAAGAGGTAAGAGCCTGCCTGCTTCCACCTGTGGCCAGAGACCCCTGCCTGGGCCACCAGGCCTCCATAGACAAACAGCACAGGGAGAAAATGACCCGCCCACTTGTATGGAGGAGCCAGCTGAAGGAGGGCTACAGACACAGTGTCTGAAGAACAGCCTGGAGAGAGAACTGGTCTCACAGGAATATTGACATCTGGGCTTGAAGGAAAGACAAGCCACAGTCAGAGAGAGAAAGACCAGCTAACACCAGAGATAACCAGAAAGCGAAAAGTAAGGGCAAGAACACAAGGAACAGAAACCAAGACTACTTGGCTTCATCAGAAACCAGCTCTCCCACCACTGCCAGCCCTGGATACCCCAACACACCAGAAAAGGAAGACTCAGACTTAAAATCCCTTATCAAGAGGATGATAGAAGATTTTAAGAAGGAAATAAATAACTCCCTTAAAGAAATACAAGAGAACACAGGTAAACAACTGGAAGTCCTTAAAGAGGACACACAAAAATCACTTGAAGAATTACAGGAAAACACAATCAAACAGGCAGAATTACAGGAAAACACAATAAAAAAAATGAACAAAACCATTCAGGAATTAAAAACAGAAATAGAAACAATAAAGAAATCACAAAGGGAGACAACCCTGGAGTTAGAGAACATAGGAAAGAAATCAAGAGTCACAGATGCAAGCATCACCAACAGAATGCAAGAAATGGAAGAGAGAATACCAGGTGATGAAGATACCATAGAAAACATGGACACAACAGTCAAAGAAAACACAAAATCCAAAAAGCTCCTAACCCAACACATCCAAGATATCCAGGATGCAATGAGAAGACAGAACCTGAGGATAATAGGTATAGAAGAGAGTGAAGACTCCCAACTTAAAGGACCAGTAAGTATCTTCAACAAGATTATAGAAGAAAACTTCCCTAACCTAAAGAAAGAGATGAACATAAATATACAAGAAGCCTACAGAACACCAAATAGACTGGACCAGAAAAGAAATTCCTCCTGTCACATTATAGTCAAAACACCAAATACACAAAACAAGGAAAGAATATTAAAAGCAGTAAGGGAAAAAGGGCAAGTAACATATAAAGGCAGACCTATCAGAATTACACCAGACTTCTCAGCAGAGACTATGAAAGCTAGAAGATCCTGGGCAGATCTCATACAGACTCTAAAAGAACACAAATGCCAGTCCAGGCTGCTATACCCAGCAAAACTCTCAATAATCATAGAGGGTGAAACCAAAATATTCTATGACAAATCCAAATTTGCACAGTATGTTTCCACAAACCCAGCCCTACAAAGAATAATACATGGAAAACGCCAACTCAAGGAGGGAAACTACACTCACAAAAATGTACGAAAGTAATCTTTCAACAAACTCAAAAGAAGATAGCCACACAAGCAGTATAAACATCAAAAATAACAGGAAATAATAATCACTATTCTTTAATATCTCTTAACATAAATGGTCTCAACTCCCCAATAAAACGACATAGACTGACAGACTGGATCCATAAACAGGACCCAGCATTTTGCTGCATCCAGGAAATGCACCTCCATGTTAAAGAACTATACAAAGCATCAACAAAACCAAGAGCTGGTTCTTTGAGAAAATCAACAAGATAGATAGACCCTTAGCCAGACTAACCAGAGGGCATAGAGACAGTATACAAATTAACAAAATTAGAAATGAAAACGGAGATATAACAACAGACTCCGAGGAAATTTAAAAAATCATCAGATCCTACCACAAAAGCCTATATGCAACAAAATTGGAAAATCAGGAGGAAATGGACAAGTTTCTATATAGATACCAATTACCAAAGTTAAATCAGGATCAGATAAACCATCTAAACAGTCCTGTAACCTCTAAAGAAATAGAAGCAGTCATTAATAGTCTCCCAACCAAAAAAAGCCCAGGACCAGATGGGTTCAGTGCAGCATTCTATCAGACCTTCAAAGAAGACCTAATACCAATACTCTTCAGTCCATTCCACATAATAGAAACGGAAGGAACACTACCCAATTCATTCTATGAGGCCACAGTTAGACTGATACCAAAGCCCCACAAAGACCCAACAATAAAAGACCCAACAATAAAGATAGTTCTTTTAGTATCCACTTGGTTGATTTCAGTCCTTAATTTGATTATTTCCTGCTTTCTACTCCTCTTGGGTGTATTAGCTTCTTTTTGTTCTAGAACTTTCAGATGTTCTGTTAAGCTGTTAGTGTATGCTCTCTCCAGTTTCTTTTTGGAGGCATTCAGAGCTATGAGTTTTCCTCTTAACACTGCTTTCATTGTGTCCCATAGGTTTGGGTAATTTGTAGTTTCATTTTCATTAAACCAATTTCCCTTATGAATATCAATGCAAAAATACTCAATAAAATTCCTGCAAACCGAATCCAAGAACACATCACAACGATCATTCACCATGATCAAGTAGGCTTCATCCCAGGGATTCAGGGATGGTTCAATACCCAGAAATCCATCAATGTAATCCACTACATAAACAAACTCAAAGAAAAAAACCACATGGTCATTTCGTTAGATGCTGAAAAAGCATTTGACAAAATTCAACATCCCTTCATGATAAAAGTCTTGGAAAGATCAGGAATTCAAGGAGCATACCTAAACATAGTAAGAGCAATATACAGCAAACTAGTGGCCAACATCAAACTAAATGGAGAGAAACTCAAAGCAATCCCACAAAAATCAGGGACTAGGCAAGGCTGCCCTCTCTATCCCTATCTATTCAATATAGTACTGGAAGTTGTAGCTAGAGCAATTAGAGAACAAAAGGAGGTCAAAGGGATACAAATTGGAAAGGAAGAAATCAAAATATCACTATTTGCAGATGATATGATGTTATATTTAAGTGACCCAAAAAACTCCACCAGAGATCTACTACAGCTGATAAACAACTTCAGCAAAGTAGCTGGACACAAAATTAACTCAAGTAAATCACTAGCTTTCCTATACTCAAAGGATAAACAGGCTGAGAAAGAAATTAAGGAAATAACACCCTTCACAATTGTCACAAAAAATATAAAATATCTTGGTGTGACTCTAACCAAACAAGTGAAAGATCTGTATGACAAGAACTTCAAGTCTCTGAAGAAAGAAATCAAAGAAGACCTCAGAAGATGGAAAGATCTCCCATGCTCGTGGATCAGCAGGATTAATAAAAATTGTTGAAAGCAATCTGCAGATTCAATGCAGTCCCCATCAAAATTCCAACTCAATTCTTCATAGACTTAGAAAGAACAATTTTCAAATTCCTTTGGAATAACAAAAAACCCAGGATAGCAAAAACTATTCTCAACAATAAAAGGACTTCTGGAGGAATCAGCCTCCCTGACTTCAAGCTGTACTACAGAGCAGTAGTGATAAAAACTGCATGGTATTGGTATAGTGACAGGCAGGTAGATCAATGGAATAGAATTGAAGACCCAGAAATGAACCCACACACTTATGGTCACTTGATCTTCGACAAAGGAGCTAAAATCATACTGTGGAAAAAAGACAGCATCTTCAACAAATGGTGCTGGTTCAACTGGCAGTCTACATGTAGAAGATTGAGAATTGATCCATTCCTATCTCCCTGTACAAAGCTCGAGTCCAAGTGGATCAAGGCCCTCCCACATCAATCCATATACACTGAATCTAATAGAAGAGCAAGTGGGGAAGAGTCTCGAACACATGGGCTTGAACAGAACACTAATGGCTTGTGCTCTAAGATCAAGAATCGACAGATGGGACCTCATAAAATTACAAAGCTTCTGTAAGGCAAAGGACACTGTAAATAGGACAAAACGGCAACCTACAGATTGGGGAAAGATCTTTACCAATCCTACATCCGATAGAGGGCTAATATCCAAGGTATACAAAGAACTCAAGAAATTAGACTCCAGAGATTCAAATAACCCTATGAAAAAATGCGGAAGAGAGCTAAACAGAGAATTCTCAACTGAGGAAACTCGAATGGCCAAGAAGCACCTAAAGAAATGTTCAACATCCTTAGTCATTAGGGAAATGCAAATCAAAACAACCCTGAGATTTCACCTCACACCAGTCAGAATGGCTAAGATCAAAAACTCAGGTGACAGCAGATGTTGGCAAGGATGTGGAGAAAGAGGAACACTCCACCATTGCTGGTGGGAATGCAAGTTGATACAACCTCTCTGGAAATCTGTGGCGGACCCTCAGAAAAATGAACATAATACTACCTGAGGACCCAGCTATTCCACTCCTGGGCATATACCCAGAAGATGCCCCAACATGTAATAAAAACACATGTTCCACTATGTTCATAGCAGCCATATTTATAATAGCCAGAAGCTGGAAACAACCCAGATGTCCCTCCACAAAGGAATGTATACAGAAAATGTGGTACATTTACACAATGGAATTCTACTCAGCTATTAAAAACAATGACTTCATGAAATTCTCAGGCAAATGGATGGATCTTGAAAATATCATCCTGAGCGAGATAACACAGTCACAAAAGAATGAACATGGTATGTACTCACTGTTAAGTGGTTACTAGCCCAAAAGTTTGAAATACCCAAGAGTTACTTCGCAGCAACAGTAGGGCTGAGTGTGAGGTCCCAGATGGAGGACTTGGAGAAAGGACTGAAGGAGCTGAGGGAGTGTGCAGCCCCAGGGAGGTAGCAACAGTGGCAACTGGCCTGACCCCCACCCCAGATACTCCAGGAGACTGATCCACCAACACATGGAAGAATACACATAGAGGGACCCATGGTGCTGGCCACAAATGCAGCAGAGGAGGGTCTTGTTATCCATCAGGGGGAGGAGAGGCCCTTGGGCCTGAGGGTGTTAGATCCCCCAGTATAGGAGAATGACAAGGAGGAAAGACGAGAGTGGGTGGGTGGTTGAGTTGGAGAATATCCCCATAGTGGCAGGGGGAGGGTAGACAGAATTGGGAGGTTCCAAAGGGGAGATCTGGAAAAGAGGAAACATTTGAAATGTAAATAAAATATGAAAAAAATATTTTATTTGTTGTCGGTGGGGATCCTACCCAGGCTTCCTGTAAACCAAACAACAAAAATTTTAAGTGTCTACAGAGGATCATAATTCTCCCAACTACTTTGGCTCAACAATAGCCCAACCATTGAGCTAACCACTCAAAATCCTGTCCTTGTGGGGCTTGTATTCTATCTAACTTAATTAAGAGGTATAGGTAATGCATAGGTAAATATAGAACACAGCAGTTGATGATAATTGCTTTAGAAAAAAATAGTACAGGATAAGAGAGCAATCCCATAGTGAGGCGGGAGAAGGCAGGTTGCAATTTTAAGTAGTGTGATCAGGAAGTTTCTTGCTGAAGAATTGTGGCTTACGGAGAGAGGTAAAGAACCTAGCTCTGTTGTGAGTCTTCCTAGAAGACAGGGCTCCAGGCAGCGTGAACGAGTTATGAACTTATGAAAATGTGTTCATAGTTGGAAAGGCCTGAACGAAGGCAAATAGCACCAAGCAAATGGAATGACAACACAAAGTAATAACACATGAAACAGGAAGCTGAAAGTAGAACAGGTAGCCGTGACAGCAAGAGCAATAGAAGATGCTGCCAACCTCGGGAAGGCCTGCCATCTGGTTTCACAGCACTTTCACCAGTGACATCTGTGACATAAATGTCAAGATCAGAGTCCAAGCCGGACCCTGAGAACCAGTAATCAAAGCACGAATAAAGGAAATATCACTGCCATTCAGCATCCCCAGCTTTAACTTAAGCATAGGAGATGCTGATGCAGGATAGCCTCTCCCAGGGCTACAGGGAAAAAATCCGAACCTACATGGCTGCCTGGGCCAGCATCCAGGACTGGCTTTGCAGATATAGGGAACACAGCAGCCACATTTAGCCTAGAAATAGCATTCATTGGAAACACAAACAAAGTGTTGCCTTCCCTTAACACGGTCAACATCTTAGAGCCGAGAAGGGATACTATTTTTAACCTTGATGCAGCTTTCAGAATAGACGATAGCAACAACAGAAGCTCTACTTGCTACAAAACAGGTACTGACACACAGCTTGTTTGCTTGCTTTCTGGATTGAAAAGGATGTAGACCATGTCCAGGATGTCTTATCTATTTCATGTGTTGGCAGGTACCCTCACACACACCTTCCTTCAGTCTTCTGCCACAAAACTGGCTGGGAATTCAACTACATAGTACAGGTTGACCTAAAACTCACTGCAATCCTGCCTCAGCTCCTCAAAGGTTATGGCGACAGGCACAGGCCATCATGCTTGGCATGTTTACATTTTGTTTCTTCTGCCTTTTCCTAGCTTAAGAATTAACTTTGGTCTCTGTTAGCTCCATAAGGCTGCTGTTGGAATAAATCAGATTATTGGAAGAAGAACAATCGTTTGAAGAACAAAGCATTTGAGAATTAATTTTTTCTCCACCCCCTAATGTTATTAGAGTTCAGGTTTTGCCCCTAGCAATGAATGGAGGGTATCGAAAAACAAAACTCATCTTCCGCATCCGATAGTTAAATTTCAGATTGACTTCCACATACTCGAAGTTTTAAAATGTGGTTAGAATAACGAAGTTGTTTTAAATATCATCTGTACCTAGGTTCACATATTTAGTGACACCTTGTTAGATCTACAAATTCCCACCTAAATTTATAGTTGATATCTTAAAAGGAAGAAAGAAAGAAAAAAAAAAGCACGCTGGAGAAAGGAAAAGGGCAAGAGCCCCAGAAAAACATCCTTCTGTCTCCAGAAAGCGACCTTTGGCTTTCTGCAAATTTATTAACAGGCTCACACTCCTAAATGACATTTCTCATTTGTTTTTCTACTCTCAGCCAAGTAAAATATACTGAAATAACTAAAAGCTAGAACTGATACGTAAAAGCAAAGGCCTTTTCATCTGGAAATTACCAAAGAGCAAAGGATGACTCACAACTTTTTGAAAAGTTCAACTCATGATCACAAACTGCAAATCAATTTCCTTTTGGTTTCTCATAAAAAAAGAGACAGGGAGGGAAATGGTTTGATTTCTATAAAAAAAAAAAAATATTTTTTCCGAATAGAAGACTTTTTAAGTTAGAGTTTACAATACATTTGGAATTAGAGCCATCCCTTTCTTTATGTTCTTACACAGTTTTTCTTCTATGGGCACAGGAGTCATTGCTGATGAAAAGATGGAGCCCCAGTAGATCATGTAGTTGGGTTTTAAATAGTCATTATGGGTTAAACTAGAAGCGGATGGCTTTGTCTCATCTCTCCTGACAGATCTCAGAGGATTTTGGGGCTTCCTATTCAATGCTGCGATTACCATCTGACTTTTTCTTTCGTTGTGATCTCTGTTAATATTAATGCTTTCTAGATTGTTAGAACAAATATTTCAGTAGATCAAAATAGTGGCATTTTTACACCATGCTATGGGGATTTCCAGGGAAATCCTGATCAAAGTTTTATTTTTCACTCTGTTTGCATTTACCTATTAGTTCAGTCAAGACACCCTGACTTCATTATGTGCTATAAGATGGAGGCATGAGCTAGTATGGGTATCTTTCCTTTATTCCTTAGTCTTCTGTGTGCTTTTTCTGATTATATTTTCCTCATACATTCTGAAAAGAATAAAAAGATAATTTGTTTACACACAATGTTTCTGACATAATGTTGACTAAAGGATTTAGCATGCATATATATATGTATATATATATATACATATATATATATATATATATAGTGTTTTAGTTCTCATTCAGTACAGAATGTTTTTAAGTCTTACTTTCTTGTTTAATTTATGGATTGCTTATTTTTTAATACATGTACTGCTTAGTTTAAAAAAACCAGACTTTTTATGTATATTATCACTCTTGGCCTATAATTTAATTTATTATAGTCAAATAACCTTTGAAATAGATCAGAACTTATATTATAGGTAGGATTTGATCTGTGGTAATGGTTCTACTGAAGAGAATTTGAATGGATAATGAAATAAGGCACATATACATAATGGAAGTATATTCAACTCTGTAAAGAAAAAATAAGGTTTTCAGGTAAATGGATGGAAGTAGAAAATATTATACTCAATGAAGTAGCTCTGACCTAGGAAGATAAATGTCACATGTTCTCTCTTATTTGTGGACTCTAGCTCCAAATCTTTACATGTGAGTATATAAACTGGAGTAACCATAGAAACTAGGAAAGTAAAAATGTATCATTGTGAGTCAGGGAGAAAGAATTCTGGAGAGGGGAGTAGTCGGACACAGGTGCTATGAAGGAGAACATGGGAAAAACTGAAGGAGGAAGTTTAATTGGGAAGGGGGAAGGAGGGAATGAGGAGGGCATAGGGAGGGGTAGGGAGGGCAATACAGAGGGTAAGGAAGAAGGAATAAATAACATGAGGGATGTTTGAAAAATCCATAGGAAAACATAGTATTTTATATTTGCTTACATACACACCCATACACACATACAAACACACAAGGGGCTCGATAGCTGTGCGACTTGGAGAGCCAGTTCAGAGCAAGAGTGAGGTCAAGACATGTCCTCACCTGAAAAATCTCATCCTGAGACTAGCAGGTATAGGACTATTTTCCTCCTTGCTCTGGGCCTGTATGTCCAGGTACACCACATAGCCTGTATGACTGCCACCTCTGCCATCCTGGAGGTAGTCGTGTAACCTGGTGGCCAAATTACAGGATTAACTTTCTCTTTCCCTATAAGGACATGTTCAGTATGCACCTGTAATTCCTCTTCATACAAATGAAGCATTCTCAGCACCTTGGCACCAGCCAGTAAGGTACACTCACCCTGAAAACCTCTACCCACTCCTCAAGGTTAATATAGCCCTTGTTAAAAGAAAGCCCCCGATAAAAGAAAACTGGCTCGCTGAAAACCATCTCAGAGAAGGCTATTTCTCCCAACACTCACCTCAGACCAAGATCTATGTAACCTACCAGCCAGGCTAAGTTTCATTCCTTCCAGTTCAGCCCTGTGTGCAGTGGTACCTGGATACCCAAAGAACAGAAGCAGACCCAGGCCAGCACACACACACACAGACACAATGAAGTGATTTCACTTCAGGTGATAGCTATCCCTGCAAGAGCCATAGACTAACAAAACCCTAGTGTCCTCCATAGGAAACCTCCCTCTGAGTTGTTGCCCAAGAGAGTCCAATAGATTCCCAAAATGATATAGGCGATCACCATTGTCTTTTGTTGCTTCTCAGAATTGAAGGTAAGACACTACTGCTGAAGACGCTGCATGCTTTAGCCACAGGACCTGGAGGAATCCAACTGGAACTGACCCTACCTAAGAACTAGTTCTCATGATATTTGGTGATATGCAAGCTACTAAGGGCAAAAAAAGCAATCAGTGTTCCTACCCAGCTGTAAAGCCTATGAAACACAATGACTAAGATGATATGATGTCTCCCAGGGTACAATAATGGATCCTTGTCCATTTGGGATAATCATAATCACATAATTGGACCTCATGTCCCTCAATAGGATGGAATCCATGCCAACTACTGAGCCATCCTGCCATGGCTGGTGAGGCCACAGTGCCTAGAAGAGAACCAGCTGCTGCTACTTCCCTACACCAGTGTAATTCCTAAATCCAATCTGTATATTCTTTTATTTACAGAAAGTATGACTCTCACTTCTCCTCAAAGAAACTTTTTTGCAGCAGAAATTACAGAAACGTACAACTAATCAAAATGTAGAGAACAGCTAACCCTAGAATGGCCAATCCCCATTGCAACCCTGAACTACTAAGGCTCAGAGACCGTTGAGAAGGAGGGGATGGAAAGATTGTAGTCCCAGAGGACTAGGATGTTTCCTTTAGTGTCTTCTGTATAAAAAGGTAAATATGTACACAATAAATGTTAACCAAATGTTGCTTAAACAAAACATACTCAATGACAACATCAGGTGACATGCCAGCATTGATGGGGGAAATCTCATAAACCCAACTCCTAGAAGACAAGCTACAGAAAATTGACGTTTGACAGAGGGAGCAGGATCAGTTTTCTCCAGGCACAAGTTATCTAGTAGGTTATCTAATCCCAAGTGGTAAGTCCAAACACATACACATGTAGGCAACACTAAATAGACTTGGTAGGCCATATTTATACATACATATATCCATAATAATAAACAAACAAAAAAGATCATAGATTTGAGGTGTTACAAGGACCCAGGAGGTATTAGAGTGAGGGAGAAGACTGAACATGAAGAAGATACAGTACTGATGCATAAAATTCTCCAAAAATAAAAATATTAAAATTATATAAATATCATGGGAATAACCAACTATTTTCTGATAGGATCTAAGGTACAGTCCACTAGACAGAATCAATACCTAACATCATTATTGGGCTAAATTCTATTGTTAGAAAGATCGTAGGGCTTTCTAGGAAAACAAATAATAAAAATTGTTCTTAAAGTGATATAATATTAACCTGACTCTTAAGGACTTATCATTATACTTGTAGATAATTGCATCTTGCGTCTTCGATAGAGAAGCTGTTATTTGCAGTAGATGGTGATTGGTACATAGACCCTCAACTGGACAAAGTGCAGAGAATAAAAGCCTTAAGTAAGTGGGTAGGTAACCATATGGAAACATTGTCTTATGGACACATCAGGGCAGCTACATCTGTGAATTTGAAGCAGTTAAAATAGCATACATAAGACCTGTACATGCTTAAGCCAGACCAAATTCCAGAGGGGGGATGTGGGCATGAAATTCCTCCACTACTGATAACTGATACCTATTGAAAATGGCAGAGTTGGTTTTCTTTAAGGGTGTAGGCCCTGGTAAGTCAATGAGTCTTCAGTGGAAAGGAACACAACCAAAAATATATTGGTAGCACAAATCGGTCTTTATGGGTTAAAGAAAAAAGATACTAGTTGGGAAAGAGAAGTCATGGAATAAAAAATGATCAGACACATTGTACAAAATTCCAAAAGAGCCGGGAAGTGGTGGCGCTCGCCTTTAATCCTAGCACTCGGGAGGCAGAGGCAGGCGGATTTCTGAGTTCGAGACCAGCCTGGTCTACAGAGTGAGTTCCAGGACAGCCAGGGCTACAGAGAAACCCAGTCTCGAAAAACCAAAAAAAAAAAAAAAGTTTCCAAAAGAACCAATAAACCTAAATTTTATAAAATTGAACAAAACCAATATTAGGAAAAAGGAAAGAATATCTTGAACTTTTGAGGTATAAATAAATGTCATTTTCATTTATTTTTTATAATTGGTAATGTTATTCACTTTTTCTATTTTTAATTGCTTTTTGTCTTCTTGTCTTATCAGTTCCTAATAGAGAATAACTGACATAATCCCAGCACTTGTGAAGCAAAGCACCTCAAATTCAAGGTCAGCACAGTCTACATAGTGAGTTCTAAGCCAGTCAGGCAAACATAGTGAGGTCCTTTCTCAAAAACAATTTTAACAAAAGGAGATTGGTCTATTTATGCTGCGATTTTAGACTATTGTTTTTAAAATATTGTAAAATCATTGGTTGTTAAAAAAAATTGCCTACTTGGGGATTGAGAAGGTGTCTCAGGGAAGAAAGTGCCATGCAAGTGTGAGGACTGAGTGCAAACCCCCAGATAAATATAGATGGTCATGGTAGCATGCATGAACAATTGCATTGTTTCTGTGGTAAGAACGAAGAGGGAGGCAGGGGAATCCCTAAAATCTCTGGGGCCAAAGACTGGGTTTACACAGCAAATAACAACAAAAGAGACTCAAACAAGAGAGAAGATAAAGGCTATCTGCCATTGTCTTCTCACCTCCATGTGTATGCTGTGACACCTGTGCATTCACAGCCACACACATGAACATATCCACACCCACACACACACAATTGAGTGCACACACCCACATCATTAGACATACACCATCATATATACACATGGATGCACAAACAAATTGATTGTTTCTTCTCTATACAGCGACTATTTTTGTATAAGTATCTTCTGGCAGAAATATACAATATTTGTTATTAATAAAATCCTATCATTTTTGCTTAGTGTTTGCATTCTTTATCTTTTGCTACTTAACTTTCAAACTGTGCATGTTGTTTTATTTTAAATACATGTCTTTTAAAAAAAGCATACCCCTAGAACTTGATCTTCCAAGTCTGACAATCACAAGAATAATGAAGTGTGCACTTCCTAAAACACCAGGCAAAAATGACCATTCTAGCCTTCTAAATATTTTTTAAAATATTTTAATAATAACTCAAACCCCAAACAGCACAAATTCTATCAACAGGTAAAATATTAAAAAGTACAATACTACTTGATAATAAAAATTTACGAACTAGTTATATATGCAAGAAATGTTTAACTCTAAACAATATTATAAGGAGTTAAGAGAAACCTAGAAAAAAAGAGTGTGCCATGGCACCATTCATATGTTTTTAAGAAGAAAACATATGCTTTTGTGGCAGAGGCCAGTACAATGTTGTGTCAGGGAGCAGAAGGGCTTCATGGTGTGATGCAAGGCCATTTATTTTAATTGGGATTGTGCTCAGGCAGTGGAATACAATGATCAGATTCAAGTTAACAGGTATCCAAAAAAAAAGCCTATTTTTATTTATTGTAATTGTATTTCAGTGAAAGAAAACATGACCTCAAGATCCACTACCTTTGTCTATTTCCTGTTTTCCAATTACCTCTGTGGACGGCTAAGCCAGCCCAAGTAGTCTGAGGCCGCTAGCAATCTGTTCCTCTCTCCTGCTGACCCCCTTTCTATAAGCACAAGGCACCTCTCAGGTACCTTCCTTTGCTGTCTCCATGTGACCAGTAGGAACACAGCAATCCTCTCTGATACAGATTTATGTTTAACAGGAAGTAGCACGTAGTTGTGTCTTGAAGATAATTAACTTTCAAATAAACACAAGTTGGTTCTAACATACCATCTACCTCCACCCAAAACCTAGATAATTAAGGTTGGGGTGTCTCAGTGGTAAGACAATTCTTGCCTTACGTGTGGGAGATACTAGGTTTGATCTCCTCATTAAAATAAAAGGTAATAAAGGAACTAGAGAGTAACCCATCTGTGAATGAGGTAGTCACAAGAACCATACAAAGGACAATGACATCAAGTCCAGTAAGGACAAAAACAGAACAGAAAACTGCAAAACAAGGCTGTCTACAATTTGTTAGTGGCAAAACCATTAAGGCTTAATGACTTTCAAAATTTTACAAAATTGACAGCTGCATTATGTAACTTACTTTATGTATCGGCATGATTTTATACACAGCATTTTATTTACTATTTACTGTTTACTTTAGTTCTGAGAGGGAAATCAAGGAAGGATATATAACATCATTGTTTTTTTTTAGATGAAGAACCTGATGTTTTGGTCAAATATGTCACTGCCATAGCAAGAGTATCTTTTATATTTTGTTCCCTGTCAATAGCACAAAAAGGACCTATAGCTATATTGCTTCCTGTCTTACAAAGGTTTTAGGCATTGAGAGATGTGATAGGTAATCTAGATCATCAATTTGATAAGATTTAGATGGACTATGAGTCAAACCACTGGTCATGGCTGTGAAGGAGTTTCTATTGTGTTAATTGAGTGTTTAAAGTCATAATGAATTTGGGTGATACCATTCCATCAGCTGAGGTCCTAGACATAACAAAAAGACAAAAAAGAGCTGAGCATCCTCATATATCTGTCTCCTTCCCAATTATGGATCCAATGGGACCAACTGCCTCAAACTCCTGCTGCTAGGCTTACCTCACATTGATAAGTCATGAGCCAACATAAACTTTTCTTTCTTTAAGTTGTATTAGTCATATTTTTCCCTGAGCAATAAAAGAGGAAATTAATACAAAGCTACTCCCATGGATTCCTGGCTGGGGTGGCCCTTATGCTGGCCTGTCAACGCTGGCCTAGGTAAGAGAACATTGTGGTAGAAAGAAAATTATGCTCTCAGCAGGATCTGGCTCTGGACCTATAGGAAAAGAGACATATGGGGATGCTAGATTAGTTGGATCGGGGTCGAGGTTCAAGTTGCAGATTTAGTCAGGAAAGAATATAGTGTAGTGGAGAGATAGGATGTGAAAGGTCACTGATGATTTGATGAAGCTTTTAAGGAAGTGAAATAATAAGCATGTACCACAGAACACCTGAGCTATTATAATGTTTTTATTACATGGATATTTATGATATTATGATATTACAGTGCATTTATGACTATGATCAGTGGCGAATGGCCCACAAAGAGGGGAAGCAATAAGATTAGCCAAACTTGTTCAGGAGGTTTTCCACTAAGCGTGGAAAGCGAAACATGACCAAGTGCACATTACTCAGAGTGAGAGAGCTGTGCTTTATTAAAGACAGAGATACGGGACTTAATGAGAACAAGGAATCCATGTGGAAAAGTCTTTAAGAGGAATCTCCTGCCTTTCTCTCAAAGGCAGGAGGGTTGGATGAGGTCAAGAGCAAAGATGATCCTCAAGCATCGAAACCCGGAAGGAGAACTTTGAGGATATAAGGGACAGTGGAAGGAGATGGGAGAAGAGGCTGAGGACTGAACACGAAGAGAGCGTCCGCACGCCCCTTGGCCCTTTCAAGAATGCGATGTGAAGGATCCTGGATAAATAGGATAAAACTTACAAGAGAGAATTAGAAGTCCTGGAAAGAATAGGAAGGCCACTTAAGAACTGAAATCTCGTCCTTGAAAAGATAAGAAGGTTCCTTCAATGGCTGAACTAGCTCTCTAGCTAGCTCAGTAAGGACATCTGAATGATCACCAATCTGAAATGAGTTTTGTTCATTGCTTATAGTAGAATTAACTGACAACCACCACAACAGCAGTGTTAATTAAAAAATAGAGACATTATTTTAATAAATCAGTTTACAGAGCCACTCGTACCTATGTTGGTATCTTTTATTCCTTGTTTCATCAGATTATTGATTTTCTAGCTGTTACATTGTTTGAATCCCTTACATACCTGGGGAATTAATGCCTTACCGGATGCCTGGTTTGCAGAGGCTTACTTCTCTTCTTCAGGTTCTCTTTTCTACTCTGTGGACCTCTGGCTTCACCATGTAGACACTTTCTAGTCTGTTTTCCCCTTCTCATGTATTTTTAACTTCTCTGCTGTTTGGCCGTCATAGCAGGATCCTTCCTCAGGTCAGCCACTTACAGGCTTTCCTTTCTGCTGTACTTTAGTAGTTTTATTGTTTAAGTAAATCTCTTTTAATTTTGTCTTTATATATGCCATAAAATTAGGGTCCCAATTCACCCCACCACATAACCAGTTTTCTACCTGTCATTTATTGGATGGATTGTTCTTTTTTTTTTATTGTGTGGTATTTTTAACCAAAATTTGTTACAATAAACATATGGTTTACTTCTGGGCACTCCATCCTGTTCTATTAGTCAATGCATCTGAGCGCTCCATCCTGTTCTATTAGTCATGCATCAATGCAATGCATGATGTTTTGATTATTGTAATTTTATATCTTAATTTTTCTTTTATTAAAAATAGATTTTTATATGATATATTTTAAAATAAGTTACATAATGTTACTAGCTTTGATATTTCTGCTCATTATTGCTTTGGTTATTTGGGTTTAGAAATTCTGTAAATTTAAAAACTTTTTTATATAAACCATTCATTGAAATAGTAATAGACACACACACACACACACATACACACACACACACACACACACACACACCACAATGCTTTCTGAAGACTGGCTATTTAAGCATGTTAATTCTTCAGATCTGTGAACAAGATACATATTTCAATATATCTGTGTCTTCAATATATTTTATCCATGTTTATAGTTGTTATGGTAGAGACCTTTTTGATCTCTTTCCTCAATTTTGTTCCTAAATATTTTAGGCTATCTTAAACAGGATTGTTCTATTGAGTTCTTTGTCAGATAAAATGACTGTTAGTGCTAGTTTTTCACATTCTAATTTGTACAAGTTGCTTTATTAAATTTGTTCACTATTAGTTCTGTAGTTTCTATATAAATGTTATCTCAAGAGTTTTTTACACGTAAAATTGTGTCATTCACACAGACAGTTAATAACTCCCCCCCTCCCCCGAAACAGGGTTTCTCTGTGTAGCCCTGGCTGTCCTGGAACTCACTCTGTAGACCAGGCTGGCCTCGAACTCAGAAATCCACCTGCCTCTGCCTCCCAAGTGCTGGGATTAAAGGCGTGCACCACCACTGCCCAGCAATAACTTCCATTTTTATTTCAAGGGCTTTTATTTCTTTTCTTGATGAGTGGATTTGGCTAGGACTCCAAGTACTGTACTGAGTAGAAATTACAAACACGAGCAACCTTGTTGTCTCTTTCCTTATTAAAAATTGTTTTTGTGTGTGTGTGTGTAGAATGTCAGATAAAATAAGAACCATTGTTACCTCCCTAGATTTTCTACCCAGGTGACCCTCAAACTGATATATTTAGCCCTTGGGGTAGAGTTGCCTCATTTGGAAGTTTAATAAAACAGAAATTGTGCTAGACACTGGGACTCCTCAGAGAACATGATTCAAGCCATCACCATAATCAAATATTATGCAAATATGGTGGTGGTGGTGGTGGTGGTGGTGGTGTGTGTGTGTGTGCATGTGTGTGTGCATATGTGTGATGCTTTACATGCCATACAAGAAACAAAATAAAATCCCAGGAAAAACACAAGAAGGGTCTAAATCTAGGCAGAAACAATAGATATTAAAAAGAGATGATTCTAAGAGTTCCTTGGCTAAAATTGTTTGTTGGAGAGGTTGCTGAAGAAGCTGAAGAGGGCCCAAGTTCTTGTGTTTGGGGATTAGATATAGAAAACAAACTTTCACTGACCTTTATCAGCTCATTACACATTTCTTCATTTTAAATTTGTAAGTCTGTTTCATGTACTCTCCCATCCCCTCTCTGTCTCTGGTTCTGTCTCTCTATCTCTCTGTCTCTGATACTCTGTCTCTGTCTGTCTCTGTCTCTCTGTCTCCCTTTGTCTCTGTCTCTCTATGTGTGTCTTTCTCTGCCTCTCTCTCTCTCACACACACACACACAGACACAGAGACACAGAGAGAGTGTTAATTAGACTCAGAGGGGTGTAATGTGTGTGAAGTTGGGGTGGGGTGTAAGGGGTATCTAGGAGGTGTTGGAGGAAGGATTGGGGGTCAATATGATCAAAATAAATCACAACTGTGAATGAAGTTCTTAAAGAATAGAAACATTTAAAATGTGTTATTTTCAGTAGTTAAGTCATAATAAACAGTTTTTATCTAGGGAAAGATCAATTATAGGTTTGTCAAAGAGACCAATCTTTTTAAAAAGTTGTCAACATTTTAAAATTCAGCCAACTATTTGAATTAAGGGACAGAGCGACTGTTAAATGTCTCAGAATGGACTCAGAATATTCATGAGAAGCCTCCCTTTATCATGTCCAGGCAGGATTATCACTAGCATAAACCATCAATTTGCATCTTGGTTTCACATGGGACGTTTTCTTCAGTAATTACCACTTAAAAACAAAGCACAGGCCATTCCACCAGAGAGGTGACCAAAGCACACAAAGGCCATTCCCATTTCCAGATCAAACAGTCCTCAGAGCAATGGAAGATAATTTCACGGATGAAACCCACTCCAGTGTGAATGAAATACCATATCCTTTCCTTTCTGAAACATACTCAACATCATAAATACATAGGAGTGAGACCAAATTTATTGACAGCTTAGACGAGGTATAATGAGAAGCACATCAAAACCCATCTCACCTCGTAGGTGTAACTTAATTGAGATAGGTTAGGATAGGTTAGGAATCTTTTTCCTCCTAATTCAGTGGATCTCAATCTTCTTTTTTAGGCCCCCCCCCCCCAATCTCAGTCTTCTTAATGCCACAACTGTTTAACACAGTTCCCCATGTTGTGGTCACCCCAACCATATATTTATCTTCATTGCAACTTCATAACTGTAATTTTGTTACTGTTTTGAATCATAATGTAAATATCTGGTGTGTAGGATAACTGACTTGTGACCCCCAACAGGGTCGTGACTCACAGGTTGAGAACAGCTGTCCTAACCGAAAAATACTAGGAAGCTAATAGCATAGACCAACGTCAAGCCCCTAAGTGCACACTAACAACACAGCAGGGACTTCTTAGTCCTGCACAAGCTAGAACTACAGTACGCATGGTCTCATCAGATAACAAGACAGCATTGTCTTTCCTTTTAGATTTACTGAAACCAATGTGGACCCCTAAGACATTTTAGAGATAATGGAGCCTCTTATTTCCAAGTACAGGTAATAGAATCAGAGCTCACTCCATTTAAGAATGTGGAGAATAGATTTGAGATCTATTCTTCTAATTCTCAGTCTAGTGTTTCCTTCCACTATAACAACTTTTCATTCTCAAAGAAGAGGTGATGGAGACGGTACGGAAGGAAGAGGAGGAAGAGGAGGGGGATGAGGAAGAGGAGATGAGCAACAAAGAGAAGAAATACAAGAAAAGAAAAAAAGGGAAGGGAGGAAGAGACTGATATATTTTTATCTTATATTTTTAAGAAAGAAAAATATCTTATATTTTTCTTATATTTTTAAGAAAGAAAAAAGAAATTGCTTGAAGATAAAGGCGGTACAAATAATTTTCTATTAAGTAACTGAAAGACATTTATTAGAACATGTATTTTCTAACTCTCCTTTACTTATGAATAATTTCAGGACTCAAAGGTACTTACGTTTGGATTAACAGTTACCTGCTCTTCTGTTAGGTGTAAAACAAAAGATCCTTGACCATCCAGGGAAGAGTTGAGAAGAGAAACCATGTGTGAATGCTACAGAAGTGTATGGTGTGCATATGCATGTGTGTATGTTTGTCTGTATCTTTGTATGTATATGTTTGTATATGTTGTGTGAATATGCATATGTAGGTCATGAAACTGGGGAGTAAGCCATGAGACAGAAATATTTTGTGGGAATCAGGGGATCAAAAGAGAAGGTGATGGAATATACAATATGCCAGCAGACAGCAGGAGGGCTACTAGAAAGAAGTAAGGGAGCAGCAGAGGGGGGGGAGAGAGGGGAAGGCGTTGATGAAGTGGCAAAGATGAATGGCTGATGAAGATGCACTGGAAACCCAAATATTTCCTTGAAGAAAACTGAGTAGGTGAGCTCTACATGGACCCCAAATGCCTTTCTCTAGCCATGTGAGGGAAAGCTGAGCACAAGCCCAGAAGAGAAAATGCAGATTGGCTAGCTGAGAAAAGAATGGCCAACAGCATGCAACAATCCTAACAGGATGTTGTGGAAACAGCATAAGCTCTGTACCAGCAGTGGGATGCTACATACCTCACCAACAGATACACTGCTCTACACCAAGATGTGGAATTCAGGAAACAGTGTATCACTTCTCTTGACTGGTCCTGGACACCAAACTACACAGCCCCTGCTAGGATTGGCTTATATTTTCCTTGCTTCACTAAAACTGAGATAAAACAATATTAAAACAAGTTGAACTTGTAACCACTAAAGATTTGCCCTCTTTCTAAAAGATTTTATCATGTTTATAGGAAATTAATTATATTTGATAGAACTATGTCAAATCCTAGTGTAATTCAGGGTCAGATATTTTCTGCCAGAATAACTAAGCAAAACAAATTTTCATAAGATTTTAAAAATATCTGTCAATGATCAAAATGAGGGGCATTAACATAGTGATTGGGATGGTGTCTCTTTAGGAGCTCGACTATGTCATTGTTTCCATATACTTTACAGTTAAGAGGACACTATAATAAAAACAAAGCCAACAGCAGTGGAGTCCGAATGTATGGACTCTGATAAAAATAGGCAGATTATAAATGGACTCAGTAGATTATATACACATGTGTGCATATACACCTACTAATGGATCTACATGTACCAATACCAAGAAGACCTCCTGAATTTGGGAAGGGGGACTTGCAGGAGCAAGGGGAGGAATGGGAATGATACAGTGCTCATAAATAAAATTCTCAAGGAAAAATATTTACAAAGCAAACATAAAATCAGGAACAGGTAAATATAGATAAGTAAGTACGGCATACAAAGTAATCAATAAATTTGAAAAATGAAGACAACTGAGCTTGAAAATTGCTAGACAAAGTAAAATAGATTCTCTGGATTGAGGTTCAGTGATTAAAAGTTTAAAGATATATGGAAAGAAAGCCTTGAGGATGCTCTGATTAAAGAAAGAACTTTAAGGAAAAATGTAAGCATATATTTGCAACAAGTTATAGTTTCAAGAAAGAATGAAATTTGTGAGTGTGTGTTTGTATGTGTACATATGTGTGCATGCTTTTGTATATATATGTGTTTGTATGCATGCTTATTTGTGTGTGCATGTGTCATGCTGTGTGGGTATGAGTGTATGTGTGTGCTCTTTGTGTGTGCACTGGTGAGGAAGGCAGAGAAGAATGTCATGTAACCTCCATCACTCTCTTCTTTATTCTCAGGATGCAAGGTCTTTCATTGAACCCCAAACTCACTGATTTTTTATTCTAGGCTGGCTGGGCAGCAAACACCAGTGATCTTTCTTTTTTGTCCCTATGACCTTTGGTCTGGCACTGGGGTTATAGTCATAAGTGGCCATGCTTGGTTTTTATATAGGTACTGAGGATTGAAGCTCAGGTCCTCAAGATTGTACAGTGAGTGTTCTAATCCACTGAGCCACTCCTACTACCCCTGTCCCTAGAATGGAATCATCAAACAAAAGGAATCCTTAAATAAAAAGGTATTATTGAAAAGCACTCAAATATAGACATATCCAAGTACTGTTAGAGAAGGTTAATGGAAAAATTATCTCTGGTAGGGAAAAATCTACTTCTAATGAAAAAAAAATACAGGAAAATTATTTATTGTCTTATTTTGTTCCATATTAGATGTCTGAGAACATAATCAGAATATTTTAGGGTAAAATATCTTTGCACCTAGAAATTGTCTTTCTTGACTAAGGGTGTCAAAGAAAGACTGACACAGGCACAGCCAAGGAAATGCATCACCAACATGTGTGTGACAGGAAAACAATCTGAGCATACTTAGTTCTACTGAAGACAGAGCAAAGGGGAAAATTATAACGAAAAGAACCTGAGGGATGTGTACAGTCCAGTTAAACCACAGGATAAATGCAGATAATTGTCAATGTAACTAAGTCACAGTAGGAAAAATGTTTCTCAGAACCTTGTATAAAATGACAAATTACATTGAGTGACTGACTGATTGACTGATTGCAGTTTGCAGTGCTGAGGGTCATACCTAGGACTTCAAGCATGCCAAGTAAGCATTTAACTACATCCCAACTTACAAATATATAAGGAAATTGTTGCATAAATAAGTAAATTATTATTTTATCTTATATATCTTTGCTAATAGTTATTGTTTCATTCATGACACTCGCAATTTCTCTTTAAGTTAAAATAACAAGCACAAAATAATATATGTAAATGTATTATCAATAAGTAGGAAAAAACAAGAGAATAAAAAGATTGGTTGTTAAAAGCCATAAGACTAATCAAAAAATGAGGAAAAAAAGTCAGGACTAAAAGTAGAAGTAATTAAAAAATATTACCAGACAAGAAACCAAATATATCAACCAGTAATATTAAATTGTGAATTGTTTGATTCACATTAACTAACAAAAGCACCAAATTAGATCATAATGCAAGAGATGAACAGATGCTGTTTATTTAAAAGAAGCATGGAACAAGTTGCCAAAGTTAAAAATAAGATGGGAGCAAAAATATACCAGGCAAATATAAACAAAAATGTAGGTTTTGCAAAGTTATTTGAGACAAAATATGTATCAAGGATCAAGAAATTTCATGTATACATAAGAGAATTTTATATCAAAATGGTAAGTTTTCAATAAATGTATCCATGAACTTACAAAATTGGTAGCAGCAGTACATTATACAAAACTACTAGAAAATCTTTACAAATGTAAGATATATAAATTCTTTTTCAGTTTTCTGAGAAATAAATTCTGCAAGCAGAATGCAGGTATTAGGGATGTGACTAAAGTAGTTATTGTCTTTAATGAGGATGAATTAAATAGTACTATACAATGAAAATTCTTTTTTGCAATTAATTCATAAAACTGATCAGTTATAAAAGAGCAATACAGCAAAAGCCCAAATCCTACAGAGTATGCCCCTTCCTCTTTCTTTAAAAACATTTTTGTTTCTTGAGATAGAGTTATGCATGCCAGGCTGGCCACAGACTTATTGTGACCAAAGTAGGCCTTGAACCTCTGACCTTTCTGTCCAGTGCTGGGGTAACAGGTGTGTGCCATACATCACAACACTGAGTATGCAGTGCAGAGAACCAAACCGAGGGCTTTATGCAGACTAGACAAGCATCCTACCCACCATGCTGCAACTTCAGCCCATGAATAAGCTTTTAAAGTCATCAATTTGGGGACTTTACCAGGGAGTTTTGGCCACAATACATTAATCATATGTACAACGTTCTCTAAAATGTAAACTTTTTATTGGAATCAGAAACCCAAAAGCAAGCAAGCAAACAGAAGAATCTTCAAAAGAAAACTTGGCTCAAAGAAAAGCTCAGAATTACAGTATAGATGTAGTCTCTTAGGGATGCCATCATTGTGATTGTTCAACATACCACTCATGATCTTATATAACTCTTTAATAATTCTATTAAAGCAAAACCCATCGACTATGTATCTCAAAACCAAAGAACCAAGTGTTTAAAATAAGAAGCAATAAACCTAAGAGCACAAGAAATCCACAAAAGAGTAAATGGAATAATTCAGAAATGGATCTTAAGACATTAGTCTGTGACTTCCATTAAAATGGGAAAGCCTAGTAGCTTTGACTTTAAAAAATCGAGGGAAATATGCAACCAGAACATGAGAAAGCTGACAATAGTCAAATACAAAGTAGAACTTAAAATAAAAAAAAAAAGTCAAAATCTGCAATTCCATATAAAAAGTGTGTCTGTAAAAATAGTTGTTAAAAATGATGCAAGAAAGAGAAAACCTAACTACCTAACTCACAAGATTTTAAAAATATACAAAAATCACTTTAAAACAAGATTTTTATCCAGGCCTATTGGTGCATGCCTTTAATCCCAGCATGTGGAAAGCAGAGGCAGATGGACCTTTGAGTTCATGGCTAGCTAGCTTGCTCTACAGAGTATATTCCAAGGCAGCTATTAAAAACAAAGACATTGTGAAATTTTCAAGCAAATGGATGGAACTTGAGAATGTCATCCTGAGTGAGGTAACCTGGTCCCAAAGGATATGCGTGGTAGGTACTCACTTATAAGTGGATATTAGCCGTAAAATGCAGGTACCATGTTACACTCCACAGACCCAAAAAAACCTAATTAAGAAGGAAGTTCCAAGCAAGGAAGCTTGGATCCCACTTAGAAGGAGCAATAAAATAGTCGTAAGAAACAGATGAAGGGAAGGGACTGGGAGGAAGATGGATAGGGAAAGGAATGGGGGGTTCAGGATCAGGTGTGGGGCAAGACATAAGACATGGCCAGATGGCCATGAGAATGAATGGGAAATCAGCAATTGACAGGGGGTGAGGAGATGGGAGACATCTCCAGGACTAGACAGAGACCTTGGATAAGAGAGGTACCCAAGAATCAATGGGTGATGACCTTAGCTATAACTCACACATTGGGGATATGGAACCTGAAGAGGCCACCTTCTGTAGCCAGCCAGGAACCCCAGTGGAGTGATGAGACACCAACACATTCACAAAACTTTCAACCCAAAATTTATCCTGTCTACATGAAATGCAGGGATTGGAGATGGAGCAGACTGAAGAAGTGGCCATCCAATAACTGGCCCAGCTTGAGACCCATCCCATAGCCAAGCACCAATCCCTAACACTATTAATGATACTCTGTTATGCTTGCAGACAAGAGCATGTTGTTCTCTGAGAGTTCCATCCAGCAGCTGACTCAGACAGACACAAAGAAAGTCAGACAATGATGATGCTTTACAAATATAGTGTCAAAGTAAGGAAATAGCTATTTCATTCTTAGTATTTTCAGACATATCCTACCAATCTAAGGGGGGATGCCAATGTAAATGCAATAATATTGAAGCTTAAATTTAAGTATTAAAGAAGAGTAGAAAAAACATCACAATTATTTGGAGACAAATCCTTGGAAAAGTGAAGAGAATAGCTGAGAAATGGTAGAATCCATAGGAACCATTACCGTGCAAGTATATCTATACATCTCACTAGAAATGATCACTTGTTTGAATGTTGGCTAACACCTGCATTTTGCCTTTGTAGTAGAGTAATGCATAGACTGGAACTGAAGCTCATCTTTTATAAGAGACTATTTAACAAATGCTTAGGAAGTTGTATGGTCGATAGTGCAAATGTACAAGCTTGTCCTTAGATGAAAACAGTTGTCAACACACACACACATACACACACATACACACACACACACACACACTGAACATGGCTGTGTTCTAATGAAACTACTTATGAATGCTCAACTTTGAATTTTACACATTGTGATTCCCCAAACTTTTTAAACAAAAGAGATAGAGAATAATCATGGCTTGCTAGGTATTGCTTTATGCTCTACGTGTTTTAAGAGCGTGTTATATAAGGCAGTTTGCTCCATATTAGTGCAGATCGAGGTTGGCACAGTAAAAGTCTTTGTCATGATGTGAAGAATGTCTAAATTATTTTAGATGACTGCTTACTATGAGACGTCTATTAAGAATCGAAGTATGGACATCAAGTACAAGGACAGCAGAAAACAGTGACTGACCATGAAACAGTGATTCCTCTCTACCCTTTTCTGCAGATGGAATATCAATATATTCCTTTGTAATTTTTGTTCCAGTTTTCTGAAATGCAGCAAGAATTAATTTCTAATTGATAGCCCTTCACAAAGGAAAACTTAATTGTCTCCAGGGAGTCTCACTGGGCACACAAACCACTGTTTAGGGCAGATCCCATGCCCAGTAGTTGATGGTCAACACAATGAACTCAATGGTATTTAGGATGTATTTTTGCCTCATAAAGCTTTGTCTGACCTTTCTTTTTTAAAAAAAAACAAAACAAAACAAAACAAAAAAACACCTCTACAGGTCTTTTGTTTATATATTATGATTTCTTATTTTGTTTTTATAAGTTTTATATGTGTGAATGTATGTACTTTTGCATCTGTATGTGTTTCTTGTGCTTTCTCATTGGCTCTTTCTTCCTGTTTGTTTTCTTCTATATTTGCTTGTTTTTAATCTGATTTTACTTAATTACTATTTTTGAGTGTGTGTTTGTTTATTAATGAAAAAGTAAAGGATTTGAGTGAGTGGGGAGGTGGGAAGATCTTGGAAGATTTGGGGGAAGGGAAGCTGTAATAAGAGTCTATTGTGTAATAAAAAAAATTATTTTCAATAAAAATAAGATTATAAAATAAAGCATTCTAATACAAAATAATCTGTCCATCTTTTTGTCTTAATTGAGTAATTAATAGCTTTTTAAAATAAAAAAATTTAATTATACAAGGATTTTAGATGCTGATGCAATCAGCAATTTTCAATGTCATGATTCAGGAATGCCTTTACTTATTTTCAGGACACAGAGAGTCTACATTTTCTTTAGAAATCAGTTGATGGCTTATAGGCTATTCCACATCTTAGATATTGTTCTTTAATATTTTTTATTTTATGTGCATTGAGTGGTGTTTTACCTGCAAGTGTGTCTGTGTGGCACTGCCAAATCTCCTGGAACTGGAGTTACAGACAGTTGTAAGTTGCTATGTGGGTACTGAGAATTGAACCTGCATATTTTGGAAGCACAGTCAATGCTCTTAAGCACTGAGCCATCTCCCTCAGCCCAGCATATCTTGGATATTGTGAACAGTGTTTCAATAAACATGATTGTGCAAGAATCTCTGTGGTGTACTGACTTAGACCCTTCAGGTATAAGCCCAGGAATAGTGTATTTGGGTCTATGGTACATTTCCTGTTCATCCTTTGTGTTTATTTTTAGAAACATATTGATTCATTTATTACAAAATCTAAGCCCAGAGTTTATCTCACTCTATACACGTTGTTTTGCCTGGCAAAGTTTCTAATCTGAGAGACTACTGAGTTTTGTAACTTCTAATTTCTTTGTATCCTTGGATGTTAAATACCTAACTACCAGGATCACTGTGAGGATCAAATAATTGCAGCTTTTAAAATACAGGCTCATATAACAAGAGATGTTTCATAAAATGTCAGCTATTTGACCAATATAATTATTGGCAGAAAAGCTATGATATATCCAATAGGGAGAATTTAACCAAAGGGATTAAGCCAATGATATTAAAGAGTCTTGACAACAGTGTGCTAGCATAAGGGGCACTGAGTAAAGCATGGTGTATGCCAGGCCAGCAGCAGAGAAACAAGAGGAAGGAGTAATTAGTGGAATCCAGAAATCAGGCTACCTGGCAGAACTATGCCCCCTGTGTTTCATTGCCACACTGAGGGGAGAGAGATCATGGAGTGGATTGCCCTAATCTTGGCCCTGGAAAGGCCAGCTTTCCCATGCAAGGTAGAAGAGAACTTCACCACTCTGTCAGAGACCAGACATGTCAGCATGAAAGCCAACTACAATGCACTATCCCCATACCACCAGGTTCCATTGGTTTTTATCACAAGTGTATTGGAATGTTTCAGATATCCATAGATTACCCTTAATCTATGGATGGGCTGATCATGTGTGATTCACACCCTCTCAGCTAAGGCACTTCTTTTGTCTATTTCACCTGATTTTGCACTCAGTAGTCAAGACTCTATTTGTCACTTGTAAAAAATCACTGAGTCCTACAACATTATTTTCTCTGACGACAAGAAACATTTTCACTGAAACTAGCAAAGCATATCCTAGAACTCATAGATTATGGAATGCTTGGAGTACTTAAATGTATTTTGTTAAAAATATATATCCTGTGTCTTTTACAATTTTTTTGTGATTCTGAACAATGAGAGGAAATCTTTGACAGAGTCAAAAACCATGAAAAATCAGAGAAAGCAGAGTGGTGGGAGAAAGGGAAGAAGAGTATGACGTCACTGAGTAGAGAAATAAGGTGTGGTCTAAATTCTGCCATTACAGATTTAAAATTATTGCCAAAATCCACAATCAATGCAGTCAATATGCTAGCTAGAAGAGTGTTGCAAAGTACATTTCATTTCTCCTCTGGAAGTTACATCTCTGTATTGTTTAGGTTGCAATTTTGATGGAAGGAAAGATGGGCTGTATATCAATATGGTGAGTGAGGGTGTGTATGTATTATTGATTAATTCAATTAATACACTGACTTAGTATTTTGTTTTTTTAAAAGCTTGACACAAGCTAGAGTCATTTGGGAAGAGAGAATCCCAATTGAGAAAGTACTTCCATCAGAGTGAACATAGGCGACTCTATGAAGCATTTTCATGATTAATGATTGACGTGAGAGCATACAGTAACACCCTTGGCAGGTCATCCTGGGTTGTATAAAAATTCAGGCTGAATAAGCCATGGGGAGGCAAGCAAGTAAACAGCACCCCTCCATGGTTTCTTCTTTACTTCTTGCCTCTACATTCCTGTCTTGAGCCTAAGCTTCCCTCAATGGACCATAATCCAGCATAGGCAAGCCAATTAAACCCTTTTCTTCACAAGTTGCTTTGAGTCATGGTCTTTATCACTCGTAGGAATAGAAACTGAGCTGAAGACACTGCATATAAAAGTTATTCTGTTATGGAGTCGGAAAATTCCAGAGCGTATGTGCACACTCAGGAGACAGATAAAATGAGAATTGTAATTATTAGTTTTCTCTGAAAATTTTGTACGCTGTATGTTTGTTTCACTGCACAGAGCAACAGGAGTAAACTGAAAATAAAATCAAATTAAAAGCCTATTAAACTGTTAAGAGCATATCCACGAAAGGAAACTACTACAGCTTATTTTAGTAAGCTATTAGAAGCAGGACACATTTACATGATGCAAATAAAGCATTTCAAACAATATCTGGGTCAAAGGTTCGAATAACACAGCTCTGCAGACACACTGATGCCCTCCCATTGAAGTCAGCTGTGATTCTTCATTTTGATTGTCATCTTGATTGAACTAAACTGTACCTGTGAGGTCAGGGAAGCATGCCTCAGTGTGTCTCTGAGAGCACTTCCAGAGCCAATCAGATAATGGTGTTGTTTACCCACTGATGAATTAAATATTTCAATGGGTTGTTCTACTCAAAGGGGAGGACTGGCTAGAAGAAGCAGGTCTCTGGGGAGCATCTTAAGCAGTTGTATCTTGTCCCACTACTATCTGGTAGCTGTACTATTCTGCTCCTGGTTGCTATGGACTGGATCCTGTTCTACCACACTCTTCCATCACCATAAACAGAAAACACTGACATTCTATGTTAGATGTCTTTCCTCATTTCAGTTTATGTCCGGCATTCTTCAGAGCAATCTTAATGCCAGTTAACACAGCCGTGTGTGTGTGTGTGTGTGTGTGTGTGTGTGTCTGTTCTTGGTACCTTAGTAGAAACATAAGGTACAGTATCTGTCTCATTAATGTTCAGATTTTCATTAGAGAGATGATAACCCAGATGTCTTAACCATATTATAACAAGTCCAGAGATAAGTGAGAGTGTTGCACGTTTCACTTGCATATAACAGAGAACCTTATAAAGGAAGTGATATTTGAGTTTCATATAATAAGCCAGAGAAAGGCCTGTACCAGACCAATGACTCGTTACAACAGACATTCGTAAGCAAAGAAGTGTGGACAAAAGGGTATACAGTGGGACACACTGTGACAGACTATAGCTTCCATGACTAGAATTTTTTTTTTTTTTTTTTTTCGTTTTGGAAGGGAAGTTGCATGGGCCGAGGGTGGGTAAGAAGGGATGGGCAGATGAATGGGATTTGGGTGTGTGATGTGAAATTCACAAAGAATCAAGAAAAAGTTAAATTTTTAAAAATTAAAAAAAAGAGATAAGTTAGAATATGTTAGAATATACCTCTCACTGACACTCTGAAGTATATAAGATATAGAAATATATTCAATGGACACTTTTGCATATTTGCTCAGAGAGAAAGTGTTAAATTCTCTGGGGTTAGATAGTAAAATGCACAGGTAGGAGTGCTTGAGTTTGATCCCTAACATCTACATGAAAAAGCTAGGCATGGAAGCACATGCCCATACAGCGCTAGGAGGGCAAAGGCTGAACTTCAGCAACACACGGGCCAGCCACACTAGCAGAGATAGTGGACTCCAGATTCAGTGGGAATTGCTCTTTCAAAAATAAGGTGGAGGAAGATTGAGGGAGAGACTTGGTATTGAACTTTGACCTACACACACACACACACACACACACACACACACACACACAAGCACGGACACGAACGTGGACATACACATGCTCACAGAAAGAAACTTGTTATACCTTCTTAAAAAAACATTTTACTTATCTATTGTGTGTTGGGGGTTAAGTGTACTTTATAGTTCTCTATTCCCACAATGGGGTCCTCAAAATTGGACTCAGATGGGTAAGCTTGGTGGCTTTAGTTACTGAGCTATCTTGACTGTCCAAGGAAAGTTTTCTGGTTTCTGTTTATAAAAAAAACAAAAGCAAAAACAAAAAAACAGTATCTAAACTAAGATTTAGAATAATATACAAATACAGAGGATCAGTTGAGTAATTTTGAATAAATCCTGGTGGTTTCTTAAGAACTAAAGCAGTAAACAATTTTATTAGAACTAAGGAATTGAAGCACAAAAAAAATGAGGCTAACTTTCTCACTTAAATGAGTTAAATTAAACAGCAAAATAGCTTGGGGTGGGTGCTGGAACCATTTTCTATAACCAATATACCTCCTTTGGGTGTCCATATACCTTGGGTCAGAGTTCTCGTTTTAACTCTTTTATTATTTCTGTGTGTGGAAGTTTCCGTCACAGTTATAAACTTAAATTTCTATTTAAAACCTTTCTATTTAAATTATTTTGATGCTGGTAAAGGAATTTCCAGTTATTTGGTGCACCAAGTTGCCCTTTCTGAAAATTATGAGGACTGGAGAGGTGTCTTAGCAGTTAAAAGCATTTGCTACTTTTGCAGAGTACCAGGGTCCAGTTCCTGCACCAGTGTGGTGGCACATTACTGTCAGCAACTCCAGCTCCAGGGATTCTGTGGCCTTCTTCTGACCTCTGTGGGTACCTTATGCTATGGAGCAGAGAAATATGTGCATGTAAATATTCATATACATAAATTAAGTAAATCTAGGGGGAAATTAAAATTCTGATAGCAGTTCACAGAAGTGCTATTTTTATTTTAGCAGACTTATTTTATCTTAAACTTGCTGGGAGAAAATTATTGGATATCTAGGGAGCTTTTGGCCAAGGGCCATAGAGCTGGTTCCAGAAGGCACCATTACAGACTCTTCCCTAAAGGAGAATGTATACCAAGTGGAAGATAATTTTCTACAATCTGCTTATTCTGAGCCCAGATCCACAGTCAGTATGATTTACTAACCACTATTCTATACAGAATTGCCTTCCATAGGAAGTCAGTCTGAAAATCTACAGAATTATACCATTTCTTATGACATAACTAAGGACTCATGTGTCACTCAGGATTTTGACTCCTGACCTATTACAGCCAGTGGCTAGGACAACTTATCTGGCTTTTTTGTTTGTTTGTTTGTTTGTTTGTTTTTTAATCTAAATGATGGTCCACTTTACATTTAGACTTTCTGACACCTAGGGACTGATATCATGAATAATTGATTCAATGAAAAACATGGTAGAACTGTCTTCTGCCTTTCCATTTAAAGACTATCGAAGTAAGGCAGACGTCACCAGTTTGCCATGACTTAATTTGATTTACACACTTTCTTCTTGAGAACTTGTTAATAAACCACATCCTTGGTTATACACTACATTTTATATCACCTGACTCTAAAACAAGTCTTCTTAACTAAGAATGTTCACATAGATCTGAGCACTCAGCAAATCTTTGCTGTCTGGAAGTTGCTAGTGTCAATGTAAAAACCATAGCTCTCACCTTAAAGGAAATAACAGATAGTTCATTCTGGAACCGTTTTGAATGACCATGGTCTGGGAATACATAATTAAGTTACTAAAAATTCCATGTTTTAAAATCGAAGCAGTTTCATGAACTTCTGTATTTTCACAGAATAGAGAAAGTCATTAGTCAAGGCAAGTTTAAATACATTAACGGTGTATCGGAGAGGCAGCTATAGAAAGGTGCAGGAAGCTTTTCTGTGAGCCCAAGATGCTGTGTGGTGAAATTCGAACTTTTGGGCTGGTGGATGCTAGTTGTCAGCTAAGTTAACAGATTCCAAATGGTTTTTATTTATCAGCCACAAGATGTTAGTTCCAGCACAGAGGTTGTCAGAGAAGGGTGTTCTAGAGGGACCGAACTAGCCAAAGATAAATTCTTAGCCTCTGGATCTACAACATTTCAGGCTCTCCTCTGTACTGAAATTGTAAGCAGCCATTCAGTATCTGTGGAGACAACTTCTTTTCTTGAGTCTTTGATCACTCTGGACTCTCTCAAGTTTTCAGTCCACAAGAGACATGAGAAAAGAGAAAAGCATCTAAGCTCATCATCTAATGCTGGGGGACAAACGCCATTGCCAGCACCCTCCCTGGATGGCCAGCCTTATGTCTCAGATAGTTCACATCTTGACATCAATTATTCACAGAAAGGCAACAGCGTTCACTTTTATCTTAAATAATCTTATGATAAAGTCTCTCCTTTCTCATGACAGCCCAACCAATTCCTTATATAAGAATTCTATAATTTTATTGCTGCCCTCTCTTACATAGTTCTTAACCCAATATGCAGGTTGGGTAAAATTACATAATCATAGAATTCACAATTATTCACTAATACCATCAAGGTATGCTCATATGGAGAACATAAAATCTCAGCCAATACTAGATAGCAGCAAAAGACAGTATCTCAAAAAGTGTAATGGTAATAGAAATGATTCGAACACTTCTGGGGGGGAGTGATTGTTCCCCTCAGGCCATTTGATTCCATTAAAAATTTATCTTTTAGCAACCTTAAATAACATATTTAAATGATAATCTTTTAACCCTCAAAATGTTTTACCACAATCTGATAGAAAAAAACAATTTGAAATATGCTTGCCTCAAGGCCCGGCATGGTGGTACCCTCCATAAATCCCAGCACTTGGAAGTCAGAAACAGACAGATCTCTGTGAGTTCCAGTCTAGCCTGGTCTACAAAGTTAGTTTCAGGACAGCCAAGGCTACAGAGTAAGGCCCTGTTTCAAAAATAGTCAAATTTTAAAAAACAAATTAGAGATATGCTTCCTTCTTAAACTCTCTGAAAATTTTAGAAATAAATTTGAAGAATGGCCATATCAGAAATGATATTATCTTCATAAAAAGTTCTTAATTGGTAAGATTAATCAAATTATACTGAGATTTCACAGCTTTGAATTATAAGAAAAGATGCAATACTACCTGTACTACTGATACAGAGAGCAAACAGTGCATTAACTTCTCAATTTTACAACATTTTGGCCCAGGCTCTTGATTCAAGTGATCTTTTCCTACATTAAAACAATATTTCAGTAGGCACCTCTCTATTGCCAATGAAAATCACTTTTAACCTCAAAATGTAAATAAAACTTTGATTCCTTGAAATCAATATAATGCACAGCTACACTATTAAGGATCTCATTTTTCTTCACTGATATTATGAGTGTTTTTCATATATGAATCCTAGGAGTCATCTTTAGGCCAAAATCAGCAGATACATTTTTCATGAATTATACTTTTATTGCATTAAATTTTAGAGAAGAAAACACAAGCATATATTCTAGAGATAACAGGCATGTGAGAAAGCTGTCTGCAAATTCTACTTTGACAATGTCTTAAAATGCAGGTTCTGTGTCTGAATCTTCTTGGGGTTGAGTATATGAGGGGTGTGTGTGTGTGTATGTATGTGTGTGGGGGGGTGTAGCGGGGTGCATGAATTTTAGACTACCCATAGGTTACTTATCAGTAGACTTGTCTGGAACAGAAGGCTGAAAACTATTTATTGTGAGATTTGGTTTTTTTGTGTTTTCTATGACCTATGTTAAAGTTATAAGTTTATAAAACAGATTTTTGCAAAGACTAATAACAACAAAGCCAAACATTAAATCCTTTGAAAGTGCGTCAAGCTGTGAAATGATTATTTAGGTTTGCTGCATGGTTAATGCATATTTCAGAACCTCCTGATACAGGTGTTTTCCAAGAATCAACTGCCTATGTTCAACAGATGTTAGTGGAATGAAATAGTCTGTTAATTTCTAACAGTGATATGGCCATTCAAGCATTCAAACTGCTCATGCTATACTTCTGAGAAGACTGTTATATTAAACTTCAGACAATTACAGGGATATAAATTCTGTAGATGGCTGTAAAACCTAAATGTATTAAGAAATTATTTAGAAACCACATGTGCAACTTGAATTATATCTTATTTTATTAACTAGGTATCAGAGTTAAAGATATTCTTACAAGAGTTAGAAGCTAACTGGGGTGTTTGTGAAGACACTAGGATGTCCTCAGGAGTAGATGACAAGAGGGAGACAGAGGACAATGAGTAGCTGGAGAACATCTGCCCTTTACTCTTCTGCCCAGAGTCAACCCTGAGTAAAGGAAAGCCATGCTGGTTATACATGCCTTCCTCTGACCTCGTCACTCTGGCCACATGGAATACAGTGAGCTCTGGGGTCCAGATGCCAGATCTTTAACCAGTCAGTTCTAACCTGAACCAAGTTGGGCTTAACTGGGAGAACAGCTCCCACATGAAAGATGAAATTCAACATCAACATCCCCTTGCCATGTTGCGACTGACTAGAGATTGATCAGCTCTTAGGAAGAGCAGATCTGGGCTTGCCACCAGAAAGAATCAAGGATCTCTGGTAGGGGGCATTAAAGATGTTAGTAAAGGAAGTTTGAAAATATGCAAACTCTATTCTCTCTAGACACATCCTGGTTAAAGTACCAATGAAATGGGAGTGTCAGGGAAGAGCTTGAATAATGTATTTGAAGCCAAGAAGCTAGCCCAAAGTACATTACTTTCCTGGCCAAGAAAATTTATGAAAGAAAAGATTTTGGTTTGGTTTATGGATCCAGATGGATAAGAGTCTATCATGGCATCAAGAGACAAGCATGGCAGCAGTAGCAGAAGCTGAGAGCTCACATCTTGACCTGCCAGGATGACCTAGAAATGGTGAGTCTTCACACTCTCAAAGCTTGCCTCCAGGGACACACTTCCTCCTATAAGGCTGTACCTCCTAAATGCCCACAAACAGCAGCACCAACTGGGGAACAAATGTGCCAACCTGTGAACCTATGGAGGACATTCCCAGGGAAACCTCTCTGTGTACAAGGTGTGCATTGGAGCAACCAAAAGCAAGTTTTCAGTGGTATTTGTTTTGAGAGTGAAGTGACCAAGATATTTATGATGAGCTTGCTCTAAAGCAGTGTTATTAATCACTCACTCAAGGATTAATGTGATCAAACTGTGCCCTACAGGGAAGCATTTTGCTGCTGAGGATTAATTGTCCCTTCAAGAAAGTCCATATGCCACAAATGGCCCTCTCTAAGAGATCAGTAGATTTAAAGAGAATACATATTCTGTCTTACAGACAGGAACTTAACTTCCAACAACAAACTACTCAAAAGGACTTATACTGCACCATTCTGAAGTATCACCCACCTCTTCTGGTCTTGTAGGGTTTTTGATGTAAGAGTTGTTTATTTTTATTTTATGTATATTGGTGGTTTTGCCTGGATGTAAGTCTGCACCTTCTGTGTTCAGTGCCTGCAGAGACCAGAGAGAGTGGTAGAACTCCTGGAGCTGAAGTTACAGGCAGCTGTGAGTTGCCTGTGGGTACTGGGAATCCAATCTCTGGAAGAACAAACCTTAACAACTAAGCCATTTCTGTAGCCTACTGGCACCATGTTTTATAGTCACCGAACCAGTCTCTCCCTGTATCCTCTAACACTCTGACTGCTGTTTCTTGCCTCAATTATTCTCCAATGACTTATAGACTTAATTTTCTCTGATCCTAACCAAATGGAATGTTCCTCATGATACCTCCCCATGGATTTGCTTTTATATGAGATTTAAGTGATCTCTATGACTTCATACAGATTTGTAAGACCAGTCTTAACATATAATCTAACTTCTAGACATCACATGAGTGTGTTTGAGTATGTTGGATATTTAATACTGAAAACCAAACTTCTTACTTTACTTTTAGTACCCCAGAGTAAAATAGCAACGTAATATAGTAAGCAAGCAAACAAACAAAACCCTTCAATCATATTGGATTATTGTTCATGCTCCATGATTTTTCTCTTCAATTCTGAATAAACCTCAATTTCCTTCCACGTGCTTACCTCCCCCTGTGCCTAAATTGAACAAGCCTGTCTTGTTGTTAATTTATATTTGTTTTCTTAAATATCTAACCTTCAAATTTACTTTTTCCTGAGACTTCTATCGTAATAAACTCTGAGCCCACGTTGTTACACAGAGTCTGGCATAAGATGGGCCTCACGTCCCAGTCCAACCTGCTTTTCCCATTTCTTCAACCCAATTTTGGTGTTTATAATATTTTAAGCAGTTACACTATCTGCACATGTACATTTCTATTTAAGATTTATTTAGTTTTTATTTGTGTGTGTGTGTGTGTATCAGTGTGTGGGGTATGTGTGGGGTAAGTATCTGGGTGGATAGATGGGTGTACCACAGAGGCCAGAAGAAAGTGTCATGTTCTCTGGAGCAAGTTTCTTTTCTTTTTAAAGATTTGGGTTATTTCCAATTCTGTGTGTGCCTCTGTATGGGTATGCTGTGTGAATGCAGTATTCAGTGAGGACAGAGGAGGATATTGGATACCCTGGATCTGGAGTTAGAGAAGATTGTTACCTGCCCAGAGTAGGTACTAGGAACTGGATGCAGGTCCTTCTACAAGAGTAGTGCTCACTGTTAGCCACAGAGACATCTCTTCCATCCCTGTAATTACTTTTAAATTACTAAAGAGCACTGCTCTTTAGTAAAGACATGGTATTCACAAATATTTATGTAGAAATGACACATGTTAAAGCCCTTCTTTTCTCCAGATATTGAAGAAGAATTATATAATCCATATAACCATCTAAGTATTCACAAATTACTCTCTCTATATACACAGACTATTCTATAGAATAGAAGAAATAGAATAATGAGCTTCTATAAGGCAGTATGTCATTCAGGAGCACAAGGTTGATGGTGTCCCTAATCTAAAGTGAAAACACAATATTAAGCAATACAGTCTCCATAACTGTTTACTTGACCTGTTGTCTTTTGGCTTTTGGAAAGAGAAAATGTAGTCCTGTGTATGTTTATCCACTGAGCAATATACACTGAAAGAAATTATTTTAAAGAATTTGTCAAGTCAACATCCTCCAGAGTCAATATCAGTAGACTTGGAATATGCCATTTGGATATGTTAATGGTGGAGAGAAGTGTTGTGGAAGATTCTGAAGACTGCCAATAGAGGTCCTAATCTTACCTGCTGCTTTTAATTTTACATGAACCCTGAGTGTAATATGCCACTTAATGTACAACCCACACAACCTGTCAGCCACTGTTGCTCTTCTCTAAATGGAAGATGGATCCATGCCAAATAAAAATCTGTGATTCTGAATATAATCCTACTTATTGAACTCCGTGTAACTGAAAACTCTTCGTAGATTCTACATATTCAAATAATATTTTTTCACTATTCCTAAACATCCCAGAAAAACACAGTTTTCGTAACCTTAGACGTAGCACCACCACCTTCTCATAGGAAAATGAGGACTGAGATAGAGACATCCCAAATGCACGCACCCCCACTGCCTGCCACCTACACGACACACACACACTCACACACACACACTCACACACACACACTCACACACACATACTCACACACACACTCACACACACTCACACACACACACCACACACACACTCTCACACACACACTCACACACACACTCACACACACACTCACACACACTCACACACACATACCACACACACACATACTCACACACACTCACACACACACATACCACACACACACACTCACACACACACTCACACACACACACATTTTTCAACACAAGGGAGTGAAGCAGTTAACAATCTTGCAACAATATTTCTGCTTTTTTAATTTATTAAAAATCAATCCAAATGTTGAGCCAGATGACAGCCAATGGATTTGGATATGACCTTTTTATATTTCATTTTTTGCTTATATCGATAGTCACAAAAAAAAAAAAAAAATCCTTTACAGGAAATCATAGGAATCAGGAGAAAAAAAAAGAAGGTTGTTTCCATTTCCACCTCCTGAGTCATTCTACTCTTTAGCTAACATCACATGACCTAAGATTGTTTAAAATGTGAGCACTTTCCACAATAGAAACTATTCTAAATGCCCACTGTCTTTTTTTCCCCCCACAGATAAGGATAATCCATTTCCCCCAGCAATTAATTAGTTTTCACTGTTCTCCTCATGGGGGGGGGAGGGGGAAGTCCAATGCTGTCACTCGGAGTCTATTAAACACATTACATCAATCTTCACTCGTGGGCTAGAAGTGACTTACATACCGTTCTAAACGGTTAAAACAAAAACATAACGAATCCCAACATCATAGCAGCAGCAATTGTTCAAAAGGCCTTGGGCTCAGGATGCTGGTGTATCTCTAAGACTGTGACCAGGATGCTCAGCCGTGGGCTCTGGCAGAGCCACTGCCATGTTAATCTGCTTCATTACATCTCTATGATTTGTTCAATGCATCAGTATTTCCCTTGGGAGAAGAAGACCCATCCCTCACTCTGAAAGCTTTATCTTTTGACGTTAAACAAATACAGCTACAGAAATGAAAGGCTGAGAAGCCGAAGAAACATTTAAAATACAACATGGCACAGCCAGATCATTTTAGCATGGGAAGATTTTTAAATGCAGAACAGCCAGAATTGGAGCATTTGAACCATTTGGGTCTGAATACAACATTACAAAGCATATCTTATTTTAAATGTCATCATTTGGCAGAATCGTGATTCACTGATACGACAAAAATAGAATCATGCTTGCTTACCTGAAATAAAGGGAATGGTAATCATAGCACAGAATCCATGTGCGTGTTGAATATAACAGTCTCCAATGCAGGTTTCTAGAATTCAGCCTACAGCAGAAAGTAAAATCTCACATGTGCAATAATTACTAATTCTTACTAAAGAAGAAAAGCCAAGACAGGGCGATCACTGCATCCTCTCTGCTTCTCCCTTAGCTTTCTGTTCTGACACTCACTCGATGGTACCCACTGTCAGAAAACAGCATGCTAAATTAAAATAAATAAATAAATAAATGTAGGAAGGTAGCGACTTGCGTGACAGCGCCATCTCCTGGTCACAAGTGGAATCACTCTGATTCAAGTTCCTTCGGCAAAGCGACATTCAACAAAAAAGATGAAATGGTGTATACTTCAGAATTCTAATGCACTCCAATTGAAGTACTCAATTAAACACGTGAAAGTCATTATACTTTGTATTTTTAAAAATGCAGTTTAGCATTTGGAGTTTGGTCTGCTTTTATTATGTTTAAATGAAATCTGAGTTTTCAGAACATTACTGAAAAGTGCTATATGAAAATAATTGTAATTATTAATCATGTCATTGGTCATCTCTTTGTGTGGAAGTATATTGTCTTAAGAGATATGCTTGTTGTTAACAGAATGACGAATTTATGAAAAGACAAAAATCTCAGCCAATCACACTTTCTGAAACATCTCAAACTCTATAGGCAAATCTAAAATGTGACAATTGTGCTAAACTATAGTCTGAAGCAAGGTCTCATTAGGAGGGTCGGAGCAGAATTCAGTTTCCCACTTGTTAAGTAAGTCAGAAAACCAAAGTTTTGCTAAGTATATATATTATATATATCTTCAATATATATTAGTTTACGTACTTAATTCTCTACAATTGTTTATGAAATTCTGGGCCACAAACCACTTGAAATTCAAAAGGCTTATCTTCTGTCTTTTTCTCAAAACTAACTTCATCAAGCAGGTTCAGGAACCAGTTCTGAAAGCCTGGTGCTGTCCGTGGTGCTGAAACCCAATTACAGGCTCTCTTGGAGTGCCCAAGATTTTCTGCTGGCTGACATAAAATCTTGGTAATATGGAATTTAAAAAGAAAATGCTTCAAAAATACTAATTAAGGGGTTGAAAAGATGGCTCAGAGATTAAGCGCATTCACTGCTCTTGCAGAGGACTTGAGTTTGATTCTCAGCACCTACGTCAGATGGCCCACAACTGCCTGTGATTGCAGCTCCATAGGATTTGACACTTTTTTTTCTGGATTCCACAAGCATTGCACTCACAGGAAAAGACTCTCTCTCTCTCTCTCTCTCTCTCTCTCTCTCTCTCTCTCTTTCACACACACACACACACACACACACACACACACTATTCAGAAGCTAAAAGTAAAAGGTATTTTAAATCAACCCAATACATAATATTATCTAATCTATAATTAGTGGTATCATTTTTATCCCCCTGTGATACAGTTTCTTTGTGTAGCCTTGACTGTCCTGGAACTCATTATGTAGACCTGGCTGCCCTTGAACTCAGAGATCGACTTGCCTCTGCCTCCCGAGTGCTGGGATTAAAGGCATAAGCCACACCCACTCGCATTTTTTTCCATCTACATTGGTGTTTTGCCTGCATGTATGTCTGTGTGAGGGAGTCAGATGCTCTAGAACTGGAGATACAGACAGTTGTGAACTGCCATGTGGTTGCTGGTATTGAACCCAGGTCCTTTGGAAGAGCAGTCAGTGCTCCAAACAGCTATGCCATCCCTCCAGTGCCCTTCCCCCCTTTAGGATTTCTCTGCGTACCTCTGGATGTCCTGAAACTCACTCTGTAAACCAGGTTGGCCTCAAACTCGTAAAGATCTGCTTGACTCTGCCTCTGAAGTGCTAGGACTAAAGGTGTGCACTGCAAACTCCCTGATAGGTGTTTCATGTTTTATTGATAAAATGTGCATGCTTGTAAATCAGAAGGCATAATGCTGATGAATCTAATAAAATGACTTAATATGTTAATATCCATATGCTGCAGTTCTGTTACATTGATTATGCCATTATTGATTAAGTTTTCTTTGAAATCTTTCTCCTATCTGATATGATCAAATGCTGAGCTGCCACAAGCACAAAATACCATTAATATATTTTAATTGATATTTGAACTTAAAAGGCTTTTACAATAATTTTGTAATATTTAAGTGATTTTCTTTTTAAAAAATTTTGTTTTCTTAACAAGTGTTTACCCCATATATTTTAAAGCAAATTTTATTCTTCCGGGATATATGCCTGATTAGCCATGGAATTGTGTGTATCTTTAGACATGGCATCATAAGTTCCTAAAACACAATATCACTGTTTGATAGCCTGTTGTGTGGTGCTGTGGCTGAGATAATTCCTGTAAACTGTGCTACATGCTCCTCAAAACATTCCAGTGGCTACTCATGACCTCCACTTTAAAACCAAAGTCTAGGAATATGCTCAGAGAATTGTTCATATCCTTGTCTCTTACCTGAGTTTGGCCTTGCCCTCACTATTTCTATTCTGGTTTGATTGATTATTTGTTGATTAAACAATGTCTGCTTTGAAATTAGAGCTCTATACTCTAACTGTGAGGGAGAGGTAGGCAGAGGGGAAAGCACACTATGAGGTGACTCTTACAACTTTATTTTTATGTAAAAGCTTTTAGTCTCCTCCAGAATGTTTTATCTGCTTTAAGAAAATAGGCAAAATATCATCATTGATTCCTGTACTAGGTATATTTATGCAGAAAATGTGAACAGATACACGTATTTATATGCACTTTACACCTTTTTTCTAAAGTCAGGTAGAGTTAGATTTGCTTTGTTATCAGCAATAAATCCATGATATAATTTCCCAGTGTGATTTCCCTCTTCTGTTGCTTTGCTTTAATAATAAAAGCCAAATATTTACATTTATATATTTGTTTTCAAAATTATTTTAATTTTAAGAGGAACCTAGTCATAGTTTACTTCAAGTAAATTTTGACTCTTGGTCAGTACATGCTTTTTTATTTTTTTCTTTTTGCCAGTTCTCCCTCACCTAATCATGCCAGTCCTCCTGTGAAGGAAATAATCAGACACGAAGTCTTATTAATACCCAGCAGTGTTTTATTCCTTGCCTCAGTTTTTACACATAAAATAGATGCATCAAGGAAATAAAAAATGAATGCAAAAATTCCAAACCATAATTTAATTTATACAGTCTTATAAAACTGTATAAAAGAAAAATAAAAATCTGCTAACATCTTTTCAATACTGTCATTGCCAACTCAGGGGAGATTGAAAACCTTAATTCCATGACTAACGTCTAATGCTTCTCCTGTAGTGCTATCATTAGAATGTTACAGACTTCCACAATACAAGGAAAAAATACTATTTATGATTTGCTTTGTTTTTTAATTATGCATCTGTGTGTTTATGTGCAGGTATGTATACATAAATGTAGTGCCCAGAGAGGTCAGAAGAGGGCACCCGATTCCACAGAGCTAAAGTTATAAGAGGTTGGAATCTGCCTGACGTGGGTGTTAAGGATCAATGAGGTTCTCTGTACAAGTACCAACTGCTTTTAACTCCGGAACCATCTTTTCAGGCCCTAAGGAGTAGCTTTTTTATGCTATGTTCAAAAATCTGCTATTACTGATGAGAAAAGAATCTTATCACAATTGTTCCAGTTAACACAAGTTATTGAAATTCCACAATATATGTTTTAGTTTACTCTCTATCTCTGTGAAAAATACCATGACCGAAAAGCATCTTGGGGGAGGAAGGGGTTATTTCATGTTACAGCTTATAGTCCATCGTGAAGAGAAGTCAGGGCAGGAACACAGGGTGTAGTTGGTCTAATGCTGCTTGTACTATGTTAATTTGTGTCCCCCAAATTGTAGGAGAGTCTTCACATCCAAACGCAAGACACTGAGGGACCCTGACCCCAAGTTGGGTTTGACTGGTAAATAAAGTTGCTGGCAGCCAGTGGCTAGGCAGGGCAGACAGAGGCAGGGCTTTTAGGATTCTCAGGCAAGGCACGGAGGAAGGAGGGAAAAAAAAGAGATCTACCATACCAGGAGGAGGAGACCCAAGACTCCATGCCTGAGAAGGTGCAGGACAGAGAGCATAGTCGCCATGTTGGAGGCAGAGAAGAGCGGCCTCAGGAATGCCCAACTGGTACCAGGGCAGCTAAGATGGACTATAGATTTTAGTAAGTAATGACTTGGGAATATCGAGGGTGGGGGGAGGTGGTTAGCCACGTGGATGTTAGGAAGTGGCCCAGCCACTGAGCTGTTTAAAACATATCAACATATAAAGGCTGCTTGTATGTGTCTTTCATTAGGGAACACAAAACATTGGGGCAGGTAGTGAGAAACGCACCACAGTGTCCAGGATCAATTTGAGTGCTTAATTAGGTACACAAGGTAAGAATCTGGAGGCAGAAACTGAAGCAGAGACCACAGAACACTGCTTATTGGCTTGCTCTCAGAACTTGCTCAGTCAGTGTTCTTAAATATTCTTATACAATCCAGGACCGCCTGCCTAAGGATGGTATTGCCCATAATGTGCTGGCACCTCTCACATTAGTCATTAATCAAGAAAATACCCCACAGACATGCCTATTGGCCAGTGTGATAGAGGCACTTCTGCAGCTGAGTGTTTCTCCTTTCAAGAGACTTTAGTTTGTCCTAAATGAACAAAACCTAACCAACACAACATGTTATTCCTGGAGAGATGAAGACAAACAAAAAACAAGAACAAAACAAAAAACAGGGCAAAAACTGGGCTGGTAAGACCTTCTAATTCTCATAAACAAATTTTGACAAGCAGCTTTTCCAGTCTTTTCAAGGGAAAATATTAAAGAATAAATTTTATTTTATGTTTTTGATGGGGCAATGTACCAAGTAAGCACTTTGCACAAATTATCTCATTAAAAACCAAAGAGGACTGTGAAATAAGTTTTATTACAATTATTTTCTCTTTTAAAGATTGAAAAAGAGGCTAGAAAATGCCACATGCTAAATTTAACTCAGACTGTAGTCTTTGGAGCTCGAGATCTTTCTGGGAACTTCTTGAGAAGGAGATACAAACTGAGAAAATGATTCCATTGACCTTTACAATTTTTTGTCTCTACCTAAGTTATTCATCACTTTTGTGAGTCAGTACAGTTAGATGGGAATGGAAGATTCTCTTTGAAAGTCCTTCCCTCCCTCTCTCCCTCCCTCCCTCCCACCTGCCTGCCCTCCTTGCCTTCCTCTCCCTGTCCCCCTGAATCCAAAACATTTTTTTATTTGACAAAGAACAGACAGGATTAATATACCCAGAAACTGCAGTGACTTTTGCCCCTGTGGCCACAGCTCTGTACAGTAGCCCTGTTCTTTAGAGAGCCAGGACATCAACACCTGTGCAGTCACCTGACAGCACTCAGGGCTTAACTGAGATGGGCACCTTGGGTTGTTGCTATGGAATGGGAGCAGGAGATATGGTGGACTCAGTCCCCTAGCCTGAACAGAACGGGAGAGTGGGCAGTGTGGGAGAACTGGTCCTGGTGTTGTAGTTGCTGGAAAGGTGGCCCAGATGTCATGAGCTGGAGAGAGCTAGAGAGCTGATCAACTCAGCTACCACCCGAGCCCAGGTTCAGGGTTTTGAGTTGGCCCACCGAAGCATCTATCCCTTCCATGAACTGCTGGATCATCTGAAGTGTCAGGTTCTGCATATCCAAAGCTGCAGGATCTCCATGGCACAGGTCAACAACAGGATATCTAAAAGTAGTTCAGGTCAGGCAGGATCCAGTATTAATAAAGCAGAGGTCTCAAACCAGATGAATGACTCACTGCAATGAACATTTGCAAGTAAAGATGTTTGGACAGAAGTTTAGACTGTGTGATGACACACTGTGACCCACCACAGCTTCCACAGTGAGATGTTTTTGTTATATGATTTTTGTTTATTTTACATTTTGTTTTATTTTCATTTATTTATTTTTATTTTGGGGATGTTTTGGGGGGACACTGTTACCGCAAAGGCAGAAAGTGGAGGTGGGAGATGGGGAGGTGAGTGTGATTGGGATATTTAATGTGAAATTCACAAAGAATCAATGAAAAAGGAGGTGTCTCTCTTTGCTGTGGCATTTAAGAGCAGGTTTGCCAAGGACTGGAAGGCTTACCAGAAAAGGAAATGGAGGGATGAGGGTAGATAGAGACTATAGACTCGCAAGATGCTAATGAGAGAGAGAGGGAGAATGAGTGAAGGCAAAGGAGAAAAATAAGACCCATAGAGACCCCTTCAGGTCCTTCCCTTTCCAGAGGGTGACTTCCAGAAAGAAAGGGGCACTCCAAAACCCAGAGGGTAACAAGGAGTTACCTCCAGTTGCTCTAAGCCTCTCCCATCTCCTGTTAGTGGCTCCAGAAAGACAGTTCTGCTGGCTGGCAGCTCCCTGCTGTGGGTAAGTGAGCACATTTAGGTTGTCCTGACACTGCTAATTGAGAGGTGTATTTTCTCCTGGAGCAAACAACTAAATCTGGCAGATAAGAACCACTTATACAAACTCACATTCCCTGACCCTACACCACAATACAATCAACAAGGGTTCACAAAAGATCTCCCTGGCTGGCAAAGAGCTGGTTGTCAAGTCAGTCTTTTTCAATAGTTCTTGCGATCACATTTTATGGTGTTTAGTCTTTCTAAGCAGATCATCTTTGTTATTGCTGACATTAGCCATTATCAGCTTAAAGGAAAAGCTCACTTCATTCAAGCGCTTTAGGTAAATCTCTACTTGAGCTTTCTGGCAATTTCAGCTCTCAGTGGCCTAGAGAACTCAAGATAGAGGAAAGCAATCTTTTTTCTAATTGATCTCACTCAACAAAAGCCTTTGGAAGTGTCTCTGTCAGCTGAGTAGATGAGATCCCAGGCTGTTAGATCTCTAAGGGCTGAACATGACAAAGTCCTTATACCAAGGAATATGAAGTGTGGATGTGACTGAAAAGAGGAGACAGAGCCCTAACCAGGAGACACAGCCTCGACCTCCTCTCACTGCACAATAACAAGGCAGCAA
>JADRCH010000029.1:11146344-11189621 GCA_019843965.1 Rhynchomys soricoides
TGTGTGTGTGCATGTATGTATATGTGTATGTGTGTGTGTGCATGTGTAGATGTCTGTCTAATTTTGTATGGTTGGTTTAATCTGGTTTTCTTAAGTGGGCCTTCAGCTTATGTCCTCATAAGTTAGTTACTGAAAATATTTGGTTATAGAAACAGAAAGCTTGTCAAGACACATATCTATTTATATCAATTGTCTGTCTCTTTGATTTGACTGAAGTGGGATCTCCTAGGTCTTAAATTGTTAATTCAGAATCTCCTGGTAAGAGTATCTAGTCACTATGGTACTAAAGTAGACAAATTGACTGAAATAGGAAAAATAGCTTACATGGCTTTGTTACTGAGTAGAAAGCTATTATAAAGATATATACATAGTTAGGATATAAACATAGGATATATATGATATATACATAGGATATATCATATATATATAGGATATATTCATAGAATACATTATCTAAATAACATACATTATATAATATGCATTATACATATACATACACACACACACACACACACACATATATATGGTATATACCATATATATATATGGTAAATATATATGGTATAGGATAAGGATAAGATCAGGGATGCAGCAGGGCCTTGAACAGCCAGTGATATCTCATGATCATTTAGTGACACAGGTTAAAGAATGATATTTGTAGTGGATCCTTCTACTTAGCAGTACCAGCATCCTGAATAAACAGAAATGGGTCAGTTTCCCTGAGAGAGCAATGTCCTCCCAGGTACTCTAGCCATCAGACCGTGAATTCAGTTTGCAAAGTAGATGGCAGGAGACCTTCTGGGAGAGCAAAGGCTTCAGATCTATTTTAAAAACATATAAAACATTTTGCCTTTTCAAAATCAGTAAATGTGACAAGCAGGATGATAAAATTAATAACTATTCATTAATGACTAGAAAGATCTAGAAGTGACAGGATATGTTTGATTAAACCAGAGTGGATTCCTCTTTTAGAATTGTCTACACACCTGTGAGCACATGCACACAAGCATCTCTTGTACTGCTAGGGCTGGGCTTCTATTTCTCATGCATGAGGGCTTGAGTTTGGATCCAAAGTACCCACATAAAAGTCAGATATTTTGACACATGCCTACAATTCAAGCACTGGGTGATAGAGGCAGGTGGATCCTTTGACTCACTGGCTAGTCAATCTAGCAAAAATCTTGAACCCAAGGTTCTGTGAGAGACTATGTCTCAAAAAAATTCATGTGATTGTGGTAGAGGAAGACACCACATATCAATCTGTGGCATGGCCATCTTTATGAACAGGGGAGTATACCTGCATATTCCTATGTATGTGCACACATACAGCATTTGTATATATGTACCATACACATTACAGATAAAACAGAAGGGTAATAAGCAGAAATACCATCCTAAGCCATGGTTACAACCAGAACCAAGTCCACCTTATCAACTAAAAATGAAATGTATGAAGGTGGTGAGACAAGAATAAAAGATGCCAATTTCGAGATTTAAATTGAACTTACACTGAGAAATGTAGCTCATATATATGTATATGTATGTATATATATATATATATATATATGTGTGTGTGTGTGTGTATGTATATATGTGTGTTTGTATATATATACATATTTATGTATGGGATATATATATATATGTGTATATATATATATATATATATATGATGTGGAGTGCACAACAAAACACACTTGTATATGGAAATACTGAACAATGAAGTGTAATATCTTAACAATTGTTAAGATTATATGTTAAGACAGTGGAAAGGGGGAAGACTCAGAAAGGGTATTCCTGATTCACAGTGATTCTGTGGCAGTGCTTCTCAACACATGAATCATGATGCCGTTGGGTGTCAAAAACCCTTTCATAAAGCACATATATTTGCACCATGATTCATAACACTAGAAAAATTAGAGTTAGGAAGTTGCAACAGAAATAGTTTTATGGTTGGGGGTAACCACAACGTGAGGAACTGTATTAGAAAGTCACAGCATTTGGAAAGTTGAAAATCCCTGCTCTAGGGGTAGAAGAAAGACCACATATGAAGGTCTAATTGTTATTTTATTTTCTGTGCCACACAAGAAATTTTAAATAATATTCTAGAAGCGGATAGCTGCCTTGGAAGACAGAAATATTCCAGGACTTGCAAGAACTTAAATATCAGTCAGAGGTTTGATTTCTAACTAAGAGCCAGATAGCTCTGATATCCACTTTAGCTCTTACATAACAAGATACTGTGTTGAGATGAAGACATAAATTTTTTTTATTGTTTCACAAATAAGGAAACTATTCCTCAGCAAACATTTCTGTAGTTATTATGTTGATTTTAGGTTCCAACATAACTGTATTAAGGGATATCACTAAGAGCACAATGTTATTTCTGAGTATTTTTCTGAGGCTGTCTCTGGAAGAGACTGGCATTTGAATCGAGAGAATGGGTAGAGAAAATCAGCATTCACCCAGTGTGGGAGGTTACCGTCCAAATGGTAGATACAATGTAGAACCAAAACAGAAAAAGGAAATGTTTTTTTTCTTTTATTTCAGGAGTTGAGATATCCTTTTTCTTTTTTCCTTAAATACCTGGGTTTGTTGTTGTTGTTGCTGCTGCCGTTGTTATTGTTTTAGTTTTATTTGGTTGTTTTGTTTTTAGATTTCACAGCTCTTGGACTTCGAGACTTGGTTCAGAGGTCTACCACGTTATCAAGCCCCAGCCTTTAACCTTAGACTAAGCTCTTATACCATTACCTTCTCTAGTACATGAACCTTAGTTCATGGCTCTGAGACCTGCTACTACTGTCCTTGGTTCTCTGACTTGAAGGTGGCTTGCTGGGGCAATCCTCTGCATCCATAATTTCATTAGCCACTTCTTATAATAAAGCTTATGTCAGACTCTTTAATATCTATCTTCTACTTATCACCCATCTATTTATCATGTATCCATAATCTATCTATAATCTATAAATACTTATTATCTATCTCTATCAACACTTTTGCTTTCCTCCCTCCTTCCCACATTTCCTCCCTCCTTCTGTCTCCTATCTAAAGAACTTTGACTAAAATCACAACTTAACAGAAGCGTCACATCTGGACAGAAAACTAGCAACGTGTCCACTTGATTTCCAAGTAAACATATGTACTGGCGGTTTTGTGTCAACTTGACACAAGCTGGAGTTATCACAGAGAAAGGAGCTTCAGTTGAGAAAATGCCTCCATGAGATCCAGTGGTAAGGCATTTTCTCAATTAGTGATCATGGGGGGAGGGCCCCTCATGGGTGGTACCATCTGTGGGCTGGTAGTCTTGGGCTCTATAAGAAAGCAGGCTGAGCAAGCCAGGGGAAGCCAGCCAGTAAGAAACATCCCTCCATGGCCTCTGCATCAGCTCCTCCTTCCTGACCTGCTTGAGTTCCAGTCCTGACTTCCTTTGGTGATGAACAGCAGCATGGAAGTGTAAGCCGAATAAACCCTTTCCTCCCCAGTTTGTTTCTTGGTGTTTGTGCAGGAATAGAAACCCTGACTAAGACAACATATTTCCACCAAAACAGCTAATGCAGTTCTCTGTAAGGCCTGAAGTTTTTGTCCTATTCCACACAGAGTGTTTAGTGTAGTTTTAAAACCACTACAACAAGCAAACGTTCCAGTTGACAACGTGAATCCAAGCTCTCAAGTAGTACAGCTAATACTCTACGTTCGCCAGGCCTTTCATTTCACTGTCCAAGATGAGAGTTCAATCCTCAGTTCCTTGGCAGGTTACAGGAACATGTGCCTGAATGATAACCAACATTAAGAAAACGTAGAGCTCAGTCTCAGCACAGGTCCCCTACCCCAGAGTACTCAAGTTATTGTCAACATTCCCTTTGGTTCCTTGTATCTTAGCAAGGACCCGGGTTGGTAAAAAGTACTGAGTAGCACCAACCCAGAACCAGAGAATGGTAAGGAAAATCCCAGGCCAAGGTATTTCAGGGCTTGGGTTGTAGTCAGTAGATCCAAATCAAAGAATCCCTTGGCAGGCTCAGTGTTGTCCCATATTTATTTCTTAGGAATTTGATTTTTAAGATATGAATGGATTTTTTATAGCCCACAGATGAAGATGTCCTAAGCTTTGAAGTACCTGTGAGTGTACATTTGAGCAGGAGGGTAACTATGATTGATAAATAGTCTTTACCTTTAGAAATAACTAAGAAATATTTTGAATCATCCCAGCACAAAGAAATACTAAATATGAGCTGATGGACACACTGATATCTGACCTGGTCACTGCACTGGAGCACTATATGCATGTACTGACATAACACACTATCCCTACCAATATTAAATATTAATCAGAATGAGAAAAATAATAAAAATCACTTAGGAATGTTGAGTATAACGAGAGATGTGTAAACTGCATAGCAAAACAATGAAAACTGGAAGACATCTAAGCTCAGAAAAGGAGGAATTAGTATCTTCCCCTGGAGAGTACAGGCAATGAGAACGGGCTCAGCTTCATGAGGTTGTCAGGTGCCTGCTTTCTGTTCCTTTCCCACCCTCAGGCGATGTCTGCAACTTTATATTTGCAGTTACCTGGCACTCATGCCCACATCCTTGCCAATAAGAAGAATTAATTGGGAAGCAATTAATAAACTGAAAATGTATTTCTTCCTGAAATATGTTTCGGGTCTCTAAAGGACTAACGTGAGTTGTGATTATTCTTTAGCAGAGAATCTTCTCTTAGAAGCCATTTTCCCCTTTCTGGGGAACCATTTCTGGGGGCTAATGTTCTACAGCACATACTATTGGAAACATTGGTCCATCAAGTTTCTCAAATTATAAAAAGAGAGGCCCATATAGCTCATCTGCCCTGCAGAGGATAGAGAGATCTCTGGCTCTGACCATCTCCTCAAGGGTGGTCAGAATATGTCTAGTGAAGTGGAACCTGGCATGCATTTGTGTCCACAGATTCCAAAGGGGAACCCAAGTGGTGAATCCATGTAACTTCAGAGAACTAATCTCATGGCTCCCAACTCGTGTGTTTGAAAATAAACATTAAAAAGCCTTCTTCAATTGAACTTTGGGAAGAAGGAAAATTCTTCACCTACACATTAAAAATAAAAAATCCCCAAGCTACAATCAGTATTTTTAACACTTGTTAGTTAGGAGTCATCCAGCCTTGTTAGTTTAGAACAGAGTACCAGCACAGAGAGCTTAAAATATCTGAGTGGGAGTTCTGCTGTTGGCACAAACAGAATGGCAGTTGAGCTGCTCAGAGCAACAAAACTCAGGTTTCCCTCCGTGTGCCCAGGCCTCCTGCTCCTCTGCTCTGACAGCTTCTTTCCCTTCCTCTTCCCATAATTTCCATCTGATAACAGCCTCTTAAGTGTAAAGAACATCGTGGTTGATTCAAGCCAACACTGAATTTGGACATTATATCTAATGGCTAACAGTTATACACAGTTTTTAAAGATAGCTGGAAGCATATTCTAAAGATTCCTTCTACACTAGCACAAACCCCACTCACTTTCCTCCAGAATGGCTTTTTTTTTTTTTTGAGAGAGAGAGAGAGAGAGGAAAATATTTACAATTGGCAGGTTGGAAACTGCACTTTGGGTAGGATGACGGAATGGGTTCTCAACTGGGAGCAACTCATTTTGAAGAGAGAAAAAAAAAGTATGCTATGTGACCGTCACTAGCAACTATACTCATAATATCTTATCTTAGTGAGTGTTTTGTTTGCATGTATACCTGTATACCATATGCTTTCCTGGTGCCTGTGGAGGTCAGAACATAGTGTCAAATCCCCTGGGTCTGAGAACCACCATTTGGATGCTGGGAATCGAACCTGAGTCCTTGCAAGAGCAGCCGGTGCCCCTAACTTCATAGTCATCTCTCCATTACTCAGAATAATTTTTTTTCTAATCAAAGAACTAATCATAGCTAACCCTTCTTTAAAAAAATTCACTCTGTGATTCATTTCTGTCCAAGGATGCTGGCTTAGGAATGTACTTTGTGATAAGATTCTTGTTTGTTTGTTTGTTTGTTTGTTTTCTTGTTATTGTAGTTTGTTTTGGTTTTGTTTGTTTGTTGTTTTGTTTTGTTCTTTGCTGAGAGACCTCTACCTCATCTCCATAATGTCCCCTTAGCTTAAAGATTGGTGAACACTCATAGTTACAATATGTATTTCTCTCTCTCTCTCTCTCTCTCTCGCTCTCGCTCTCGCTCTTGCTCTTTCAAAGTACTATGCCAATTGGAAGCACTGTTCTTTTCTTTCTTATTTTTTTTTCAAACGTCATCCATCTTCCAAGCTACTGATGTTGAACACTGAGGCTCTGAAGATTTCTCCCAACCACTTAGAAGCCAAGTCCCATAGCACACAGTATTATTGATCCTCTCTCTTACCTAAATGCATGAGGAGGTTGTTCTGAGGATCCATTGCACGAAAGTACACTTATGAGGATATTTCTGAAATGATCAACTACTATGAGACTGTGTTGAAATTTTCGCCAGCAAGAGCCTGGTAGCAGTGTCTGCAGAACTGTGCAGGCTTGTCTTTTCTCCCCATGGCATGGATGTAAGGCTCTGTCATACTGAGTTATCACTGTTGATTTAATTCCGCCATTGCGGCACCTCCTCCATTTACTCAATCTCTGAATGCAAGAGGCAAACTGCAAATCTGAAGAGTCCCCAGCTGGGATGAAAGCACAAGTGTGGGTGCTGAAGAAAGTATTATTAACACTGTGGGAAGAAGCAAAGGATCAGAGCGACACTTTCACCCTAGAAATAGCTCCCAGGCTCTCCTTTTCTTACTTCGCCCCTCCGGTAAATTTGTCATGTGAACCCAAAGACATGGGAGCAAACCCTTTCTAACTGTTCCAGTCTCATCAACTGCCTGAGCTTATCCACATTAATGTGCTCTGTGCAGGCTCCCAGAGGGGAAGCAAGACACCTTGGAGTAGCTGAGAAGACAACACGACCGAATAACTAAATAGGACTTATTTCACAACATGAGCAGGGATGACAAATGACATAACTAGTAAGCTTCCAGGGTTGCTAGCAAGAAAGAGACCAAAGCCTTGCTAAAAAGAAAAACAAGAACCCATAGAAATGTCCACTGTAGACTTCTTGTGCCGTAGATTCCTTCCCCACATATGTTTGACGAATCTGCCACTGGACTAAATAGCTTGTAATTTGGGGAAGTGCACCAACACATTGTAGGTTACTGCATAAACATTTCCCTTTCCTTTCTTGCCTTCTATCTTGTCTAAATCTTGATGGTTTGGTTGTGAGCCTTTGATGGCTGAACCATCTCCCAAGACTTTGTCTAAATCTTTTTTTTAAAAAAAAACTTGATGTTTAGGAAAATAAATCGTGATGGTTATTTAACAGTGACTTTGCATATTGCTTTTCTTGCCAAGAAATTTGACAGTCTAATGGCTTCCATTCTATGGCATCCAGTGTCATACATAATTAATTATGAGTTAATTTATTCTAATTGAAATTAGCTTTCTATGTAATTATTTTCATTTCTGTGTTAAAAAAGAAACCCTCCTAACTCCATGGTCTTTTAAAAAATAAAGATTTTTTTTAAATGAAGACAAGAGATGACTTTAAGTCTCATTCCCATATTTTGTTTGGCTGCTATGGACACACATTGCAGGTTATAGGTAGATTCTAAAGGCAGCATGAAATCTTGGTAAGAGGAAGATTGTTTGAACAATTTTGGACACATTTCATAAGTGTCTTGAATTTCAATGACTATTTAAGAACTCCCACCTCCTCTTTTTTCTCTATTTCTTCTTCTCTTCCTCTTTTTCCTTTGTATGAGTCAAGATCTTATTATATAGCAAGGCGGGTTATAAGCGTGTGCCACCATAACTGGCCACTGCAGCATCACTTTTTTTTGAAACAGATCCAACAGAAACTGTTTATTACCTGTGACAGATTAGCAAGCCTCATTGTCTCAGTTAGAGTTTTACTGCTGTGAACAGACACCATGACCAAGGCAACTCTTATAAGGACAACATTTAATTGGGGATGGCTTACAGGTTCAGAGGTTCAGTCTATTATCATTAAGGCAGGAGCATAGCAGTATCCAAGCAGGCATGGTACAGGAGCAGCTGAGAGTTCTACAACTTCATCTGAAGGCCACCAGGAGAAGACTGGATCCCAGGCATCTAGGACAAGGGTATTAAAGCCCATGCCCACAGTAACGTACCTACTTCAACAAGGCTACACTTCTTAATAGTGTCACTCCCTGGGCCAAGCATATACAAACCATCACACTCATAGAGAAGGAACAGATAAAACATTACAGCTAAACCTTTTGCTTGTAAACAATTTTTACAGAAATATTGACTAGATAAGAGAAAACTGGTGGGGAACTAAGACCTGAAAATGTTCTTAGAAAGGTCAAAATGACTCTCATCTTCCTGCTTTCTCTTGGATGGTCTTTGAGTGGACACCCTCATAGACTGTCTGATGAAAGTATTGTGCTTCATTTTGACACAAAATCCCTGATGTTCTTTAAACTCAGCCATCAACAGAACTGCTCAACCCTCTTCTGTGGGGATGCACTGGCCCAGCTTCAACTAGTGAGAAACATGAGAAAGCAGTGAGGCTAAAAACAGAAAGGGAATCAAGAATCACAGTGTGTCTCCCAGGGTGAAGAAGTAATTTAATGCTGCTCTTTTACAACAGGCACAAGTAAATAGTTTTCATTCATGCTTTAATTAATCAGATTAATGTAAGCACTAGTTGCAGGGAATGAATGTTTGTCTTTTCCATTCTTCTGTGTTATGATTTGCTTATTGGGAACTCAGCTCCATTTCAGATAGCTTAGAGGAATAATTCTGCTTATTCAAGCATACTGACTGAGCTGGTTCCAGCAAGTAATATCTCTGCATCTCAGACTATGGCTCAGAGGTATGTGCAGAGAAAATACCATTTCTATCAAATCAGGCAGGAACATTTGTCCCAAAGAAATGAAGCAAAAGGCAATTTCATTTTAGGCCCAGTTGAATAATTCTTAGAGATTACATCCTTATGCCACATTAGTCTTTGTGGTAAGACACCCCTTCTTTCCCACTTAACTCTTCTCTTTTTGGTCTTACTTATTCTTGAGTACATTGCTGCATATTGTTTTTCTTAATTAAACAGTAAGTTTTGCCTTGATTCTGGCACATACATAATAGACTAGTTCTTTGATATGTGTAGACTAGGAGAGTGTGGAATCAGAACAGGTGAAACCTTGGCCCAAGTATTCACTAGTCCTGTGACCCTGGAAGCTTTGATTGATATTCTTCATGTCAGGTGACATTTCAGGGACACAAGATAATTCTCAGTTGTGTCAGGCAAGTGAGAGATGTAATAAAGTGCCCAGAGCAGACAGAGTGAGCACGTGTGGCTTGGGTGTCTATAAATGATACTCTAGACTATGAAAAACTTTCATTCCTACTCGGTATCTTTTTGGCCAGAGAAAGAAATGCATGTTTCAAAATAAATGGAGTTCATACTTGATTTATTTTAAATATTTCTCCATATAGACTTTAAAACCCCTTCTGAAATGTTAACAGATTCATGTTTTGTCTCTTAAAGAACTAACGTTTGAATTCCTCAAAAGTACAAGTAGATCAAAACGTGCTGTATTCTCAGTATTTGTAGCAAATAACAATCTATGTCTTGGTCTTTCCTATACTTTCATAAGATCTCTTTCCACTTAAAAATTCATTTCATTTATACATATTTATTTATCTTAAATCAAAAATACTTACTTTTTATTTGCATGAGTGTTTTGACTGCACATTTTTCTGTGCACCATGGATGTGCAATGCCTGTTGAGCTCACAAAAGAGCATTGGATCCCCTGGATCCAGAGTTCTAAATATCTGTGAACTACCATGTAAGTGCTGGGAGTCAAACCTGGTCTTCTGGAAGAGCAGCGAGTGTGCTCAATCACTGAACCACCTCTCTATCGCAATTGATATTTATTTCAGTGTCTTTGGTTTTTGAGACAAAGTGCCATGTAACCCACATCAATCAAGGTGTTCTGGTCTTCCAGCCTCTGCTTCCCAGTGCTGGGATTTAGCCATGCACCTCCACACATTTCAGTTTTCCACATTTCACATCATTCCGTCTTCTCCTTGGCCTTTGTTTCCTAAAGAATAGATTAAGTTGATGGTTTCTAGGAATTTAGTCCTTTAGTTTATGGGGAAGCAATGAATTACCATTAAACTTCTAAATATCTATGGAGAAAGAGATCTTTTTCATGAAAAGAGGTTTTGGGTGTCACACAGGAAACACATGGAGGTAACCTATACATACCCATACCAAAATAAAAGAAAATCTTTGAAGTAAATACTCAGTAGACAGACCATCTATCTACCTGCCTCAGTTTACATTATGAAATTCTAATTCAGGATATGCGATCTTTGAAAACAGAACATTCATTGACATGCTACAAAAAGGAAGCCAGAGGGCTGACATACCACTTTGGCCATGTAAAGTTAGACAAGAAGATGGCTGTCTGTGAACCAGAAAGTGTACCCTCACTAGATAGATTCCCCCACTCCTTGATCTTGGACTTGCAGTGTTCAGGTGTCAGAAACAAGTTCCTGTTATGTACCCAATAATGCTATTATTGTTGCAATGCACTCCATTTAAGCACCATTGGAGAGAATGATTCCAGACATTTTCAGAATTCTTTTCAACAAAGGTTACTGTGTATCCAAGACACCTACTTAAAAGAACAAAATCAGGACAGATTTGGACACCATGTTGGAAAACTGATGGAAGCCAGAGCAGAGACCTAGATGGAAGAACTGAAGTTGTAAAAGTGAGAGGAAGACATGGACAACTTCTGTCATTTGTTTCTAGATGGAACAACAAACTCACAAGTGACAAAACAAAATAAAACAAGAAAAGTAATTAGATTTTGTAAGAATGGAAACCCTTTCTTTGTCTTTCAAATGCACAAAGAAAACAAAAATAAGACACCCCAAAGGGTTCTTCATAAGTCAACGAACTGATGGGAGATTTATGTATAGACTATATAGAGGTTTTATATATCTATAGTTTTAAAATAACCAAGCCACATAAAATGGATAAAATATTTCAATAGATACTTCTCTTCCCCACCCCCAAAAAACCCCAAGTGGCCATTTAATGAAAGCAAGAGTACACTATTAATCATTAGATGGTGGGGGTTGAGAGAAGTGGCCCATATTCAAGGGCATTTAAATATTTAGGCCCTAGTGGGTGATGCTGTTTGGGGAGGCTTAGGTGGTGTAAACTTGCTAGAAGAATGTCACTGAGAGTGCATTTGAGGCTATAAAACTTCCTGCCATTCCCAGTTTGACCTCTTTGCTTCATGTTGATGGTTCCACATGAGAGCTTCAGCTCCCGGCTGCATGCTTTAGTCACCAGTTCTCCCTATTACCACAATTCTCCATTACTGAAGGAAGCCATGGCAGGATTTCAGGGATGTAGCTGGAATCAGGAGCTGAAGCAGAGGAAATGGAGGATTGTTGCTTACAGGCTTGCTCTTCATGGCTTGGTCAGCCTGCTTTCTTAGGGCACTCAAGACCACTCCCAGAGGTGGCACCACCTATAATAGGCTGGTCTTTCCCACATCAAAAACTAATTAAAAGAATGCCCTACAGGTTTGCCTACAGCCCAGTCTTATGGAAGCATTTTTTTTTAATTGAGATTTTCTCCTATCATATAATTCTAACTTGTGTCAAATTGACATAAAACTAGCCAGCACAGTCATTAAAATGAATGGAGTCACTGAAACCATCAGGGAGTAAAATTACATAAAAAGTAATAAAAATTACTTTTGAGTCAAAGGTACAAAATAATACAGAAACACCATGTGACATGAAGGGAAAAATATGACCTTGTGCTTGGTAATTGTAGCACATTGGTAACTAGAGGGAAATTGGTTTCTGGAGACTAGAAGAGATGGAATTAAATTACACTCATCAAGGATAGAGCAAGATATGCATCAATGACTCCTTTTGCTTTGCTTTCCCTGACAATGTATCCAAACATGTACACAGGCAATGGACAACTTGTCTGACCTGCTTGACATTGTGGTATGACCTTGTTATATGCACAAAGGACCTAGATACATTCAAAATTACAAAAAACAATCAAAAAGTCTCATAATGTTCTTTTAAAAGTTGATTTTTGTGCTGGGCCACATGTTTAGCTATCTTGGAGTACGTAAAACCCTTGTGCTGCAGGTTGGACATGCCTGCAAATCTGAACAACCTTTAATCTTCTTTACCTAAACTTCAGAATATTAACCTCTTCTCCAGTGTGGTCTCCATGTTACAGGAATTGAAAGGCTCCTCCTACAGAGTTAGTTCAAGTTCCTATTCACCATCTTCAAATGGGATGATCTCAAATCTTGGCTCTAAAATGGGCCCATGTTTTACAATTTTAACCTTATACGTAAGAGTCTTGTAATGCTGAAAAATATCAGATTCTGGTAAGGAAAACACACAGATTTTGTGTATCTCAACTATGAATACTTTCAATGGGAAATGGACCTGCTGATTTGTCAATGGACCATCAAAAAGCCCATAATTACTGTTCACTTTGTTTTTTACTTGAACTAAAGAGAAAAAGTTGCTGTGTTAAGAACAGTCAATTGGCCTCAAACATGTGGATATATTTCTGAGCTCCAAATTCTATTCTATTGACATATTCATCCTTCTTTGTGACAACTGCCATACTGTCCTGATTGCTATAGCTTACTGGAAGAGTTAATCCTTTAATTAATTTTTATATTTTATAAAAGAAGCAAACAAGAGTTGCTTAAAGGTTTTGAAGGAAACATAAGAGCCTTGGAAAGTTTTTCACTTTTTTATTGTTTTTGCATGTGTATGATGTGTGTGTATTCATTCCTGGCATAGTGTGTGCATAGAGATCAGAGAGAACAATCTTGTAGAATTGGTTTTTCCTTCTATCTTTTCTAGGTTTCTGGGGATCTAACTGAGTCTGTTGGGTTTCATAGCAATGCTTTACGTGCTGAGCCTTCTCACCAATCATTGGGAGTGTGTTTAAACCTTTGCCTTTTAAAGACTGCATTGACATTTTTTTAAAAAAGCATTAATATTTCTTCCTGATAGCATGTGGAGATTCATGTGAGGCAGATAATTTAGGTAGATGGTCCAGGGAGTCACATCTACATGCAATCAACAAAGGAGCTACTGCACACAGATTTTCCCCATGACTTGAGAACTTCAAGGCAAGAAGTGTTCTGTAAATATTATCCACTTCTTCTTGTTCACAGAAACCATTAAAAGAGAGCAACAGAGGGGCAGTATTCTAGAATCCATTCCTTCCAAGTCTGGCTTTGGAGATGGGTGGATATTTTGCTTCAGAGGCCTTTGGTTGAATATGACCAAGGATGAGGAATTCACTGAAGCCTTGTTTTAATCTCAGGCATGCTATATGCTGTAGAGAGAAATACAGACAAAAAGTAGATATAGTTTTATACAATTTGGACTTCAAAATATTTCAGTTGCTGGGAAAAGGGGGTCAAATGCTAAGAAATTGATAAGATAAAACCCAATGGTTTAGATGTCGACCTCTAGCTTTGGATGTAAAATGTAATATTCTATTTAAAATGAATTGGGTTTAAAAAAATTGCATCTGAAAAATATAGTTATGGATAATTAGAATAAATCTCAATGAAAACTTCTTAGAGACTATCCCATAGTCATTCGTTTTTGATGCAAAGTGAACTCACCTTTGTTTACGAGAAGGACATTCTTGGGGTAATTCTCCATGTGAAGGAATAAATGGGAAAACATCATGAAAACTACAAATGCTAGCAGGATGACTCAGAAGATAAAAGTGTTTGCTCCCAAGCCTGATGATTGAACTTGATCCCCAAAGTCCACTTCAGACTCGGGGGAAACCAGACTCCACAAATTGTCCTCTGACTTCCACAAGCTTACAACAGTATGTACAACACCCTACATGCAATAAATAAATACGTGTCCAAAATAGTAAAGTATAGGTTCTACAAGATTTTATCAAAACTTTTAAATACTAGTATTAGAAGTCACAGGAAGACACAGACTGTAGTGTCATGTTTTTAACACTGTTTGAACTTGAGACGGAGAGAGGTGTTTCCACTCCCCTGGATGCTTAACTTGCACAGATAATTTCATTATGGGCATAATCCTTCAAAGAAGCCATTTCCAGAAAAGGCTTTTTCTGAAAACTTCAGATGTCATCATAAGACACCCTGTCTTCACCATTGTCCCTTTCTGGGATTGTCTAGTGGCATTTGATAACTTTGACACCCTGTATTTATCCCCTTACCTTCTAACACCCATCCCATAGTATTTTTTGAAAGAGATTTTGTCAAGTTCTCAGTTCCTACAGCATGAGTGATTGCCCACACTGCATTCAGTTTCAGACAACTAATGTGTAGCTCATACTTGGTCAGAACCTATTTTTCTTTGTCACCAAGACTGGTTCAAGATTGGACATAAATCTCAATCCAAGCCAAAAGATTGGAAAAGCAAATTATTGGCACAACTCAAAGGAGATATGCTTTTCTTTCATCTGTACTAGGACTATAAAGATTTGAACATTGAGCTCCTGCAGGACACTTTGAACCAGAGAGGAGAGCATATCTAGAAGTACTATCAATAGTGAGTAAAGAAGGGAAAAAGAACAGAGAGCAGAGCCCTGGCTTGCCAATGTGGTGAGCCAAATGCCAAGATCTAGATGTCAGTTAGTTCTACATCATTCTTCCTGAGATCTATGCTTCTTGGCAATCAGAAAAAAGACTTGTTAGTCTTTTGGTAGGCAGTTACAGTTCCATGTAAAAATTTATAAATCGTAAGTTGAGGTTGACTGAACAAATGACTTTTTTCCCAAATGATGTTGATGATTAATGTAATTGAACAGACTTTGAGAAAGCCACATGAAAGGAAAAGCACAATATTAAACACACATACACACACAAACACACACACGGCGGGGGGGGGGGAGAACCTTTTATTTGCCAAGTGCTCAGGGAAAACAGTAGCAGTCAAATGATAACAATCAGAAAGCACTTTTAGTCTTAGCACTTGAGATTCTTTTTAATTACAAATAAAGTGTATAAATCATGTCTCATTTTGTTTTTGTTTTCTATTCACACAGGTCTTTGCTTCTGCTAATGCATAGAACACACCATACCAGATGAACTGGGCTTTCAGAAAAATGTCTTTCATACTACTTGCAATTGTTTTGTATATTTACAGAGGCATGAAAGCATCCTGCAGGTATAATGTGGAAACTAATTGCAATGCCTTTAATGTGTTAAAGAGATACTGTAGAAATTTGTGCTTTTGCATGCCATGTTTTTCTTTGTATTTAGGATTTAGTAGCAAATACCTGGACTCTATGAGGCTGAGTAGACATGACCACATAATTGAGCCACAGGATACTCGGGTGTTGGGTAGAACATTATTTATGAGTGTGTCTGTGAGGATGTTTCTGGATGTCTTTAACATTTGAACTGGAAGAGTTAAGCAGACTCTCCTTTCCTATGTGAATGACCATCCTTCTGGTCATTAAGGACATAGAAACTGAGTCAAAAATTCTACCTCTGCCTGAATATCTCATCCCTGAATAAGTGGATGGCTCTCCTTTCCTGCTTCCAGACTAGAATTAATGGGCTTCTTGAGTCCCCATGCTGTTGAATGCTGTCTTATTGGAGCCTCAGCCTCCAGAATTTCTCAAGCCAGCTCCTAATAGTAAGTATATCATATGCTCTTCCATCTGCCTATTGTTTTTATCTTTTGATCTATTTTCTTCTATGTCTGTCTGTCTATCTCTATAACAATCAGTCTTCCTTCCTGTCTGTCTGTCTATACTGTAGGTCCTGTTTCTCTGGAGAACCTAGACTAGTACAAACTCTCTCTGTGCTCCCACACTGAGATGTTGATTTCAAATATGCATTGGAAATATCTTCTAGCAAATAACTTTATCAATACTTTCTAAGAATATCTGAAGAAGTTGGGGTACATTGGTAAATTTTTTAATAAGAGAAAAACATTTGACATTTAAAATAGTCATATGCATATATGACAATCATAAATAAAAAGTATTTTTTAAGATAAAGTCACAAGGCACTATCAAACAAGTATTCCCACATAAGAAGATTGATTACCCCAGTTCCTATGGTTATCCAATTGTCTACCTGCATTCAGAAAACCTGGGTGGGTGAGCAGATTCTATTCCTTTCTCTGAAATGGCCATATGACCAAGATTTGGCCTTTTTTTTTCATACTTTATTTACATTTCAAATGTTTCCCCCTTTCCAGATCTCCCCTTTGGGACCTCCCCATTCCCTTCCCCCTCCCCCTGTCACTATGAGGGTATTCCCTCAACCACCCATCCACTCTCATCTTTCCTCCTTGGCCTTTTAAAGCCAGCCTCACATTACCTCAGTCTCTGGGTCTGACTAGGTTGTAGTGTTTCTTGAAACTTGAGTTGGCACATAGAGTAAGGTCCATGCTTTCTCAATTTTTCGATATTGCTGGATGTTAGCCATGATTTTAGAGTAGTCCATGGACAGAAAGCCTATCTAGATAAGGAAGCACAGAATCCAGACAAGAAAAGAAGTGGATATTTATTTTTGTAACAGAGTCTGGAACTCATTTTGTAGACAAGTAGACCAGGCTGGCCTTGAAATAAACATCCACTGTGACTTCCATTTCTTGGGATTAAAGGCATGCATCACCACGAACTCTTGATGAGGACTTGGATACAGATGTATATCTGGTCTGCCCTTTTTAATTCCACGAAATCTTTATAACCTCTTTTGTCTTTATTTTGTTGAAATCCAGGTTCAGCCAGTTACAGCCCACAAAATCACTAAATTCAACTGATACTAAAATAGATATTTGAATTTTCTTTAAACTGATTTTCTTTTTTTCCGAAGTGCACATTATTATGATTTACAGACACTGCTCTGTTCAGTGGCTTGGACTTTAGAACATTTACATTTTCTAAGTCTGCTATCCTTTATTTGAGGCTGTTTCTATAGCACATGGATAGGAGCAGTCCCAATCTGGGGCCCCCAAACACCTGTGCATCCTGTCACCTTCCCACACACAGCATGCTGAAAGGCTGGCTGGCTGTGTAGACAGCCCCATCCATGTGCTACAAGCTCCCCATGACCAGGGGCCCTTCCACTCTTATTCACAGGCCACCACCTTGCACAATGGCCACAGTATCTTATTCAATATTACTTTGAGTAAATGAACACTTCAAAATGATTTTTAAAGCACCCACATCACTGTCTGAAATTACTCCCTGACATTTCAGAAGAATTTTCTTGACTTGGCTGCATCCTTTCCCAGTGATTTTACATACGATTATGTTTACATACAACACGAACTGGAAGTACCTTTTTTTGATTTCTCCCAATAATCAAACCTCAGAAATGAATGTCAATACTTTTCATTTTCCATTCCTAAAGTATCAGGCCACCCCTTTTACTGGTGTAAACATACACACATAATGTGAAGAAAATATATCTTCCTCTAAACTTGGCTGCAATGTTCTTAGCCTCAATCTTACAAATAAATAAATATATAAATAAGGGGCTGGACAGAGTAAATTAGTGAACTCTACATGAAGGCTGGAAACTGACACTCTAAAAACAGTAAGACTAAATCAACAACCAATGTTTATCCAAGTGCTTACAATTGTCCAGCCAAGATGGAGCACCTGCTTTGGTGCTAACTAGCATTTAACTACTGGGTCTTAATTCCAGGAATTATTCTAGAATCAAAAGTCTGTGTTTGCATGATCTGTGCTTCTGTTTGGCTCCCTCCTGAGCCTCCCTTAGTCTTTGCCCGCCCATCTACTCCATCAGACTGTCTGGGGCAAGAGCCAACCACAGCCCTAAGTCCATTTATTTTCTTCATGACAGCTCTGTCTCATCCCACCCCCTCCACCTGTGGATAAACAATTGAGGCCAGGTGTGCAGAGATACAGACCAACAAGGACCAAAGCCAGGTCACCTGTCTTTCTAAGCGATGGAGGAAAAGATATTTCTAGAAGGCTAAACTTTGGCCAATTTGGCCTGCTTGTTTTTCTTTTTTCCAAGTAGATTTAAAAAGTTGTTTTTGAGAATTTCATACATGAGTATTGTGTTTACACCATTTCCTTCCTCTATCTCTTTGCTCCAACTGCTCCAGTGCTAGTGTCCTGAATCCTACCTGTCCTCTCAAGTTCATGGCCTCTTTTTCTTGATTATCGCTAAATATATGAATGTGCATGTGGGACAGTGGACCATGCCAGAGAACTTGGTAAGGTTGACAGGGGTTCAGAGTCCCTGATGTTCAGGTACCCTGAGACGGTAGGTGGCTCCCTGCTCCCTGCCAGAGTCCTGGCCTGGAATACACACCACACTTCTCATATAAGGAAAAGTGATCTGTGGTCACGTAGACCCAGAACAGAGTTTTCCATGCTAAGGAGGTACCTAGAGGTCCTGAGGGTTTAGCCAAATAAGCTTCCCTTCCCAGACATTTCTCCCTATAAAAGGTATTTAATCTTTGGTCTACCCTGAGAAGTTGATATGCATCCATTTTCCACAATGAACAATCAAACGGTATGGATAAACATGGACTGTCTCTTCCATAGAAACACCATGGAGAGCATGGAGAAGGCCTTCAACTACAGAGCCACAGCCTAAGCCTCCTATAGAAAGTTCCTCTGCGCTTTCAGACAATCTCCATTACCTTCGCTGATGAGCTAAGCTATTGTTCCCCATTTCCCCAGCCCTGGGTTCATCATCACCCTCAGCCTGGGGGCCTTGTAAGGTCCCAGCCCATGGACTCCTGATCCTTTGTTCCCTACTCCTCTGTCCTACATCCCAGTGCCTGGCAGTAAGAGAACCCCAACTTCAGACTCCTCGATCTTAGACTTCTTTCTCCCACCCTCTGAGTGGTGTCTTGACGCTCTCCAAAGCCCAGCAACCAACAGCGGTGGTGGCAGAGGTACAGGGTCAAAGCAGCCACGCACTCCCCGAGTTTCACCTGCCCCGGGGGTCATGTTCCACACCCCAATGGCAAAATGGAACATGGATTAACATGTACACACACACACACACACACACACACACACACACACAACCTGCTGGTTTTGTTTAGTGTTGCCCTTACAAAAATGTTAAGGTTGACCACTTAGTACTGAATACTTAATTAGGGGGTTACACAGATTCAGCATCTGACTACAGTAATTAATTGCATACAGTGCTTCATCTAGGATTGGGTCTTGTGAAATGAGATTTCCTTCATCTACACTGACATGTCAACTGGTGTTGTCATTGTTCAGATCTTGCTTAGTCAATTATACTGTTAAGATTTCATTGTTACAGCTTTCATGTAACATATAGAAGCACAATATTGCAGCAGATGTCTTGGTCTTCTGGATCTTGCAAGTTTTCTGCTGTCTTCCTTCCTGGATGGTCTCTGAGCCTGGGGTGTAGAGATTATATTGTAGATATATCAACTGGGTTGGATATTCTGGGGTGAATTGTTCTCTATCTTTTGACCAGATATGGATTTCTGTAATATTCTCTGCTGCAAAATGGAATTTCTGGGATAAAGAATGAGATCTACATTTATTTGTGAGTATACAGATACATATACAGAATGAAGTTAGAAATTACACTGGTTTAGGATAATTGGCAATAGTGGGTTTTCCTTTAGGTGCCATGGCGTTTCTAGCAACATATAGTCAGCTAAGTTTACAGCACAAATCCCCTGCAATCAAGTAGGAATTAAATTCCATTAGATGGCTGTTGGCTAACCCAAAGATATTAGTGTCCCTACTACAACCCTGGGGGTATACCTCATTTATGGTCATTGTTGTAGTTCATAGGCATCACAGCTTCCTAGAACTCTCGCTTTTCTATCTTGAAAATTTGCACAGCACCTTCCAGTACTATGAGGTACTAGTCCTCAGGAAGATAGCAGAGAATATTCATCATCTATATATCTGAAAGAGAATTAGTATCTCAAATATTCAAAGAACTCAAAAAGAAAGAATTACAAGATTCACAAGATACAAATGACCTTATTAAAAATAGGCTATGAACCACAGCTATGCAAACTGCATGTAAGCCGCACTTGATCAGTACGTCTAAGATAAGAAAACAACTCACAATATATGTTATGAGGATGTGTGAAAAAGGAAGCCCTGGTCACTGCTGGTGGAGTAGCCAAATGGGGCAAACTATCTGGAATCAGGGTGGAGACTCAAACGGCTGAAAAGAGATCTACCTCATAACCCATTAATACTACTCTTTGGCATATGACTAACGATCTTGACATCCTACACCACCGGGGCTTGCTTAGTCGGGTTCATTGCTGCCCTGTTCACAATAGCTAGGAAATTGAAACAACTTAGTGTCCAAGTGATGAATATATCATCACAATGTGCCACATGCACAATGGAGGTCTACTCAGCTGTAAGGAAATAAAATCATGATGTTTTCAGGTGAATGACTGGATCTAGCAAGTGAGGTAGCCAAGACCCAGAAAGACAACCACCACATGTTCTATTTCTTCTGCAGTTCCTAGCTCCAAATTCTCAGTGTGTGTGTGTGTGTGTGTAAATATGTATGAATATATATATGTGAATATAAATACATATGTATGTATATATGTATAACTTAGAGTAACCACAGAAACTAGAATAATGAAAATGAATAAGAGAGACTCTAGACAAGGGAATTTGTGATACAAATTCAGGTACTATATAGGGAAATGGAGAAGGGGAGGTTAGTTGGGGAAGGAGGAGAGAGGACAAATATAGAGAGAAAGACACGAAAGATGTTTGAAAAGTCATAGAATATATGGATCACCTAAAATTACATTACATATGTATATTCTACACATGCACACACACACACAGAGAGAGAGAGAGAGAGAGAGAGAGAGAGAGAGAGAGAGAGAGTTATACCACGTGGATTGACAAAGCTAAGAGTCATAGATTTTGTCAAAATCCCAGTTTCAGGCATAAGGAACTTCCTCCTTTTGAGTTTATGATCAGGGAAGCCAAGAGACACACCACCGCAAAAACAAACGAATAAAACCAAAACAAACAAAACAAAATAAAAAACACCATAGGCTATTTATCAGTGCCCTCTGTTACCTCCCAGAATTTGAAGGTAGTCCCTCCTTATTGCTGAAGACATCATGCAGTTCAACCTAGGTCTCAGAAGGATTGAACTAGATATGACCTGGGAGCTCAATAGATATTTAAAAAAAAAAAAACAAAATACTTGTATTTTTACAAGATACCATGTACTATAAAAAAAAATGCCATTGTGTTATAAAATATTTTTAAACCATTTGATACCAATTACCAAGGGACAAAGAAGAATCATTTGGACCTATCCAAGTGGAGATCTGTGGTAAATTTGGAGTTATTTTCCAGAGATCCAGATTTTACATGAGTACAATTGCCTCTAAGTTCCCTCTGTCCTCAACCCTTAAAACACATTTGCTATTTCACCACAGATTCTCCCTCCACTGTTATGTGACTACTGCCCTTTCACTGGAACAATTTGTGAAAACCATTGTTGGTTAACTCTTCATTCTCCATTTCAAATGTAATTGTCTCTGTTCACAGCTATCAAGGCTTCCTTGAATTAGAACTCTGCTGACACTGGCTCAGAAATTCATCTTACGCACACCCCCAACCCCTTCTTGTTTTTTTTAACTAGGACTTGGTTGCAGTGAGCATTCCTGCTTTTGGAAGGAAAGAACTAATCCTCCCCTGGGTGGTTGACATTGATTTCATTGGATCACCATGCTCATTTCTAAAATCCTTTATCATGTAGTGTGCACACAAGTGAACACTCAGAAAACTCAGTGATTACAATGATCACTAATAGTCTTAAATTTTCATATATTTACAAGCTATCAAAATGGTTCAACATATTTAATAATCACAGGTACACACAATAAATGATGGAAAGAAAGGGTATTCTTAATAGAATGTCAAATGTACCATAGGCGATGGGTTTTCCAGTTCGTTAGGTTTTATTGCCTATTTTATTATATGATCTATACTCAAAAATAAAGAAGTCTAGAGCATTTATCACCATGTAAATTGCTGCTAAGATTTTTATCAAAGTTGTTTAATCAATTTTTTTAGTTCTGTCATTTTTAGAACAAATTTCCAATTTTATAATGTTATTTCCCTGGTCAATAAGAATACACATTTTAAACATGCAGTTATTTTTCATAAAACCCAATTTTATAATTACTCAGAGTAAAATAAAATATCTTACGTTTACTTAAAAACATGCCTGTGATGGTTTGTAATTGCTTTATCCAGGGAGTGACACCATTGGGAGTTCTGGCCTTGTTGAAGTTAGTGTGGCCTTGCGAATGTGAGCTTTAATACCCTTGTCCTAGCTACCTGGAAGTCAGTATTCTGCTAGCAACCTTGAGATGAAGATGTAGAACTCTCAGTTCCTCCTGCACTGTGCCTGCCTGGATGCTGCCATGTTCCTGCCTTGATAATGGACTGAACCTTGGAGCCTATAAGCTAACCCCAATTAAATGTTGTCCTTATAAGAGTCATGGTTTCTGTTCACAGCAGTAAAACCCTAACTAAGACAGAAGTTGGTACCAGGAGTGGGGTACAGCTGTGATAGGTCTGAACATGCTTTTGTCAGGAAGAATGTGGATTTGGGACTTTGGAAACCAGTGGAATGCTTTAAGTTGGGCTTTATGGGCTATCGTAGTAGGAATATGGAAGACTTTGTTACTGAGAGTGATTTGAGTTGTGTAGACCTGGCCCAGTAGGTTTCAGTGGAGAAATTCAATATGTCACCTAAAGGCTGTTTTTGTAGTATTTTGATGAATAATGTAGCTACTTCTTGCCCTTGTCTGAAGAGTTTACCTGAGTCCAAGGTAGAGAGATTTATATTCATTGCATTGACAAAGGAAATCTTTAAAAAGCCAAACAGGTCTATGAGTGAAAGGCAAGCAGGTTCTAGGTGAAGAAAAACTTAAATCCAGGCATGATGGTACATGCCTTTAATCCTAGAATTACAGGAGACAGAGCCTTGCAGATCTCTGAGTTCAAGGTCAATCTACAGAGCAAGTTCCAGGAAAGCCAAGCTTAGGCATTATAGAAGTTAGAAAACAGACAGCTGGTAATAGAATAAGGGAGGGCATGTTCTAGCCTCAGTAAGCAGTAGAACATAGCAGCTTCAGCAATGGCTCTGGCTTTAGAGTGAAAAATAGAAGGGACTACTGGGACAATTCATGCTGGTTAGCTGGAGCCAAGAAATTAGTGGTGATTAAGAAGAGACCAGCATCATGGAGGTGAAATCTGGGAAGTGTTTCTGAGAGCATAAAGAAGCTGTGTTTCAGAGATAGGGAAGGTTGTACCTTGTGCTGCATCTGTACTTGGTAATGTATAAGTGTCACCCAGGTGGTACAGGTTTTGAAGGCATGAAGGGGTCATGAAGAGCAGCTGATGCTTGGCACTTTGGGAGGCCATGAAAGGCCATTGGTGAAGGTACAGCCTCAGTTGTGGTTGACAGCGCAGGACTGAAGGGGTCATGCAAAGGATTTGAGACTTGGTACCATGAAGAGAGCCTATGAGAGGCTGTTGTTGAAGTGTAATTACAGCAAAAGACCCCAGTGTATTAGAGATTCACATGGGATGATCACCAAGAACAGCAGTGGCAGTGGAATGGATCAACCTGAGCTTAGAGTGCTACAGAGGGCAGAGCTGGAGAAGTGATGTCAGCCCTATGGAGGAGCCCAGAAGATTATGTGTGGATCCCAGACATTCAAACAAGAAGCAGTAACATGGCAGTTGCCTTGGAGACCCTAAGATTTTCAAGATGCCAGAGCCATGGGATATCTTCTGAGAAATGTTGCTAACAGGGAAAGGATGCAGGTCAGGAAGAGAAGTTTGTTGCCATCAACAAAGATGAAAAAGGATTTGGAGATCTGGAAAATGCTTTGACACCAGACATGAGATGCAGAGTTTCAAGTGTGCTTAGCTGGTTTCCTATCTTGATTCAGGGATTAGAGCTAAGTGATTGAATGGATCTCAGAAGGGGCTTTGAACTTTGGACTTTTGATATTGTTGATACATAGACTATAAGGAGTTTAGAAGTTGGACTAAAAGTACTTATTTAATTATGCTATGGCTAGGTATGGCCCCCATAGACTCATGTGTTTGAACAAGCCTATGGAGGCCAGGGAGTGGAATGTGGTGGTTTGTATATGCTGGGCCCAGGGAGTGGTACTGTTGAAAGGTGTTGCTTTGTTAGTGTAGGTGTGGCCTTGTGGGTGTGGGCTTTAATACCTTTGTCCTAGCTGCCTGGGAGCCAGTATTCTGCTAGCAGCCTTTAGATGAAGATGTAGAATTCTCAGCTCCTTCTGCCTGCCTGGATGCTGCCATGTTCCTGCCTTGATGATAATGGATTGAACCTCTGAACCTGTAAGCTATTCCCAATTAAATGTTGTCCTTATAAGAGTTGCCTAGGTCATGGTTTCTGTTCACAGCAGTAAAACTCTAACTGAGACAGTGCCCATGTTAAAAAAAATTTTTTTTCCTCTTGAAAATAGGTTTTCATATTTGGTTGATTAAACTTGAGAAGGGGCTACCAGTCATAGATACTTGATTCACGGGTTTAAGGTTGCTAACTTGTTAAAACAGGTCATGAAAGCTGCTTAGAGATTTTGGTGAGCAAAGTAGCATAGTCATAATGGAGTTCCAGCTAGCATCCTTGGCAATAGTGGGCTTCATCTGGGGGCGACATCAACCAGAAAATGATTTCTTTCTGAATCTGGGGGCGACATCAACCAGAAAATGATTTCTTTCTGAATCTGTAAGGAAGTCCCATGAGGACCACAGTGATGTGGAAGCAATAGTAAGCTAAGGACTGGAAGGGTTCTGTGATGAGAAATTGGTCAGATTCAAAGAAACAAGGACACAAAGATGTCTGTTGCACAATTATGCACAATGATTGCTCCATGTTAAGTAGCTTGAGTACATTTGTTTCTAGTTAACCACCTCAAGTACATGAGGTGGGTGCTACTGCTGTCTTGATTTTGGTAACACTAGAACTACATCTTCAAGACGTCAAACAACTTGTTCATGATCATACACAAGCCAGTTCTGGATAAGATGCTTGTGTCTACTGAGATTTCGTTGTTGATGAAAGAGTTGAGTGGAAGAGGTAAATTGGAGGGGGAATTTTAAATTAATTATTTATACCTTTGGCAGTAGAAGAGAAGGAGGGGAGATAAGCCTTGACAATAATATTTTGTGTGTTTTGCTACTTGACGAGGGTTGGGCATCAGAATTCAAACAAAACAAGTTTGTATAATAGAAATTAATGGTTAATTTCTCACACAGGTAGGTTGTAGACTGACCCTTAGGCTCATGTCCACAGTCAAGATTAATGCCATGACAGCAAATTCTCCAGGTTCTGGTTTGCATCTTCTGGCCACAAAGGAAAGGAAGCCCAAAACAAAGGGTGTTAAAATCAGAAAATATGCATCACTCATAGCAAATATAACCTCCTAATCTGGGTTAGATGACCAGCACCCACTTCTCTCTTTCCAAATTACACTCTTCACTATGATGTGAGTTTAGAAACTCTGAAGGGTTTCCTTGTATTGTAGCTGTTAAATTTATCTTTGAAAACAAAAATGTAAATAAAAATATACCTTACATAGAATAAAGCTTTAGAAAACAGTATATCCTCTGGGCTAAGAAGACCTGCGGTCTGAGCCCCATTTCCCAACTTTCTGGCTTTAGACTAATTTTCTGAGCTGGATATCAAGTCAGGAACCTTATGCAAACATATACTGAGTTACAGTATCCTTTAGAACTACTGAATATAAAGCAAACAGTAAAAACATAAAGGAAGCTGACAAAGATGAGGCAAGTCAACATTTTCAAGAACAATACATAGTGCATACAGAATTAAAATTTTATTCCTCCTCCTAGTCACTTGATCATATGTAAATTGGGCATGGTGACTTACATACACTATATATTAGATGATGGAATGAAAAATTGTCTACCTGCATCATGTTATGTACTTTCTTGTTATTATTAGTAATAGATGCGAAGGCCTTGTGGAAAAAACAACAGTGTGTTTTCCCCTTAGCTTGGATGATCTGACAGTCTGACAGTGTCATCCTAACAGAGTGTGTGTAGGAAAAATGAAAAGGCCCGTTGCTTAGCCACAAAGCCCTAGAGTAAAGAGTGTATGGGTAAACAGATTATCTAGCAGCCCTTCCAGAGAGCAGCAGAAGTGTACAGCTCCAGGTACCTGCCCTAGTCACATCTGACTCTCCCTAATAAAACCCACTGTAAGTTCTGGGCACTTATAGGCACCTGAGACTATTTAGTCATTTGAATGGATGAATCATTTCCACATCTAATGTATGCAGATCTGTGAAACACAGCAGTGAAGTTGATGTCTTACAGTGAAGTACAGGTTGCCGTGGATGACTGGTGGAGGAGCAATCTTGTCTAACTCAAAAAAAACCATAAAAAGAGACCGATCTTGTTCTAACTCATCCTTGGGTTGCAAAGCCTTTTTGCTGTTTTTCCAAATGGGAGAGGCATATAACACAATAAAGCTTAGGTGGCATCATGTTGTTGTCTCAGCATAGTACATGCTGGTCATGTTCTGGGGATCTGTATGAAGCAATTTCCTAAGGAAACAGGCTGCAGCGTTTGTTCTCAAGGAACCCATAGTCTTGTGAAGAGTTGATGATGACAGGTGGAAAGAAGGTGGTCTCTAGGGGATATGGAAAAGGTTTTCTAAATCATTTATGGGAAGAGCAACTGGATAGCAAGTTCATTACCCTAGCTGAGTATTCTGGAGTAATTAGCAGTTGCCCAGGTGTTAGCTGGAAACTGTGGTAATAACGGCAGCAAAGGAAGGTAATTTCAGATGGAAGGAGCAGAGCCTCACAGGCAACGTCGTTGCCATCAAGTAGCTGTGCAGCCGTAGTGCAGAAGGCAAGCTACACTAGAGACCACATGGAAATTGAATATGCTTTATTATATTCCTATTTTATGATAAAAGTTAAAATATATTCATCTTGCTGAATTAAAATATACCTAACTAATATACCGAATTGGTAATTATGTCTGGACTATTTGAGACCATGATAATCATCTCATGGAGTAGGTATATTTTATTTACTTGGTTTTTATTTGTGGGGCACCGTGTGGGTGTTGTATACTTACTTAGCATTGATGAGTGATTGTGTGTACACAAGTACACACACATATGTGTGCACATGTATGCAGAGGTGAAAGGTCAATGTTGGGCGTTTCTCTCTGATTGTTCTATATTTTCAGTTTTTTAGGCAGAATCTCTTCCTGAACCTGAAACTCATCAGTACAACTAATGAGCTTCAGACATGCACATGTGTCCACATCCACAGAGTCGGGCTAGAGGTCAGTGCTTCATGCCTGGCTTCTTATGTGGGTTCTAAAGATATGAACTCAAGACCCCATGCTTGTTTGCAGGTACTTCACTGTATGAACCATCTCCTCAGTCCCTCTAATAAGTAGGTTTTATACTGGCAGATATCAAGATTCTTAAACCCGTTCTACCACCATGGAATAGTTGTTTTCTGCATCAGTTTTTCTAACAGAAAGATGTGAAACTCCTCTATACTCCCCAATTTTTTTTTATTTTTATTTTTTCATACTTTATTTACATTTCAAATGTTTTCCTACTTTCCAGATCTCTCCTTTGGAACCTCCCCATTCTCTTCCCCCTCCCCCTGCCAATATGGGGGTATTCCCCCACCCACTCACCCACTCTCCTCATCCCTCCTTGGCATTCTCCTATACTGGGGGATCTAACACCCTCTGGCCCAAGGGCCTCTCCTCCCCCTGATGTCTAACGAGACCCTCCTCTGCTGCATATGTGGCCAGCACCATGGGTCCCTCCATGTGTATTCTTTGGTTGGTGGTCCAGTCTCCGGGAGCATTGAGGAGTCAGGCCAATTGCTACTGTTGCTCCCTCCATGGGGCTGCAAACTCCATCAGCTCCTTCAGTCCTTTCTCCAAGTCCTCCATCTGGGACCTCACACTCAGCCCTGTGGTTGCTGTGATGTGGCTCTTGGGTATTTCAAACTTTTGGGCTAATAACCACTTATCAGTGAGTACATACTATGTTCATTCTTTTGTGACTGCGTTACCTCACTCAGGATGATATTTTCAAGTTCCATCATTTGCCTGCGAATTTCATGAAGTCATTGTTTTTAATAGCTGAGTAGTCTTCCATTGTGTAAAAGACACTTCATAAATCAGGGTATGTTATAACCAAGCAAATATTTTACTGTCTTTCCAGAAGAGGAACTCTTGTTCCTTTCATCATTGCACATTATATATCAGGCACTGAGCTAACTAAGCTACTCTCATATGTACATCGAAATACTACAACGTAAAGTTGACTCCAGCGCTGCAAAGCCATGAGCACCAAGATAAGAGTTACCCTGTGCTTATTTCCCACAAATGAAAACACATGCGAAACAACTTTGTCTTCAAGGTAATGAGACAGAGAAAACCAATGAAGAAGAATGCCAGGGTGCATACACTCACAATAGCCAAAGGCATCATCCAGTATGCAACAAAAAGAAGGAGTAGCCAAGGGATAAAGAAGTCTAACGGATATGAAGGTGCATCGTTAATGTATTTGGCATGTTGCATTTATTTTTTTAATGACGTCCATGTGAGTGAGCTGTGTTATTACATGCCTCAGTAGGCTAAAGCAAGAGGATAATGAGTTCCAGTCCATTCTGGATAGCATAGCAACATGGAGCTCTAGAAAACCTTACGCGAATAAATCTTTAAATGTGGGGCTTTAAGTAAATGAGAAGCATAAGCAAGAAATCCTGAGGGTCCTGTTCATCTCTCTTCATTCGCCTTTCCCTCTCCAGAGGTGGCAACAATCAAACCATCAGTGTGTAGGGCAACTGGACCACAGTCCTCATCATGACCTTTCTTGACCATGCTTGCCAGTCTTAGTGCGAGACAGACCATTGTTCTTTACTTCTGCCACTGTAATCCATTTTTCCCTCTTCTAAATTTAACAATGAAATTCCCATGTTTTGTTTATATGTGCCAATCTTCTTTCTCCTCGGCTGTGAATTCATGAAAGACATATTGGCACCTGAATTCCTGTCCTTGTCTATGTTGTTATGATAGATCAAGGACACCCCACTATCTTTCACCCATCCTCCTGTTGGGCTTCCCATTTGTTTAGTTTGTAGTCATGCGGTCATGAGCATTCTTGTCCGCACATACATTTCCACCACATACTGGCCAGTAGCATCACCCTTGTTCTTAAGATACACTGATATTCAACTGGAGCTAATTCTACACTGTTTTAAAAAATGGTTGCACTAATTTCCATTTCCACTAGTGTCTCTGAAAAGCCTTATAAGTAAAACGATCAGCATTGTAAATTTTAGTTATTCCATTGTATAAGTAACAAGATATCATTGCTTGGCACAACAGTGGTCTCCTTCTAAACACTACTTGGGGGACATCATGCTCTAGAAAATATGAAATGGGGCAAAATTTCTGGAATTCTTTCAGAGTCTATAGGCACTAAAACAAAATATTATATGGCTATGAAGCAATTAAAAACCAGAGTCAACCAAAATTAAACCTTTTACACATTATTCTTGCAGACCTCAAGGATGCAGAAACCTAAGGATGAAGAGATGAATCCCAGAGAGGTAGCTGGAGGCTGTAGGTCTACTCTGCTCAGAACCTCTCTGATTTGTCTAGGATGCATTTACCAAGTGTGATGGTTAACCTTGGTTGTATATTTTTCTGGATCTGGAATCAACTCAAAGTGTGAGAGGTTAACTGAACATTTATATTATGGGGCACCAAGAATCTTCAAGATCTTATGGAGTTGGTCTATGATTTGACTTTACAGGTTTTGATGACAGGACTGTCAAGTATATACCTTTGTAATCAAAACGGCAGATGGGCATTTATGGACATTTCAGAAATTGTTGGAAATTCTGTTCTAATTCCAGATACTACTCACCTAATGATTTTAATGAACCTCAAATCAGCAATTCATGTAGCAACTTTAAATATTAAACATTTGGATACAACACAATCAGATTACTAAATTGGTATATGCTGAAGAATGACAGTAGGAAAATAATAAAGTCTTTGTTTTCAACAATTAGGTTATTATGCTTCTATAAGAGTGGAACACTTTGTATGTACAGTGAAATCATTGCACTTCATAGCACAGATTAACCTCACGCTGGGGCTGAGGTGACTCAGGCAGTATTCTTTACCACTGCGGCATGATGACATGGGTGGTGTACATGCTGTGTATTAAGAACCAAGACTGCACTGAAATTTCAGGATGCAAGGTTGGGGAACCTTCTGCCAGAAACTCCTGGAGTCTGTTATATACTGGGTTTGAATTTGTATTTTGTCATGGTGTACTCATAAACATGTTATGACTGACAGGTTTTTAACAAGCCCAATTGTCAGTTGCAGTATCCACAGGTGGCTCTGTGCCATCCAGCACAATGATTTGTTATAGTATACCAGACAACCGATCACTTAGATATTAGACAGAACGATTTAAGAGGAGAACATATGGATTCAGGATACTGTAGCACAGAATGAGAGATCCAAATAGGATTATCTGAACACAGGAAAGAGGATGCTTCATATTGTCCCTTGCTGGGCTAATAACCACAGAGTTCTTGACCTCAGGTGATGAAAACAATGGAGAATAGGTAGATACTTGGGGTAGAGAGCAGCTTATATCAGCCCATACGGATGCTAGAAAGAGTTCACTCATGTCTTGCCTTCTTTCCCAAGAGCAGATAAACAAGTCACTAGGATGTGTGACTTGGTCGGCAGAGCTGAAAACACACTGGGTAAACAATGGCCACCAGCATGGGCTGTTGCCTTGAAAAGCAGATCACAGGTGATTGGGCCCATGGGTCCCTGTGGAGAGGTGATATGTGCAAGTCACGGAAGATTCTAGATGTCAGCAGATAGGTCTGGCTGTCTACTTACACAACAAAGGAATAGCTCAGGACCATATTCTGCTTTCTCCACATGCGTGTTTCCTGGATCTTTCCCCTCTGTGAGATGGGGAAGTATCTCAGGAAACCATATACTGGTTTAATATAAACTTGAAATTGAACAGAAAAGCCTTGGGTGACTCAGTTTATCTGGATCTGAACTGCCCCTTAAAACATCTCAGAATAGTATCTGCCTCAGAGGAGCTCTTGTGAATTACAGAACTTTGACATAGGGAAATCATTCCCAGGGACAAATATGGATTGACTTGAGTACACCCCTTTTCTGCCATCAGGCAAAAGGGGGACTATAATTTAAAAATAAACATTTCTTGAACACACGGCTAAAAATATGGTGTCTGATATATTTTCCTGTGTTTGTTATGAGTAAACTTCTTCCTGATAGATCATCATGGTCTAGCCTTGTCTTCAAGACTGTTATATTGTCTACGTAGTTGCATGTAAATTACATATTTGTTGCATCAGTATGTACTCTCAAAGAAGCAAGCTTATTTTGTCCACAAGATTTTTGGAGGAGTATAGATGACACCAGGGCTAGCTGATCTCCTTCTTGAAGAGGGTAAGTCAAGGCTGTCTGAAGTAGCTAGTTGGTAAATTATCAGCTCTGCAAGCATGAGGGCCTCCTCTAAAATCCCTAGCTCCTGGCCTCAACCCTTTCCTAGGCAGCATAGGAGAGCTGGCCCCAAGGGTTCGAGAGCAGTGAGCCTTGACGGCATGGGCCCAGGAGAGCTGGTGGGCTGACCACGTCAGCTACCACCCAGGCCCGGATCCAGGACTTTGAATTGGCTCACACCGACATCTACCCCATCAGTGAGCTGCTGGGGCATGTGACTAGGTGGTACTGCAGATCCAAAGCTGCAGGATCTCCATGACACAGGCCAACAAAAGGACATCTGAGAGGATCCAGTATGGATAGTGTAGCAGAAGCCAGAGGCCACACCAATGACTCATTGCAATAAACATTTGCAAGCAAAGATATGTGGACAAAAAATTTACTGCTGGACACTGTGACGGGCAGAGGGCTGAGGGATAGGGAGATGAGTGAGATTGGGAATAATGATGTGAAATTCACAAAAAAATCAATAAAAAGTTTTTTAAAAAAAATTCCTGACCACCCAAGACAAGGCCTGGCACGGTGCTGGTTCTACATAACCCCACCAGTGGGTGCAGAGGCAGGGATCTTATTGGCTTAGTCTAATTCCAGGTTAAATGAGATAATTTTTCTCTAAATGTGAAAAGTAAAACAGAAAATAGCTGTTAAGAGCCCTCTCAACTCACAAAAGTTATTTTCACTTTGACGCCATAATTCTGAGTTTCAATGTCTCAAACATTTGCTTCCCTACTGTCTCAAAAGCTGAGCTGGAGGTAGATCATGGAAGACCCCTAAAGATCACGGAAGACTCCTAAAGTCAACCCTCACATACCCTGGCCCTTCATGGACACATACACACCCCCTTAATGAGCACACATATATGCCACACACACACACATAAAAAATAAAAATAAAAATAAAAATAAAAATCAAGGAGATACTCAGATCAGATTGTCTTCAAAACCAAACCAAAACAAAAAATAAAAAATATGAAAAGATTACACCTACATATATGTTATACTATTATCTAAGAAGCCATATTTTTCCACCTTGGGGAAGAACAAACTCATCTGAGAAGAGCAGACTTAGAAAAGATTTTATGAAAACCTATGATTTCTAATAAAAAACTAGAAAACTAAAAAATAAATTAAAAAAGAGGCGTGAAAGGTTAGCTTTGCACACCCGTGTGGTAGCCAGGTTACCTCTGCCTCCATCATCTCTCTGCGGTCACCGTGGGGCCTTTACATGATTCATAATGTTTGCATACAGGTTTACCTCCTGCCTTCCAAAGGGATGGGGAAAAATAGGAGTGTTCTGTCATTTGCGCAATGGCGTGTGTCTGCCAGTAGATGGCAGTAACACGTTGAGTGCTGCCAGCTTTTTCTTTCTTTTCTTTTCTTTTTTTTTTCCTTCCAGGACCGTTTTCTGATATATGTTGGGTACCATAGAGTGAATCTCAGAACAGGAAGCGGAGGCATAAGCAGAGAGGATTCTGGAAAGGTCTCTTTGTTTTCATGTCCACAGAGAAAGCAAGAAAAAAAATTGAATGTAATTTGCAAATCCCTGTGGCCCAAATCTGAAGAACTACAGGGGGTGGCACGTTCCATTCTTACCATCTTGGATGCTGTCCTTTGTTGAGCTGTGATTCCTAAGGCTCTCTCTCCATCAGGTAAGCTGACAAAACATTTAATTATTTGCACGGTAGAATCTAGCTGTCAGGTCATCTTCTCATTTTAAAATCCTCTCTGTGCTGCCATTTTTAAAAGCCTAATGTTGAAATGTAAATTATAAGAACTAAAGGCATCGTTTGATTTGTAAACTGCTTACTATTCCTTTATCTTTCAAAGGAAACAGCTTCTGTCTGGAAATGGTGACTTACAATGCAGACTAGGAATTAAGGAGTGTGTGTCTGTGAAACAAGCAGATGTTTGGGGTTCATTGTATGGTGAGAACATCTGTTTTGTTAGACTTAATGTTAACCTACTAGATTTCACGATGACACCACCTATTTGGCGTCTTTAAATCATAAATGCTCAGTGAAATTGAAACTATCTTTTCTGTGTTTTAGATTTTTATTTTCTTTTATTCTATTCTATTTTATTTATTTAGCAGCTCCTGAGAGATCATATAGCCAGACAGTGATATTAATAATATAAAGGTGTTTGGTTATTTAGACATTCTCATTTTTCTTGGAAATTTATCAGCATAAGGGGGAAAGAGATCACCAAGAGTAAAATTAAAACACATTTGATTTGTTAAAAATGAAATGATCCAAGGATTCCTATATGTTCCGTAACCTCACGTTTTGTTACCTTTTAATATCACATATGCTTGATAATTGGATAGGTTTCTTTCCTTCCGGGAACATTTCATGGTTGGTATTTATTAGTAGTACCATTACTACAGATCACCAGGAAAACTCACTTGAGACCAAATGAGAATAATTTACATTGTGTGTAGAGTCTGCACTTGTCACTAAAATATTTTACACCACACTCATAAAGCTCCATTCAGCTAGTAATCACACCGCGACATTAGCAGAAGACCTACAGGCAATAGTGGAAAGACAAGTTTTTAAGATTACAAAGCGCTCTCTCTCTCTCTCTCTCTCTCTCTCTCTCTCTCTCTCTCTCTGTGTCTGTGTGTGTGTACAATAGGTAGTGCACTGTTTCTTATGAGGACAAAGATAAAGGCATCAGTGTTTGTGAGAATCTGCATAGAAATATTACATGTAATCTATTCTGAGCCATGTGTCCTGTGAGAAATAAAGACTTGTGATTTCAACCTAGGCTTTGGTCAGTACTAAACAAAGGACCTAAAAACAAACCAAACAAACCTTGGGGTGCCTGAAGTGTATTTTCTCATCATGTGGTGAACAAATCAAGTTCACTCAGTAAATTACATCAGGCGGCAATATATTCCCCCTTAAAACATTTCAAAATAGTGTCTGCCTCAGCAGAAAGCTCTTGGCTCGTGTATTTCAGAAGAACTCCGACGATAGGGTGTAAAGAAAAGAGTTTCCTTGGAAAGGTGTTTCAGAAATAAAGGCTAATTGGCTCAGATGTATTGTTCAGTACACGCCATGCCTGCAGGCGACTGGAAGTGAGGAACTTCGTTCTTTGTAAATGCCAGAGCCGGCTGATTGGACTAGTTTGCATTTATGAATGGATGTTTATGAATGGATGTTTATATTTTTTGTTTTGGTTTTAAAGTAACCATGCCTCCTTAGTCATTCATCTGGCTCAGGGGCTTACCTCTCTTGGTTGCTTACCTTGCTTAGTTACTCTTCTACACATACGGTCATAACGTGAAAAGCCAATGTGCACACACATCTCCACCTTGCAAAACATGCCCTTTGAACTTTTCAGAGATGAAATGTTCCAATTACATGTCATTAAAACAAATGAGAGTATTTCACTCTTTATGAAAAATGTGATGGAGATTTCATTTGTAAGAGCCAGACACACATTACTTGAGCTCTGAGCTGGAAAGGGGGACATGGTTCAGTTTCTGCAACTTGAGAGCTTTGTAGGACAGTAACTACCACAGACATGCATTCTCCTTCCCTGTAATAGTTGAGAAGTTGAGTCAAAGCCAGATTCTAATTCCTTAGACTTCTTGCTGTTGATTTCTGAGCTCAACTCCATGAGGGACATCCCTGGATCTCCTGACTCCATTATGACAATGAATGGTGCTCTAGTCATGAAGATAGAGAAGTGGAGACATTTTGGTGGTGCAGGCCAGTTCCTTCTTTGGTAGAAACACCAAGCAGAGAATGGAAAACTGGGAAAGAGCTTGGCAGTCAGAGCAGCTACACGGTTTCCTAACAAATAATTAAAGTTCTGTAGCCTCTAGAACACTGTCCACAAAACAGTGATGTGTCTACTTAGAAAATTGTGGAAATGAAATAATTTCTGTTCAGGGCTTAGTGACTATTGCCTTCCTCTCTCATCTGCCACCCCAGCGTCACAGAAAGGAATAGGTATCATTGCTATTATTAGTGCCAGTGATGAAGTACTTTCTGCCACAACAAGAAAGGGTAGAGGGGATGAAAACAACAAGGGATTTTAACTGTGGGTAAGTATCATCTTGGAAGAAGGCTTCAGCTGAACATCTGCAAGACCAGTGTGTTACCCATGACAGTGTCAGTTAGTGGAGACATTGCAGGCTCTCTCTGGAGAGTTCATGAAATTTCTAGATGGCTCTTCCTGTCCAATGATGTTATTATAGACTGCACTGTGCTTGGTTGTCTGTTTCATTTTTCTTTTTAGCAAAATCAAAGCCAAGAGTTTTATCATTACTTTGTCTTACCTTAAGAGGACTTGTCTTTCAGACAAAAGACATCTAGAAGGATTCACAGAGGCAAATCTATGTTTTGTAAGAAATCACATTTAAAAAAAAAAAAAAGATTAACTTTTTAAATACTCTGATAGTCATATCATAGCACCTAAACCTACGAAATGTCTTAGCTCTGACTGAGTCCCAAACTCTCTGGGCTTATATCCTGTTGAGGTCCCAGTTAAATGTGGGAAGGCAAACCGTACCTGATGAACTTGTTGACATGCTACAAAGGCCCTGTTTCTCCCTAAAGACTCTCTAAGTGCAGCTTGGTGCTTCTGACAGCTGTGTGCTCCTGGGATCTCTGTAAGCTAGATCTGGGGTGACCTTTTAGCACCCCAGGCCTCCTACCCCTTTCTGTCAACCACCCTGGGCCCTCTTTAAACTGACTCCAGTAACTGGGCTGTCAGCTCCATCTTCATGGCAGCCAGGATGACTTAATGGACTCAGGATAGCATAGAGCGGACGGCTGAGAGCAGGAAAGGCTTAGCAACTGGAGGGTAACATTTCTCAGCAGGACAGGCACTGAGCTTGGAATCTGTTGCTAGTCATTTCTCTTGGCTCCAGCTCCCTCCAAGCTCCTGTGAGTTGTTAATTGCAGGGTGAAGTCTATCAGAAACCATCTGTAAGTGCAAGTAAGTAATGATGTATTTTTTTCCAACAAAGAATGAACATAGAATGAGATAGTGATATTTCTCGCCCTGAGTAGCTATTCACATTGCTATGTCTTGTTATCTTTCTTGCACAGAAACTTTGGGAACTTACTTTGTGACAAGGCCTTGCTTGTCATTGAAAATATATTATTCATTTCTGTACTTATATAATTGATCATTTTATTCATTTTACAGAACAAGGAGGATCAGTTGTTCACCTGCTCTTGAAATATAATTTAAAATCAGAAATAATTAACTTAGGAACTTTTAGGTTCTGTGGTAGTAACTTCAATTCGATTGGTTTTTACCTTCATTTGAATATTGCCCCATGAACAATTTTCACAGTCAACTGATATGCAATATATCATCCAAATTCCTATATATTTGGTGTCCCGAAATGTTGAGAAAGAAAAGAGTCAGCCCTGCTGTTGTTGTTCAGATCTATTTGATCTGGAAACAATTTTCATCACTCACCTTTGTCTGACATATGGTTTGCTTTGGGGTGAAGTTAGCCCATTCTTTGCTTGCCCTTTAACGTGACCTAACAAATGGTAACCTCCAAATATAGGGCAAAATTATACTGTCACTTTGTTAACTTGAGACAATAATAAAAGTTCTCTTAGTTGCAAAGCAAAGAAATGCTTTGTTCTATGAACTACCACATCCACTCTGGCTCTCTGGGTCCCTGAAGTTTGATATTTTATTTGAATATATAATTAGCCTCAGGAGAATGTCCTGCATTTAACTTAGAAATTTACTTTAATTAAATTTTACCTACTCAATTGGGCTTGTAAGTTTCAAAGTCCCAACTATTGATACGTTGTTTTCTTAGGTCCCCATGCCTGTTATTTGAAATTCTGGATTTGAAATGGAAGAAGCTTATAGAAGAAAACATTTTGCCTAATATATATGAATGAAAATAGTTTTAAAGACAATATTAAAATGAGTACAGATAAACATGGATGTCATTTATATGGGCATTTTCAAAGAATTGCCAAAGTTCAAAAATTCCTTTAAATGTCTCTGTTATGTCTGTAATAATTGAGTTAGAGTTTCATCCTTTTTGAGATTACATACAGGAAGCCCTCCATGTGATCAAACTCCGTGCAGGAACAATGTAAGAGAAATGATGGTCCCTACATTATTAAAGAGTGATTTAATATTGTTTTAGTCAGTGGGTGACTTCTAAGATGAAAAGTCACTCTTTAAATAACTTTGGCCATTTTCTGCCAAGAAGTTCTTTGGGGAATTTTAATCTCCCAGTAGTCAGAATCTACTTTATTCTTGAGTGGTGCAGAACATTTTGTACTTGTGCTTTCCCAGGAGTTGAAGTAATTAATTAAATCACAATTTTTATTACTTATGGCATTGTGACGGACATGATCTTGCATAAGGTTTAGCAGTACACAGGTTTTGGGTTTAAGCCTCAGTTTGACAATGGGTCACTTGTTTCTTAGTGTTTCCGCCTTCTACATGTCTGTGTGTGGCATTACTTTTATGAACTTTCTTCTCTGTTATGTATGCTGTTCCAAAGTATCCTAGGAATCTTTCTTTTTAATTGGAACTATGGTGGGAGTGGCCTTAAAAGATGAAACCAAAGGAAAGGAGCCCAAACTTCTGTCCAGACAATGCGAGTTTGAGGAATGAGTGAGTAAAGGTGTGCAAGCTGAGACTAAGGGGCCGGGAAGTTCATTCTAAGCCATTCTAAAACAAGAGAGCAGCGTGTCCTGGCTAGGAGGAGGGAGGATTGGGTGATTTCTCTGAAAAGCTGAAAATTCCAGAGTTTTAATAGATTTTCTCATTATTCTCTCTCTGACTCCTTCTTCTCCTCCTCTTCCTTCCCCTCCTCTTCCTCCTCCTCCTCCTTCTCTTCTTTCTTCTCTTTCCTGTTTCTCTCCTTCCCTCCCTCCCTCCTTTCTTCCTTTCCTTCCTTTCTTTCTTTTTGGATTTGGTTTTTCAAGACAGCGTTTCTCTGTGTAGCCCTGTATGTCCTGGAACTCGCTCTATAGATCAGATCAGCCTTGAACTCACAAAGATCCACCTGCCACTGCCTTCGACTAATTCCTCTCTTAATATCTGGTGTCTACTTCAATTTATTTATAATAAGAGACTCATTTGGTAGAAAAAATCTGGTTATTTGTTCTCTGTCCCTTTCTCCAATCTAACCAGTGTTATTGCCAGAGACAAAACAAACCCGGTGAAGAATCTGAACAATTTGATCATATGAGGAAGCACAACCTCATGGGTACCCAGGTTTCCTATGGGCAGCTCCAGCCTCAGTTCACTGCTTACTATTGTTCCATGTCTTCCATTTCAGTTCCTCCTGGGTTTCTGCTTCTCTTAGTGATACTTACACCAACATAGCACTTCAATGAGACTCGTGGCCACTTCGTTTTCCTTTGGTTGTGTTAATGGTTCCTTTGCGGTTGACATCTTGCTCCTTGTGTTCTAGTTGGTGCTATGTAATGAACCCATTTTTATTTTATGCTAAAGCTATTGAGATGTGTCTTTTACAGCTTTACATACAGAGCATTCACATACTTATTTTTTTAGCTGTGAGTTTTACAATGTTACTGATAGTTTCTTTACATGTCCTGAATCCTATATATTCTCAAAGTCCTAAAAGTATCTTTAACATGTTAGTCATTTTTCAGTTAATTAATGTGACAGTAACTATTTAGATAAGATAAATCCCTCATGTGTGCATGCGTGTATGTGTGTAGATGTATATGTGTACATGTGTGTGTATGGGTGTGTGTGTATATCTGTGTGAATGTGTGTGTGTGTGTGTGTATGCATGTATGTATGTGTATGTGTGTGTGGATGTGCTCATGTGTGTATGTGTATATGCATATGTGCATGTGTGTGTGCATGTGTGTATGTGTGCATATGTGTGTATATGTGCGTGTGCATATGTGTGTATATGTATGTGTATGTGTGTGCATGTGTATGTATGTGTGTATATGTGTGTGTGTGCATGTGTGTGTATGTGTGTGTATGTGCATATGTGTGTATGTGTGTATGCATATGTGCATGCGTGTGTATGTGTGTATGGGTGTGTGTGTGTGCATGTATGTGTGTGTGCATATGTATATGTATGTGAGTATGTGTGTGTGTGCACATGCACGTGTGTTCGTAGCTAGTGCCTCCCACATGCTAGACATATGTGTTACCACTTAGCTCCATGCCAGCCCATGATATCCTTCTGTCCTTCTGAATTATCAGCTTCCAAGAGTCACACTAGATTCTACCATCAATCTTTACATATTTATACCAAAATTGATATAAATTATATTAGCATTGCAGGAAAATGCAAAAGTAGACTTCATAATCATTTTGTGTATTACATAGCCCAGGTAAGAGTAGATTACTGTGCATGTATTTACAATGACAGCCTAGCCAGTAAACAAACAATCAGAAAGAAATAAAGTATGGATCTGTGAAACCTTATTAGTTAAAAAGCCAACAACAACAATAACAGCAACAGTGATGAGTACCTGAAAGGAAAAAGATACAGAAACATGCTTGGGGCCAGGGGCTCAGGCAACCTAGCCCACACCTTGACTATGCCTGACAGAGAGCTACAAGAGCAATGGCCGGCTTCTCCTTTAGCAAATCTGATTTTTTGGGATCGAGTGTAGGATTCGAAGTCTGTTTAAAAGCCCTGTGAACATAGTTGAAATATGCAGCCAGAATTTAGCATCAGTTGGCCTAAAAAAGGCAGAGAAAATTAAGCAAAGTTAAGAAACTTCAGCTTGAGAGAAGTTAGAGAGAGCAGAAAGCCATGACTTTCAAAACCATTTGAAGATGCGAATGACTCGTGTGTGTTACATATGGCATTAGAGACAACTGAGAAAGCCAGGAACATTGCGCTGATATCCATGTCTACAGAGGAAGACGTGGGAATAACTGAGCTGGTACCAATTCCAGAAAGGCAACTTCTCATCCTTACGTCTGATAGTTGACCTCACCGAAGTGATGGCTACTGAATCCTCTGTGAAGTAACAACCAAGACAGTTGCACTCACTGGATAGTAAGCATCAATAACCTCAACTCACTTGGCAACATATTCCCCAGCCTGATTATTCTGTTCTTTATGAAATGCTGAGAATGAAGTCTTAAATAATCAAAAAGGAGTGTGTTTATTGACCAAGTTTTGAATACCTAGGCCATCCAGCCAAAACGAGACACTTTGATTTCCAATATTTTGAGACAATAATTCTTGGAAGGTTTAGAATGAAACCGGGTTCTGTAGAACAACAAACCCAAAGCCAAAACTCGTTGTTAAATGTATTTTCAGAGAGTGATGTTACTGAGAAGGAAGTGCATTAACCTAATCGCTAAGTAGGTTAATAATTAAATGCATTTTTAAAAGGTATTCCATTCTTCAGCTTTTTAGCTCCTTAAAGAGACACTTCCTGGTTAACACCTTACGTGCTTTTCTGTCGTGGTATGTCACAGTCTTCTCTGAGGTAAAGAACACTCTCAGCCTTTTAAAGCAGTTTATAGCTTGGTTTTCCCCTATAAGGTCCTCATGATTCAACACTACTACTTAACTGGGCTACATGTCCAGCTTCTAACATTCTATTGATCAAGTCAGTAAAGTGTTCAATATATCAAGAAGGTCTGCTGAATCTTATGTTGAGAACATCTATATTTTGAAGCAGGTAGTTGGTGCTTCTAGGCGAAGTACAAAGAATGTACTATCATGTTCAAATTCAGATTTATGAAGGTCTGTGAGCCAGTACTTGAATTCATACACTGGGACTAATGACTTATTTTAAAAAGGGTATCTTTCTAATACACACAAAATAGTTGGGTAATTCACAGTGTAAATATAAATAGTAAGTCAGCAAAGTACTACTAATAATGAAACATCGAAGAAGGGCTGCCTTAAACTTGACAGTATAGAAAATAAACTTATTGTTGATTTATCCATTCTCCTCTGCCAACATGGCAACAGCTATAAGAATGGATTTGATTTAGGTGGGGAGAAGCATTTCAACTTTCTATTCAATATCATTTGTACATTTTGAAAAAGAAAGGGTAATGTTCAGGAGTCAATGGGAAGTGGCAGGCAGAACATAGGGCTACTTCTTATGTGCCTATAAGATATAATTTTACTTTATACTTCAAAGTTTGTAACATTGTAATATGCATTGCTTTGTATGAATATTAATGGTGCTGGTGTCAGGCAATATGAGATCAAGCTAATAAGAAAGAGAAAAAATATTTTTGAATAGTCAACATCACACAAGAAATCTCTCTGGGAAGTTTTGTGCACGAAGAAATTACTGTTGATTATTTTCCTCAATTTCTTCTGATTAAGAACCCTGAACACTAAATATTTAAGACCCAGGAAGGGGCGCTTGATGTGAGAACTTTCTGTACTTTTCCATCAATTTCCTATAAACCTGAAATAGCTCTAAGAAAGAACCTATGAATTTTTAAAATGTGGAGTAGGGGTGGTCACTTGAAGAACAAGTGATTACACTGTCCCATTCAGAATCGAAATTCTGAATCACCCACATCCTCAATGAGATACCTGGTGCATGTAAAATCTCTCTCTTCCCTTTTGAGGTTTCCCCTTATGCTTCCTGCCTGCTCCAGCCTGCTTCTTACTTACTGGATTCTTTGACTTCAGAAGAGTGAGGATAGAGAGACCATGCTCATATCCTTGGCTCTCCTGAACACGTTGCCACTATAATTCCTATTTAAGACAAAAATCTCACTTACCTGTGGTATAATGGCTCCTCTCCGTCTGCAAATGCCTTGCTTAGTGCCCAACACCCCTCCTGTCTTTCTGTGCGGAGCCCTTCCTGTCTGGCTTCCCCACTGCGGTACATGGCACCATCCACACCTAAATCAGGCCAGGGCACACAGTTTCTTTGCTCTATTTTAGTGCCACTGCTCTTGGCTCAGTGAGAAGAAAAAAAAAAAGCAGACTCTCTTGGTCCTGAATTCAGATCCTTGTGAAGATATGCCATTTTTACATTCTCTTTACTGTAAAAGGCTACCTTTTACCAAGTAATTATTAACATTTCACTAAAAAAGATGACAACATTTTAAATAATAATAAAAAAACCCTGTCATTTGTCTAGAGACCATCTGAGAAGGATTTGATGAGATAATTTCATGTACAGTATTAAATATCCAGAGTCAGACATTCAATGTCTAGATCTAGGAAGGGTTCAAATCTATATTTCCAAAAGGCCTTCATAGTATGTATTCACCAACAAGCAGATTTCAATAGAGATAAAGAGTACCTTGGCAAGTGCTCAGTTCACTAAAATTTTCCCCAAATCAATGCACACGCTACTAGGTATAAACCCCTTGTCTCAGGAAAATTTTAAAGCAAGGTTCAATGACCTTTGTTGAAAACACCAAGTTAAACCCTCCAATCATAATCTCAGAAGAGATGAACATTTAGAGTATACCATGCAGAGTCCCAAAGTCTTTTCCAGATGGAAAAAAAGCCAATTTTTTCTCTCTTTCTTTCTTCCTCTTCTCTGGGTGTAGACACTAAATACATGTGATCTTGAGTGTTCACTATATATCCTAGCAAGTGAGAGCAGAGAATAGTGTC
>JADRCH010000029.1:11189631-11215277 GCA_019843965.1 Rhynchomys soricoides
TCTCTCTCTCTCTCTCTCTCTCTCTCTCTCTCTCTCTCTCTCTCTCTCCTTTCCTAATTCTTGTTTCTGGAAGCCTTGGGCTGAGGAAGAATCACACAGCACACAATTCAGAACTTCTCAAATCATCCTGTCCCTCATCGGTGTTTGCCCCTTGCACTGATATAAAGGAAGCGATCAAAGCCTCCCTGGTTGGAAGAAACCTCCAGCTTCTCTATTTTAAACGACAAGTGGGACAGGTGACTGAGTACCTGTGGGGAAGCCAGCATCGCCATCTTGAAGCGATATGAGCAGGTTATACCTCAAGATCCCAGATCTAACGTTTCCTCAGGTTGCCAGGCAGAAAAGGCAATCGACTCTCGGAGCTCCGTTGTGAAAACAGTGTGCTGTCATTTTGATTCAGTCAGTAAACAGTCTGTGTTTGCCTGGAAAGAAACTGCCTAAAGCATACAGTACCAGCGAGCAGTAGCAGAAGCACTGCTGAGGGCAACTCACAGTGCTGTCAATATGGCTGGTGTTACAGTGGGTGAAGGGATCGAGGACTGGCCATTTGTCTGAGTGTGTTGTTTGCTTCCTATTCTCAGCGTTGCCAATTTATTTCAAAACAGAAAGCTTCCCATAATTCTGTTGTACACAGATGGAAATGTGGGGTTTGCTCCACTGCACTCACACCAAGAATGTTCGCTTTGGGCAAAGCCAGTTTGTTCACTGGAGTATTTCCTCATACAAAACTCTTGTGCCCTAAGGACAATAATCTGACTAAAGGAAAGAGAATACTGTCAATCCAGAGACAAAGAATCTCTCTTTAGGACTTCTCAGAACACGGAATAGCCCTTCCTAAAGGAAGCCATTTTCAAGAGCACTTAGCATGTTCCAGGGACTGTTTCGGGAATAAGGGATGGATGGCTGCTAGCAGGAGGGTGATGGAGTAAGGGAGGCCTCTTTACAAGGCAGCCACTAGCCCATAGAACGATAACAAGGCCCGCGCATGCGCTTTTACATTTTCTAGATGCTAACACCGAAACTAAAAAGGGAAGAAAAGTCAAAATAATTTTTATGGATGATATGTTTTATTAAAGACTGCATACCCAACATATTCGTGTTATTTCAAAATTTGGCACCACGATTCGAGTGCTGAGTCCTTATGTGTGTTCAGTGGATTTATATTAGCCATTCAGAATTCAAATTAGGCAATGGAGTTCAGCAGATATTTATTGATTGATCAGTTTTCTTGGTAGTATAAGTAGTCAGATACCTTTGCAAGGAAAGAGAAGATAGGGTTTTAATTACTGTATGAATTCAAACACAATGTGAATGTACTATGAGACCCCCGAAGAAGGCAAAAGTGACCTCTGATTTAGAATTGCTGTGCACTATGCCTTGGAACCCCAAAATACCACTGAAACCAAGCAGAATGAGCATATTTGAACCCCAAGTCAGAATCCAGGGGCTTTGTGCAGAATGGAAAATAGATCCCTTTTACTGGTGAAGTAGATAGGTTAAATGCTTACAGAGAAGTTGGTTATTTTTCCCAATAAAAGACCATTGACTTTTGTGGCCTGTGGCCAGTTAGTTACTGGCCCACCTTGCTCAAGATTGTTTGCATACCTTAAATATGAGGACACTAGTCATATTTATCTTGTATGGTTGTTTTGAGCTCATTAGTGCCTGGTATACAGTAAGTGTTTAAGCAGTGTTCCCTCTCCCCATCGTTATTGTTTCTCTAAGGCATTTTGGAATGTGATAATTAGAATGAAGCCTTCAGTCCTCAGGTTGCTTTATTGTGAGGAGAATCCCGTCAACAGCAGAGTTATAGGCTTATCTTTGGGGTACACAGTATTGTAACGCATGTTTGATCTGGACTGAATGAGACTGCATAATGAAAACATATTGTACCTAGAGGGAATGTGGCTTTGTTATTGCTATGAATCCTTTTCCTGTTTTTTCATCCTAATGGGTGGACAAACTACCTTATTTACTTAACCGACTCTACATCATTGCACACTTCCGCTTTTCTGGTGGTGTTGTTACAAAAAGTCTGCATGCATAGGAAAATTGTGTGTGTGTGTGGGGGGGTGAATTTCCTATTACTAACTCTAAATGCAAAGCCATGAAATGTTTGGAGGGAAAAGACTTAAACCTTGAGTGATCCAAATAAAATTCATTGAGCACTTAGCAAGTGCTATGCACTGGTCCAGGAATGTGGGATGGATGGTAAACAGAGTGATCCCCACAAGAGGGCAAATACTATACCATAGACCAGCTTCTGTGAGGCATATGTGCCACCCCAAGAGGCCACAAATGACTAATCAGCATCACAAGTGAGATATGTCGCACATCCTAAGGGGACCTGTCCTTTGGAGACAGTGAAGCTGGGCTGGGAATTGATTAGGTGAGCAGGTTTCTTTACTAAGGCAAATTTGGTCAGTACTTGAAGATGCGTCCTGAGTTTTCCAGCTTCCTAAAGGAGAAGAATTTCAGGGAAATGCAGTCTATGTGTTTCCAAGCTTAAAGGAGAGCCAGAAGCTGGTTTGCAGGCAACATGAAGCAGGCAACTCTTCTTTCTATGCAGCTGCTGGAGGGATCTGTGCAGAATGACATGATTGAATTTCTGTTCTCCCAAGATCACTCTGGCTGGTGGGATTAAAATAGGCTGTGTGGTAATCAGGCTGGAGGCAGGGAGACAGAAAGCCATTGGTGGCTTCTGTGAAGCACTGCCATCAATCACTTCAAGGCTCCAGGTTCAGTGGAATCACACTGCATGACATTAAGTGGATAAATGAGACAGAGGAAGCTATGTTTGTCATTTCTGAGAAGTCATTAAAATGAGAGACATATTGCATATATGTACAGGACAGTGTGTGTGTGTGTGTGTGTGTGTGTGTTCCTAATTTTAAACAATAAAAACAAAATATTGCAGACTGTGTTGGTGCATGCCTATAACTCCAATACTTGGGAAGAGAAGGAGGATCAAGGGTTCAAGCTATGCAAGAAACCAGCCTGTGCTATATGAGATCATTTTCAACACAACATATGCGTAGTTCCATCCACATTGGGCTTCTCTGTGCATATTAATCATAATAAAAACAGTGGGGTCCTTATTACTCTCTACTCTCTGCTTCCTCCACCGTGGTTCCCTTTCTTTGCTTTGTTTCCTTTTTTTATACTGATTTTATAAGTTAGGCACGGCCATGGTACTTGTGGCTTCTGACCACGAGTGCCAGCACCAGCTGTGTGCAAGATAGAAATGCAGAGCAGACCTCACCCTGCCAGCTGCTGCAGCAGCTTTGGGGAGGTGCTGGGAAAGCCTGGCTTTAACCATAAGCCCTCCAGGTGATTCTGGTGCTGTTTTTCACAAGTCCTGTTTTCTACACAAGATTAGAGGAACCAGATGGCTTGAAAGATCCTTTCCAATCTGAAGTTGTTCTATTGATTAGTTCAATACTCAATATTTATTTCTGGTATAAAATTAAAGATAACTCTATAGGGAAAAAAACAATGGTTATTCAGAAGAAGTGTAGATTCATGCTTAAGATCGAGTAAACTTTTTGTTGTTGCTGTTGTTCGTTTAGTTTTGTTTTTGTTTTTCAAGACAGGGTTTCTCTGTGTAGCCCTAGCAGTTCTGAAACTCATTCTGTAAACTAGGCTGGCCTTGGACTCAAGATCTGTCTGCTTCAGCCTTCTGAGTGTTGGGACTAGAAGTGTGCATACCACCCCCAGCAAGAATGAATGAAACTTTTAAAGGAAATACCTAAATCAATGTGATTTTTAATTTTTATATCTGCTTCTTTGATACGTGTTAAAATGGTAGGGGTTATCTTGTAGTTGTTTATGTTTTTGCTTCGATGGAGGTTTGTTCTTTTCATTTGGTTTTTGGTTTTATCCTGGATCATGTTCAGTAGGAAGTTCCAGACAGGGAAAATATTTTAAATATGTATGTGTCATACCACAGTTAGGACTTATGGGTTAATTAGCTGTTCTTTTAGAATGTGCATTTAGTTGTGACTCTCCTGAGTCCAACACGTTGAGAGTAGAACAATCCATGGGATTTTACCTAACTAAATTTTTTTATTGTAAGTAAACATGGACTGCCATTCAGTGTTCTGTTTGCTGCAAGGAGAATGACGAGTACACTGAGGGCTGGATGTGTGGTTGGTTTCCTAGACACTGCTCAGTATTTCAGACCAAGCCATCTCAGACGTTTAACCATTTAAAGCCACCTTCATGATAAAGGCCTCAAGTCTCAAAATCAAATGAGCAGTTGTGGGTGTGGCTGTTACCTAGGTATGGAAATGGAATAGGGTTGTCCTTTCTCACGCCAACACTGCCTGGTGGGTCCTTTCTTAAGCAGCCTTGAGCTGCTCAGTCTCTGAACCAAGCACTGAGGAAACAAGGTTTTCCAAGCCATTCAGCTCCAGGATGGTTTTGAACTGGAAAGTTCCAAAGCAGTATTATGTTGTAAACACAAAGGAAGATACAATGTATCGAAAGAAAAGAAAATAGCATGAATGGCCCAATGGACAATCCAAGGAGGCAGAAGAATGATCAAATCAATGCAGCGCTAGTGAAATAAAAATATTTAAACCCTGGGAGGGGATTTGAGAAGACAGCTAGGTGGGTAGAGCGCTCACTCTGCAACAAAGGGACCCGAGTTTGGATTCCCCAGCTCCCACATAAGAAGCCCGGCATAGCAAGGCTTGCCTGGTAACTTCAATGTTGGAGACTTGAGGTAGGAAGAGGGAAAGGTGAATTCTGGAACTAGGTGAGCAGCCAGTTCTGCCTATTAGTTTTGAGCTCTAGGTTCCCTAGGAGATCTTCTCTTTATTAATTAGATAGTGAGCTGCCGTAATCTGTATGATGCCAGGGATTGACCTTAGTGGGGAGGTGATCAAATGAAGAAAGGACAAACACATGAACACACCGAAGAGCTGGGATCAGGTAGACTGGGCTCTCACATGAAGAAGCTGCTGCGTCGCATCCCAGAAGTGTGTTTATTTCATACAGCTGAACCGGGAGGCATGGCTATTGTATACAGTTGAACAAGGAAAGAGGTTATTATATACTGAAAAACAGGGAAGCAGGGTTGCTATATACTATTAAACAAGGGAGCAGGTTTGTCTGATCTTGGTAGGAACAATCTATAGGGGAACAATCCTCAAGCAGTAAAGATCTTGGCGGCGAAAGCTAAGGTGGACGTTTTCTGCACACACTGCCGACATCTGCATATGGACCAGAGGAAGGCTTTCCTGTCCCACTGAGCCTTACCCCTTCTCCATTTCCCATGGGTCTGAAGCACTGGGGTCCTTGACATGGCCATGCTTATGTCAAATCACACATATTCACTCTCTACCCTTACCTGATGTGAATAAGGACACAAACACATGCTTCCTAACCACATAACTCTAGAAATTAGAACACATTAAAAGCTTAATAAGCTACCAGGACAAATGCAAATTACACAAAAAGGACTATAAAAACTCAACTTTCTAGAAAATTTACTTCTTGATGTTAGTGATATCAAATAAAAAATTAAGAATTTGGATTAAATATGTCTCAGGCACTACAGCTGGAATCATTGACCAGTTTCAGGGAAAAATTCCTATCATGCCCTCTGAGCTACCACTTCCTCATTTATGCAATGCGGTTTCTCAGGCAAGTTTCTAGAGTGCTGAAGTTCTGATAAGAAAGGCTCAAAGGTCAGCTCCCCATTTAAGGAGACTTTCTTGGTTCAACATGCAGCTTCGTTCACATGAGAGCAATGTTTATGAACCATTGTATCACTTTCTAAATGAAATTCACTATTCTGAACTAATTTTACCCAATAGCAGACTTACTTGATTAAGCCTTAGATGAGCCTCTGCTAAATTAACTTTGGATGCCTACTGAGAGCATTGCCCATTGTTTCTTAGAGTAAGTGCTAAGAAAACCTTCATTTCTCCAGTTTAGTTCTTAGAATAAGTTTGTATCATTGTAAATGACTTTTGGAAATTTGTATACAACTGCAGATACCTGGATCCTGTCCATCCTACCTCTGGAAATATAGAAAGATAGATAGATAGATAGATAGATAGATAGAGTGCATGAGAGAGAGAGACAGACAGACAGAGACAGAGAGGGCAGAGAGACAGAGAGAGAATGAAGTTGGGTGGGCAAGGAGATAAAATCTGGAAGGAAGCGGGTGAGAGGTAAGAATATCATCAAAATATGTTGTATGAAATCGTTTTTTCTAAATAGTAAAAGGAATTATATTTTCAAAGTAGCCTAGGGACTGGAACTCAGTGATCATGAGCACTTCAAGAGGACCCAGGTTCAATCCCAAGAACACACATGGCAGCTCACAACTGGCAGTAACTCTAGTCTAGGGGGATCTTACACATTTTCTCTTCTCAGAGGGTATAGCATGCACATACTTACACAGGCATGCATACAGGCAAACCACCTAAAGATACAAAATAATAAATAAAACAAATGCTTTTTTAACATAATGTAATAGAGTTGGCAATATGGGTCAGCAGGCAAACGCCATAGAGTCTTCCTGAGTTCAAGCCAACATCCACATGATAGATGGACTGTGCTGTGTTGGCCTTACTTCCAAATGCACATCATTGTGGCAAGCAAGCTCTTTTGTGTGCACCTGTGCACACAGTAACTAAAATGTTTTTTTAAAATAAACATCGACCTAATTGATTCCTATATTGAAGTTCAGGTGTCTTCCCAGTCTGTAAACCATGGATCCCTTTTAAAATAAGTGAGATAGAAGTCACATTAAGATATAATGTAGCCAGGCTTGGTGTGACAGACCTGTAATCTAAACACTTGGGAGGCTGAGACCAAATAGCAAGTACAAGGCCAGCCTGAGCTATACAATGACAGTCAAGACAGTCTGATCTGATCATTGAGGAATACTTTGTCTCCAAAAGTAAAACAGAGATGGGTGTGGTCACACATGCGTATTATCACAGAATAGCAGGAGCTGGGAGATAGCCTATCTGGGGTGCTGAGTCTGATTCAGCTACGCAGGCAGTTTGAAACAGGGTTAAATGAGATACTGTCTTAAAATACTAAATAAAAAAAAAAAAAAAGATGCAATGCTGCTCTTTCCGGTGGGTACTTCAGATTAGAAAAATTATCCTCCCACTTGAAGCCTAAGCCAACAGATAAATTTCCTCCAGTTTGTAAATACAGCTTCCTAAGAAGGGGGAAGAGAGAGAGGAGAGGTGAGCCAGAAACTTCTGGGCTAGAGTTTGGGGGTGCACTGAGAGTTGCCTCTTCTCTGCTCACATCCCACCTCCACTATGTCCCCAGTGAAAAAAAGACGAGAAATATGACTAAGCCATGGTTTACTTATTTAAAGTCATTCTCATTATATGTCAAGCTAGAGGCCAGAGTATTTAAGGTGGGTGGGGGAATACTCCCATAGAGGCAGGGGGAGGGGGAGGGAATGGGGAGGTTCCAAAGGGGAGATCTGGAAAGGGGGAAACATTTGAAATGTAAATAAAGTATCAAAAATAAATAAATAAATAAAATCTCAGTACCTGTGAGTTGTGAAGTCAAGGGAAGAAATGTTCAGCAACAGTGTGTCTAGGAAGGAGAAAACATTAGCAATTATTGGATGGCTGTAATTTCAGTGTAAAGCTTAAGTTTGGTATGCATGCTTCTATCTGGCAGTGTATGTTATGCTTCTGAAACTTGGACATGATACCTGAGAACATCGATTTAAAAGATCACATGTTTAATTTGGGCTTGTTTATGGAGTCCATGTTTGAATAACTCTGTCAGTAGCTTTGGGCCTGCGATGGCAGAGTTCAACATGTCCAAATTCTGGAGTAAAGACTTGTTCACCTCATAATGGTCAGAAATAGAGACAGGAAGAGGGAAGAGAAGGCTCCCAATATCGCCTTCAAAGCTATGACTACAGTAACCAAAGCTTCTCCTGGTAGACCTGTCTATGGCCCCATGCGCTAGGGACCAAGATTTCCATCAGTGGGCCTTTGGTGGTTACTCCATACCTAGTCTATATCACATAGGTATCATTGAGAAAAATAATATTTGTGATACTATTAATACAACCAATGCTACTAAAAACTCCTAGCTTTTATGGAACCCATTTTAAAAAACAAAGTTTCTAGATACAATCCTCATTTACATATTTACACATATGAAACTAACAGCTGGATTGGTGAGGTGACACATGATGTCATACACCCAGAGAACTGGAGAGCCACACCCACACTGTTGTTACCACAAAGTAAGAGGCTGGAGAGGAATGTACAGGTCGGGTCACAAAGGCATTTCCAGTCTTGCTAAAGTGACTCTAAGTCACTGAGAGACACTGACAGGATTTAATAATATTCTGTGTCTGCTGGCGGGATAGAGCAGAAGATTGGTAGCTCTGGAGAGCGTTCATCTAGAGACAGAAATTTTAATAGATGTTATGAAATTTTAAAACAAGGATTTAAATTTTTGCCAGAAAGTAGAAAATGGGAATTTCTTAGTAGGCTTTGGGAATGTTGTGTAACTGAACTAAGGCAAGTAATATTTCAAATATCAACTTCTGAGTATAAACTAGTTACCTTGTTCGGTAGAGTCGTGTTTACTGAGTTAGCCTGTGATAAGCCATCACTAATAGAAAGAGAGCGAGAGCAGATGGTTATTTTAGGTTTGTATAGTGCTCTGATTTAAAGTATTTGTCCAAAAGTTACCTTTAGAAGCCATTGAATATGATTTGTCTTATCTTAATGAGTCAATGAAACAGCTTTTCAGATGGAGAGAAAAAGTAAGAAAAGCAAGAGAAGGAATGGAAATGTCTTTGCTCCCTCTGTGCTCTTTGAGATATTGGAGGAAAAGAAGCAAAAGGGGAGGGAGTAAAAGCAGAGAGGAGACGAGGAAGCAGGAAGCAGGGCAGAGCCCTTCACCTGCCACATGTCTCTAGAAAGACTGAATGAATCAAAGCAACTGGAAAAGAAAGTCCCACCTGCACCCTAGGGTCCTGGCTGTTGTTCTTGGCCCCTGCTTACTAGAGCATGCCAGGGAATGCTGTCTACATGGATCAAATGGCCTGCTTTGCACAAGTCTGCTTTTCTGATCAAAAGCCCCAAGTAAACCAAGTCTCAAACCCAGGACCCAGAGCCAGACACCCGCTGGCTGCCAGTGGCCAGCGTACCTGGCTAACTTCACTGTGTTCTCTTTTTACACAGATTATGATGAAGCGAAAGAGTTGAAGTCAAGCACACCAGAGTTAGTCAGCAATGACATGTCTGTGAAGGATTCGTGGCAGAATGACTTGCTGGGGGAAAACCGCACAGAATCCCTTCTAGGGATATTAAATGCGATAATCCCCAGAAGGGGCCTGGAGCTTATCCAGACAGAGGTGCCGTGACTCTCAAAGGTACCTAACCTACTACTTTAGAATACAATTGGTGTTTGTGGAAGGCAAACTGAAGTTTTTATTGCTAACAAGGACAGCTGTATCCAAACAAATAGAAGGCAGGAAAGTATCCTCCCCGCCCCCCATCCGTGTGTTTCTCCAAATAGATAAACACATAAATGAGGTGTGGCAGGCATGGCCTTGGGGCAGGTGAGAAAAGACACCAAAAGCTAGAAAGAGAAATTAACCCAGCTCTATTTCTTTTTCCTTTAAGGGGGACATTTGTTCTGTACATTTTATAAATTGCCTAGAATTGTGTTTACTTTTGATTTTATTATATTTATTTGGTAACTGGAGCCAGAGCTCACCTGTCTCTACTGGATAAAGGACATCTATCTACATGGGTGGTTAGTATTTGATTTGTGCAGGCTTCTGCACTGGCTAAGTTTTGAACTGATCAGTAAGTACTTGTTTATTTGGTATATCAGCAGCAACTAACTAGGAAAACTGTCTGAACGGATTGTCATCAGGAAGGATGTTTATTGGACATAACAAGCAGTGCAGAGGTTGTTTGGGTCCAAGAGCTGAGCCGTCCATCAAGAGCCCAGGGGTAAACATGTCTCTGCGATCGGCCACACTCACTGTGTCAGCTCTGCCCTCAAAGTGGCATCTGCTCTGCTTGGAAGCTGGCTGAGACAGAGCTAAGACTGCGTCTGGGATGCAGAAAAGTGCAAGACAGAGAGGATGCCTTCCCTTACTCCCTTTCTAGCCATGATAAACAGCTCTTACAACCTAGCCCCTGACAAACCGTCCTCGAAGTTCATTGGCCAGAATGGGGGTCTCATATCTTTCATTTCCTTAAGCACTGATTGCAGAAGAGCTTAGAGGAGGTATCCAGGGTAGAAGGCACACTGGGGCTCACATAAAACCTATTTCAGTTTGCAAACATTCAACAAAAAAATGTCAAGGGCTATTAAAGTCAGTAAGGCTGATTCCTGTATAACAAGGTTGGCTTAATTATTGTCATTAGTTGTCTCTTGTCTCCTCAGCTTATAAGTGATCTGATAAGGACAAAATCACATCAGCCTCTGTAAGCTAATTATTAGTTCCTAGATGATTGTTCCAAAGACGGTTGAACTTGGGCTTTCTTTCTCTGGCAAATCCCCCCTCCCCATGATATGAGTCAAGGGAAGCAAAAGACAATAACAAATCCACTCGTTCAACAGGAAATTAATAAATAGTGCTCACGTGTTGACAATCACTCATCATTAGATAGTGAGGGAGCATTAGCAAATGAATGTTAGGCTTGCATTTGGCTTTGGGAATGGCATGGTACCCTGGTCACAGACTTACTTTCTTAATGGGTTTAGTCATTCTAATAGAGATGCCAAAGTCTTTGATTAAACACTGAAGAACACATGACCTAGAAGAACAATCCTGGGGCTTTAATTTGATTTTATGCAACTCAGAAGTTTCCTGCATATATGTGAGTATGTATTAGTTACATATGTGGCTAGTATTTTTATCATGTATCTATTTACAAATGTGTCTAATGTTTTTATCGATGCTTTTCCGTTTTCAATATTTTCTATATGAGACCACTTTATTGCCAATACAGATTTTACACATACCAAACCCATAGTGAGATGACTAACATCCCAATTCCATGTCAGCAAATATGATTTAAGAATCTGGTCATTTCACAGTCCTAGAAATGTGACTTTTTGTCTGAAGTATCCAGATTTGAATATTGGTTTCTCAGCTTACCGACTTTGAAATTTAGACAAGGTATATAGTTTACATGAACCCACATTTATTGATCTGTAAAATATGAATAAAAATAATATCAATAAAGCAAGGCTGTAATCAACATGATGCATTTGCCATGGGACTAAGTTTATAGACATAAATTACTTGGGTGTATCTGAGATATACAAATCATTTAACAGAGTTCTGTTATCATGGAATCTCAAAGCTAGGAAACTATACCAGCCAATTATTTCAAAGCTCTTTTGAAATATTGAAAGTAGTATGTAACTCTATTTGTGGATATCTAGTAGCTATTGAAACAGTGTACCAAATGCTCAATGTATATGTTCAATAAAACATCATGGTATTTTTCATGATACTAACAAAGTAATCAGTAATAAGTATGAGGCAGCCAGTAGTGCTAAATGAGAGTCCTGTTGGAAAAACCAAGTGTAGGTATTACCTAGTGGTCAAGCTTGCTTACTGAGCTTGCTTACTACCTAGGTGCCCAGATTCAATTTCCATCAGGCATGCAAATGTGCGTGCTTGTCCTGCGGCCCTCCCCCCACACACACACACACATACACTCAAAGGAAGAAGTAAAATCTCTTCTTGAGGTTGAGGAGGATCTAGCTTAGTGGTGGAGTGTTGCCTGGGATGCATGGGGACGGGGTAAAATCCTCAGCACAACAAAAATCAACAGTTTCTTTAGCAGTGGATATTAGTTCAACTTATCTTTTAGACTCTGCATTTCCTATAAAAATCTCCTTTGCTGATACCAAGAACACAGCAGATATTTTCTTGGGCAACGGGCCCAAGTTCTCCTGTTAACTCATTCATAATCAAGTACATGAAAATCCACATTGTGAAGTTTTGGTGATATTTCAAGTTCTGGGCAGAGAGCAACTTCTCATCCTCGAAGATGGTAAATTGACAGCCTTATGACATAACAGACAAGAACCAATTGATTTTGTCAACAGTATGCATTATGAGAGAGAGAGAGAGAGAGACGAATGAGAGTTTTAACCAGTCATATAGCTAGCAAAGAAATTTTCCAACTATCTGCTCTGGAAATTTTCATAAGATGAGATGTCAGGGACCACATGACTAGCAGTGATGTGAGTTTTTCCTTGATAGTTCTACAGCGTGAGCCTAATGTTTACTGTATCATTTTCTCAGACTCTGATTCGTTAACAACTAGTAGGGTGTATAACCATGGTATTGGTTGGTTTCACAGACATTCATGAGCTTATGATCAAATCCTAGCACACTGATACAGAAAACAGAAAGCTGAATGGCCCCAATTAATTTTTCTGTGTTTTTTACGCACAACTTAGGTCTTTAACCTCCAGTTGGAAAACAGCTGGATTCAATGCAACGTGACAACAGTACTGGAAAAACTAATTCAACAAAACATGGAAGATGTAGAAATTTTCAGCCTCAGAGAAACATGTGTGTTTGGCCACAGCCATTTCAAGAGATACTACTTAGCTTTTCTGGGTCTGTTCCTTATTTTTCTTAAGACGAAGACTAGCTAAGTGCTGGATCCAACACACAGCCTCTAATTAGCATCTTTGAGGTTCCCGTTCTGATATGTAGGTAATCACTCTGAGGTCACTGCCTGCCATCCTCCATGTCTCCCTCCTTCAAGACACCTCAGTCATGTCTACCTTTTCATCTTTGTCCATTGCTCTTAAATGATGTCATATGGGGTCTGTTAATCAACATTTTCTCCACTCTGGCAGCTTTTCTGCATCTCAGACACGTATTTTAATTATGTACCAGATGTCCCTCAGGCACCTCCAATTCAGTAGGTGATAAAGAGAATTTATTATCATGCTTTGTAAACCTCCTCCGCTGTTCTCCTGGGTTATTGTCAGTGTGGCTTACTCCAGAGACCTGGAGATGAGATGCAGCTCACATCAGGTCAGCCATGAAAGCTCCCTGACTTTTTGTGTCCTATAATCACGCCTTGACTAGACACATTGGCCATGTTTTTTTTTTCCCCCAGCTGACTGGCCTCTTCTCTCTACAGGCCACTGTGCTCACTGGTTAGGTGGATTTTCATATGTAAATGTCACATTCAGCCCAGTAAGGGTGTGCTGTCTTTGCTGTAATTCTCTCTATTACAGAGTGAGGGGATGTGGAGCTTAGAAAGGATAACAGCCTGTTCTAACTCAGCAGACTAGCCAGAGTCCATTTGTAATCGCTGAATCCATGCCTGCTCGTCTAGGCTGCGGCCACACCCTCTCCTCTTTTGATAACTGCTTCCTTCTAGAGAACTCTTGTCAAGGACATGATGGAGCTCTTAAGGATCCCTTTATGGGGAAGACTGTGAAGCTACACTGTTTTCATAATCACGTCAAGATCCCATGTGCCCTCTCTTGTGAGTTAACCTTTGCATTGGCCATTCAGTAGTCGCAGGGGTTCAGTGCCTGCTTTCACAGGCACAGCGACAACTGCATTGACCTGAGCTGTCCATGTTTTTTACTGTCACGTACTGCCAGTAAGAAAAAAAAAAGTCAAATCATAGAAGAAACCTCCAGTGAAGCAATCAATCGCAATTCTAAAAAAGCCACATTTTTAATGTTCTATATAATAAAACCGAAGAAATACCGGAAGTATTTCTGCTGTGTACTAAGGCCACCAGATTGTCTCTAGAAAGAGCCCAGGGGCATTATTGGAGTGAGAAGCCAAGCAAGTTGGTTCTTCTCTTTTTCTGTCTCTCTGTCTCTGTCTCTATCTCTGTTTCTGTCTTCTCTCTGTCTCTCTTTCATGTGTGTGTGCGTGTGTGTGTATTTGAGTATATTGGATGTGTGTGAATGTTTGTGTGTGTGAGTGTATTGCATGTGTATGAGTGTGTGTATGAGTGTGTGTATGAGTGTGTGTATGAGTGTGTGTGAGGGTGTGTATTAGTATGTGTGTGAGTGTATTGAATGTGTGTGTGTGTGTGTATGTGTGTGTTTCATGGAAGGCCATTTTCACTTGAAAAGATCACTGACAAACAATGATAGTCACACTTGGGTTTTTGTCTCATATATTCAAAAAATGAGCAAAAGGAAAGCCTGCCGCTCAGAGAAAGCAAATGACAGCATTTGTTGTCAGTGTCAAAGCTGGAGCTCTCAAGTGCAATTGGAATTGTGGAAAGCTCTCAACTGCCACTCGGAGCCTGACAACCCTCAATACACACGGTGACTTTTCTCATGCACTCTCTGGCAACATTAAGGAATGTTGCTTTACAAATGTCATATAATGAAAGTCATCAAAATTTGAAAGATTTGCATAACAATGTGTTAAGGTATCTTCTGAGTAAGTCATTTATGATGGCATAAATACATGCATAATTATGTAAAAGATACATTCAAAAGACTAGGTTGATCAAAAGTTTGTGGATACTGTTTCCAGTTTCACAACGAAACCCATGTAATGACTTACCATTTGTAGAACCTTGATTTGAGAGCAGAGAAAAAGTCTCAGTTCCCTAGAGAGGCAGTTGTCTGGTTGTAGATAAGCCAGTGAAGGGATAGTAAAGGTTCTGGAAACTCAATCGTATGGAAAGTGTTGCTCTGAGATCTCTCCCTGTCCCTTTTGAGCATCAAATTTGGGGTATCAAATTCTGTGATCCAGTTCCACAATAGGAAACACTGAATGGCAATCTTTCTATTAACCGGTAGAGGACAATGTTTGCTTTGCTTCATAGGTAGCCACACATGAGTTCTTTGCTTTTTAATCAGGAGGCTCATACCTTTGGGTTCCTTTTATCATTTTTGTCTTGATAGCTGTAGAGACAACACGGTATACACTTTATACTACATCTGACTTTCTAGTCTTCAAGTTGATTGTGTCCCTCCGTCTCAATGCTTACCCAAGCATGCTGCTCAAGACTCTTAGTGCTCTATAGCTTGCCTAACCTTCCAGGTTTATCTCACACCAATGTTTTATGCCAGTTGGTGTCAGCTTTAATGAACTGCTGAGACTTTCTACCAAGCTCTTATGCTCTCTTGTCTTTGTCCACATACAAGCACGCATGCACGCGCGCACACACACACACACACACATACACACACTTCCTCAGTGTCTCTTGTGACATATCTTTTGGACAACCCTTCCCAGACTGCCACCACCACTACCATCACCTGTCAAATCCTGTTTAGTCTACAAAACCTATCGCTTCCTCTGGAACATTTTATGCACCATACCTCTTCCTCCCTTTCCTGGTCAGAATAAATTGATCAGATTTGTGGACTTCACATGGCCAGTTGTGTATGGATTGTATGTTAGACATCTGTATTAACATCTGTTAACATCTGTATCTTGCGCTGGTTTGCAGTCTCCTCAAGGAAAGGGCTAAAGAATGTGCTGATATCTTCGATAGTCCAATCTTCGCTCATATGTCCCCACACACAGGCTTTTTGCTTTTTAATCAAGAGGATCAACTCTTTGGATTTCTTTTATCTTTTCTGTCCTGAAGAGATAGCTCTGGAAACAACATGCTATATTAAATGGATGAATTTTAATAAATTATAATGCATATATACTCATTAATAATATATGTTCCACATCAAGGCTTCAACAAGAATTAAAATTTAAATACCTGTTTTAATATGGATATGAACTTATGTAAGAGTTCTGTAATAAGCTCAAAATGAACTAGAATGAAGTGGGAAAAAATTTAAAGAGATCCCCTGAAAGCTAATGGGACTTTACTATAGAGCAAAGTAGTAAGAGAAGTTAGCAGCCCCTGGGCTCACTGAATGTGGAAGCCTGTCCACATATTGACCATTCTCCGATTCCTTTAGTCATGGAAAAGCTGAGAAGAGGGTTCTGATCTGTCTGCTCAGGGTATAGACAGATGTCTGAGAATTTCACACACATTTATACTTCATTTTGCCCAGAACCCCCTTCTTCATCATGTACCCTTGTAAGCAAATAAAGTAAATTATTATTTCTTTGTAAGTAAATATTTATGATTTTGTAATAGTATCTTGATCCATATCATTTTAAAGAAATGAGAATGAACTGTAGAGGTTTTTGAGAGGTTTTCACATGTGAAATTTAAAATATAGTTTTATTTTGAAAACTGGAGACTTAGAAGCTTTCAATGAAATGAAACAAAATCAATGAATAACCAGCCATTTTCTATGACAAAGTATTGGCACATAAACAATGGGTTCTCTTAAAAAATACTTTTACATTTATTCAGTGTGTGTGTGTGTGTGTGTGTGTGTGTGCGCGCGCGCGCGCGTACACGCGCGCCTGTGTGTGGAAGCACCCATAACACTGTACACATGTGGAAAACAGACTTATAATAGTTGGCTCTCTCCTTCCACCATGTATTCTGGGGAGTCCAGGTTGTGAAGCTCTGCCACAGGAAACCTTATCCACTGAGCCTTCTTGAGCTTCTTCCATGCTGCTCCGGCTTTGGCAAGGTTAAATGACACAGGCAGGCTCTCTGAGACGGACTCCACAGAATTCCCCAAATGCCCACCCCATATTCAACACTATTTTCTCTCAGCAAGGAAAGCAACATCAGTTCAATGTGATGCTTAAATATATAAGCAACTTTATCCCATCAGAAAAGCACGTTTGCCCCTGTGTTGCTTTCCCATTTTAGCAACTGGGATGACCCATAGGCACCAAACTCATGACCAGACATGTGAAATAGGTATATTTTGACTCTGGGTATTAGAAACTAGCAGAGAACACTGACCTCTTCTGTATTTAGAAACATACAGCCAAGAGAGGATTCAAAATGGTCCAGAGATGACTGGAAGCCTTAGTTCAGTTTTGTACAGCATGCCATCAGGAAAGAGCACAGAGGAAATGGTTAGTTCACTTCTAAGTAAATCAGAACTGTTATCTCCGTTTCTGACCCATGTGCTACTTGATCTAGAAAAAAATAAAGCAAGCAAAACACCCAGAGTCATAAAACGGGATCGCTTTTTACAAAATTAGTGAAAGAATAATTTCACGTTTTGATGGGGCAAAATATAATGGTGGGATGTTATAAATGCTAACTTAAAGACATCGTAGATTGAAAACTTTTTTTTTTTTTTTTGCCACTGGAAGGTATCAGCGGACCTGTAATTCCAGTATGAATTCAATAAAAACAAAGCAATATGATCTGTTCTCTTTACTAAACAGTCCAGATTTTCTCATTGTCTCTGTGCTCAGTATTTCCACACAATAACTTACCAAGCATCAGAGCGCAGCTTAGGAGTAAACTGTTCCAGGACTAGAATGATGTGGGCACTGGAGGGGGCAGGGAGTGGAGGAAATGTCAAAGTGACTTTGATGATTAATTCTGTGCCATAGTTGCAGATCTTTCTCCAAGATGACTGATAGATGCATCATGGTTTGTTATTGTCTTCGTTTCTACTTTTCTCTCTGGAATTTAAAGATGTGACTTTTGTGGACAACACAAATAAAGGGACAGCTACTTTTATTCCACGTTCTTGTAGTTTGAACAGTTTGTCACACTTCCTGCAGAAATAATTTTACTTTCCTTGAGAAATCGAGCCAGGCTCCTCCCTCCCTTTTGCCTTCTGTCTACCCATCTCCAGCCAGGTGAGTCTTGTGTCCCTGGGCTCTGTAACTCTGCATGCTCTTCTAAAGCCTGGATCAGTGGTGGCCACGGCACATCAAGAGCTTATTTAAAGGAGAATGGTTACCTTGTGAGGAGTCCTGATAACATAGCAAGAAAAATGGTTGGCAGAGCTGACGATACGTACCTTTAACAAAGTTATTTTTACTCAAAGGAACTATTTTTAGAAACAATATAAATGGACTCATTTATTTCCAGCAATACTAGGAAATCAAATTTTCTAGTATTCCTTTTTTATAGATGAGGACTGAGGCAATAAGGGGCCACAGTATCCAATATCACACAACCCATAAGCAACAGAGTCACAGTGCATACATAACCCAGGAAAGGTGGTCTCAGGATCCATTTTTTCAGAACCTAACTCTACCTGCAAAGTCCAGTACAACATCAAAGTTGTCTCAAATACTTGAAAAGCAGTAAACCCAAAGAGGAACTAAATAGAATCTGACCTGCTAAGAAAAATGCTTCCAAAGGATCTGAGGAGGAAAGAAAGCCTAAAGGGCAAAAAGATTTGCTTAATTAATAAAGGAAATAGTACTTGGGTGTTGGAAAAGGATGCCTCAATTGTTAAAGTGCTAGCCCTATAGACATGAGAATCTGACTTCAATTCCCAGAACCAAGATAAAAATATCAGGCACAGGAGCACACAGTCGCAATATCAGTGATGCAGAGGAAGAAACTGGTAGTTCTCTGGGGCTCGCTTGCTGGCCAGTCTATCCTAACCAATGATCACTCAGCCAATGAGATACTGTTTCAAAGGTCCTCTTGCACCCCCACTCCCACTCAGGCATACAAATGTGTGCACAGTTGTAGGTTCATGTGCATCCACACACACATGCATATCTGCATATACATGAACAAGTGTAGATTTGTATTCACATAAATAACAAAAGATATATGTGTATTTTGAAAAGACAGGTCTCTTTTTCTAGGAGCACTGGCTTCTTCAATGCTGCTGTTGCTGAGGTGCTTTTCAGTGACTCAGTTGATGATGCTGACAGCTAGAACATGGTTGGGTTGAACAAAATATCTTCCCTGCCTTGCAATGCAAAGAATTACGCATGAATCGCAATAAGTACATTGTTATCAACACTTCTTTCTTTGAGGAATTAATATATTGTGATCCAGGAAGTGTGGTGAAAAAATTGCTCCTTAAACAAGTTGACAAGCATTATTGATGTTACTGTTTTAACAAAACTGTACTATAAAACATTTGGTATCAAGGTTCTAGAAAAGACTATTTTTAAATGTTTTATTTTTTTTATTCAACCAGTACACCCTACATATTGTGTATAATTTGAAACATGCATACATTGCAAATGGCTAAATTAAGCTAATAAATGTTCAAAACAGGCTTCTGCTCTGTTTATGAAATTTATCATTTAAAATTACTGAAAATAACAGAAAAGCATATTGAATGTTATTTCATAGTAAAAATTGTAGCTAATCACTAAAACAGGACAATATTTTTTTTTCCCAAAACCAACTACTGCAGGGTTTTCTTTCGTTTTCCTTCCTTGGCCTCTTGCTTTCTTAACAATCATGCATGTTTTCCATCCACTTAGGCAATTCTTATGCAAGAAGCTAAACGTAATTAAATGTGCAGGATGAAAAGATGGCCCAGGCACTGCTGGTACCCCCGGGACCTGAGAGCTTCCGCCTTTTCACTCGAGAATCTCTTGCTGCTATCGAAAAGCGTGCTGCAGAAGAGAAAGCCAAGAAACCCAAGAAAGAACAAGACATTGATGATGAGAACAAACCAAAGCCAAACAGTGACTTGGAAGCTGGGAAGAACCTTCCATTTATCTATGGAGACATTCCTCCAGAGATGGTGTCGGAGCCTCTGGAGGACCTGGACCCCTACTATGTTAGTAAGAAAGTGAGTGCTTACTTTATATGACCAATACATTCTCAATTAGATGTGCAAACCAGCAGGGGCTTATGTGCATTGGAACATTGCCATTGCCATCTGTGAAAGAGTTCAGGGCACTCTTAACTGCTACACATCTTGAAGAACAGAAACATTGATAAGAAATGAAATCTCTGCTATAGAGGAATACACATAAACCATATCTACCATTTCACAGTATCGAGATAAATGGGGAAACAAATTTGACAGCAAAGATCAGCATCTGCTATTGCTAATCCCCTTAACTGCTTGATAGACAGCCAAATTCTAGTTATTAGGTGGATGCTATACTTATTTTTAGTTCGTACTTAGCTTGATATTTCTTACAATCGTGTGTGTCCCATAAGACAGCAATTTACTTATCTATTCCTATAGACAGGTAATTCACAGAGAAGCATGTTTACCCAGACTTACATTTTTAGGTTTTCCCCTCCAACTTGGCATATGATTAGAAACTTCTATAGGCTTCATTGAAATCATGATAGGAGAACTTCTAGACTATCTACAAATAGTTAAAACATTACCACAATGAAAGAAATATCAAGGTGAGAAGAGAAAACATAGTGATAAGAAGAAGAATCTTCATGTAATTTAAAGGAACAACTATGATTAGGTTTTTCTGATGTTTAAAATAACACAGTTCTGCCAGAATTAGTTTCAATATTTAAATCAGCTTTGTGAGACTCATAGAGAATCTAAATAAAGAATATTTCTATAATACCTAGATGAATACCTTTTAATCACGATGTGTAGCTTACCTTCACAATGAGAAAACAGTTTATTGTAAAGACAAATTAACACCATTCCAAGTTGATGATTTCTGGATTAACAGCTAAACAGAACACCTTTACTTGTCAAAGCAGAACATTACAAAAGCAATGGTTGAAGACACTGTATTCTTTAAGTAGTGTATGATATGAACGTTTAAGTCCTGGGGATGGGAGATGGCTCGATGGTTCAGAGCACTTGCTGTTCCTACAGAGGACTGGGGCTTGGTTCACAGCACCCACAGCAGGTAGCCCAGGACTGTCTGTAATGACAGCTCCAACAGATCTGACCCTCTCTGTGTGAATACTCTCACACATATGTACATACATATACAAAGGCATATACATAGATTAAAATAAAACAAATTTTTACAAACATTGTAAGTTGTTTTTACTAAGTTTAACAAAGGAAGGCATTAAATATACACTCATATGCCTCTAAAATACATTGTGTTTTACTACAGAGATGATCAAGAACTATTTGAAATTTAGAAACTCTGATGTTATAAAGGATGATTAACAATAAGATACTTCTCTCAGACACTAGGAAAATAGATCTCATTTAAGAAAAAAAATGTCTTAACATATACATTTGCAGTCATGTGTGTTGTCTCATACTTGTAAGCCTAGCACAGAGCCAGAAGAGTCATGAGCTCAAGGCCAGCCTAAGCTACAGAGGACAGCTTGAGCTACAAACCTCAAAGTATGTTTTAAAAATTATTTTCAAGACATGGGAGTTTGTTTTGCTTTGATATGAAATTGGTACTACTCCTTTAAAAATGAATAAACAAACAAAACTAAGGAGCCAACAGTTTGATAGGCTTACCAGGGTAGAAAGGGAGAAAATGCAGATGTTACTCAGTGAAAGGAGAGCTATATTTTCTTACATTAAAAGCATTTCCTTTTCAAGGACAATGTCATCTCTTTATGAAAAGGCTACCCTGGGCTAACCCCACCATTTGATTAAGTAAGCTGTTTGGACCCCATGTTTAACAAGGACTCTCCTGTCTGATTCGTTTTCCCGCAGATTTCCCGAGGGAAAGCATCACTATGATTCTTTTTTCCACATGAGAATATAACATACACATTTTAATGTCAATTGACTGGCATCTGATTTTACAGGTCAGGCTTTAAAAGTTTGGTTAATTTTCTAGTTTTCTACTAGAAAAAGGGATTGATTGTTCTCTGTACATGGAAAGGATGGGCATTGCTCACTCCAAACTGGAAACCAGACTTGGATCATAATTCATTGACAGTGACTCTAATCTATCAAAGGGGAAGCCCTGCCTTCATTTATGAAATACCTCTGAGGATGAGAATTCAGGTGCTATTTGCAGAAACGTGATTTGCGATTCTTAAAGGTTAAAGGGAGAAGATAGTATACGAATTCATAGAACTTCACCATAGTACAAAGCCATGTTACTGCATGATAATTCGTGTAAACGACAGCATAGAGCTCGAGAGCTTCATGTAATGATTTGCTGTCACTGATTAATGATGTATCTTAGTGCCTAATATAACTAGATGAGTAAGACCACAATATATTTTAATAGCATTTAAGTTGGCCAGGTTAACAGCTTAAAAATAGTGGCATGATAATAATAGCTAACATTTGTTGGGCTCACCCTATGTCAGGAGCCACTTGAATACTCCAGTTCATTTCATACCAATGAGCCAGTGAAGCAGTTGCTATTGCTAGTCTCAGTTTACAGATGGGAAAGTAAAGCCAAGGCCAGTTCCTTCACTTAGCAAAGTTACTCTCCATCAATGATAAATAAAGGATTGGAGCCGCATCTGGCCAGCTTCGGGGCTCTTGACCACCGGTCAAACTCTCTGCAGTAACAATACATGTAAAATAAGATGGTCAAAAGTTAGTTTCACCATCTTTTTAAACACTTTGTCCTGATTCTTCATGAATTCCACATCATGCACCCCAATACCCTGTCACTTCGCATGTACCTTCCACTCTCACAGGACCTCCAAGCCCCCACCCCAAAACAAAACAAACCAACCAAACAAAAAATATCTAGCCATGGAAGCTGCAGTGTGTCATGGTGATCACGCAGTATACTTTTTGCCCAAACAGCCTTGCTTGCAAATGCCCATTGCTGTGAGTCCTTGGTCCGGTTCAAGGCCTCTGGACTCTACTACATCATCAATTCTGGATCCTCATAGGGACTTCTCTCCGATATCCTGTTGTTGCCCTGAGCTGCTCCATCTTTTAAAATTTGGTGCTTGAAATATTCCATTGAGGTGTAAATCTGCACCTTCTTTCACAAAACTAAGAATGTCAGTGAACTTATTAGTATTTATCCAGGAAAAAATTAATTAGCACTCCAGATAATAACTGTTGTTTTATTGTTGTGTTTATTAATAATACTGGTGATAAGCAGCTAATCTTTTTATGGTGCTTCACCACCTATTGTTACTTGAAAACCTGACTTTAGAGTTGCTGTAACTTCTCCGTGTTCCAGCCATCTCTTATATTCTCATAGTTTTGGGTGTAGGTACATCATTTGATAACATCTGAACCCCAGACTTCAAACATCTCCTTGCAATTCTTTCGCAACATAGATCACTAGAATTTTACTCCTCATTTCTTGGTGCTTGAGGTATGCATTGTTACACATTCAGAGTAGACGCACCATGTTCACCAGTCTCAGAGCAACTAGTACCCACAGGCTTACCTCGCAGGAGAAGCAGAGGGTTTCGTGTTTAAAAGGACAACTCATTCTTGCGTAGTCTATTTTGGGAGATATTTCAAAATACACACCCCTTCTAATGTTGCAAGCAGAAATTGCCTTTTCAGGGAAATTGTTTCAAAGAGCATGAGTTAATGCACTTTAAATCATTGTGAACTTTTACACACTATTGCTGCCGATGGTGCCTAAATGGATGTTGATTGCTGAACTGTGAATTCATGACCGCCCACTAATACGTCTGTAGTTCAAGGGCAGGCTTAGTGAGGCTCATTGTCACTTGCAGGTAAGCTTGATGCTAGACAGGGATAGTTTATTTGCCCTCTTCCTAGAATTTATAAAGCTCAACTCATTGAAAATAGTTAAGTAACAGTTGGCTCAATGGTCTTAAACCCAGAAGAGCTGTGCAGGGGTTGCTTGTTGTCCCTGCCCTTTCTGCTCACAGGATAAACATTCCTGCCTGCCTCTTCAAACAGAGCCGGTTGCAAGCTGCTGTAAATGTATGGGATATAGCCTTAGTAAAAGGGTGCAAACATACTATTAAGTAAATCAGTACATACAACAGATGTCATGAAGGTGAACAGTGCCTTAAAGGTAAACCCATATTTAATTAGAACAAGCGTTTATTGGCAAAGCACGCTATTAAAAGCTGTGGGGGAAATGCAGCCATAAACTGCAGGTTCTTTGTGCTCAGTCATATATAAAAGCATCTAACCAGGTTCTCCCACAAATGAACCCTGTGTGGAAATTACTACTTGATGGTGATTACCAGCAACATGTGAGAGAGTACAAAGTAATATACTAAGAGTTAGTGGCAGGAGCAACAGCTAAGAAATGATCAGAAGGCAGTGTGATTTATCTGGGAAAATGTAAAGGAGGGGGTGATTTGGGATGAAAAAAGAGATTGAATAATAACACTGCCTGCATATTAGAGTTACCTGAGGTGAACATTGAGAACTCCTAAATATCTGCCTATACTCCCAACCTTAAATATTGACAATTCTGAAGAACTGTTAGGACATCCTAGCATGAGGGTCATGATAGGTAGTATAAGCTTGGATAGTTAGACCTTCCTACAGGTACAGCTGTCTTCACTGAGTCTATCACAGGTGGAGGGAGAGATTGACAGGTTCTGAGTGGGACTGACAAATGGATTAAATGGCTGACAGAGATGACTCCAGTGGTAAAAAATAAAGGATGATCCATCCTAGGAGCCTTGAAAGGTGGCCGTGGGTCTGCATAGCTTAAATACCACGATGACACTGTATGTTCAGATCATAGGCTTTTATCTGTGGCTTGGCCATGAAGTCATGTGTTTAAAATTATTTTTCAATGCAGCTGTCTTTTCTCAGTATAAGCTATGACGTGGATCCTTCTCAGCACACAAACTCAGGTTCTATAACTTATTTCAGTGCCTTAGATCAAGGCAGCTGCTACAGAAATGATGGGAGGCCGCCACAAAACTAGGGTTAGAAGGTTTGAGGTTATTAATTTCAACAAATTCAATAATTAAATAATAATATCCATAAAAGATTATTTTAGCACTTATATATACTGAATGATCTGAAGTTACCAAAGCTGGAGACAGATGGCAAGCCTCAAATAGAAATGAACCTTGTAGAGTTCTTTGATTTTGAAAAATGTGTAAGGCTATCAATTTGTATCAACAAGTTTGGAGACTTAGAGGCAGATTAGGTAAGTAGCCCACTGGGCCTTTGTGTGTCTATACGTGTAACCTGTGTCTAGTAAACAAGATATTGGTTATGTTCCAACTGGTCTAAATGAGCATGTTTGTACAAAAAAAAAAAATCAGGCAAACGTTCTTGATATGTGTTGTAAATGCTTCAGATAAGCCTGCAAATCTAATTTAGTAATCTCTCTCAAATTTTCTTTTTCAGACTTTTGTAGTGTTGAATAAAGGGAAGGCCATTTTTCGATTCAGTGCCACCTCCGCCTTGTACATTTTAACTCCACTGAACCCTGTTAGGAAAATTGCTATTAAGATTTTGGTACACTCATATCCTTTTCATGAGAAAATGCTGTTTCTAACAGTTGGTTATTGATGACATTCCCTTCCCATTCCTTTTATATTTATAAAATTTCTTTATAGCAAATGGTAGCATTGTTAGTTTAAGCGATTGATTTCTATTGTCCTTCTGCTGTTTATAAAGCATATAAAGTTGATCATAAAATTATTATCATGGTTCTAGAAGCAAATATGAAGCACGCTAGCAAGTTTGTCAATGAACTAACCATATGGTATAGCAAAAATAAGAGCAAATCTTCTTTCCCTTTCTCATCTTCAACTAAATCATTTATTATTGCTGAAGAAGCTCAGTCTACTACAGTTAAAGTGAGTCATACTATATAGTATATACAGTGTCATTATATGTATTACCAAATGCCCCAACACCGATGCCTTAATTGGCTATCCATCTCCAGCAAATTTCCCCCTTACTCTTCCTCCTCCCTCCTCCCTTCCTCTCCTCCCTTCCTCTCCCCCCTTTCTCCCTTCCTCTCCTCCCTCCTCCCTTCCTCTCCTCCCTCCTCCCTT
>JADRCH010000029.1:11215287-11460313 GCA_019843965.1 Rhynchomys soricoides
CTCCCTTCCTCTCCTCCCTCCTCCCTTCCTCTCCTCCCTCCTCCCTTCCTCTCCTCCCTCCTCCCTTCCTCTCCTCACCCCTCTTCCTCCCCTCCCTTCCCCCCACATCCTCCATTTCTTTCTTGTTCTTTTCCTTCTTTTCTTTTCTTCCTTTTGGAAACATTCACGAAACTGCTGTGTGTCTATGTACTTGGATAATAATATATCAAAAAGTCACCAACCTTGAAATTCTTTATGGGTCTATGATGTGACTCAGTGGCACAATACTAGCTTGGCATGTTTAAGGGGACAAATTTGGTTCCCAGCATGGTATATACAGGAGCAGTTTTACTATTATAATAGTAAAAATACATGTTATGGGAAGAATAAGCATAGATTACAATAGATCCTGAAATAATGACAAAATAAGTTTAAAATTTTCTATAGACAACTTCAAAAGAGATTTATATACAGTAAAATACATTATCATATGGACACAGGGAGTAGGAGATGACCCTTTGAAATCCATATGAATTCTCTCATTCTCAAGCTTGATATTAGAAGGTGTTTATATTTTAAAATAAAATTATTTGTCACATGAATTTCTGTGTAGTGAAATCTATATTGAACCAGCAAGAACAATGTTTCTACCAGAATAGCTAATGATACTACCTTGTTAGCACAAAACATCACCCCCTATAGTATGCTGTAAACTATAAAGAAATGAGTCACATCACTATGAGGCTGCTTCGGAATCTGTTTACAAGGGAATTCCTAATAAGTTCCTAATCTTTTAGAGAGAATACTAGGCCATAAGGAAGGCTTTTACTTTTCTTATTAACCATGGTCTGAATCCAGCCAAGTAAGATTAATTTCACAGTTAAATTAATTGCTTCTGAATCTTTTGTGTTGGATAGATTTTAGGTATCTACAATGAAATGACATTTATTCCTTAACTACAATCTACTTTATTCAGCATGCTTATCATGTGCACTATTTTGACCAACTGTGTGTTTATGACGTTGAGTAATCCTCCAGACTGGACAAAGAATGTAGAGTAAGTAGGAATATGTTCATGGAATCACACACACACACACACACACACACACACACACACATACACACATACACACACACACACACACACACACCCTCAGATTCTCTGGCAACCTGTTTGTGGTAATGGTCTGACTTGTGGCTTTCGTTTTTTTGTTTGTTTGTTTGTTTGTTTGTTTGAAGTCATGCTAAACACTTCTGTCTTTATTCTAGAGTTTTGAGAATGGCATGCAAGCAAACAACATCAATTTTTATTTTCAGCACGTTCAGAGATTGCCATAAAGGTTTTATGTACCACTCTAAGCCACCCTTTGCCAACAGATTTATATTTTACCAAAACATCATTTAGAATATTTGAAAATACTTTCTGTTAGATGTCATTGTCATAGTGGATTCTGTTCTTAGGTTGGGGCAGCTCTTTCAACTGAAATCCCAGGTACCATTTATGACTTACAGTTAACAAAACTGAAATACATATAAAAGTTGACTCTGCATAACCTTTTTCCAATAAGATCAAGTGAGGCATTTAGGCACCTATAAATTTTATTGAATTTTAAAAATACAATATAAAAAGCTAAGTAAAGAGGATATTTGAATATGAACCTTTTTATTTTATTTCAGTGTGTGTGAATGTTTTGCCTGCATGTATGTCTATATAACATGTGTATGTAGTGCTCAAAGAGACTAAAAGAGTGTGTTAAATACCCTGGACTGAAGTACAGAATGCAATCCAGGTCCTTTGAGAGACCAGCCATCTGTTTAACCCTGAATGTCTTTTTTTTTCTTAAGGGAAAAGTACTATCATTAAGATGTTATATACACTATTAAAAGGGTTTGAGGGTTCCAGAGTTTTTGGCTTGCATATTTCAGTTAGGTAACTGTACAATTTTTCTAATTAACAACATCTAGTAGTTTGGGTTTTTTTAATTTCTTTCTTTCTTTCTTTCTTTTTTGCATTATAGTAGGAGATAGGCATAGGCACAATTGTGATTGTCACTGCAAAAAAATTAATAAAATTTAACAAGTGAAGCCAAAAAGAAATAAATCACCATGGAATTTAAGGAAAAGACAAGACAGTAAGATAACTCAGCTCTGAGATGATGACAGGTCACTTCAAATAGTTCACAAACACCCAAACTGAAATACATGACTCTGCAAGCATCACGTGGTAAAATGCTTCTCTTCTTAACCCTCAGCTACTTCCTAAGTACCAACTATAGTTTCTGCCCCTGTAACCTATGGAGCTCGGTGGGGATGGGGAATGGAGAGAGAATGTGCTTGGGAAATTGACTGTAATGATTTCTCCAACTATTTCTATGTTCCTCCTAATGGGGGGGGGGTGCCTCCCACGAGAGCATTTCACAAACCCCGACCCTAACACTTCGCATATAAAGCAAGTTTAGACTGTAAAACACAGTTAGTTTCCATAAGACAATCAAACATCTCTATGGCTTAGATGACGTACTCTGAAAAATGAACTTAACTTGTGCTTTTAAAGGATGTAGTGTTTAAGAACCAGTACTCCTCACCAGTTTTGGAAGAAACAGAAATAGGTTGTCATCACTCAGAGAAATGGGTTAGAACACATAATGATAGACCACAAACTCAAAAGCTGTTTGCCCTTTGAAGGCTGAAGCTGGATTTCAAACAAATTCAAATACAAAATTAAATTGAAGAATTTAGTAAATGTGTGATCTGAGGATTTTAGGCAAATATGAACATGAGATCCTTAAAAGCTGATACATTTTATGTGATCATAAACATATATGTGAAGGAGACACAGAGATAGATGGGAGGCAATTTTATAATTTTATACCTGACTTAAGAATAAGAAATTAAATCTATTTCCAATCCACCATAATACCTTAAATGAGCCCAGCCATTGAAAACTTGGATAGGAGTATTTCAGTACAAATAAGTGAATGCACACTATGTGACCTCTCAAAGAAGACACCAACTACGTGGTTACTGAAAGTTAGAACTTAGCTAGTTCTCTTCGTATTGGCCACTAGCAGTTAGAACACTGCTCATATGGGCACAGACTACAGGAAACTATTCTTCTTGTTAGGGATATCTTTATTATTTCTTTGAGAACTTCCCACAGTATATTTTGATCACATTCACTCTCCTCAACTCCTCCAAGAATCTCTTGTTCTAAAATATACATAGTTTAACAACAGTTTTGAGGAACAGATTTACGACAAATGTACTATTTTTCTCTGAAGTGTAATATGTCACCCAGTCTAATAACAATAATTATTATTAAGTTCCTTAGGTAGTGAAAGTAAGAAACTACATTTTGTAAAACTAAAGAGAAAGAAGAGCTAGCATTTGCCATGCCCACAAAACCATCTCTTTAACTTCTTGTCTCTAGTTGCTAATTTGGCTTGGGTATGTTTCCTAGGTATACATTCACTGGGATCTATACCTTTGAGTCACTTATAAAGATCTTGGCAAGAGGATTTTGCTTAGAAGATTTCACATTCCTTCGTGACCCATGGAACTGGCTGGATTTCAGTGTCATCGTGATGGCGTGAGTAATTTTTTTTTTTAAGTTTGACAAATTCAAAGGAACGAAAATATTTGCTGTGTAAATCAATTTTAAGAAATGCTTTGAATACAGAGCTTTCATATTAGTCAAATCAACTCTATACCATATACATTATGATAATACGCACTAGACTATTAAAAGGTAGATATGTCTAGCAAATCAGCAAAATATGGAATTATTTTATTGTACCTTAATCTTTGAGCAATAACTGGAGTTACTTTATATCTCACCAACTTTTTCTTCATCAAAATCAAGTTACTTATTAACTACAATTTAACAGAAACTATGGTGCCATGATAAATTTTGCAAACAATCATCACCATGTAAATGAAAATTACATTGAAATAAAGCTATATATTTTTTTTCCCTTAAAAGCAGCTTTCAGCCTTTGGCATCCTGAGCTTTATATCAATTCTGTTTGTGTACCTCAAGGGGCTTTAGATGCCAACACCGTATTAGTCAGTTAAAATGAACTTTGCCAAAACTATCAGTAACTCTGATTTAATCCTACAGGTATGTAACAGAATTTGTAAGCCTAGGCAATGTTTCAGCCCTTCGAACTTTCAGAGTCTTGCGAGCTCTGAAAACTATTTCTGTAATTCCAGGTAAGAAGAAAACGGTGTAAGGTGGTAGGCCCTTATATCTCCAACTTTTCTTGTGTGTTATTGTGTTTGTGTGTGAACTCCCTATTACAGATATGTGACAGAGTTTGTGGACCTGGGCAATGTCTCAGCGTTGAGAACATTCAGAGTTCTCCGAGCATTGAAAACAATATCAGTCATTCCAGGTGAGAGCTAGGTTAAACACCGAGGCTGACTTTCATATACCACAATAAGGTTGGAATTGCAACTCCTCCATTGGCCTTGTGGCTTTTTGTTCAAGTCTGTCACATTCGAAAATGCCATGTAGTGCTTCAGTGTTGGTTCAGTTCCTTTAAAACATTGATAATTTCAACTTTATTCCTAAAGCCAGCCTCTGAGTTTAACAGAAAGTTGCATGAAATACCCATATATCATCAATGAGTGTTTCTGTAATGCTCTCCTGCATTCAAGATGTATGTCTTCTCTCCTGCATTCTGATAAAGCTTTGATGTCATCCTTTACTGACTGCCTTGTATTTTACCATTTGCTCCAGATCTATTTCAAGACGAGCTCTTTATTGGTAAAGGAGGACAGGCTATTGAGCGGCATGTGTGTGGCATGCGATCTTTATGATCTTAAGATTCTTTTTACCTTTTAATCCATGGCTACTCACAGGGTGGTAGAAAGAATCGATTGAGAGAAACAGCTTCATGAAACACAAAAATTGAAAGGAAAAGCAATTTAGTGTTTAAGTTTGGGGCAACACTTGATATCACACAGACAGAACTTCCTAAAGATTTGTGAACATTGTGCAGAACCCTCTGGCAGCATGGTATTCATATAGAAGTGGTCAGCCTTCCATCTGTTTGCAAGTCATGAGACTGTACATCAAGCTTGTATGTCTATGTAGCCAAGCTACCATTCATAGAGGATATAGTATGTGTGCACCTAGTAAGAACTCTTGTCATCTATCACACTCCTAAGCTGACATGTTGTCCTCTCTTCAAAGGTTTAAAGACTATCGTGGGGGCCCTGATCCAGTCGGTGAAGAAGCTGTCTGACGTCATGATCCTCACTGTGTTCTGTCTGAGTGTGTTTGCTCTAATCGGGCTGCAGCTCTTCATGGGTAACCTGAGAAATAAATGCTTGCAGTGGCCCCCGAGCGATTCTGCTTTTGAAACCAACACTACTTCCTACTTCAATGGCACAGTGGATTCAAATGGGACATTTGTTAATGTAACAATAAGCACGTTCAACTGGAAGGATTATATCGCTGATGACAGTAAGACCCGTTGCCACTGTATGCTAGCCTTAGTGTTGCTGAGTGAGTTTTCAACTATAAACATTTCAGACTGTGTTTGAAGCCACTTTCTAGATAGACTTTATTGATGAACCATTGGGAAATGACTAACATAATGAAATACTGATGAATTCTTTAAAACTTTATTCAGTGGGGGAGGGGAGGTGGATGCACCCGTGCACAACTGCACAAATGAAAAGGTCAGAGGCCTTGTGGGAGTCACTACTCTCCTTCTACCGTGTATATCCTGGAGATCAAATTCAGGTCATCAAGGTCAAAAGCAGTCACCATTACCCAGTGAGTCATCTCACAGCCCCAGCCCCAAACTCCACTGTGTTGTTAAAGTAAATAAAATTCTTATGGAATCAAATTGGTTATTTTCTCTATTAACAGGCCACTTTTATGTTTTGGATGGACAAAAAGATCCTTTGCTCTGTGGAAATGGCTCTGATGCAGGGTAAGAAGGAAATAGTAAATAGATGATGATGGAGGAGATGAGGAGGAGGAGGAGGATGACGATGATGATGATAAATGATATTAATGTAGCAGAGAAATGCTATATGTGTAAATACTAAAGAGTGACTGTCTCTCTAGGAAGTGCAGTCTCTGAACCATAAATCATCACTGGAAGGAGAGCTTGGAAAATTCTTAGAGACTAAACAGTCACACCACCACCACACTGCCAAACAGACAGCCAACTAGTTAGAAACACATTTACCCAGAAATCTGAATGCTACCATATTTTTTTCCTCAGCTGCGTGCATAAATCAGACCAAACTGAAAACAGCTAAGATGTCTTTGCATCTGCAAATAAACACATAAGCTGTTGTATGCACATATAATGAAACATTGTTAAATGATAAATGAATCTGAAAGTCATGTTTATACATGAGAAAGAAAAAAATTCAACCTGGAAAAGCTAAGCACTACAAGATTCTAACCATGGCTGGAAAGGACAGGACAACAGAGATGAACAAAAGATCAGGGTTTAAAGGAACTCATGATGGGGAGCAAACTCAGTGAAGCACAGTGTATGTCAGGTGGGAAAAGTATTCTATATGATTCTGTAATCATAAATACATCAAGCTATTGTCAAGTCATGGAACACAGATAAAAAAAATAATTGATCAAGCTTTGAGAGGTAGGTTTGGAGATCCCACAATGAAATTTTAAAAACTGTGTATGACAAAAGACTTTAAAGATAGCACTAATATGTGAAATAATCTCTAATATGTGAGGTAAAGAAAACAGTAGGGTAAAATTTCCTAAATGTACCTTAGGAGGTGAGCAAAGCCATGACACTAGGAGAAAGGAGCAGTTGCTTAGCAACACAGTGTTTCATGCAGTAATATGGATGGCCAAACCTGATGCCCCTGTATGTATACACTAGTGTTGAGAGATAATGGAGAGAGATGGTAGAAGCCAGACTGCTCACTGTAAGAGTGAAAGTTACAAACAAACAATGGGAAAGGTCTAGCATGATCCTCGTGCTGTTGGGTTAGTGTTCGAGGTAAGAGAGATTCATCGAGTGCAGCTCACTATAAACATAAATGGTTACATGTAGACATATTTATGTGTTTATGTGTGTGCACACCACAAGTCAAAATGCACACACGTACCTTCTTGTTCCATCAGCTGAGGGAGGGACCAAGAAGTGCTAAGGGCTTACTAGCAATAAATGCCAGCTGCCACCAAGACTTTGGTTTCTGATACAATTTTCCATCAGAGGAACTAGGGCTAGCTGAAGAGTCAGAGGAGTGCCCGAGTCTAGTTCTGCCTCAGGAATTAGAATGAGATTAGTTTGAAATACACAAGAAGGTTAAAATGTACTAGTGGGGTAAAAAGAAAGACAAGGCATGAAATCATGGAGGTTGTCTGTCACAAGTGCCAATTCCAACAGTTCCCAGAGGTCAAAGATGGCAGTGTTCAGCAAGAAATAAAATATCAATCAAAGTATAAAATAAATACCCATGTAAACATAGAGATTGCAGACAAATATCCCATACACTACAGTCTCAGGTAGATTTTAGACATACCCTGCCTTTAAAGAAATCACCACTTGGAAACTTTTAGGTATTCATGGCACGTTCTCACTTTATTCCAAAGAGCAGAGTCTAGAAAGGGAGGAAAATGTAAACTCAAGAGTGGAGAAACCTATCTGGGACAGACGGGTGCTAAGGAAAAACTGAGGACATGAGCAAAGACCATACTTAATGATGATGTATTGACATGCAAACCTGAGCATCATGATACAGGAAATACCATCTTCATCATTTCCCATAAGATCACATGTTCTGAAATGTGAGGTTATTTTAGACAACTGTACAGAACTGGCTAACAGGAGATATCACTGACTTATTTCTCACCTGTTGACAGTTTCTTCTTCTTAATTTAAAATAATTGATTCTTGGCACTTTGCAAAGAATGAATAACGATGACATCAGAACAGGAATGTCTGGCTGCTTCCCTCTTGCTTTTCTAAATGGCCATAAATTTGATCCTCTTGTTCTTCCATTTTTAGCTGGTGTCTCTAACAGATTTCACCTGTGAGCAATCAGCTAAAGTGTTCTGGAAATGAAAGCCTCGTCACAGATGAGGACTCTGACTTTTGACAATTCCCATAAATAAAGGTGATTGGTAAAAATAGCTGTACTTTCTCTACTGTCCCCAACATTGCTTCTTTCTTTCCCAGACAATGTCCAGAAGGGTACATCTGTGTGAAGGCTGGACGAAACCCCAACTATGGCTACACAAGCTTTGACACATTTAGCTGGGCCTTCTTATCACTGTTTCGACTCATGACCCAAGACTACTGGGAGAATCTTTACCAGTTGGTATGGACTCAGCTTACACAATTGGGTTTTGTGTTGATGAACTCATACAAAATGCTAAGGACTAATTTATAACACTCAAGGACACTAAGGAGGTCACAATATTAGAAGGAATGGCCCTAGAGTCCTGCACACTCTCCTCTTCTCTCCTTCCCTCCCCTCTCTTTCTTTCCCCTCCCCTCCCCCATTACCTCTCCCTCACTCCTGCATCATTAACATACAAGCCCACACACACACACACAGTATAGTTAAGTTTCATAGATAAAAGACCCTCTGCCCGTTGGCTTCCTTCTGCAAGTACAAATATTTAAAAATAGATACCAAAAAAAAACCATACGGGGACTTTCTTATATGAAGTATATACATTCATATACATATATAAGCATACATTATGCAAATGCATGTATGGAGAATTTCTTATATAAAGGACATCTAACTAAGTCTATAGACTGTGTAAGCATGAGATTTATAGTGATGTCCTGCTTTTGGATCCCTAATAATAATACTTTAATGTAGATTAAACAAATACTATTTTGAAAAGTACTTGTGTCAAATGGCTTGGCAGTCATACTGCTGATAAATGATTGTGTACATATTTGTTCATTTTAACACCAAACACTATTTGATCAAAATAGTTGGATATTAAAAACCATCACTCTCCTGATTTCTAGCTATTGCAGTCTGATTTTTATTGGGGGTTACTATAGTAAAACATTAACAAAATTATCCCTTTTCTACACTAGACATTGCGTGCAGCTGGGAAAACCTACATGATATTTTTTGTCCTGGTCATTTTCTTGGGCTCATTTTATTTGGTGAACTTGATCCTGGCTGTGGTGGCCATGGCCTATGAGGAACAAAATCAGGCCACATTGGAGGAGGCTGAACAGAAAGAGGCGGAGTTTCAGCAGATGTTGGAGCAGTTGAAAAAGCAGCAAGAGGAGGCTCAGGTATGGAGTGACAGTTAGATCTTTATTGATCTTTTAGTTTCTCACTAGGGATCTTAACCTGTTGTAACTGAGCTGGAGCTATCATTTTATATTGTATGTAGCTATTGGCGTTAGAAGACTCTAATCTAATCAAACGTATAATTGTTCATAAAATTGGAGTCAATAAGCTTTTTAGATATCATAAAATAATTAACAACCAGGCTGGAATAAATCATGGATGGAGCTTATTATGAAATATTCTCATGGAAACTGAGGATGGAATTTAAGAAACACAATTAAGATTTCCAACTACTAATGTGCCATCTCAATAGCAAAATTTGATACTGCATTCTGTAGTTAATTCATCTCTAAAGTTTTCAAGAGACCTCTGTGAATGGCTACTTTTTTTATTTATTATTTCTGTTTCCATTTTTAGATGCTGTATGTTTTTGTTCAATTGCTTCACCTGTTTGGTTGTGTTTTCCTGTAATTCTTTAAGGGATTTTTTGTTTCCTCTTTAAGGGCTTCTAGCTGTTTATCTGTGTTCTCCTGAATTTCTTTTTTTCTTTTTTTGATATTTACTTTACTTACATTTCAAATGTTTTCCCCTTTCCAGGTCTCCCCTTCAGAAACCCCCTATCCCATCCCCCTCCCCTTGCCTCTATGAGGGTGCTTCCCCACCCGCCCACCCACTCCTGTCTTCCCTCCCTAGCATTCCCGTACACTGGGACATCTAATACCCTTAGGTCCTAGGACCTCTCCTCCCACTGATGTGAATGGCTGCTTTTTAAAGGCTGCTTTGGAGTGTCTATGCTCTATATTGTTGTTCAAACTAAGGTACCAGAAAGGCATCTGAAATTAAGTAACAATGTTAAGTAACAAAGTTTATTTAGGCTGGAGATATAGTGACTGAGACATTCATACTTTGAAGAAGTGGGAACACAGGACTGGATTAAAAAGTGTGGGTGGGCACCCTAGTTACTGCAAGGTGAAGGGCATAGGCTGATGTAACAGGGGCCTGACCAATGTCTGTTATAGTGGCCGTTCTTCAGTCCACCCCTCCCATCACTGACAAGGTTGGGCAAAGCTAGTCTTTCCATGGGCCTTGATTACAAGTATTTCTTTATAGTTATAATTTATATATATAATTTATATATAATTTATAACTTTTGTAACAGCTAACGAATAAGAAGAACTTTCTGTGTTTTTCTTTTTCTTCTGTGCCTTTCTTTTCTGAAGTGTATGCTGAAACCTTCAGACACTCCATCTTCTTTCTTTTTCTTTTGTTTGGCTTTGATTTCATTTTTAAGGTTTTTTTGTTTTTTGTTTTTTTTTTTGGTTTTGATTTGTTTTTTCTAAGTCTGACTTGATCATTATGCACTATAGGGGCAAGTCTTTGACATATATATGCATTGTTGGAGATGTTTTCCCAATTCATCTGATAATAGGTTTAAAGCAAATGGTTTTATTTTCACTAAGCAGTTTATTACATTTCTTTGACTCTTTTTTAGGTTTATTGCTTTTGGTATGGCATCTAAACTATTGTTAAATAGGTGCCTCACATTTGCCCTTATATTGTCTCCCAAAGCTATACAAGTTTCTGCATTACCTTGTGCTCAATTCACATTTTAAGTGAATGCATGTGTAAAATGTTAGCTGTATATATTCTGTTTTGTATACATAGAAAGGTTATTATTTCAAAGCCATTTGGGGAATACAGTATCATCTCTCTACTAAATTGACTTGGCATTTTTGTCAAAAGCCAGTGCCCATTATGTGAATCTGGTTGTATACTCTAACCTGGCTAGCCGGTGGATTCGTTACAATGTCTCATACCAGCACTGTACTCTCTGAACTAATGTACTTTTATGTTAAGTTTTACAGATGACTGTGATATACTATGTCTTTGGTTTTCTTTTCAAAGATATTTTGATTCTTTGTAATTCCAAATGAGTTTTAAAATAAACTTCTCTGCTTCAGATTAGATAATATCTAACTCAATATCGTCCAGTTGACCATCTTTGTCCGTATTACCTAATTTGCTGCTAATTTTATCTAGTGTACTTTTCATATCAGACATTGTGGCTATCTCTATCTACATCACTTTAATGTTGTTGCCTCTTATCTCTTTCTGTTTTTGGTATGCTTTGATTAATTTTTTGTGCTTATCATGTGTTTGATTTTTCCCCCCTTTTAAATTTCTGAAAATCCTAAATTGAATTCTAGAAAGTTCATTTGGGAATTGCTGGATATTTTTGTATTCCTGTAAAAATTCTTGATCTTTGTGATGAGACAGTTGCAACATGAATTAGCAATTTGATGTTTCACATCTTCTAACATTTGAAGATTTGGCAGATAGGACCAGAGTAGTATTAACATAAAGATGATTAGTCGCCCACAACTTCATGACAACCTTTCCTAAAAATTCCACTCAATGTTCATTAAAATGAAAGGCTTACCAATGCAGGTGCTCAGTACACACATAGTTTAGTGTGAGTGGAGAATGCCTTCTCTCTAACATTCACTTCAGAAACACACAGAGAGAGAGAGAGAGAGAGAGAGAGAGAGAGAGAGAGAGAGAGAGAGAAAGAGAGAGAGAGAGAGAGAGACAGACAGACAGAGAGAGAGAGAGAGAGAGAGCGAGCTGAGTAGTCAGTACTCAAGGTGGATCTCAGGAAAACTCCACAATTCTTTTTTCTTTTAACCTTTTCCTTATCTGTCTGTTCTGAGAACCATAGTCACCTTGGTTAGCCTGCATTCTTAGCTTCGCCTCCCCGACTCAGAAAATGTACAGAGATACCTTTCCACCGTATTTCCATCTACAAGTCCAGGATTTTATAATGTTCAACACTGATGGAGTTTTCATGCTTTACCATTTCCCAATGTTTTAGAACATCTTGACTAGAGCTTTAGTGTCTTCAGAACCAACATTTTACCTACTTTTTCATTTCATTTATTATTTCAGGAGAGGGCAAACCCTGCTCCTGATATTCTACCTGGACCAGAAGTAGAAATCCATGTGAAATGTTTCACCTACCAGATTTTTATGGCTTGTTTATTTGTTTGCTTTTTTCAGATGAATAGACATAGATCATTTCATTATCACTTGAATTAAAGTGTATAATTGGAACTTATAGAACCAAACTTTAATTTTTCAATAAGTCTGAGTTACTTGTAAGTGCTACATAGATAACACAGTTAAAGGGTCAGTTTCCCCTGAAATGCAGCCACTTTGTTGTAAAATAAGATACAAATTTAAAAAGTACAGTCTTTTAAACTTGAGAAATGAAACCTTAAGCTAGGTTTAGACTATAAATAATAAGAGTTTAAAGGATCTGGTTGTCTACCTCATGTTTAAATAATCCAAAATGTGCCATTCTTCACTAAATTATCAATTATTGGATTGTAGTGGCCAAATCAATATGATTGGATATAATGTTAGCTTTATATCACTTAAAACATAGCTTAGAGGAGGGTGCACTGGGGAGTGGAAATCAGAGTACCAAGTCCAGTTTAGTTTGTATTGATAACATGGTTAATGATGACTTGTGAATGATGGGGAGAGGGGAGGAAAGTTACTTGGTGCGCCATGAGGCTGTGTGTACTTCAATGAGGCCCAGGTCTTTTCATTACCTAGAACCTTTAAGAACTTGTCATCTAGCCAATGACCTCAGGAAACACAGCATTGCTTTCATTTGTGTTTAATGTTTGTTAAGGGTCCTGTAGGTTACTTGTTTTGTAGAAGTGAAATGTACACAGCTCAGTGGATTCACAAAATCAAATGCAAGTTTTAAAAATGGGAAAGCTAACATTAGACCAAACTCGTCTATCCTCAATCCCTATAACTATACCCTATGTTTAATTAGTGACTTTTAAACTTCAATATTACCAGGTTAGCCTATTCCAGCTCATTAGGTCTACTGGGAAAATATTAGACAAAGCTATAGGATGCAATTCGAAATCATGATATTTAATAGCTCTATTACAAAATGGTAGACCTGAAGCATGTATAGTTAATGTCTTATGACTTTGAATGGGTTTTTAACTTGCTTCCACGTTTAAAATCAAGGATTAGTCATGTTATTGTAATTTGAAGAACTTACAGATATAGCATAAATTATACAGTTTGAGTCATAAACAATTGACCTCAGAAAACGTGACCTACTCAAACATTAAGCACTAACTTGTTATTGGTCATAAGAGGAATTTAGAATGTTAGTTGTGAACGATTGACTATTAATCCGAGCAAGCAGGAAGTTGGCAACATCACAAGGTTGGGCATAAACAGGTGCACGGACATGAGAGACGACAGGAAACATCTGCCTTTGAGAGAGTCGGCCAAGCTCTGAGAGTCGAACCAGTGACAGATTTGAGCTGATGGGTGACATGGAAAATGTGTTGTGTTGGAGGTTGCTTTTGTTTCCTTTTTTTAAAAAAATCTGTTTTGGTTTTGAATTGTTTGAGATGTTACTCAGCAAGGGCAGGGAAATTGTGTCATATGCAAAACAAACTCCAGAAGTGACTTCAGTGAACGATAATTTCAGGACCGTGGCCAGAGGGTATTAACACTCCTTCCAAGGTTCCAGGGACAAACAAGTCGATAAATGATCAGCTCTGGCAGTTCTGTGTGGGTGTCTCGACAAGGAGGAAAAGAAAACTAGGACTTTATTGGGATAGAGCAAAAATACATGTGTATTCATTCAGCAGAGCATGTTATCTAACCCTTATGCATGACACACTCTGTGCTGTGACTTGCTGCCAACAAGTGCTTTATTGACTTGCTTTATTGCACAGAAATGGTTATATTTTGCAGTATCTTCACTATTCCTCATCTGTTTGCATAATTTAACAAATGATGGACAATGAAGAATCCAAAGAAATATTGATTGTCTTACTATCATACCATGTTATAAACAGCTAAATGCTGTGAAAAGGTTTCAGTTACTACATGGAGGCTTTGTCTCATAGTAATGCTTAAATCTGGGACCCTTCATGAGTCCAGTGCTAAATATAAACACATATCCAAATTCAAGACGGGACTCAGTATCCAACACCCCACTGAGATCCTGCTGATCCCAGAGAAGCTGTGACATGGTGTGTTTCGCTTTAGGCTTTTTTATTTTAGTTGATATAAAGTTGAAAAAGAAAATTACTAAAGACAGCTTGCTTCTTCTCTGGAAGGGACAAAACATGTAGCACTGACAAAATTTGTTAAACAAGTTTTACCTGTATCCCTTTCTAAAACAGTGCCTCTACAGACACCATTCTCATACAGCCATCCATGCGATCTTAAAAACCAAGGCTAAGTTGTCTGCTACTCTGTACCGTTGTCAGACAATCGATAGTAAGATGCCTCTTAAGTCTTTTCTCAGAAAACATTTGCTGAAGGCTTTCTAAGTCAGGTGGCATACCAGCCACTGTAAAGGAAAGAGTGAAATGCCCAAGTGACTACCAAGAGGAAGATAGATAAAATGGTAGATACATTAGAATTATTTGTACTTGATGATGACACAGGTAAAATGTGTGAACAATATTTTCCTAATTTAACCTTTTCCACTCTGAGCTTATGTTAAAAACAGGAACACACTTAACGGGCACTTGGCTCGATATGTGTTGTGTTGTTTCATATCCTTGCTAAATCATGGTTACATCATTTCCAGCCTAAAAATATTATTCCTACAATAAAAACGCAAAACATTCACCATGTTTTTTAACCACAGAGCTGGTTTTGTTTCATTGATAAATCCAGAAATTCAAAATTTATAAGAATGCGTGATGCTGAGATACACAAAGAAAATACAAGAGATGTTCTCACACTCTCAAGAAAAAAAATTAGTGACTTGTTTATCGATATGCTTATCACTTATAACAATACTATGAAATTTGTAAACATATAAAATTTTTACAACCGAAACTCCTATGCCGCACCATCTGGCATTAAAACACTGCAGTGGTATGAACTGTAGGTGTAACCCAAGCCAAAGATGTAAAGGAATTGGCCAATCCATGATGGCCCTTCCATGGAAGGTAAAATAGTCACAGACTGAAGGCTTAGGTTGGGTTGGGTTTGGGATGGGGCCCATGTAGCCCAGGCTGGCTTCAAATTCCCTGTCCTCCTTCCTCTGCCTCCCAAATACCAGGGTTGCAAATGTATGCAACCACATCGTGAGCTTTAAATGTCACAAAATTCGAAGAAAAGCAAACACATGAAACAGGACAGACCGTGAGCTTATTCACAGTCCCTCAGAAGAGGAACAGTCCCCGAGAGAAGAGGGACAGTGGTCAAAGAGGATCTACCTCCGAGAAAACGGGTGCTTTTAATGTAGACAAGTTATTTCAGGTCAGCAAATGTTTCCTGAACTAACCTCCAGAGAATTTAGTATTAAAAGGTCGGTCCAAAGCAGATGCTAGACTGAGCTGTTCTTGCTTTAATGCACATTGTGTTTTGCCCTTTAAAAAGTTAAAGGTTATTGTTAAGTAAACCAGAATACAGGATTCTCTCTCCTATTGATCATGGGTGGCAACATGCTGGCCTGCATTCCTGATCCTGGATGCTTACTCTAAACTTCTTGTCTTGATTCTCAACAGGCGGTGGCTGCAGCCTCGGCAGCATCCAGAGACTTCAGTGGGATAGGAGGGTTAGGAGAACTTCTAGAGAGTTCTTCAGAAGCCTCCAAGTTGAGCTCCAAGAGTGCCAAGGAATGGAGGAACCGAAGGAAGAAGAGGAGACAGAGGGAGCACTTGGAGGGAAACCACAGAGCTGAAGGAGACAGGTTTCCCAAGTCTGAATCTGAAGACAGTGTCAAGCGAAGAAGCTTCCTGTTCTCCCTGGATGGGAATCCATTGACCGGCGAAAAGAAGCTGTGCTCTCCCCACCAGGTATTGAGGTCTGATGATCTGTAAATCTGTATATCAAACCAGGTTTTGATAGATCTTTATAATGTGTTCTTTGCATGACAGGGTGCTGGCACCATCGAGTTATTTAAAAATCTATCATTAATTGTCTTAGAAGGGATTTTGAAAAATTGATTCAGGCAAAACGTTAAAATGATTGTCATTAAACATTTTATGATTTTGAGATCATATCATTGAATTTTTAAAAGTATATCCTGCTTCTCAAGATGTTTCACTGGGATTGAATAGGCAGTCTCTACTCAGTTTTCCCTTTCTAAGTACTCTGATAAACTTGGCTTCTTTATGAAGCTTCTGCTTTGACTATAGAAGATAATGTTATAATGTAAAGTTCTGTAAAGGAGTGTCTCAAGACTTGCCTGGTTCTTTAGCATGAAAACTCTACTTAGGAGTCTCCATTATCATAACATGTTACATAGGAAAGAAGAATTACAACCTGCGTGCTCTTAAAGAGGGAACATTTAAAGTTAGTCAATTAGTGGTGGGTCTATTTTATCTATTTATTGTGTGCCATAAATTACAAACTCTTCAAATTATATTAATTTACCCAAAAACTATACACAATCATCACTGCCTTGAGGAGCATATTAAACAACCAATTCAAATCCAAAACAAACAAAAAGCTGTAAGACAAACACAGAGTGTAAAATCCTCTTAATAAGAAACAATACTTCAATAAAATTAGTAGTGACCGTCATAAACTTTGACAAAACCAGAGTTGCATTCACAAATTTTATCCCAGTAGCATACTTGGTTATTCTCTTGTTTTGATTTTGTTCACTTTTAGACAGGATCTCTCTCACTCTACTGCCCAAGCTATCCTTGAACTCACAGCTTTAGCCTTGAATTCACTGTTTTAAAGAGCTATGTAAGCATCATATAGGAATCCTAGGTAATTAAGGAAAAGTCAAAACTGATAACTTCTATTGAAAGAAATTTAAAAACTGTTGAATGGTTTCAATCATTTATGAAGACACATGCATTTTGCTGATGTTTGCATGACAATGGTATGTCTTTTGAAAGTGGGATTATTTCCCTTCATGTCTAAAAATCTACGCATTACTTTCTTTAAGCAGAGAGTATTGATTGATTGTCTTGGTTCCTTTCCAGTAGCTGTGATAACAAAAGTACTGTAAGTGAGAATGGGTTTATTTTGGCTTACGGATCTAGGTTGTAGTCCGTCATTGCAGGAGAATCAAACCCAAGCTGGAGACAGCAGGTTCTATGACATCCATAGTCAAGAAACCGATCTGTGATTCTTTCGCTTGCCACCCCTCTCCTTTCCTTCAGTTTAGGACTCAGCCCATGGGTAGTGCCACTCATACTTCGGGTTGGTTTTCTCACCTCAACGAACTCAATTAAGATAATCCTCTACACAAATATTCACAGGCCCATTCTCAAGTCGATTCAAGATTCTATTAATTTGAGAATTAACACTAATCATCACAATTGCCATTTATGTAAGAGAAAGATCTCTAGATGTTGAAAATTTCCTAATGAGAAAAATTAGATTCCATTCACTGATACAATGGAACTTTACTCTAATGTTTGATACAGTAATCCTGTCAGACATGTTGCCCACTATGTTGGATGGTGATAAATACTGTGGGAACAGGAGCCATATAATTGATGTTAAATTTTAAGTTGGATGGTTTGAAATGGCATTCTAAGATTTTGGAGGTGTCAAGGGAAGAAGATATACCATGGGACTCCCTTCCAGGTCCAGTGGAGGGAATGTTGCAAAATCCTTATGTGAGAATATGTTCGCAACCCTCACAGAACAATGAGGCTTGGGTAGTGGGTGCTGAGGGAGCCACAGAGAGGAAAGGGCAGAAGGAAGGTAGCTGGTAGTTAATATTTGAACACTAAGCAAAAGCAGCATGCGCATTTGAACAATTCCTTGTGTATTTGTAGATAGGTGGGTGAAGATGATAGATGACATGTTGGGTTAGTTGGGTAGATAGCTAGGTGGATAGACATTCAAATGTGAAGGAAAGGCTGATGAGTGCTGAATCTCCAAATCTAGCTGGAAAAGAAGGCATTAATACAGTACTCTCAAACAGAACATGCCAGAAACTTTTTAGAGTGAAGGCAACAGGGACAACAAACACTGATTGACTGAGCATACTCTTCAAAACAATATAAATCTCCTGAAGTAAAATCTCCTGAGAATGTCAAAGGAGAGAAACCACTAGTTATGGGCACCCTGTCTTTTTCTACAGATGTGAATTTGAATGTTATTTTACATTTATTGCATTATTTACTTGTATAGGCGAAAAACATATTATAGTCATTGTACGTCATGAAATTAGTTAAAGGTATATAATAGAGAGCTTCTTCCTTGGGACTTTTATCCCTGTTGTGCGGACGCACTGGAACCATGTATTTTAAACCAGGACTTATAGCTACAACCATATGTAGTTGCTGATGTATTGAGGTGCGGCACAAATGAGTGTTTCCAACACATACTCATTCTATAAAGTCTACTAAAACACCTGTTAATTCCCTCCATCTTCTTTCTTGTTCTTAATCCACTTTAGGTTTGGACCTTACATACAGAGTTGTGTCACAAAGAATCAGTACCTGCACTTTCTCTTTTATTATTAAAAAAAAAAAGTCCAAGCACTTATCTTTTTAGAACAGAGGAAAACAAAATGAAGCCAACACCTGTAATTTATGTTCTGAGAGTCATGAGGCGAGGAGAAATGGTCCTTTAGTTCAGCATAAAAGCTGTCGCTAGAAAAAAAAGCCACAGCTGCGGGTATTCCCTTAACTCTGCCGCATCTTACAAGGGTGTTATTTTTGGTTTGTTTTCTCTGAATACTATTTTTGTTATCTTCTTTTTCTAGTTCTGTTGCCTTGAAAGCTGTGCCCACACCCTTTATTATACTTTCCAAAGAGTGAAAAGAAGTTCAAATAAACTCAAAGATCTGGACCGCCTCTGAAAAATACCAGACATAAAAGCATGCCAGTTTAAGGCATGTTCAGATATGTTATAGACGTAAAACTATACCACATACCCACAAGGATTGTAAAATAAGCAGATTCTCACTTCCAGAGACAGTTTTAGAACACAGGTAGAATAAGATTATTATGCTTAATCTTTCTAGAAATTAATGTATGTTGTACCAGAGAGAAATGTAAGTTTATACTTCTCTGGGTATAAAGATCAACCTGAGTTTAGAATTGGCTGAAAGGTGAATTGGAAATCTAAGTTACGTAATCACATCTACTCTCTCTTCACCATGTGGTGTGTGTGTGTGTGTGTGTGTGTGTGTGTGTGTGTGTGTAGCAAAACACCAGAGACTGGGTGGTTTATACAGACCTGTATTTTGACATATAATCTAGAAGCTGGAACATGATGATGGCTTCATCCTGGTTTCTGAGAGAATCTTATGAGTGGGAAGGCAAATGGCCTCATTCAGAAGAGATAAGAAGGGAACAAACCCTGTGAGGTGTAACTCAGAAAAGCATTCATCTTTTCATGAAGCCTCTATTTCTAAAAACTGCCCCATCATGGGATTATGTTTACAACAAATGAACTCTTGGTGTATTTATATTCAAATGTACTCAAAATTCCAAATTTAATTCCCCCATAATACCATTTTCAGTGTACAAAGTGATTTGTACAGGAAGTTTCAAAGCACTCAGTCTCCTATAGCCAATATTTTACTATATATGTCAGGGGTGGGATTAAGTATATCAGTATTCTTAAAGTGAAGAATGCAGCTTTTAAGTCCTTGGATAAGAAATCAGTATAATCCATGCCTGGCACTAGTTCCACACTCTTGTTTGAACTGGGTGCTGTAGAGACACAGTACAATTTCGACACACCCTACAGCTACTGGGTCCTGTGGAGAATTTACTCAACAAAAGACATATTTCAGAACGAAAAGTTCCTTTTAAGAAGTTTCAAAGGATAATGGCAGTCATCAGGGGAAAGTCACACACATAGAGTTAGAAATGAGACCCAAGACAATCAATCTAGGCTAATTAGCCAGAGAAAGAAAAAAGAAAACAGAAAAACAAACTGAATCTGAATCTGTTTTTCCTGTGTTTTCTCCACTTAAGATTATGTTTGATTTTATACTGGAGGAGAAAACCGAAGTACAAATTAGTTGCTGCCAGTGCTTGGTTAACGTATTAACATATATATGTTAATATATTAGTTAATATATTAGTATATATCAGATGCTTCTGTTTTGTTTTGATTTGTTTTGAGACAGAATCTTGCAATGCCACATAGACTGACCTAAAATTCTCCATCTTCCTGCTTCTGCTTCCCAAAGGCTAGTACAACAAGCACGTGCCTGCCACCATGTTTCACACAGGGCTACGTGGTGCGCGCGTATGTGCATTGAAGAGTGTGTGTGTGTGTGTGTGTGTGTGAGAGAGAGAGAGAGAGAGAGAGAGAGAGAGAGAGAGATTATAGTGGTTCTGAAGAGAGTTGGGGCAGGGAATAAGAGAACAAGAAAGGAAGCAAAAAGAAATACCATTATTAATGATGGGAAGAGCAAACAAATATTCCATTGCCTGACCAGGAATATTTTTAGAAACTATCACCAAAGTAAAATCAATCCTGAATCATGAGTTATTCATTTCAGTTTAAAATCCATTCAAAGAGTCAAAGAAGGATAGAAGCTGCATTCTACTTTCTGGTATTAGGGAACAGCTTACGCTTTATTTGTAAATGTGTAGGGTAAATGTGTTTGTGGGCTGGGCATGTAGCCTAGCCAATACTGAGTGTGGCAGGGTATATTACCAAACACAGGAAGGTAAAAAAAAATCAAGAAAACCCAAGATGTCTTTATTTTGAATTACCTAGCTCTCATTAATGGAATTAACATGAAGTCACAAGACTCACCTTCTTTGTTCCAGTCAATCCTGTTATATTCCGTGGTTCTTTAAGCTAGTGTTAAATTTTTAATAGGCAGAGTACCACAGAGAACATTAAAAATCCTCTTACGTTTGCTGTGACACATGGACCCTCAGATCAAGTGAATCGCTGGTCGCCCCGTTGGAAATAGTTACAAAATCTGGACGTTAAGTTCTGTGACACGATTCCCATGTGGGCAGAGACAAATGGGTCTAGAGACTTTCCTGGTAGAATCCAGAGGAGAACAAACACACACTGATAACCTTTACAATACTGTAGTTATCAAGGTGACGATTTAAGTACTTTTAGAATTTGATATAAATATTTCGAATCTGAACTAACAGTTTCAAGGCAATATTTTCCTCCAAGCTGCATGCCCTTCAGATCACAGCGCTAAGCAATGAAAACTATGTCCTTCTTGTGTACCACCTCCCCCTCCCCCTTCCCCTTCCCTCCAATTGTGACAGCACACTCCCTCTCCCAGTGCAAGAGTGAAGCTTAGATGAAGTGCTTGTGAATTTAGTCAATTGTGAATTGGGAGTCTTAAGAGTGGCCTGCCTTATAATGAAATGTATCCTGACGTTTGCACTGTGCTCTTCAATATAAAAAAGGAAACCTATGTGTCCCAATGAATTCCATTTACCTGTATTTAAGAAAAAGCTGACAGCAACCCAAAAGCAAACAGTTTCTGCAATCTTAAGATTTTTATTAAACAATTATGTCCCACCCTGCCCCTGTCCCCGATCTCTTCCTTCCTTGCTTTCTCCTCAGTCTCTCTTGAGTATCCGTGGCTCCCTGTTTTCCCCAAGACGCAATAGCAAAACGAGCATTTTCAGCTTCAGAGGTCGGGCGAAGGACGTGGGGTCTGAGAATGACTTTGCCGATGATGAGCACAGCACCTTTGAAGATAGCGAGAGCAGGAGAGACTCACTGTTTGTGCCGCACAGACCTGGAGAGCGACGCAACAGTAACGTTAGTCAGGCCAGTATGTCATCCAGGATGGTGCCAGGGCTTCCAGCAAATGGGAAGATGCACAGCACTGTGGATTGCAATGGTGTGGTTTCCTTGGTGGGTGGACCCTCAGCTCTTACATCACCTACTGGACAGCCTCTGCCAGAGGTGATAATACATAAACCAACTACTACTGACACTTTACTTCAATTGAAATTGAAGAATCCAGGCCTGGGCAGTTGAGCCTGTTCTGTGATCTTAATTCCTCCAAATGAAAGTGCTTAAAAGTAACATGATTAAGTGAATGCAAAAAAGCCAAACCAAACCAAATAAAAACAACAAAGCAAAAAAGCAAAACAAAACCCAAACTTGACTTGTGTGGAACTATTAGCTATTTAGGTCAAAAGTACTCAAAATTTAGAATCTGAGATAAGGCACAAATCTACAACTTCAGTAGATTTGTTACAAATACAAAATAATGAGCACTTTCACAATCTAATCATTATTAATGTTTCCCTTAAATTATCATCCATAAGGTCATATTCTGAAATGTTTGTATTATTAAAATTAAATATTGTAATGACTAATATATTGACGATGGACAGTTGTAGACAACTGTCAATATTATAGTGCTATTTGAAAAGCTATTCCAAAATAAAATGTGTTGATGAAATGGCAAACGGAAATAAGGAAATCTCAGGAAAGCACACACATTTCATTGTGCATCTGTGTTTGTGCATGGAAAAAATGGCCCATATATGTCAGTTTGTCAATATAGCCTCAAAGAAAATAACCCAGCCTTGAGACTATATAATAATATTTAGTTTTGTGGAAAGATTGGCCTATTCCTCACTGCTATAAGTTGAAGAATAATTTGTATTTGAATGAAAATCTAATTACAGCATGCTTATAAGAAAATTTCCCCCCAAACTTTGCCATGTTGCTTAAAATGCTTGTGTTAAATGGTCGCTTTATAAAATTGCCTCCAGCCAGTGAACTCTTGTCAAAGGATCTGTGGTCTTTAATAAACAAATGTTTATAGAATATGATGATCTATTCAATATCTTAATGTCTTATTATTACTTGAGATTGTTACCTGAAAAAATTTGCACGAAGCATGATTTTCCAGAGAGATGCTATATATTTTCTTGTTCTCAGTGGAGAAGGGTGGTTTGAGCCATCAGTATTTGGTTTGCAGGGTACCACCACTGAAACGGAAGTCAGGAAGAGAAGGCTGAGTTCTTACCAGATTTCGATGGAAATGCTGGAGGATTCCTCTGGAAGACAAAGAGCCATGAGCATAGCCAGCATCCTGACCAACACCATGGAGGGTAAGATGCAGGCTGGGAGAGTCTGCTTTATGTGGACTGTCTGCTCTGAACACAGGTTCTTTTGCAGTCAATCTAATAGATTTTCAAGTCTAAAATTGTTTTATATATAACATATATATATATATTTCATATTCCTTATAAAAATGAGTATTAACCTAGTTCTCTTTCACTTGAGTTTTTACTTCGCCTGTAGAGTGGCATTTCTCCCCCTTGATATCATATCATTGAAGACTTTTTCTAGAGTTATATTACCCAACAGAATAAACTTCTTTCAGCCTGGGTGTGTAAATGTCAATGATGTCAGGGTAAGAGAAGGACAGCAATGAGTTGGACAAAGCCAAGCCTGTGTTCCATTCAAATGAGGGACCCCAAAATGTGCTTTTTCTAATATCTGTATACACAATTGCAAAAATCCTCTAAGGAAAACTTGACACAAACATTTGGTGATTTTATTCACGTTCTAAAATCCACATAAAGTTTCCTTTACAAGTTCTATTCGCTAGTGATATATTGCATTTTTCGTTTCTTATTACTTATTTTGAGGCTGAATATTAAAGTACTTGCTTGTATTAAGAGAAATCAGGTCAGTATCAGCATGCATTTTAATGTACATTTTATGGATATCCATGTGTAATAAGGTAAAATATATAAGATTGTTTTCTATACAGTCTATTAATCCCAGTACTGTGAATCTCTATGCCCCAAAATAAGCATGTCTTTTCAAACAATATGTCATTTACTAGGAACACTAATTAATTTTTACTGTTATTTAATATTTTTCTTCTTTATTATCCACCAGAACTTGAAGAATCTAGACAGAAGTGTCCACCATGCTGGTATAGATTTGCCAATGTTTTTTTGATCTGGGACTGCTGTGACGCATGGTTAAAAGTGAAGCATCTTGTGAATTTAATTGTGATGGATCCATTTGTTGATCTTGCCATCACAATTTGCATTGTATTAAATACACTGTTTATGGCCATGGAGCATTATCCCATGACTGACCAGTTCAGCAGTGTGTTGACCGTGGGAAACCTGGTAAGTGCTATAGGGGAGGGAGCAATGTAATAAGCCATCTCTGCTGCACCAAACTGAAAACTTTATCTTCTTTCTACACAAGAAGAAATATCTAAAGGAATATTACGTCTGTGTTGAGGCTGATTATGTGGACAGTATCTTTGCAGATTAACCATGGTGTCAAATATTTAACAACTCCTCACACTGTAAAGGAGTACATACTGGAAATGAAGACCCAAAGGAAACATGAGATCCACAAGATTTGGATTTACAGGATATTTACAGAACCCATGCCCATTGAAAGGATGGCCAAAGAATCAATTTCTGCTTTAAAAAGGCATAATCATTTAGAAGTGAATAAGTTAATAATATGAATCCTCAGTGGTAATCAACCAATCAAATAAAATAATTGGTAAAATGCATTTGTGGGACTTTCAGTAAGGGAAGATAAGTGACCGTAAGGAAGACTATACTAAAATGTGTTTTCAAATGAGTAACCTTCCCGTTTTTTCAGACTTTAAAACTGGCATCAGTTAATCTGTTCTTCCCCGAATATGCCTAAAATTTGGTTTTGACAATATTGACTCATTCTATTATATTTCAAGATGATTTGTAGTACTGAAAATTATTTTAGCAGCCTATAACATATCTGTAACATCATTCTTAGGCCTGTGACTCACGAATAACTCAGTGTAGAGTTCATTGCCAATTATAAAGTACTGATAGATATTTTGATATTTAATCTTTAGTAGGCAAATACCTGGATATTTATCTTTCTATGCAGGCTGTTGCATCCTTGTAAGGCTCCAGGGATGGGCCTGACTAGGATAGTGAGGGACTAAAGAAAAGTAAACAGTCATGTGGACACAGATTAGCTGGAATTCGGCAGGGTGAGCTCTCTGATAGAGAGACTTCAGCCCCTGGAAGCTCAGTGTGTTTATCAGAGTTGAACAGAGTGGTGGAGTGATTGCATATGGTTGAACAAGGAGGTAGGGTTATGACACACAGGTAAACAAGGAAGCAGGGCTATTACACACAGCTGAATCAAGGAGGCAGGTTTAGTCAATCTCAGTAGAAACAATCTTTGTTGAGGAGCAGTCTTCAGACTGTAAACATGGAGTTGGCAGAAACTATGGTGGATGCTTTCAGAACACACTGTCAACATCATGGACTACACATGGACCAGAGGAAGGCTTTGCTATTCTTTTGAGCCTCACTCCCAGGACAAGGGCTTTGCTTATTTTTTCCCATGGTTCTGCAGCTAGGATTCTTGACTTGGTGGCTCATGTCAATGATACATATTCAGTCAAGCCTTCATATACCCAGGGATTCCTTTGGTTGCCCACAGAAGTCCATGGAAGAAAACCACCCAAAGACTTAAGTACTTCTTAAGTATCTATTTGATTTTGGCTAGCTTGCTATTTGAAACATTCAGTAGCAGTCAAATTATGGAAAACTGTACTGTGTAAGACTTGATTATTTAAGGATGCTATTTTTCTATTGGATATCTTTTTCGTTGTTCTACAGGAAAATGGTTTGCTCTCTGGTTCACTAAAATACAAAATTTATCATCGGTACCCACATGATATTACGTAGTGCTATTTCCATGTTTATATTTGAACCTTTTGTAGAAACACAAATCATGATCATGAACACACTTTAGGGGCATTCTGAGCATTAAAGCACATACTATAGGAAACCCTGTGCAGCTCAAGATGCTCCAAAGCCCACTGCAAAAAAAAAAAGTTTGTAAGAACTAATTTTGTATTCCCTTCATAGTATCTGAATTCATGAGTTTTGCTTCCCTCTGGGTCCTTGTCCTAGCAAGAGCTAGCTGGCATCATGGCAAATCTGTAGTGCACTTCGCAATATCAGAAAAAAGGTGTCTATTCTAACACATATTGAATAAGAATGCATTTATGTTTTATCCATCCTTTCTACTCAGATCAGTTGAACTTGCCTTTGTGTCTTTGTATAGATGGACATTTTTCTGTAAGACCATAAAACATGGACATGCATGATAATTGTGCTGTCTGTAACCTCTGTGTTACATGAGTGTTTAATGTTTTAACCTTTTGCATTTAGACATAAATTTCTCCTTATAATTGAATGTGTCAAATTTAGTACTAATTAATACTTATTAATATACTTAAATATTATTATTATAATACTTTAGTACTATATGAAAAACAATGGGAGAATGATAACGAGTCTCCTCTTTTTCTTCCAATGAATCCTCAACGCCTAATGTCCAGAAATGTTTCCCATGAACTGTTTGGGATAAAAGATTCTTTACTGTAGTTTCTGGGAAGTAATTTTTGACTGAGGCCTCTAACTCTCCTTTGAGGACTCATAAATGAAAGCAAATGCTGCTTGGTTTGTTAAGATGTGAAGCTGGTGACATTATTCGTTCTGATGAAAAAGCTCTAGCCAGGGCTTTAAATGGCAAGTATCTCCAATTGTAACCAACAAATACACTTTATGAAACAGTTTTTTCTAATTATTCACATGAGTTTTGCATATGAGATTCCTAATCTTTGGGGACATGAAGTCCCTAATGAGGACTGTGCCTTCAAAATAGGATGATCGGAGGTAGGCATGGTGGCGCACACTGAAAATCTGAATGCTCAAGAGGCTGAGGCAGAAGGGACCATGATTCCTAGGCGAACATGGGCTACATAGTAAGATGCTGGCTCAAAAGAAAAGAAAGAGAGATGGAGAGAAGAAAACAGGGAGGGAAAGGTGGGTGAAAAGAAGTCCTAAGGTTCTTAATAGCTGGAAATCATTTTGAAAGTTTAACTTTTGAAAGTTTTGTTAATTCCCCAAAACATTAGGCTTTCTTCTGCCTAATTCCCCTCCCCCCCTTTGTCTCTTCCCTAAGGTTTCAACTTGATAGTTGAGTTTACATACATAAGAGCACTCGAATGATGGGGCTAGAGTTGCCGCATCAAACACAAAAGATGAAGGACCAAGCCTTGTGAAGGGTGGTGATGCAGCTGGGATGCAGAAACTAGTCTGGGAGCAGTATAAACATTTGTGGCTTCTCTCAGTGCTAGGGTAGTTCCCAGGTGGTACATCTCACATCATTTAACCAAAAAAGGATAAATTTCTTTTTGAATTTCAGCACAAACTTTTCAAGATGGAACCAAGTCGGGCATATTTCATAAACAGTCACTTCTTGTATAATCAGCCTTGGAAGGAAGACTAGGTGTGGCCATTTTAAAACACAGCCGTCCAAGTAATCATACAGGTGGAGGAATTAGTCCCACCAGAAGGATGCAAAGGGATGTTGTGGAGACAAAGGCATAAACATGCATACTTACAACTCACCTCATCTTTTCTGTTTTGTTTGACTCAGGAGAATACCCACCTTTTTCTTCAACTTTGACACCTATAATGCTGTGATGCTGACTTTTTCCTGATTATTTTCTTGATCATGCCAATTACTCCATTCTTGATACTCTCTGTGACCAATATTACTGGTTTTTGGACTCCTTACATCATTTATGAGGTTTTTCACTCAGTATTTTTACATCCCAGTAACTTTTAGGATGAGACAGTCTGAAGCATGGGCTTGATTCCTTTCTGTGTGCCCCGTTGACACAGATCATTGGGCTTGGATTTCTTTAAGCACTGTAAGGTCACAGCTGAATGGCCATCCTTCCCACCACTTATGAGAAATGCATCATCCTCACTTCAGTTTTGTGCCACATTTAATAGACCCTCTAGCCACAATGCTAGAATTGTTAGAGCCACTAGGACTTAACTTTTTATTTCCCATATCTACATGATATGACAATCCATCATTTCTTCCTTCAGGGTATTTATCTTTTACTCTTCAAAACTTTAAAAACATTTCTGGCATTAATGTCTATTGTTTCCTTTATAACCTCCCTCAGCCTCATCAGAAAAGCCTTATCACACCACCACACAAATGCCACACCGAAGTTTTTAAATAGCTCTCTACTCATTGATTCCTATATCCACATTTAGAATGTTCTTGCCTCTCAATTCACATTCTTCCAAGTTGCTCATCCTCCTCTTTCTCTTCTACCATGTCATTCAGCCCATGCTAAGCAACTTTACCTTAATGCCTAATGAAATTTCTTACTCCAGAAGTTGTGATTTGTCCATCTGTTGTGAATTTCTCAGTGGCAGACTCCCGCATCCCTTTTGTTTTGTGTCTCCTATTGTGTCTACATTGTAGATACTCAATAAACAAATGACTGGTTACTTCTACTCCCAAAGAGGCTGCTTCGGGAGTCAGGCTTTTGTAAAAATAACAGTCACTTTAGAGTCAACAGCCAGCAAGAACAGATTATAACTGTCACTGTAGATGAATAGTATACTCTCTGGAAATGTACAACACTCTGAGCTTTGTTCTTTTATTGTTGAAATGGGTGTTGTGATGCCCATCTCGGAGGCTGCTGTGCAGGTCAAATGAGGTAAGCTGAAAGAATCTAGCAGTGTGCTAGCATCCTGCATGTTCTTACTGAACAGCTTCCTTCCTCCCACATACACACCATTAACCTTTTAAACCTTCCATTGAAGTGTCAATGGAAAATATTCCTGCTTTTAATCCTTATGTTTTTCCCAGGATATTGGGATGTTGGGGAAATTGAATAAATGAGGAATGTTTTCAAAACGTTCCAGAAGAGAGACGGAAATTGTTTTTTTTATGGTCTTCCAAAGTTGGAGCTGTTGCATATGTAAATATAGGAATGATGGAAATTGGGTGGTAGGATAATCAGGTGGAAAAGCAGAAGTCAAAAGAGCTTCGAGTCTGAGTTTTAAAGAAAGAGTTCACTTGTCCTAAATTATACATCACAGATGATACATGGTTATATTTTGTTGAGAGTTTATTGAAGCTCCCAACGCATGACAATTTCAATTGGCTAGCCTATTGTTTCTCAAATAACTATGAAGTGATTTATATATGAGAGCATAAAAGTGTTGGGTGAATTAAGAACAAAAGACTAAGAAAGGGCTATGGAATCTTCTAGTTTGACTTTGATCAAGGAGTTTACTTCTCTGTAGTTTGTTTCTACAAGACAGAAGCATTACACTTCTTCCCAGATGATTGGGTTGATTCAATTCAAGCATCTGGAAACTTCAAAAATCTCTGCTGAGTCTCAGTCTGCTACTCCATATTTTCACAGGATGTTGTCTTTTTGGATTGTTTGTTTGTTTGGTTGGTTGTTTTTCCTGCCATTTTAAAATTCAAGCTTCTAGTATAGGGATGCTATAAACCAGTCTATGTATCATATTATATTAGAGAAGCTTTTTCTTAATAAGTTACCTAACAGTACTAAAACTACAGAAAAATACAACAGCATTACCAGTGCTTTGGGGACCTACACTAGAAGTATTTAAGGCAAATGCTTGTAATTTTGAAATTAAAATGTTCATTTAAATATTCTTACGGAGAAGTTTCATGGTGGCATTACAGTTTGGATCAAAGCTCAACTCTGGTTTATGTATATGCTAGCTGCAGGAAAGCTGGCCATCTCAGTAGACTCAAAGAGATTAGTTTTTATTTTCTGTAAGAAGAGATAGTGAAGATCCTTTAGCCAAAGAGTTCCTAGTTTGTTTTAAAGAATTTCTATCACCAGGGTGCCTATTTTAAATAATATCTGCCTCTGAAAGTTTTACAGAAATCAAATTCTTTTGAGTAGAACTCATTAGAGATTCACCAGGGAAACTATTTTTTAAAAACAATTTTTTAAAAACAATGGGATTCATTGTGAGCTATCGTATAAAATGAAAACATCAATTGTTTCAAAATGTATTCCACATTGCTTACAGTTTATTTTATTTCTATATGAGTGACACATGACTAACAGTGGTTAACATATGTTTCTGAAATCAGCATTTCCTTTTAAAATATTTGTACAATTTAAAAATAAGATATTGGCCATATTTGTGCTTTTATAAGAGTATGTGTGGGTTTTTAAAAAGAAATACGATGTTTTAACATACCAAATGATTCTAATAAGTTTATTTTGACAGAGCTTCTTCAAGATAAAGGGTGACTTACTTTAGTAACTTTGACTTTACCGTCATAAAATAAATGTTTTACCTATAAAGATTTAGGGTGGCTATTTAAACAGATTTTGTCAGGAATAATTTCACAGCCCATCATGCATTTCCATTTTTATTGCCTGTGGTTTCAAGTTTGAAATCAATGTTTAATGTGCTCTGTTTTTTTGGTTTCTATTGTCAAATACACATTTCTTCTATTCCCACCATATTAATCTTAATTACGGATGTGTAATACTGAAAATACTCTCTTGCTCGTTACAATTAAATCTGCAGCTCCTTTCTCTATTAATCCATTAACCTTACTTCTGAGGCAGGCAGCCAGAGACCATTATTACAAAACATTTGTGGCAGACATTCTTTTGTTTCAAGAACGTTTGTAAAATACAGAAACAAGCTGCAACTCATTAAAGAAAACTACAAAATTTACGAGTAAAATGTATATTTTTACCAATTTTAAGAAATTTTTAGACTTGCAAGCATATGTGGATTTATTTCCAATAATGCATTTTGCACCATTTTTTATATTACAGAAAAATAAACATGCCATTGTGTAGAGTCATAATGTACCACAATGACAATAATTCCAGAGCTATTATCCAGAGTCAGATTAAAGATGTATACAGTGAAAAATTTTAAAGTTTGCTTTCCCTAGAAATCCAGCTGATTTATTAAATAAGACGAATCTATTTAGCACAATGCCAGCTTGTGGGGAAGTTTCTAAGTCGATATTGATTTGGTTTATGTAGAAATCAGATGTTTGTATTTGCTATGGTTTAACACTCTTGGTGATCCCTACAGCATCTGTGCTCAGCGCTACTCAAGTATTGCTTTCTGTTTCCCTCCAGGTCTTCACTGGGATCTTCACAGCCGAAATGGTCCTTAAAATCATTGCCATGGATCCCTATTATTATTTCCAAGAGGGCTGGAATATCTTTGATGGAATTATTGTTAGCCTGAGTTTAATGGAGCTTGGCCTGGCAAATGTGGAGGGGCTGTCTGTGCTTCGGTCCTTCAGACTGGTATCTTCTGTTCTTTATATCCTATCTCTCATTAGCATAGCATTTATTTCTAAATATGTTTATATAATTATCATGGTTTATGAAATAGCATTTTTAATTACACAAGTCAATATCCTCAGGAAATGTACAACCATAACCTTTCAAGATAAGTATAATCTATTTTCTAGAATAATAAAAATGATTGAAATATTCCCCAATTCAATATGTAGGAAACATAAAAAACATATATGCTCCTTCTACATTGGTTTTATACTCTGAAATTGTTTTTATTTTATATATGTGAGATAAAGAAAGAAAAGTAAAAGAAGAAATGCAAGTAAACACGTTAAGTCCCAGTTAATGTCAAGATTTTAATCAACCCTATTCTTATTAGAGGGACTACTTTAAAGCATGTAGAAGCTGGGAATAGTGGTATATATCTCTAACATCAAGACTTAGGAGGTAAAGTCAGAAGAACTAGTTTAGATTTGCCCTGAGATATACCATAAGTTAGAGGCTAGCCTGGGCTACATGAGACTGTGTCTCTAAAACAAAAACAAAACGAAACAAATTCAACACATAAAAAAATTTTGATGTATTTGGTATCTTAAACAATAATATTACAAAATGTTTTGAATTATAGCAAAAATAATTGCTAAAAGTACCTACATTTTGTTTGGAAATAAGTATATATTTCAAATTGAACAAAAAAATTTAAAATTGAATTATCTTATATCACATCTTTTAAAAGAAGAGAATGTAATTCATCTTTCCAACATTCCATTTAAGTTTCTAGAGTAGAATCTGAAGTGACAGTCGATGCAGTAGCAGTGTCTGTAATTAAAGCAGTAATTTTTCATAGGTAAATCTAAAATGAGAATTATAAAGAAAAATGCGTTTGAATAACATGACTTGATTTATAACTCTATTATTATCACCCTTTTGTTTTGAATCTACATTATGATCGACTCATAAAATAATAATCTGGCTTCCAAGCATACTACATTTCCTTTCATTTCATTACAGCTTAGAGTCTTCAAGCTGGCGAAATCCTGGCCCACACTGAATATGCTCATTAAGATCATCGGCAACTCGGTGGGCGCACTGGGCAACCTGACCCTGGTGTTGGCCATCATCGTCTTCATTTTTGCTGTGGTCGGCATGCAGCTGTTTGGAAAGAGTTACAAGGAGTGTGTGTGCAAGATCAACGAGGACTGCACGCTGCCACGCTGGCACATGCACGACTTCTTCCACTCCTTCCTGATCGTGTTCCGTGTGCTGTGTGGAGAGTGGATAGAGACCATGTGGGACTGCATGGAAGTCGCGGGACAGACCATGTGCCTTATTGTGTTCATGTTGGTCATGGTGATTGGGAACCTTGTGGTACGTATGTACTGCAGATGTTTGTGAATAAGAATGTGTTTGGACCATGGGAAATACAATGGCTTAAGCAGTAAATATCCAATTTCACTGCCAGCAGCTGAGTGTCAAATCCCCCTGTAGACAATCATAGAAGGACCACCCTGTTTAAATTCTCTGAGGTTGGAACTCCCTGCCTGTGACCATGGAATAAAATATATATATGCATGGAGCACATGAGGATGAGGGGTGCATTTAAAGCATGTTTGGGGGCTGAAGATACTGTTTCCTTTTTTCATGTCAAAAAATATATTTCCTCATCTAACTAACTGTATCTTGATATTATTTTGATATGATAAGCTCTTTAAACCCTAAAAAATTACAACTACCTTTTATGTGTTCATAATTCACATTGTTTTACTTAAAGGTGCGCACTAGACACAAATTCTAAGGACAGACTTTAAAGGCATAGAGTATTCTACTTCAGCTGTGGTTTATAATTACTGTAGGGTTCAAAATATGTTCTTATCTGCACTCGCTTCATTAAAAGAGATAACGTTGTAGAATGAAAAATTACACCTGTAAACATGTATGAATGCATATGCAAGCGTACACAGAAAAGAGACACATACAACAGAGAGAGAGAGAGACAGAGACAGGGACAAAGATAGAGAGACATAGAGAGAGCCGATTTTAAATACTTACTTTAAACCATTCCTTAGACTCTTGAAGTGGATGGACAAACTGTCTTTAGTTGCTTCCCAACTGCTGAGCCTCCTTAGCTACACTAACATCAGTGCTCCAGTTAATCACATTGGGTAAAAGGAATAGATGTGGATGCAAAAGAGAGCCTTGTGGGGAGAAGGGGGAGTGGGTAGGTGTAGCAGGGGCAGGGGGTGGGCGTGGTCAGTGTGTATTGTATACGTGGATGAAATTGTCCAAGAACAAATGTAAGTTATTTTAAAAGCCGTAAGATATAGGTATGTGTTCTAATACATAAATTCTTGAATCATATATGGGTAAAGTAAGTACCTACATAGTCATATAAGGTCTTCCTTTTAAGGGGTACACTTCAAATAACATCTAAAAGAACAATAGCAGGACGTACATATTATTTTCTTAAAATAGAACATTAGATCGCCCTAGATTCTGAACAAAATATGATGTTTAAATAGAATACAAGAGATCCTAGTTTGCATTTGCCCTCCTACTACATGAGGAGACTCAGTAATTACATTTTTGGCTAAAAATATCCCTGTGCGTGAATAATATCCCTTTACACTAGACCCTGTGAGTTATCCCTGTAATAGCCACAGACCACCAGGTATCTACTGTTGGGAGTCACAACAACACTCCACCCGTCCAAGGAGAGAAGAGGTTTACATTATGAGTCTGGCTGAACCTTTGAACGTTTTAGAATTTTCTCCACTTTCTCCACTATTTGAACATCTAAATTTTAAAGTAGGCTTGATGGGAAACATATTAACTCTTGTGTTACTTAATATCTCTGCTATTACAGTTTGTAGCCACTGGACCAAAGATATCTATGTTTCTACTACATATTGGTTTTGTACAAATTAGCCGGTTATTAGATAGATTGATTATTTGTTCACACGAACCTAGACACTCCATAGACAAGCTGGTAAGAGGAAAGAAAACAGAAAATGAAAATACCATTTTGTGTGTGTGTGTGGCAAAAGCCATTGAAAGTGAGATTTTTGGCTTCTCGCTGGCGAGTCTGGGTAGACTTCATTTAGTTGTTTTCTTTTTCCCTGCTATTCTCAGTGGAGAGAGGCTTCTAAGTTATCATTCCCCATGACCACAGGTAGAAATGACCATGCCCTTCCAATACTGTGTGATTTTAATGTGGAGCCTGATGTACCCTAATCATTGGAAAGCGTTTCATAAAACCACTGAAGCAAAGCTCTGAGCTCCATGTCTACCCACTTACTATTCTTAGTCGTGTGTCAGTTTTAACATGGACCTTTTCCTCTTTTGTCTTTAGGTTCTGAACCTCTTTCTGGCTTTATTGTTGAGTTCCTTTAGTTCAGACAACCTTGCTGCTACGGACGATGATAACGAAATGAACAACCTCCAGATCGCAGTGGGAAGGATGCAAAAGGGGATTGATTACGTGAAAAATAAGATACGGGAGTGTTTCCGAAAAGCCCTTTTTAGAAAGCCGAAAGTGATAGAAATTCACGAAGGTAACAAAATAGACAGCTGCATGTCCAATAACACGGGCGTGGAAATAAGCAAAGAGCTTAACTACCTTAAGGACGGGAATGGAACCACCAGTGGCGTAGGTACTGGAAGCAGTGTGGAGAAATACGTAATTGATGAAAATGACTACATGTCGTTCATCAACAACCCCAGCCTCACTGTGACTGTGCCAATCGCTGTGGGAGAGTCTGACTTTGAAAATTTAAACACGGAAGAGTTCAGCAGTGAGTCAGAACTGGAAGAAAGCAAAGAGGTAAGTGTGCTTTTCAGTTCAGGGTGCCGCGTTTTGCATCATCTACGCGGTATGGTTATTCCGTATTGTTTTTGCCTGTAAATGCTTGATCAACAGAAATTAATGGGTTGGGTGTGTTAGCTCAAGAGTAGGATATTTAGCATGCATGAGGTCCTTTAGTACCCAACACCACACCCCAAAACAACTTAATATCGTATGATAATGTTGGAGCATCATGAGAAATAGGTAAGTTCATTTCATTATAGCTTTCCATGGGAAATCACAATTTGAGCGATTATAATATTCATTTCCTTGATAATTTAGAAGCCTGATTTAAAATGTAACCCTAAACAAAGAGATACTGTCTAACACTTTTCCCTCATCAGTTATTTGTTTTAGAAAACTCAATGAACTATATTTTAATGGTGGTATGCCATCATTGTGAAAATTTAATGTAGTCTTTATTCACATTTAAGTATTTTAATTACCATAAGAGAGTACATTATCTATAAATGTACTTTGTTTACCAGGAAGGGTCAAGCCATACTGATATTTTTCCTATTAAAGGTGAACAAACCTATGACATATTATATATATTTCTATATTACCTTGAAGATACTGAGGAATAGCATCTGAAGATCATAGTGGATCTATATAGATGGGAAATTTACTCTCATAAGAGGAGTTGATAGAATGAATAAAGAAAATTCTCATACGCTGTGATTTGAGCTCTTTGGGTCTAATGAAAATAGCTTAGTGGTACTACTTCAATTGAGATCTTTTATTATTATTTATTTATGGCCTTCGGGTATAACAGCTGGAAGTTAATCTAGCACAGATGGTGTTATAGAAGATCTTCAGCTAGAGGGGATAACTTCAACACCCTAGGAAGCAGGCCAATGATGTTTGATTTGGTAAATTCTCTTGGAGCTTTTGAAAACCAGTTATTCCAAGATAATTTGCTCTAAAATCCTTATTAGAAGTTTATAGCATTACAACTCACAGCATTCCCATTCTTTTCATATTTTAGAATATGTTTTAAAATTAAAAATATGAACAAAATGAGGGAGAAATGTTTATTTTCAGAGTTGCACACAAATTGTGTGTAGCACATCTAATTTACATTGCTCATCCTAGTAACTAAGACTCAGTTCTGGCTTTATTTTCCATCACCTGGCATAGATTGACTTAAAAAGAAACACTAAAGGACTAGCAGTCATTCATTGATTACTTTGTCCAGTTTGGTCAAAGACAGTCTTTATCACATAGTTCCCAACAAGCTCATAAAGTCATTAAAACTCTATTTAAAAGTTTGATCTTACAGGCTTGTGTTAAATTCTTAGGTGTTCAGAAGGAGAAGGGAGGTTAAATGAGAGGAAATTGAAATAGGCCTTATATGTGGGTCACATCACAAAACGTGAAAAGATAGTGTTCTCCAAAGAGAGAGCCAGGGCTGATAATGAGCTCCTATTAGTAAGGTACTCACTTTAGTGAGAGCAGGGGACAGTGCAATGGATATGTTGGTGTGTCTGGAAGCTTCAGACTGCAGCCTTTCAGAGTAAGTCAGAGCTTGGAACTAGCTGCACGGTCACGAAGGAGTTCCCCGATACAGAAGCAATTAGAAAGGGGTATCTTAGGAGCATTTGCTATTAAAGAGCAAAGGAGTTAGACTGAGAGATAATGGAGATTGTCTTACACATTGTTATAGCATTGTTGAAATCCTGGGCTAAAATAATAGAGAACCGAGAGCAATTGGTAATTTAACAGACCTCAAGAATCTGAGGAATCAGAAAAGTGGCAATTCTGCTGTCTGACAAGGTCTTCTGAGAAAGGTCACCAAGTTTCTGTGGAAAGAGTTAGATGTGGAGTTTAAGTTTTATACATCCCACCCATAGATGCTGCACACCAGGAGTCAGTCAAACTCTGATCAAAAAAGATAGCATAAAAACCATGTCCAATGCCGGGCAGTGGTGGCGCACGCCTTTAATCCCAACACTTGGGAGGCAGACGGGCGGATTTCTGAGTTCCAGGCCAGCCTGGTCTACAGAGTGAGTTCCAGGACAGCCAGGGCTATAGAAATAAAAAATATCTACTGAATAGATACATACTGTTTTCCCATTGTTCCCTAAAAGAATGAGGGGTAATAATTACTCACATTGTATTTTATACTGCAGATAATCTAGATACGAGAATATTGCTGAGGTTAATGCATGGACTACAAATACTAGGCCAGTTAATATACAGGACTTGTACATCTGTTGGTTTGGATTGTTGTAGAGTCCTGGACTCTGGGGTCCAGAACTGTGGGTAAGAAGGGATGATTGGGTTGAAGGCAACAGTGTTGATCAGAGTCAGAGGTCAGAGCTAAAAGTAGACCAAATAATGCAACACTTAAAATTTGGTTCCCTGAAAATAGGAGAGGTCAAAAAATAATTTGAAGTCAAAAATAGGGTAATCCTAAGGACAGAACTGCCTGACTAGTGTAAGGTCAAGAAAAGACAGAAAAGCCATAGCAAAATGAAGGAACTTCTGTTACATTAATAGCAGGGACTGATGACAGTGGGCTTATGAAGAATAAATACCTCCATTTGTTTCTGCCAAAAAATGCTTTTGATATATTTCCATGCCTCCTTAAGATCTACAGATATTTCTTTTTAATGGCTTAAGCGTCATTAACTTGGAATATTAAGATGTAATTTATCATTCATCATCAATTCCTGGAAAACATTTGTTTCCTCAACAAAAATTTATTATTGGTAATTTTTATAATTCTATACCCTTTCAACCTAATTTTGAATAGATGAAATCCGATTACAGAATTTAATGGCATTTTTAAATTATAAATGTTAGTAGGAACATCATTGGTTAATTTTTGAAATGATCATGAAAAGCAATATTAAATATTGCTTATGGTATGTGGCTGATGAGATGCTCCAGAGATTAAGAGCACTTGTTGCTCTCGCAGAAGACCTAGGTTTGTTTCTCAGCACCCACCCACATGATAGGTAACATCTGCCTGTAACTCCAGTTACAAGGGATCGACACTGTTCTGCACTCCAAAGGCACTGCAAGGTTCACATCCATAAGTACAGGAAAAACACTCACATACAGAATATAAAATTTAAAATACATAAATTATTATGAAGATTTATGGTAGGGAGGTGAGAAATGATCTGGGGTAAAGGAAGGAATAGGTTCAAAATTCAATGTATTAAATTCTCAAAGAACAATCAAAACATTGTTATGTATGTTTCTTGAAAGCACATTCTGTTTAATAAATTATAACATTTTCATTTAGTCAACATTAAATTTTATGTGGATGGTATATTTAAGTTAGTACCACAAAAACTTATCCAAAAGCCAAGATGCTCAGAGATATCACATAACGTAGAAGTTTAAAAAGTAATAGCAAATATTGGTATATTCTAATATTACATGGCAGATGTAGTTAAATTCCACATAAGTGTACTTCACACATGCACCACCCTGCACTGGCATGTGTGCACGTGCACACGTGCTAGCTCACGCAGGCACACACACACACACACACACACACACACACACTAGTGATATTTTCATTTGTTTTTTGCTAGTTTCTAGACCACAGCTGAAGTAAAGCATTGAGTTCTACTTTGGAGAGCATGTGATATCCTTTGGTTTTGCTCACAGAGTAAGCAATCATTAGGCTGAACACAGCAGTATTTTATTACATCTATTCTTAAAACTAAAAAACATTTCTAAATTGCATATAGTTTCTTCCTTTACATTAGATAGCAAACCAACCAGCTTAAATGATTTGAAAACCTGAGCTACTCAAGTATTTCCACTTATTTCTGTAATAAAATATTACTAGCAACTGCAGCCAAAGATAAATGATCCCTGATATAGGTGCAAACTCTAGTATCATGTGCATTTCCTAATGTGTACGTCATAAATGTGTTCATTATATGTGTACGTATATGCCACGTATATAAACAGGCCAGGGTGGAAACAAACTCAAAGCTTTGCATGAAAAGAAATGAAGACATGAATTTCAAAATACTTTTTTTTTTATTTAAGGAAACTTGAATTTCTGCAAATAGTGTAGCATTCTCTAATGTGCTGTTCTGTTTTTTATGGTTTTAATATTCACATAATCGTGATAACTATAGCTCTTTCTAATTTAATGTTTAAAGGATTACTGGCTTATCTTCCCAAAAGAAAGATTTAGGATAAATGCTTTTAATGACCGTGTTCTTAGCTGAATTCCAAATTCAGTCTAGCAATAGCCTACTATGACCTTCACTTCTGACCATTCTTACTTCTCACAGGGGTAAGACCAAGCAGGAGCCATCAAGAATGCCGCTCTGGTGTTTTTTAAGCAGCCAGAGGCTCCAGCCACCACTTTTGCCCAGGTTACCTAAGCACGTTGTGCTCGTACAGTCACTTCCTAAATGAATTTTGACTGGCCTGCATGTTCCGCAGCTACATTCCTTCCCCTGCCGTGGCAAGGAAGTACGAGGCTGGCCCAGCTGCTCTCTGCTGAAGCGTGTGACACATCACAGCATGGTCAGGCGAGACGGGCAGTCCCAACATCATATTTAATTCTGCTGATGGGCTTTCCACTTTAGTCATTTAGGTTTTAAATCAGAAATAATTGCATGCCCGATAAGATTTACCACAATATCAATTTTAACCATACTACAAATGCTTACAATTCAATATAATCAAAAACTTAAGAGAGCATGCATATTTTTAATTTCTGTTTTTATTTCATTAAAATAAGACCACAGCTTTTTATTTTGTTATTGATGATTCAGCCCTTATATGTAAACTGTGCCACCAAAATAAGCCTCAACAGATTTGTGTGTGTGTGTGTGTGTGTGTGCGTGCGACAGGCATGTGTGTGTGTGTGTGTGTGAGAGAGAGAGAGAGAGAGAGAGAGAGAGAGAGAGAGAGAGAGAGATAATACTGCCATTTTCTAGTCATTGTACTCAGATCAATGAATACCACTTTCAACTGAACCAATTCCCATGCTCCACTTGTAAATGTTTGCTTTTGTGCTTTCAATAAAAAGCAACAGGAGAGTAATGAGATCTTGATGAAGCCAGATATTAGTCTGAATATGCATTTGGGCACCAGATATCTTGGACTTTGAATAGTTTGGGAAATTTTTCAGTCAAGTGTCTGAAAAAAACATGGCGATCATTGTAAAGTAGTCCAAAGGAAGACTCTATGCTGTAAGCATGTGCCACGTGACACGCAGGGCACACTAAATCATTGCTCTAAAGTACTTGTTTTTGGGTTTTTTTTGTTTGATTTTAATAATTTTTGACTTGGTATTTCCCTGTGTACATTAATTTCTCCCTAAATGTTCTACCTTAGACTGTGCAAAACAAAAAAAAAAAAGAAAGAAAGAAAAAAAGAAATGGCACTTGGAACATTTACTGGGTTTGATGGTTTGTTGTAGTTTTCTGAGGAGCAGAGTCATCACCTGCAAATACTGTCGTATGCTGAGTTAGCTTAGTCTTTACTCTAGGGATTTGATTGTCCCTGTTGGTGCCATTGCTTACTGATTTCAGGCAAAGCGCAAGTTTTAGAGGGAAAACTAACCAAAAATCAAACATTGCTAAATGTTGATTATTGACAGGATAAAATCTACTTTAAATTGAGATTTGTCTGTGAGTTTAATTTATATGTGCATTCTTCTGTAGGAGCATTGAGTGTTAATTGCTGAGTTCAACCAATTCAAAAATATATTTTTAATGAGAAGTGGAAAACGAATGCTGCTGTTGATTTAGCTGAGTAGAATGAAAAAGTGTTTAGAAGTTGTAAGTCTCATCATGTTCCTTGAAGGGGGATTCGTCTCTGAGGCTTTTGTGGAAATTTTAAAGAATAGGTGTTTGACTAAGTTCTTGAGCCTAAAACCTACCAGAAAAAACACTGTGTTGTTTTCAGACATTGATGAATGATGGGAAACTGACTTTGGCTTTTGATTTCTTGACTGTGTCTTTCAAACAACATTTCAAAAGACAGCGATGGGTATGTAAATAGCCACTTTAACCCATCTCGACCTTTAGAGAATTGTCTTAAAGTTCTGCAGAGGAAACCCCAATTAAGTCTGGTTCTGATGGAAATGTTTGTCTCCCTTCTCAAGATAAGTGGTCTTTCTCTCCTACTTTCTCGATGCCCTTTGCCTTACTCTTCACCTACAACAAATTACTTCCCATTTCACATACCATGCTTTTATGAATATGGCTATTTTTACATAAAAGGAGCACTCAGGGTATTGTACATTTAACATATGTCAAGGAGAAGCCAGATGGTGGCAGTTTATATTTTTTTAACCACTCAATAAGTGGTTGAAAAGTGAGTTATTGGGTTTAGTCACTTCTTCTTGCCTTGGACAAGCAACAAATGGCCTCAGTATATGGCTGCTTGTTGTTCATGTAAAATATTTTAAACCAGGATATGAATTTTCATATCCAAGTTATCAGATCAAGGCCCTCAAAGACGTTCTTTGTCTACCTGTATGACAAAATCGAGAATTCTTGAGAGTAATGGCTCGATTTTTGAGGCAATCTGTAATGGCTGAATCTTTTATTTTGTCTCTTGAATCATACAGCAGTTTGTAAGAGTCCAACAATGTGAGCACTGATGAAAAACGAATGAAATGTGAGCGCATTTCAGTGGAAGTAGGCCAGTTGCTAACATTCTCTTCCATCTCTGAAAGTTAAATTCTATTATTTAATTGAACAAAATATCAAGAGCACTATTCTTCACGCTCTTCCTCTAGAGAGGAGTTTCTCCATAAGGTCACATGATCTGGGGGGAATGTCCTCATGGCCTGTTTGATTACTAATTCTGTCATTCCTCTGTTGAGATAACCCATTCCTCTGAGTGAGTGGTAGTTGTCGTTAACCTTAAAAGCATCGGAATCAGGTACCATGTTTGAGAACATGGTTCTTGGATCATCAAGCACTTCCACGGCATTGCGCCAGGCTTCTGCTATAGCCAGGCATGTTTTCTGTGGCTGAGTTCGGCCTGGAGAATGTTGCATCTTAAGTCCTGCTTCCAGCGTGCATTCATAGAGCGTAAGCTATCATCCTTCTGTAGACCAACAGGCTCTACAAGGGATGAAAGACTCTAACTTTTAAGGCCATGTAATATTGGACAGGCTAAGGAGAAAATAGTACAAGGAAGCAAGACTGAGCTTGTACTATGTGGTCTTATCTGGAAGCCTTCTGCTGTTATGCTTATGTTCCCAGATATGTTTATTTGTTCTAACTTCCTCGGAAGAAGTATTAACTTTGTCTACTTAGTATTTATGTAATTTAATATGGTAAATTTCATTTCTGGTTTCTTTACTCTTTTGATATCATTATAGTATCACAAGTCTGGCAATATAAATGAAAGTAAGTTTTTTTTCTTCGTATTTATCATCATCCACTGCTTTTAAATAAGTCATGTGCTTTTCAATTAATCTGGTAATCATTTTGGCATAGTGATAAGAATTTTAGCCCCTGCTAGAGTATGAATTTCATAATGTTTACTGTCTAATTATTCATATTATAACAACCTATAGAATTAGTATAGATTGTTCTCACACCAATGTCTAGAATGTAAGTGCTTAGTTTTCTAGAAAGTATAATAGTGATTTTGAAATACAGATATGAATTTCGCCATGTATCCAGTGCCTTGAGAATACCAAGTGGTATATTGAGCAGTTTATATCACTTAATCTGAACTCAGCTCATGGTTTCGTTTCATTTGTAAGTAAAATTGCTACCTTTGATGTCTTCACATAGTTTAAGCAAGATTTTCATAGTTTCACAGAATAAAATATTCACACTTTTCTATGATCAAAATATGCCCTGAGGGTTTCAAACAGTATTGTGGCCTTGCTCACTAATGAGACCTCAGTAGGACTAGAGCTCTGACCTATGGAAGCTCACTCTAAATGTTCAGAGAGAAGAATCCTCCTATAAAACACTTATGAGACAGAAACTAGTATACCATCTTTTAGCCATTGGTTCATGAAGGTCCTACAGACCTATAAGAAGCCCTCTGAACATTCTTTGGGAAGCTTTCCAGAACTGAAGCTTAAAATGCTTAAAAACCAGAAAACCTCTTAGATGCCTACAAAGTAGTTCTCCATATAAGCAGTTTCTGCTCTTTAGACAAGACTAGAAAGAAGACAAGGTCTCTTCCCCGCCCATTGTTAAGACATGCTGAATGTCAGAGCCCTGGGCAGCCAGGGGTAGGGGGTAGAACAGTTTTCTCTCTATTTAAGATATATATGCATTATCTCCAGAGCCAACTGGAAATGGACATGATGATATCCAAACGTGTTAGCTGTAACCATACATTTTTCATCTTAAGGCTACACAATAGCAAAATTACATCCAGTGGTCCACACTGGGCAATCTAGTCATCCAGGTTAGTAGCTAGTATTAATTGTACTGGGAAGCAGTATGTTAAACAAGTGTTTGCATTTAAATATATGACACTAATATAGCATTGGTAAGATAAATTTGATTGGAAATTAAACATAATGCCATTGGTTAATGGGAAGCAAAGGGTAAGTATATTTTCTAAAAAATTCACATGAGAAAGGATATATGCATGTAATTTTTATATAATGCTAATAATATTCTCCCTTCAAACTTCTTTATTGAATGTCTGGTATTTTAGAAAAACATTTGGAAGAATTTTTTACTATTAAATCACTTATATTCATTATAAGCATTTTCTAATATTGATAGATTTATCAAAAAGCAGGTGAAATTATCTAAACATTGTAATTCTCTCTATAAAAGTAACATAAAAATGCATTCATCTATTCACTCCTCATGAAAACAATATGAAGATTTAAGGTCTATTCCATATTTGGTTATATAGTTGACCTTTTAATGCATAATATGTATGTGTATTTGGTATGTATGTGTAAGTATATGTTTGTGTACATATACATGTATATGTGTTCACTCTTCTATACATAAGCATGCATGCACATGTATAAATGAGCATATTTGGCCAAAGGCAACAAGTGTAGCGAGCTAAAGGGGCTGTGAAATTTGACTGAGGTAATCATGTAAGACAGAATTCATGGAGAAGGTAGAGCATGGCCATGCTCAGAAGACATGATTGTGCACAGCTGGCCAAGAGGAAGAAGATGAACATGAACCTTTTCAATGACTAATCCCTGAATATTTTGGTTTCTTACCAGTGCTTTTGCTGAAGTGTTGTAATTGTGCCCATTCATGAAAAACCATAGCATTCACTCCCTCACCCATTGGCGAAGCTGAGTGCTGGTAGCAATTACTCAGTATGCCCTGAGTTACAACAGAAGCTGCTACAACTATACTCACTCACAGATTTCCTGGGCTTTTCTTTTTTATGAATAAAATTATCCTGGTTGAAAGAACCCAAAAAGCTGGGCTGAAGAGATGGCTCAGCAGTTAAGAGCCCTGATTACTCTTCCAAAGGTCCTGAGTTCATTTCCCAGCAACCACATGGTGGCTCACAACCATCTGTAATGGGATCTGATGCCCTCTTCTGGTGTGTCTGAAGACAGTGACAGTATACATGAAATAAATCTTTAATAATAAAAAAAAAAAAAAAAAAAAAAAACCAAAAAGCTTGGGAGGAGAAAGTCTGTCTTGGCTTTCCCACATTTCCCAAAGTAAAGGGATTTGAGGTACAAATTCGTATTGTATGATAATCCCAAGACCCATCAGCTCAAAACGGCCAAATAGCTCCCCTCTCAAGCATACCACTCACTAGGAAGGATGATCTATTAAACATATATTAATATGTATAACTATATATTTTATTATATATTCAGTCTGGCATGGTTAACTCAAAATAGCAACACAGAAAGCAAGCGCCATCCTAAAATTACTCTTCGATTTTAGTTCCCATTTCAAAATTATTAAAGCCATATGGGCATTAAGATTTAAGATAAGTCAGGAATTATGGGCCAAATTTCTCCCAATAGAACTTCTGTTTAGGGAAGCATTTAAGACTTTTTAGAATAGCACATCCACTCTTTCCCAAGGCTAGAACAGTGTGACCTAAACTCTTGGCTACTGAAATTAATGGTGCATTGAAGCCATTGGTCTGTCTGTGAGCTGCTCTTCCATCTGAAAAGTTTCACATCCTTAACCCTTGTTGATATGTCATGTCCTTGCTTCAGTTTCCATAAAACACTGCACATCCAGGGTATCTTCCCACATGATTCCAGGAAATTTATTAGATATTTATTCTGGCAACATTAAGGTGGCTATTCTTGCCATATACTGTGTCACAATGATTTATTTAAAGGAAAAATTTGCAGACTGACCATACTTTGCATTGAGAATGAGCTCCTAATAAAGATTTCAGACAATGTCATTTATGGAGAAATTTCCATTTCATTTAGAATTCTTTGCAAGTGTTGAATTCATTTATGATGTTCAAAAAAGAATGAGAGGGGGTGATCCATCATTTTCTTCTAGTAAAGTAAGGAGAAAATTATGTAAGCTAGGGAAAAATATAGCTCAAAGCTGAGCCATAATGAGTGTGATTGATGTTAACCTGTAGCCCTGCCTTGCTAAAATTACAGAAACATGGACAGTACTTAGAAGCATCTGATGGTGTTCTTTGCCCTCTGAAAAATTCCATCTGAAGAGGTGGAAGTTGTGATCTGATTTGAAGCCTTTAATTAAAATAATAACTAGTAGATGACAGCATCCTGAACTTTATGAGATCCCTCTTGATGCAGCTGGGGTATTCATAGTTGCTTGCACATGGCACTCATGTACAAATTAAGATTCTTTATGAAGTTTGTCTGTCTTTCCAAGTATCCACACTAACCACTGTCTTTTCTGTCTGAAGAGCAGACCTTGCTCATGTTACTAGTATATCACCATCAGTAGAATTAAAGGCATCACTATTAGTGCCATTTTCCCACACGTGACAGAGTGCTCCCCTATCTCTTGAGTAAAGGAGGAGAGATTCACATCCTTGACATGGGCTTTGTTTCCAGAAATTAAATGCAACCAGCTCTTCTGAAGGAAGCACAGTTGATGTTGCTCCACCCCGAGAAGGTGAACAAGCCGAAATTGAACCTGAGGAGGATCTTAAGCCAGAAGCTTGCTTTACTGAAGGTAAAGAAACTCTAGCTTGTTGAAATGCCCATCCTTACAGAAGCTGAGTGAGTCTCATTTAAAAGAGACATGTGAAAGAAATGGCGAGGGCATGCTTATTTTGTTTTCCCTCTTTCATCCACACTGTCTATCTTAAATGGCTTCAGACCTTAAAATTTCCAGATTAGACTACAGCAGAGCCTGTGTCTGGACCAATGAGAGTGTGCTAAGCACATACATTGTTTGTTGTTTCTTCTCTTTTGCTCTTGTTGTTCTTGTCCTCCAGAATGTAATAACATTTGAGATGCACAGAATTCTGGACTGCCACATCATTGACATGACAGTTCCTTCAAAATGCACAGGGAGTGGGGCAACTGGACTTATACAAGCTACAGTAATTATACCCATTCCTCCCAGTTCCAAATTTGTCTAATTTGTGCTCAGACCAGAGCTGTTTGGAAATGGTATTGTGCTGTAGAGTGTTGGCATGCTGCCAAGTGATTCTCCAAATGACCAAATAGCCTGCACAGAAATCAATAAAGATTTATTGGTTCATTGTGGTTGGATTTGATGTGACAAGTAGTAGCTGAGAGAGAGCAACAGATTAGACAGAAATTGGAAATCATATGACATCTAGGAGGCAGAGGAGGAAGAGAGCAAAAGACGAGGCACGGACTGAAAAATGAGTCATAGGTGTGACTAAGAAAAGAAGCGAGGCCGAATATAAATTAGCTTGAGAAAACTGACAGTGGCTGACACCTAGGGAGACAGTGGGGTTTTCTCTGCTTGAAGAGAAGGGAATGGGTACCCGGGGTCACATGGGAATATGAATAAGTAACTTTCATATCTGGCTTTGCTCCCAAACTAGTGTGATGAAAAAGGACTCTATTTTCCTTAGTGGCATCAAGGCAAAGAGATTCTAACTTGTATTTAAAAATATAAATCATTTTTAACTCAAACAAAAGTACAGAAATTCCATAAATTCTAAGTCTATAAGTTTAATTATGACTCATTATATAAGGGAGTGTTGAAACAAAACTGGGCAATAAAGCAGCCAGTGGCCTATACAGTGAGCTGGAGTTGGGGTAAGGAAGAAGTAAAAATGTTATTGTTCTCATATTAGTGATCAAAGGCTATGTGTCCTCACTCATTATATTAATATTGCCTTTTAGGATGCATTAAAAAGTTTCCCTTCTGCCAAGTAAGTACGGAAGAAGGTAAAGGAAAAATCTGGTGGAATCTTAGGAAGACGTGCTATAGCATTGTGGAGCACAACTGGTTTGAGACGTTCATTGTGTTCATGATTCTTCTCAGTAGTGGCGCTTTGGTAAGTGAGTGTGTACTGGCATGGACCAAGCTCTGCTGAAGTAGCCAACTCTCTGCCAATACAAGTGCCCTCTCAGTTTAGAAATCAAAAGAATAGGTGTATCTGTGCAAGGCAGAGCTGAGAACTCTGCAAATTTTTGTTCAAAACGAGTCAGCACCATGAAACAGCCAGAAGGAATTTCCTGTGGTGTTTCCAGGTATTTTCCTCACTGATATACCATTTGCAGAGACATTCCCCTGGCTGTGCTAGTGTCCCAGATAATGTCATCCAGTCTGCCTTAATAATTGTATTTATGGATTACCTGTGAATCTTGCTTTCTTTAAGTACAATGAACTTATTCTTTGAAAATAAGAGATGGAATCATAGACAATATTGTTGGAATAAGCCAGTTCTCTTATGAACAGAACGTCATAGTTCATCTTCCATGAATGGAAGCATGCCTTTTGGCAGTGACTGACGTAGATACTTTTGGGCGAGTAGTAAAGATAACAACATATATAAATGCCAACATTCCTGTGCCAATATTCCCCAGCTAACTTTGGTCTTCAGCTTCTGACTGATGGGAAAAATATTTGAGTGATTTAAGCCAATATTCCTCTAAGTGTTGCTTGGTTCTCAATAATACACTAGAAATCCTTGTAAATGTTTTCGGAAAGGCAGGACATTAAAGTAAATAAAGTTTTCTGGATTCACAGGCCTTTGAAGATATATACATTGAGCAGCGAAAGACCATCAAAACCATGCTGGAGTATGCTGACAAGGTTTTCACTTATATCTTCATCCTGGAGATGCTTCTCAAATGGGTGGCCTATGGATTTCAAACCTATTTCACCAATGCATGGTGCTGGCTGGACTTCCTGATCGTTGATGTGAGTATCAGAGGCGATTTCTAGGAAGTACTTCTTTAAGAATGAGTTTCCATATACTTCTGGGATTGAAACCTTAGCACTGAGAACCTTGTTTCTTTCATGCTAATATAACTGCGGAAATTAAAATAAAACAAACAAGCAAATTACCTATAAGCAACAAAGCCTGCAGTAAATTCCACAGGGAGTCTTAGCTCTTGTGCAAGAGAAGAGGAAGTGCCTCAGATATAGAAGTGGTAAGAAAAAACACACAGAGGCTGCTTTGTACCACAGGCAGACATTTGAGGTTTTGTCAGATGTAAACTAAGCAAGCCTGTTTGCTGATAGATTAGATCTAAGCATTTAGCTTATTAACGAATCATATAAAAATCTTCAGGAGACTCAGTCACAATAGATTGGGGGCCAGGAATTTTGAGATTTTCACTTTATGTCCCAACTAAATTACTTGTTTCTAAATAATAATACATCGACTTGTTTTCTGTATTCCTTCAGTCATATGTCTGTAGCGACAATAAAGTACTTCTCTATTTTACAATAGGTAGTTAGGAATCCCCATAGCTAGTGAGATATTTATCATGCAAAGAATAACACAAAGGTCTGCTTTGATTGACTTGAGGCGAGTGGTACATCAGAACATTGAATCTGTCTGGCTTTGGGACTGTTTTATCTTTTTAGTCTAAATAATAGAGACACACTAGGGAAATAATGGTCAGCTGGTGCCCTGTCGTCTGAGATGTCTCATTGTCAAAGGCCACACAGTCTCCCAAATGAAACGGGGCTCTCCACGCCCTGCCTTCTGGGTAATCAAAAAGCACTCCATCTTTAGCTGCAACACTCGATACAGCAGTGATTGCTATATATGCACGTCCGTTCATTTTAGCAATTTCAATATTGGGTCAATAGACCCAAGCCTGGGTCTATTCAGCTACTATAGTCCTTCTCACCTTCACTCACTCGTTCTTCTACAGTCAAAATGGGTTCAGCCGTTCACCAGAAGTCTAGGTTTCATGTAATACACTAGATTAACTTCCAATCTTCACGACTAGCCTTTCATGAATAACAGAGATTAATCTTAGGTTGTCCTGAAAAAGCTCTTCATAAAGGAAAGTTTAATGTTCTTGAGTGTGAGCTGTGATGGATCCTTAAAGATGGCTGTCACTATAATGTAGACATTAGGAAACTGAAGTTTAAATAATTTTCCTAAAATAATTGCTAATCACAAAGGTGATGCTTGTTTCCAAATTCCTTGATTCTCAACTAGATTGCATTTTTCCCTTTTATGTTCCCTGTTTAACTGTTCATATTTTATTTTTGTTATGCATGACAATTTACTAATAAGGAAACATATATAATATTTAAAGTATGTAATATAGATATGTTGGTATCTTCTATTGAATAATATTTTAAAGGATCAAGCCAATTATGCCAAAATTATTTGTCTTTTATTTTAGTAAGTAAAAAGTTGCCAGACTGCTACTGATTGGTGAAATCCTTCTCTTTCTAGGCAAGTTGTTTTATATTAGATTTTCATCTTCTAAGCCTGAACAAGATTTGAAATACATAAATTCATGTTAATAGATGATAAGAACTTAATTTCAAAGAACTGGGTCAGCTACGTTAATTTATGATATACATTAGATTAATATCATTTTTCAAAGTACATACTATATTTTTTTTATGTTCCATTATTTTTCTTTTTGTGCATATGAGTACCTTGGTGGCATATGTGTCTGTGCACTACACGAATGCTGGGTAAACACACATGCCAAAAAAGAAATCAGACCCACCGGAACTAGAATTAAAGATGGTGATAAGCTGTCATGTGGATGCTGGGTATCAAACCCAGCTCCCATAAAATACCTTAGAAGAAAATTGCTGACCCTATACCAAACTGTCACAGAAAGGCAAGACTTGCAAAAGGGAATATTTACCTTTGAAAAATGCTTTCATATATTTGAGGCATGTAGCTATTTTTTTTTAAATGTCGCTTTTTTAAAATACTACTAAATGTGACCATGGTGGTCATTTTAACCTCTTAAAATGAATGTATTTACTCCGCAAATCTATTTGAAAACCTTACTGTTTCCAGACTCAAAGTATTGTAGACAAAGGTGATAGGTGGAGACAGGCAAACTTCTAGCAGAGACTGTGCTCCAAGGGATGGGAAGTATGGTAAATAAGCTTCAATTACTAAAGCAACTAAATCTAAATGAAGGATCAGTGCTGTCTAATAGCAAAGGGTCATAGGACAGGATGTGACTCCAGGTTGGTGGCAGGAAGTCATTGTCAGCTGCTGTCCAAGTAGGTGTCCCTAAGAGATGGTCAGAGGGAGGCAGCCTCCATTCACTGAATGGAGGGAAGAAAGAAAGAGCCACTTGACTCTAAAGCTTGGCTCTAATGTGAGGATGAGGAGTAGAAAATCAACAAACAAGGGAGAAAACTGCTGTGCTAGCCTGGGATAAAACATGGTAGGGGGGTTTGGGGGGGAAGATGGAAACTGAGTCTGAAATGGATCAAAGGCCTCACCACACACTGTAATTATATATGCAGACATGTTGACAGTTTATGACACAGAATTATGAGAGGAAGACTTGGGGAGATAAGTCATGCAGAGATGTAACTAACATTTTTAAGTGACGTCATTTGGAGGAGGGAAGGTAAGTAATGGAAGTGGGGAGATGGATGAGGAAGTTGCTTTTGTCGTCCAGGAAAGGAGATTTTTGTCTCACACCAAGGTCATGATTTACTAATGAGCGGTGTGTATGGAATGAGGAAGCAGAGTGGATCCAGCATATGGGTTTTCTTCTACCTTGAACACAAGAGTATCAGGCAAAACCAGCAACTGTGATGCAGACTATCAGAAAACAAGTTTGTCACAGTGAGAGGAGGAAAGGTGGAGGTGTATTTATCAGACAATCAAGAGTAGATGGCAAATTTTATACAAGTCTTGCCCTCAAGAGACAAGCCAGAATTCCATGAATGAATTTAGGGGTTACCAGGCTAAAGATGGTTTTTGAAGCCACAAACATGCTTTAACTCCTAGGCAAAAAATAAAGATGAACAAAGGAGCCCAGAAGTAAAGTCTGAACTTTAACATTAACAAGTTAGGCAAAAGACAAAAACAACAACAACAAATAAACAAACAAATAAATAAACAGAATAAGTTCTGAATCAAGAGGTCCACAGCAAACATGATGATTCAACTTAGAATCAAGAAGGTAATCCGAACACGTCTCTGTCTACCGTAACATTGTACTAGACAGATCACCGTTTCCATTTGTGTAACTTTTTATTATCAAAATATCATCCTCATAAGTTGTCTAATATGCTATAATATTTCAAGAACAATAGAAACTATTTTTACCAATGCTGGTAGACTAAATGCAGGTAATTAATATTCACCTGACATTTCTTGAAAACAACCAGAGTCCGTATGGACCTTGTGAGTTTTTACACAAGTATAGCACCATCTATCAGCAACCTCATTCTCATCACTTATAATTATAGACATCATAAACAGACATAATCATTCTCACAATCAAATCAACACTTCAAATCCAGGCTTGCACTTGATTAAAGAGGATGTACCCATTAACAAAGACACTGTGATTTGTTTTTTTAGCATAAATAACATGCAGTATGATTTTGTTGTAATCACCTTACAGGATTAAAGAAGTAAATACGGAGAGACCACATGTTTCAAAATATGCATTTTTAAACAAACAAAAATAGTGTTTAGAAAGTTTATGGAAAATATCTGTAGAAACCATGGTTTGTAAGTACCACATAGTCCTCTCCAGTGATTCGTCTTCCACACTGGAGTTACCCAGAGATGAGCACTCACTACCAAAAACAAAATTGCAATGATCAGGATGCTTGTATTTCCATAAATTCAGAGCCTTGGGATTTTTCTAATCAAGACCAACAAATATACCATAAAAGCCTAAGAGTAAAGAAGCAAATGTCCTGTGTTATAGAACCCTCATTGTTACTGGTGGTGAACAGTGTGTGTGAGGGCGAGGAGGGGATGTTCTCAAGTGGGGAGCAGACTGAGGTTTCCACCCAGTGTTTCCCAGTTCTTGCCACCAATAATGAAGTGAGCAAACAATCAAAGATAAAACAGAACAAAGAATGGGGAGAAATTTTACCATCGGACATAAGATACAGTTAAGAAGAGATTGTAGGTATTTGAAAAGAAACTTGCAAGGCTGGGGCTTAATTAGCCCAGCACTGCTCAGCAGTGAGGTTCCACATTCAATCAGAGGGAGCGGGAGGGAGCAATGGCTCACAGAGATTTGGATAACTCCTTTTGGCAAACTTTAATGGGAAAGAATTATCAGTTAAGACAAGGAGAAGGCAAGGAATGTGCTGGGATTTTCCCACAATGAGGCTACTCCTTTGTTGCCTTAAATTTTTTTTTTTTTTGGGGGGGTGCATTGACACAGTTCGCCTTCCTTCTGGGACCCTAAAGGCAGAAAGCCCAACTTAATACTACTGAATTTACTGGATTTTCTTACAGAGCACAGGTGAGTAACTTTAAACAAGCACCAGGACACCACAGCGGAAGTCCCTCCCATCCTGGGTGGTGACACCTTGGAAACTGTGTGGCAGTGTCCGTTTGAAACTAATCTTTCGCTTTTCATATAACTGCCATTCCCCTTACAGCTGAGGGAAGGAACAGAGAAACTATATTTGGAATCTCAGGTGAGAGTTTTCTGACCATCCCTTTCTCCTTTTCCTGGGGAACGTCATTACCATTACCTTAGATTTGCCCGCTATTGCCATGGTTACCTGGGACAACTCCCATGCTGTACCTAGAAGCAAAAGCACTGTACCATACAATGTCCTATTTTCTGCCCGTATATATTTTCTGATAACACGATATGAATGAAGGGCGTAGATAGTTTTGCAAGGCTAATGACATGAAGAATTTATTATAATGAAGCAAAGAACAGTGAGCTCTGGCTTCTAGATGGTCCCAGGTCGCTGCTGTGTTCTTTTGCTATAATCCAGCTATAAGAGTCTACAGTTCCGTCAATCTTTGGTAAGAACTCAGCTAGCTTTTTAAACTTATGATTATTGTTATTATTATTATTATCTCTCCTAATCGTCACAGGACAAATTGAAGAACCTTCTTCAGTCTTATTTTTATAAAATAAAAACAAACACAAAATAATGCTCAAGGACAAATCTATTGCTGTCTCAGTGTAATAGAATATGACAGGCAGCTGTAAATCCTGCCACCATCTCAGATAAAGGAGATAAAGAAGAGGGGGAGAGAAAGCCATGACATTTGCAAGAAGCCACATGATAGAAGGGGCACAGGGAAGGCTTTACAAAAACAGTGAGATAGCCCTGGATGCAGGGGAAAGCATGCCCTGACTTTAACCAGCATCTGAAAAAAAAAAGAAAAGAAAGAAAAGAAAACAAAAGAAAAGAAAAACGAAAGTTATACTTTTTTTTTTAAATTGAGACTCAAAAAAGTAGATAGGCCATGACAGAGGAGCCACCTATCAGCCTGATCGAAGTTCTTCAAGTGGCTGAGCAGGGCAAAGGCTTCTCAGGGAGATAAGTATACTATCTCATTACAGGACTAAACATCCTTCTCATCTCCTTGGTGTGGGTTTCGGTGAGTCGGCCTTCATGAGAGCTAATCTCCCAGCCAGGTGGTTGACAGTCCTAGCTGAGTTAATTCTTTTTTTTTCTTTTTTAATTTATTTATTTTTATTGGGTATTTTATTTACTTACATTTCAAATGTTATCCCCTTTCCTGGTTTCCCCTCTGGAAACCCCCATCCCATCCTCCCTCTCCCTGTTTCTATGAGGGTGTTCCCCCACCCACCCACTCTTGCGGGAAGAAACAATAGTATGTAATGTTGTAGTCTTTGGAGCACAATGTTAGGTCTCTGCCCAGAACCAGAGGAATAGTCCATTCCTTCCACTAGGAGCAAAGAGCTTTTCCTTAATGGGCATCAACAAAGCCCTGTTGTCCACCCTCAATGGCCTCCAAAATGATTGTAACATTCTCCTCTTCAAGATTAAAGACTCTGGCCACACCAGGGTATTTACTTGGATCTCAAGGTGCACAGACTGCTTACATAGCTTGCTACATTTGCTATTTTTCTGACCAAAACATAAAAAGTTGGGCAGTTTTCCCTTTTTACTCAAAGTAGTATTCCGTGAGGGAAAAAAAAAAACAAAACCTTTTATTTCAATTAACTCGTTCAACGCTGGAATAGGGAAGAGACAAAACAATAATTAAAATTAAACATTTTAACAACTAACATTAAAAAGGAGTGTAGGACCAAAAATGATTTAGGAGATGGGCGAATATATATCATATATATGTATATGTGTCATATATCTGTGTATATATATATATATATATATAAAACTATATATTACATATATGATAAAGTTCAAAACATAATTTTCCATATTTTATAAATTATAAATATATAATTTGGCATATATAAGTTATAAATATATGTAATTGCATGTGTATATACATATATACATACATATATATGTATATGTATTATATATTTTAACATGAAAATTCAGATATCCAACTCCAGATTATTCGCCAGAGGGAATTTAATATCTGTCTGAACTGGAGTTTTAGTCACAGCTCCACAGGCAGCCTCCACAGAGTGATGAAGGCAAGCAATAATATTCAGCAATCACGTCTCCATGTTGCCCCAGCCTATTCGCAGGTCCAGAGCCTTTTGCATGTTCATTAAACTGCTTTCTTACTCCTGTAGAAGATGTATGGGTCTCTGTCACTGTTCTCTTATAGAAAAAGTCATCATTTCTGGGCTTTCTATGACCCAGCATGTTTTAAAATTAATCTGCTCATTTTCTCTCTGTTCCCTTTTCTGCATTCCTCTGCCTTCCTTTTCTTTTGAGAATTTCATCCAAATAGTGAGCAGTAGTAAATCCTTACTCAAAAGATAGGTTAAAATTTGGGTTTAGAAAGAATCTGCATGTGTTACTGTTTGGCTAATGACGGAGGCAAAGGTAGGAACTTAAGGCAGGAAGCTGGAGGCAGGAGCTGATGCAGATACAGAGGCAGCGGAAGATTGCTGCTTTCTGTCTTGCAACCGGCATTATAAGGTTTCTTTCTTTCTTTCTTTCTTTCTTTCTTTCTTTCCTTCTTTTTTTCTTTCTTCTTTCATTTATATTTCTTTTTTTTTTTTTTTGGATTGGATATTTACTTTATTTACATTTCAAATGTTGTGTTCAAATGCTTGTGTTTACCTGCTAACAGCTCTCCTGTCTACTTACTAAGAATCAGGCCTGGTTGGGCCTGGGCCATCCATCTAGGATACTGTCCCAGCACTGCCTTATAGGGGGACCTGCTTTAAGTTAAGTCAAATGTGAAACACACAGGTATTAACTATTAAAATTGTGACAATCTCAGAGATATTTGAGAAAAATAATTATTTTAAATTGCTTGATAAAACAAACCTACAACCAACTCCCCCTCCCCCAAATTTTAAAAATTCCCTTTGTTTTTTGAAATAAATCAAATTCATTACAAATCCTCACAAGGTCAGTCAATGTTTGATGATCTGCCCTGAAACTTTCATATTATAGAACTAAGGGGCTAAAGAACTGGCTTGGGCAAAGTGCTGCTTGCCACAGCAGGAAGAACTGTGTTCTGAACTCCAACACCCATGCAAAAAGCCAAGTGTTCCATGCACTCATAAGCCTGATGCTGGAGAGGTGGAGAGCAGAGAATCCTGAAACTCACTGGATTATCAATATAGCTGAAACAATAAGCTTCAGCTTCAGTGTGAGACCCTGTCTCAATAAATAAGAGAATGATTGAGGAATGAACTACATGCTAATATCCGGTCTAGACATCACACATGCACACACAGAGTATATATCTGGGTATGGATGTATGTGCAAGTATGTGTGCATGTGTATGTATAATATATATATATATATATATATATATATATATATATATCATACATATATATGATATTAAATACATGCGAAATACACACACACATATGAAAAGTAATGTTTCACAGCTCTCACTGTGTCTCAGTGCAGCTCTGATATTTTGTCCTCTGACCTCTGACCTCTGACTCCCATTAGAAGCTCAGTTTTATTAAGAGCTTCTCAAGCATTGCCATTCTAGATCTGGGTGAATAAATGCCAGTGATGCATGCATCAAACCTTTAAAGCCAAGGCTTCCTATGCTCCCAGAACCCACTGGGTCTATACGTGAGCAGAAAGCCTATTCCTTCCCTTTTAAAGTATGAGTTGATGTCCTTTATGGTCATGAGCCATGAGCAGCCACTCTTATGGAAAGCCCTGGTCTTAAATAGAGGGCTCGACTGGGAGGATAAGAAGTCTTCAGCTTGTCAGGTGGCGGTGGCGCACGCCTTTAATGCCAGCACTGAGAAGGCAGAGGCAGGCGGAAGTGTAAGTTTGAGGCCAGGATGGTCTACAGCGTGAGTTCCCGGACAGCCAGGCTACACAGGGAAGAAAAGGAGGAAGAGGAGGAGAAGGTGGTGGAGGAGGAGGAACAGGAAGAGGAGGAGGAGAAGAGTAAGGGGAAGAAAGGATGAAACGAGGGGGAAGAAGAGAAGGACGAGGATGAGGAGGAGAAAGAGGAGGAGGAGGAAGAGGAGGAGGAGGAGGAAGAGGAGGAGGAGGAGGAAGAAGAAGCGGAGAAGGAAGAGGAGGAGGAGGAAGAGGAAGAGGAGGAAGAGGAAGAGGAGGAGGAGAAGAAGAGGAGGAGGAGAAGAGTAAGGGGAAGAAAGGAAGAAAAGAGGGGGAAGAGGAGGAGGACGAGGACGAGGACGAGGAGGAAGAGGAGGAGGAAGAAAAAGAGGAGGAGGAAGAGGAGGAAGAAGAAGAGGAAGAGGAGGAGGAGGAAGAGGAGGAAGAGGAGGAAGAGGATGATGAGCAGAACAAGAAAAAGAAGTAGGCATCTTTAGATTCCAAAAAAATTAAACACTTGTTAATGTCTTCTGAGATAAGGAGCCCAGAACACAGAAACCTATGAGTTCACTAATAGCCATTCCAATCTCCCAAGTCCTCTGTAGTAGCAAGCCCAAGGCATAAATAAAGAACTTCATAAATTATTTTTTCATTGACTAATTTAACATTCAAGTAAATTCTTCTGCTAGACTTTATGCATGAGTTAATGCTTAATAAATCAAGAAAAGGACAGGGGCTGCATTTGCTTTTAAAGCCCTGTCTTACCTTCTATTCCTTGTTTGCTTGAGTAGATCAGTGACTCCATCTTGTCTCAGAGTGTCACAGGGAGATTGTCCTTAGTCTCCCAATTGCTTTTCACACAGAAAATAAAGGTCTCATGCCCTTAATATAATGAATTAATGTTTCTCAAAAAGAAAAAGAAAGAAAGAATCTTGATGTCTAACCCATCCAAAGAATGAGAGAGTGGTCACGGGAGTCATTTTATGTGTTCTATGACTCTAATGAGGAATGCATTTTTTAAGTAGATGTTAAAGTTAAAATACGAAGTCAGATGATTTGGGTTCCAGTCCCCTCCAACTTCAACCCTACCGAGCTGTGAATTTTGTTCTTCTTTCTTTTCCCTTCCTTTTTGTTTTGTTTTTGTTTCTCCTAGACAGGGAATTGAACCTGGTCCTTTGGAAGAACAGCCGGTGCTCTGAACTGCGGAGCCATCTCTCCAGCCAATCTCCCCCCCCACCCCCCCTTTATTTCTCTCCTCCTTCCTTTCCATCCTTTCTTCCTTATCTTATTTTGCTTTTTACTTTTTGTCAGGATGGGTGTGTTTGGAGTGATGCTCAGCTTCCTCACCAGTGCATAGGAGACAATAGCAGTTCAGATTTCTTCAGACTTGTGCCTGTAGCATCAAAGTATATTGGAAGAAAATCAAAACAAAATAGTTCCTCTAACCACCAAAAGATATGTGTTATTTAATGTTGTATATGTTTAACTAAAATTCAACATAATTACAAGTATCAGAAAGATGAGTGATCATGATCACTATGAAGAAGCATTGTATTCTTATTAAAAATCCACTGCAGATAAAATGTTTTCAGATAAATGTCTTCTTATTAGTCCCATGCATTGTTGTTTTGAACTTTATAAGTGGTATGCTAAATTATTCAGTGAGGAAGCAATGGCTCCACTAATGCATAGCTAACCAGACCTTATTAGGTATGTTAAGAACAGTTTCACCCCAGCTAATAAAATGCTTGTTTGATCCGGGAGGAGAAATTAAACACCTAGTCAGCTGACCAATTCTGGAACCTGGCAAAAATCTCTGGGATTCACAACCTTGATATCATAAAATTCAGGAGAGCATTCTAAATTTTATTTGGCGGCCTTAAGCAAAGGTCTATGAGGGATCTGACTTTTGAATTAAGCCCTGAGTTACCTGTGATAAAAAATACACATACTTTGCAAAGAGTTCTGTGGCAGGCATTCCTATAAGTGTTAGGATGATGAACTATCACATTTTACAGGTAGGGAAATGACAGCTCAGGATGAGGCGGGCAGCATCAGATGGTAAAACTGTGTGGAAGATAGAGAGGAAGGATTATATTCGTATGTTATTGGTTCGCTCAAAAGAATGGCCAGTACATGCTGTGCCTCTATCTAAAAGTTTATTTTGTAGCACATTAATGGCTTATTTTCATCTACAGGTTTCTTTGGTTAGCCTGGTAGCCAATGCTCTTGGTTACTCAGAACTTGGTGCCATCAAATCCCTACGGACACTGAGAGCTCTGAGGCCGCTCCGAGCCTTATCCCGCTTTGAAGGCATGAGGGTAAGAAGACTCAATGATGCTTTCTAAAACTCAAGTCAGAGTTATGTGCCGCTAATGACTCAGAGCTGTGGTAGTCTCTTCACAAAATTAGATAATTCAGGGCTAAAGTCAAAGGGAGAAGAAAGCCTTCAGGAAACTGCAGTTTATTTAAATAAACACTCAAGAATTGAGACAGAGCTACACACACACACACACACACACACACACACACACACACACCCTCCATGTGCTATTACTTTTATTGTTCAGGTACTTTAGAATAACTGTTGACAGCATTCATCCTATCAAGGCCTTCCGCAGATAACTTTGAGGTCCTCAAAAGGTATTGGGTTTTTTTGTTTGTTTGTTTTTTAAAGGCAAAGTAATTTCAAAATGCTTTATTTCTTGAATTAATGTAAGTCATAGAATTCAGCAGAACATCCTCACAGCCAAAGCAAGTTGCTAGGATAATTAGCTACATATTTTTAACAAGCCTGGCTTCACTTCATGGGTCTTTTAAGCACCATTCTGAGCGAAGTTTGCTTTTTCCACAGCCCCAGTCTTGTCCTCCCCTGCTCTCTCCCTTAGCAAGTGTATCTTGTCACAAGATAAAAAATGCACACTGCCACGCCTTCAGAACTGCTTTGCACAAAGGGCAGCTTTGTTTAATCTGCTTTGCAAATGCACACGGATATTGAATTTCTTCAAGGCCATGGGGTTTTTATATTAGGAGGTGGTTTGTTTGGGGCAATAAACCCCTTCAGCCTTGACTGCAGAATTTACTCATCCTGGAAAATGAAACCACCCTCCAGCTGCTCCTGCAGCCCTGAGCAGAGAGACACATTTGGCTTGCCCGGTGCACATTCTATTTGATTGCCTATGTTAACAAATTCATAAAAATCTGTCAGAAATAACAATCTTCTTTCAATGATGACATCATCTGAGCCTACACCATGCTTTGTGACTTCATAGAGATGGTTTATTTAATTTTATCTTTTTATCAAAGAGAGATTATTTTTCTCATATACTGTATCCTGATTTCAGTTTCCCCTCCTTCTCCTCCTCTCAGTTCCTCCCCCATCTCCCCTCCCATCTGGATCCACCCGCTTTCTGTCTCTCACTGGAAAACAAACAGCCTTCTAAGAGACAATAATAAAATACGGTAAAAGAAAAAAAACCCTAAAACATTGAAATAGGGTAAAACAAACAAAAGGAAAAAAGCTCAAGAAACAGATATAGATCCAGAGACCCACACATTGGTACACTTAGAATCCATAAAAACACTAGCAGGAGACCATACTATAGATGCAAATGACTTGTAGAGTAAAAGCAAGAGAGAGACTATATATCATTATGCATGATATATATACATATATACATCATATATACATATATACACATATACACATGCGCATATATATTATATATATTATCTATAGCATATATATATTATGTTAGTGTACATTAAAATAAAAATAAAGTTTAAGGAAAATAAATCCCTGACATGACATTGTGAGACAAGGAGCCTTAAACGTGACCCTGATTTTATTTTGTGTTGGCCATTGACTGCTGGGTGTGCAGCCTACCCTTAAGATAGTTTGTTTCCCCAGTGAGACTCCCTTTGAAGAAAACAAAATTTTCATTTTCAAGTAGTTATCGATTGGAGATAGCTTTGGGACTAGAAATGAGGGAATGTATCAACTTTTTTCATCTCTAGGATTCCATCTACTGCAGACTTGTGCAGGCCCTGTGCATGCTGCCCCAGTCTCTGTGAGTTCATAAGTATATTGATCCTGTTGACATAGAGGGCCTTGTTTACTTGGTGTTTCCCATTCCCTCTGGCTTTCATATTCTCTCTGCCTACTCTTCGGCAAAGTTCCCTGAACCCTGAGAAACTTCCTGGGAAAGGAGTTGATGGAGACATCCCACTTAGAGCTGAGCGTGTGTTCCAAGGTCTCTTACCCTCTGGATAATGTACTGCTATAGGTCTCTGTTTTTATTCCTATTTACTGCAGCAAGAAGCTTCTCTGATGATGCCTGAGCAAGACACTGATCTATGAGTGTAGCAGAGTGTCATTTTATTGCTACAATTTTGTTTGTTTGTTTGTTTGTTTAGAACAGTACTATTTGGCTTTACCCTAGGTCCCTGGACTACATTACAGGTTCTAGGTCACTCAAGCAGTATCAGGTGTGGGTTCCATCTTGTGGAGTAGACCTTAATTCAAATCAGATTTTGGTTGGTTACTCCCATAAAATTTCTGCTTAACTTGCAGGCAGAACACCACTGTATATCAAAGGGTTTGTTACCTGTTGTAGTTGGTTTACATTTCTTCTGGTATCCTGTAGAGTACCTTCCTGTATCAAAGATACTAACACATAGGTGTGATGGCTCTTTGTAGGCACCAGCTTCTCCATGTTCTTTGAGTTGTATAGGTGTTATCCTCAGCAATTGGACCTTGCCATCAGTTTGAGAGCAACTTAAAGTCTTGGCAATAGCCTGGGTTGTTTGAGGGATACCACAGGACCTCTTTGGTCAACAAGCATATTTATAGCTTATATCAGAGAGAAAATATCAATTGAACAAGTCTGAAAACTTACAATTTTCCTCTAATCTGTAAAGTAGTCTAGATTAGTATTTTAATTCATATGGAATACTTAAGATTTCAGCTAAACATAGTGACATCTATTTGAAAATTTAAAAAAAAAAAATCGGTAGAAGTATGGAAAACACACATAATTTTAATCCAAAAAGAAAACCAACAAGTGTAACATGACTTAATTTCTAAAGGAAATAACATTCAATTAATATAGGAAAACACTTGAATTTCGGATTTCAAATTTTCATGTTGGTTTACATTTTTCCCATCTATTTCTAAAACAATGTTTACCGTATTTTTAAATAAAATGATGGTTTCATTGACTATAAGCACTTAACCATGTAGTCCACTCTGAATTAGAATAAGTGGTGTTAGAAAAGCTACTTTTGCTATCCGTGAGATCTTAAAACACATCTTCATCTTTCCTGGATTCAGGAAAACAAAAGGGGATGGGGCTTTTTCTTCACTAAGCAGGTCAGCCTTACAAAAACAAATAGCATAAGCTCAAGGAGAACATGTGGGAGATTGCCAAGTAATAATAATGGAATATATTTGATACGCATACATCGGAAGATAAATCTGATGGCAAATCATTGTATGTCTAAAAGACTGAGATTTTTCTAATAAGAAACAAAGACTTGGAAACCTTTAATCCTGACCTTCATAGTCATATAAATATTTGAGAGGGTACAAATTTACTGCACTTGCCATATTTTATTTGTGAAGGGGTTGCATAATTCCTCTTTCAGATCACCAACAATTCACACATGTTCACAAAACTAAATATGTGTTACAGCAGACAATTATTTCTGTTGGCATTTAATGCCCCCACCCTCACCACTCCCCCCTCCCCACCATGTACATTTTCCAAGATCTTGCTAGATCAGGTTGTATCCATTTCTTCCAATGTTTGTTGTATTTTGCTTTCCTTTCTTGCTTAACTCTTTAGCTGTATTGTTGTTTGTCTAGACTTATCAATATCTAGCGTAAAACACTAGAAGAAACATTCTAGGGTTACAAATCGACGGCAATACCCATTTAACCCCATCCAAATGTGTCTTCATGCTGAATGCATACATAGTGTCCACTTCTGCAATAATGTCCACTTTAGCAAGTGATTGCTCTCCTGTCCTCCCACAGGTGGTTGTGAATGCTCTTGTTGGAGCAATCCCCTCCATCATGAATGTGCTACTGGTGTGTCTCATCTTCTGGTTGATCTTTAGTATCATGGGTGTAAACCTGTTTGCTGGAAAGTTCTATCACTGTGTAAACATGACAACAGGCAACATGTTCGACACGAGTGAAGTCAACAATTTCAGCGACTGTCAGGCTCTTGGCAAGCAAGCCCGGTGGAAGAATGTGAAAGTCAACTTTGACAACGTTGGGGCTGGCTACCTGGCATTGCTGCAAGTGGTAAGTGGCTATTGTAGGAACCTGAAAACATTTCAAAGAGTGCTACCCAAGATCCCTCCTGTGATGTGCTCTGAATAATTCTTATTTAAATGTAGGAAGGTATTTGATGACCCCTCAAGTTAGTTATTTGGCTCTTAATCATTATAGTTGTTTTATTTCCCTAGGAGTGCAGTTTTTAATGTTTTCATGGGATTTCTTTCTTCTTTCTATATTTTTCTTGTTATATTGTGAGCCATTGTTCGGTGTTTAATTTTCTGTAAAAGTTGTGTATGTTGAAACTTCAATTATATATCATATGAATGAATTAAGTGTATGAACATTTAGCCAGAGACTTTCCATAGTAGTGTCTAAAATAATGTGATGCTATTATATGCAGAAATGCAAATCTCAAGGGATACGTTTCAAAATATGTAATGCTTAGTTTATTAATGACAACTTATTTGCTAATCAGTTATTAGTGAAAAATGAGTTGTGTCTGAATACAACCATAGCTTTCAACCACAGATTTTATCTTCTTATTGAAAGATTTTGAGATAAGATTAAGATGGGATTTTCATTAATCAAGTCTCCATTATATTTTATTACAGGAAAAAAATAGCATAGAATAGCTCCAAAAGAAGAAAAGAAATGCTAAATTCTAAATAGAAATTTTGTTACTTAGTCATAGAAAGATCTTTGGTAACAAACCATTCAACCCATTTGAACACCTGTGTAGGAAATGTGGTAGTGTATGAAAAGATACTTGTAAAAATGCTGTTGTATTAATGTCTGGTAAATGCAATGAGTTTGGTTAGATATTCATAAATAATTCTGATATGTATTGATACAGGCCACATTCAAAGGCTGGATGGATATTATGTATGCAGCGGTTGATTCTCGGGATGTAAGTAGCTCTCGGATGCTCTTTACAGCTACTAGGTTGTCCATGGTAAACACTGTTGAGAATTGAACTAAGAGACTCAGAATTTACATTGCATGTAGTATTTACCAATTCAGTAGACATGATTGGCAGAGTGCTCACAGTGTGTATAGTGGTTTGGTTGCTGTAGGTATGATATATAATAGATAACACGTCTACTGTGGAAAATTCTCAAATTATGTAGGTATAAGATGTCAGAATAGCGCTGTAAATAGAACTCTTCAGAGTAGGAAGGCAGCTCAGTGTGAAGCTACAAACGGAAAGCTTACTTGCTTTTCTGTCTTTTTAGAGAACATGATCAGCCAGTCTACGAAGCAGCTTCCAGAAACATTAGAGCACACACAAACCAGCAGCCTTCAAGGAAACTCAAACTCAGAAATACAAAGAACTGGTTAAAACACGTCTGCTTATCCTATATTCTTTTCTTAGTTGATTTTCTGCTATTATAGCTTTTCCAAAGACAAAGTGAAGATATCGCCAAAAATGTTGGAATAATAATAATGGTGACAATAATAAAATAAGAGGCCCAAGCTATTAGCTGAATTTGTATCAGCTTTACTTGAGCTGAGGAATATTTGTCAGGCAGGCTGCAATGGAAAACCATATCATTAGATTTCCAAAGAAAAAGTTTCAAATGCCATGCTATTTTGAGAAAATAATTATTTCTGTAAAATAATATCTGAAGGCATGATAAGTTCATACTAAGTAACAGCACTCACTACATTATTTAGTCCAAGAGTCCTCTTTGCTAATAATATTAAATATTTTCACTGTTGCTTAGGTAAAATTGCAGCCTGTATATGAAGAAAATCTGTACATGTATCTGTACTTCGTCATCTTCATCATCTTTGGGTCGTTCTTCACTCTAAATCTATTCATCGGTGTCATCATAGACAACTTCAACCAGCAGAAGAAGAAGATGAGTACTTCCCACCTTCTCTACTCAAAGCACCAGTCTGTCACACAGCCAACCAGACCACTGGATTCATGACATACTTAGATTGTGTCATGTTATGATTTTCAGTTTTACTACATGACTAGTAATCTACTGGCCCTCCTTAGTGGCCTCTCACTTTTCATTTATGGTTACTGCTGTCTTTCTGACTCTGTAACATAGCCATCACTTCAGTACATCAATGATTATCCAGTGCTTAGCATGGCGTAAGGGGTCTGACAGGAATGACCCTCCCCAATTTCTCAGCCTCATCGTCTCCCGCCCCTCGTTTTTATCCCCTGCCCCTTTAGGTGCTCATTCCTGCAGCCACCAACAGCACGTGTTATAGTGCAACTACACAAGTCTTCCTGACTTTTTCTGAACTCAGCCACACAATGGTTTCCCCAGGGCTTTATAAGTGATATTTTCTCTTCTTGAGATGCATTGCAAAGCAAACTCTTTATTGTACATCAAAGCCTTAAGCTTAAGCCTGGCTCTCTCAATTTTTGCCGTGTCTACAATGACCTTCCTCCTGTTCGTTTGCTTGATCTTTCTTTTTCTTTTAGCTTCACCTCCTTTTGCACAGTATTGTACATTTCTTTCCTACATGCCCACTTAAGGAACATGATACCATGTTATATTCCTATGTAATTCTTATGCCTATCACATTGTTTGGCCCACAAAAATAGTTTTTTAGAAAGGTTAAATAAACAGCAGTAAAACTTTAAACAGCAAGAGAAGAAGAAAACATATTTGGCTCCCTGAAAATATATTTAAGGACCTTAAAATCCATTGTGAACATAATATAATCCAATTAGGATGCCGGACTAATCAGAATTTTATGTGCTTATGGGTTTTGCATAATATTAAAGTCTTTGGCATTTCACATAAATGGGAGAAGCAGAAAAATAAATCTATATTTAGCAAGATAATATCCATTTAAAATTGAGACAAGACTAAAGGAAAGCTCAGAAATACTTGTTAAAATACTGTTGTAACACAGGTTGGGATTGTAACCACGCTATTCTGTGTGTTTACTTTGGAGGTCAAGACATCTTTATGACAGAAGAACAGAAGAAATACTACAATGCAATGAAGAAACTTGGCTCCAAAAAACCTCAGAAGCCCATTCCTCGGCCTGCAGTAAGAAGGCTATCTTATACTCATTAAAGTTCTAAGACAGTGTTTCCATTCTAGTATCTGGATCAAAATATATTGGGTGATGTCACCTATCTATCACACCAATCTAATCATGAATCCATATTGAGCAGCAGAGTCTACAGCAGCTGCGATGCTTGGTGGCAGGTGTCAAGTTCCTAAAACACAGGGACGTACTTGATAGTTGGTGAGTTGAGACCACCAACTCTGAGTTCCCAAGAACTGGCACCAAATCAAGAGTCACCCTCCGGCTGCCAACATGTGTGGTTGCTGCCCCTCTGACCGTATTGATGTGTCCTTTTAAAGTGGATGTGGGCTCTCCCAAATGGCCCTGTCCATCTCTACATCTTCCTTCCACATTCTGGCTTCTTCCTCTCCTTCCCCCCTCCCAGCTATAACGCTCATTGTAGCCTTTCCTTCTTTTCTTACTCTTATTGGTACCATACAAAGTAAACAATATTGTATAGCATTCTCATGCATATGTATCATTAGACTGTTATAATTTCCATCTCCTTCTGCCCTCTGCTATGCTTTCTGTACCCTTCAGGCGCCTCCTCTCTGGAAATAGCATCCTCCTGTCTCACCTCATATCACACATCCTCCATAGATCTCTCCACAACCCCTAACATGCTTTCCATGCTCCCCTATATATCTAGATTCATGACATTCTTTCTCTTCATATTACCTATAACTTAATATATTATTAAGTTTAGGTTCTACACATGAGAATACCATTTGTCTTTCTTGATTCTCTCTTTCTTGAGACTAGAAAATATTCCCAATTTGCTTGGAAAGGAAAACTGTCTCAAGAATTTTGTTTCACTGAATGAGAATAAAGATCATTCAAATGCATGGTCTGTAACGCCTCCTAATGGGAAACAGCATGGAGTTGGTGGGGTCACGTTCACGGAATTGTACCCTAACTCACTACCTACTCAGATAGGGAAAATAGTAAGGCAGCTGAGGTCCGTACCATAACTGTACCCCTGTTCACAAAACTGTGATCAGCAAAATTTGTAACTGAAAGGTTCATGAACCCTATCGGTGACTTTACCTTACTATATATTTAAAAGTAATTGAAACTGGGAGATGTAAGGTAGGGAGAAAGGATGGTAAACTATCTCACACAGAAAGGAACGAATGAACCCGCTTCACCAAAGGTCACTGATATCTGGAAACACGGTTGGTTTACGACCTTGGATTTTTCCATAAGCCATGGGATTTTGTGCCTTAATTATAAATTAGTTTAATTAAAAGCATATGTTTTCTGAAATGGGTACTAATTGAGGATTTCTCAGGCATTTTTTAAAAGATACATGGGGGACAGAAAATTTGCTTATGCATATGTCTGTGCACTGTGTGCATTCCTGTACCCACGGACGGTAGAAGATAGAGTCCAGAACCCTGGAACTAAAATTACCAACAGTTATGAGGGTACTGGGAATTGAATCTTGGTCCCCTAAAAACCAGCCAGTGCTCTTAGCCTGAGCCATCTTTCTTGTTCTTTCACACATTTTTATTGAAGAATAAGTAGGGAACAATGAAAAGGAAAACAGATAAATTAACAAATAGCCTCAAAGCCTACAGAACTAGAAATGGTAGGACTAAATAAATTTAACTAACATTATTTGAGGGGTAAAATAAGGAATATCAGAAAATTTTTAAAATGCTGATAAATGAAGTAGATTATGCATCTGAAAGTCTATATTTACCTTTTCTTAAATCTTCACTACTAATTATAATTTTTTATAAAAATGATCATGATTAATTAAATAACATCTACATATTTTCAGCCAGTTACCACCAGTTTCTGGATTATTTTTCTCTCTTTTCCTATGAGACCCAAATAAACAAAATATGTTTGTTACCGGCATGTGGTATGGTGCTTCTCTTTTAAAAAGAAAAGGAAATGAAATGGAGCCTAGAGGTTATGTAGTGTACTGTAAGGAGGGTGCATACCCCAGGGCCACATGTGGAAAGATCTTATTTGCAATGTAACCAGAGCACTGATGATACAATGTGTACACTAACCCTATGTCTTCTCTCTTTAGAACAAATTTCAAGGGATGGTCTTTGATTTTGTAACCAGACAAGTGTTTGACATCAGCATCATGATACTCATCTGCCTCAACATGGTGACCATGATGGTGGAAACGGATGATCAGAGCAAATACATGACCCTGGTTTTGTCTCGAATCAACCTGGTGTTCATTGTCCTCTTCACTGGGGAGTTTCTGCTGAAGCTCATCTCTCTCAGATACTACTACTTCACAATAGGATGGAACATCTTTGACTTTGTGGTAGTGATTCTCTCAATTGTAGGTAAGAACAATTCAGTTACAGAGATATGTCCTTCCAGAGAACATTTCCCCCAAATCCTGCCCGCAGTGTGACATAGAAATACAGTTGGAGAAGAATGGGCTGTGCAGACTGAAATTTTCAATCCTAACATATTTGAATAAAACCCTGAAACTTGTGTTTATTCACGAAGATAACTGGTTAGAAATTAAATTATCAATATTGGATTGGGGGGAACTTTCTCCTTGCTGTGACAGAATAACCAACAAGAAGCGGCTTAATGAAGGAAGGATATATTCTAGCTCACAGTAGTAGGGATACACTCCATTCTGATGTGGAAAGCTTGGCATGGGAGCCAAGGTACAGCTGGTTAAGGTGAACCTGCATCTGGGCATGAAAGTGAAAACAGGAAATTGGGGTGTCATATAAAAATGTCAAGTCCTGCCCCCCAAACCCATTGCTCCCAATAAAGCTTCACCTTCTGAGTGTTCTACAGCTTTCCATACTGCCACCACCAGCTACATAGCAAGGGGCCAAACACTTGAGCCATGGGAATGGCTTCTACTTAAACCACTGCCTTCTGGTAGTGGTAAACAGAGTCAGTTTAGGGGCAAGGCACATGTTTTTAAAACACTCGATAACACAGTAGTATTAGTACTTGTCTTGGTAACTGTCTTCGTGTTGTGAAGACACTATGCTTACAAGAGAAAACATTTAATTAGGGACTTGCTTACAGTTTTAGAGGGTTACTTCATGATCATCATGACAGGAAGAAGAGAGGCATAGCTCTAGAGCATTAGCTAAGAGCTTTACGTCCTGAAAGGGAGAGAGAGAGAGACACAGAGAGAGAGAGAGAGAGAGAGAAGAGATTGGGCCTGAGATTGAGTCTGGTATGGGTTTTAGAAACCTCAAAGTGACAGGACTGGCCAAAAAAAAAAAAAAAAAAATCAATGAAGTGATTCCTGATAATATTCTACTATACTGATAGACTGAAACCTAACACAATCATCATCAGAGAGTCTTTTGAAAAATAATCACTTTTATTTTATATGTGTTTTTCTTTGCCTGCATGTATGTCTATATGAGGGTGTCAGATCTTGGAATTACAGACAATTGTGAATTGCCATGTAGGTGCTGGGAATTGAACTCTGGTCCTCTGGAAATGCAGTCAGTGCTATTAACTGCTGACCCATCTCTACAGTTCCCATCAGAGATATTTTATGTAGCAACTGATAGGAGCAGATACAGAGACTCATATTCAAACATTTTGCAGAGCCCTGGGAATCCTGTGGAAGAGGAAGAGGAAGGATTGTAGAAACCAAAGAGTTCAAGGACACCACAAGAATACTATCCACAGAATCAACCAGCCAGGGCAGATAGGGGCTCAGAGAGACTGGAGCAGCAATCAGGGAGCATGCATGGGTCTGAACTAGGTCCTCTACATATATGTGATGGTTGTGTAGTTTGTTATTCTTGTGGGACTCCTAACACTGGGACAGGTGGCTGTCTCTGACTCTTTTGCCTGCTTTGAGGATCCGTATTCTCCTACTAGGTTACCTTGACATGAGGGTATGCAGCTAGTTTTATTGTAATTTGTTATGGAATGTTTGGTTGATACCACTGTGAGGCCTGCTGTTTGCTGAAGGGAAACAGAGGCGTAGTGAATTTGGGGGACAAGGTTGGTGGGGAAAAGAAGCTGGGGGAGGGGGGAACTGCTATTGACATGTAATATATGAGAGAAGAAACAAATTATCTAATTTTAAAAATAAACCTCAAAGCCCACTCCCAGCAACATACTAACTCTAACAAAGCTACTCCAAAAAGCCACACCCACTCCAACAAAGCCACACCCACTCTACAAAGCCACATCTACTCAACAAAGCCACATCTACACTCCAACAAAGCCACACTCCTCCAACAAGGCCATACCTCCTAACCCTTCCAAAACAGTTCCACTAACTGGAGACCAATCATTCAAGCATATGAGCCAATGAGAACCATTCTCATTCAAAGAGTTCTGTATATAAATCAAAAAAAAAAAAAAAAAGGAAGAAAGAAAGAAAAGAAAAATCAAGAAGAGATAGCCAACATTTCCCAAAGCGTTCAACTGTCATTCATAAAAAAACAGCAATGGCATCTGACATGCCTCTTATAAGAAGAATGGGGTTTTAAGAGGAAAAGGAAAATGAAATATTATAAAACTCCAAATGCAGAAACTTTAGTTCAGATGTGGTTCCTTTCTCAAACTAAAGACTGTTACTCTCATTGAAGACAATGAATTAACTTATTTAATAAATAATCTTTATTTTCATCACCATATTTTTTGTATAGTAGTGAAGTATAATAAGGATAACCTTGAATTGGCATAGTAATATTTTAGATTATTTTGGATTTTACAAAAATTACATTCCTTTATAAAATCACGTTATAGAATCATTTTAATAAAACTCATAAACATTTACATGTCAACATTAGAGTGGATTCAAATGTGTCATTCAGAGTTTGTAAGTTTTTTTTAAAAAAAAGATTTTATTTGTTTATTGTGTGTGTGTGTGTGTGTGTGTGTGTACACTGTAGCGGTCTTCAGACACACCAGAAGAAGGCATCGGAACCCATTACACATGGCTGTGAGCCACCATGTGGTTGCTGGGAATTGAACTCTGAAAGAGCACTCAGTGCTCTTAACCACTGAGCCATCTCTCCAGCCCGTTTATTTTTTTTAAGGCAGAACACACATACAACATTCCTATAAACATTGATATACTCACTGTTCACCTGGCTTCTCTAATTTTCCATAGGAATGTTCCTTGCTGAGCTGATAGAAAAGTACTTCGTGTCCCCTACCCTCTTCCGAGTCATCCGCCTGGCCAGGATCGGACGAATCCTACGCCTGATCAAAGGCGCCAAGGGGATCCGCACACTGCTCTTTGCCCTGATGATGTCCCTTCCTGCCCTGTTCAACATCGGCCTCCTGCTTTTCCTGGTCATGTTCATCTACGCCATCTTTGGGATGTCCAATTTTGCCTACGTTAAAAGGGAGGCTGGAATTGATGACATGTTCAACTTTGAGACCTTTGGCAACAGCATGATCTGCCTGTTCCAAATCACCACCTCTGCGGGCTGGGACGGACTGCTGGCCCCCATCCTCAACAGTGCACCTCCTGACTGTGACCCTGATGCAATTCACCCTGGAAGCTCGGTGAAGGGGGACTGTGGGAACCCATCTGTGGGGATTTTCTTTTTTGTCAGCTACATCATCATATCCTTCCTGGTTGTGGTGAACATGTACATCGCTGTCATCCTGGAGAACTTCAGCGTTGCCACTGAAGAAAGCGCAGAGCCCCTGAGTGAGGACGACTTTGAGATGTTCTACGAGGTCTGGGAGAAGTTTGACCCCGACGCCACTCAGTTCATAGAGTTCTGCAAGCTCTCTGACTTTGCAGCTGCCCTGGATCCTCCCCTCCTCATCGCAAAGCCGAACAAAGTCCAGCTCATTGCCATGGACCTGCCCATGGTGAGTGGAGACCGCATCCACTGCCTGGACATCTTATTTGCTTTTACAAAGCGGGTCCTGGGTGAGAGTGGAGAGATGGATGCTCTTCGAATCCAGATGGAAGATCGGTTCATGGCTTCCAACCCCTCCAAGGTCTCTTACGAACCCATTACCACCACTCTTAAACGCAAGCAAGAGGAAGTGTCTGCTGCTATCATTCAGCGTAATTACAGATGTTATCTTTTAAAGCAAAGGTTAAAAAACATATCAAGTCAATATGACAAAGAGACAATCAAGGGGAGGATTGACTTGCCTATAAAAGGAGATATGGTTATTGACAAATTAAATGGGAATTCCACCCCAGAAAAGACGGATGGAAGTTCCTCCACCACCTCTCCTCCTTCCTACGACAGTGTAACGAAACCAGATAAGGAAAAGTTTGACAAAGACAAACCAGAAAAAGAAAGCAAAGGGAAAGATGTCAGAGAGAATCAAAAGTAAAACCAGAAATGTCTTTGTAATCCATTGTTTACAGCCTCTGAAGGTAAAGTGTCTGTGTCAACTGGACTCTAAGGAGAGCTCCATGCCAAACTGACTGTTTCAACAAATACTCAAGGTCAGTGCCTACACCAGACAGTGAGCTCTGTCACTGCCACTCTGTGAGACAGGGTATCAACATTGACAAGAGGTTGCTGCTTCCATTACCAGCTGACACTGCTGCGGAGAACTCCATTGTGAAAGTGACGTCGTCATGCCACCAAACACCATCAGTACAATGCTCCTGTCATCTATTTTTAACATTCACATTTGCCATATTTTTACAAAATTTGTCCCGGTGTATCTTCCTGGTTCCCACTTCATAGTCTGTTCTAATACTATGTCACTATTTTTGTAAATGAAGTTTACGTTAAGGGAAAATATATATATAAGAATCCCGTGTTGCTAAGTCCACAAGTTTCTCCAGTAATCATAAAAAAAAATATTTTGCCTGAGAGATGAAATTATTGCTCAAAACTAAGAAAAAAGTAAATTCTACTGTTAACAGTTTCAAATACTTCCACTTTCTGGATGGTGTTCGCTTACAAGTATTTTAGTCTGTTATGTTTGTTTATATCTAAGCAGTTATGTGCCTGTAAAGACTCCTCTAATATTTAAAGGATTATTTTTATGCAAAATATTTTGTTTCAACAAGTGCAAATTTTATTCTAAGTTTTCAGAGTTCTATATTTAATTTTAGTTAAATGTTCTCCCTCCAAAAAAAACATATCTAATATTTCTGTTCTGAAAAAAACTATCTGAAGTGTCACTTTAGAATAGTTCCACTTTATGTGGCAATATTTCTTTGCCATCATCTGCTCTCAGCAAAACTGACAATTTATGTCAATTAAACACTCTCTGTTATGTAAATAGTTATTTTATCCTGTGGTGCATGTTTGGGCAAATATATATATATATATATAAACGTATATATAGCCTAATACACAAATTCTATTAAATCAAATATGTACCACAGTGTATGTGTCTTTTGCAAGCTTCCAGCAGGGAGGTATCCTGTACCATTCACTACACAGAAATAGTTGGGAGGCTGTCACTGATGCATGCTAATATTGCCTATGCTGCTCTATTTTAATCAGTCCATTTATCACAGTTTGGGTAAGAAGAGTCACATGTTGGTGGTAGAATGAACTCTATCTGTTCCCTGTCTACATGTCAAGAAATTCTCCTTGATATTACTTTGAAACACCTTTATTTTTGCATTGTTCATTCAACTTGAGTATCACAATGTGTCTTTAGTAATTTAAAGGAGACACACTGTATAGGGCCTATTACCAAATCCTATACTTCATAGTTTGCTAAGAAAGAAAAATCCAAAATTTGTTTAAATATAAATAATGTACAATATAATCAGTTTTCTTTGTCAGCCTTTGTACATAAGAAAATTATTTTCAGGTTAATGACATGGCGATTTATTTTACCTTCTCCTTTTGCCTCTTATTTTTAAATCAAAACTCCAAACTTTTGCATCCAAATGACTTTTCAGCAGATAATTTCCTAAAATAAAAGTTAGACAATGGGTTTTGTGGATTTCTTTGTTATAATATCTTTTCTACCATTCTAATAAGAGATACGTTGGTCAAACTCTCAAACCCTGACTGTTTTCTACCAACTCTGGTTGCCTGCAGAGGATCCTTCACTCATGGAAGTTTGGTTTTTTTTAACTCAACTTTTGTAGTATTTGCATATGCAGACTAGGCTTATTTTTTTAAATCCTGCTGCACTAAAGCTATCATGGGTACGACACGATCAACGTCCTTCTTCACCAGGAGCAAAGTGGGAAAGCTGTGCAATTACCTAACATGATACAACTCTTTTCTTCTTTTTCTTTCCTCTTTTTTTCACAAACCAAAAGTTTAATGTTCATTCCTTTTACAAAACTATTTACTGTAGTGTACTGATGAACTGCATGCAGGGAATTGCTACTACTAAAAGAATGGTGAGCTACTTCATTATTGAGCCAAAAGAATAAATATTTTGTTTTTTACTGTATCTCATTTGTTCGACTGAGTTTTTTTGGTTTTTTTTTTTTTAAGTTATCAGCAGGTAGAACTTTACACAACTTAAAAAACCTGTATTTGATTCGATATTTGTATTCATAAAAGTTCACGAGTTTTGTAACACCCTGCTACATTATCTACTGAGAAGTTTGTCAAAATAAAGACTAGTTAAAAGCAGTTTTATGAACTATTACTTCATCAAAGGAGCAGCCCAAATGATCGAACCTTCAGGTTTGACAATACTGGCAGTAGCCCTCACCACTGACTGTCAATTTCAGTTAATTTATTGAATTGCTAAGATTCTAATCTCAAGGCTTCTGGGTATCCATGGTGCTGTGTCCTAACATGTTGGACACTCATGCTTCAATTCCTAACACACTCTGTAGCCTATGAAATGTTAGTGACACAGAGATTAAGAATTTATGTTAGCTTTTCATGGTTTCTTACATTTTTGTCAGTTCAATACAGAGCCTTTATCTTAACAGAAAACTCAAGTTGTAATGAATACTTTCACGAAGACTAAGATCTAAATATGTATTTCATAACTGCCCCCCAAAAAATTCCTTAAGTGGATTCATTTATTGGTTTCTTCCTAGTCATGTCAATTTACAGGTTTAACCAATACCAGAGAGGACAAAAACTGATTTGCAAAATCCTAAGTCTTTTAAAGCACCGTGATATATAATCACTAACCAAGCCTCTGGAAGCAACCATTTAATAAGCATTACATCAGAGCCACGGCCTTCAAAAGTAATGTGTAATGGCTTCAGTTAAGAAGACAACACCTCTGAAAGATACCTTTCTAGAAAAGTGTTGTTATCCAAACAAAGAGGCATAGATATAATTTGACAGTCTTTTTAAATAGCTGATTTTGTACATAATAAAATCCTTCCAGCTAAAACGTTTTTATTTTGGAATTTCATGTGAAAAATAACGGTGACTCAATCAAATTCTTCCTCCCAGAAGCAACAATACTATGACATGACGAAACTTAATTTTAGTAACAAGGGATATCGGTATAAATATCTAGCGATTTTTTGTTTTGTTTTGTTTTTGAGAAATGTGAGGGAAATGGGCATTCTGATTTTCAATAACTGCAGCCAAGGATACTGAACTATGTAAAATAATGCCTCTGACTGATATTTTAAGTAAATAAGATACAATAAACACCATGAAACCCACTTCTATGCATTACTTCCACTCAGAGTAATTGTTGAGGAAGTCAATGATGACATTTAATAAAAATGTAATATGATCAGGGTCAGAAGTCCCGACCTGTGTCTTCAGCTCCATTTTTGGTATCAGATTAAAGGTGTAATTCAGTGGAATTTCAGCTCTCTCTCTCTCTCTCTTTCTCTCTCTCTCTCTCTCTCTCTCTGTCTCTGTCTCTCTCTCTCTGTCTGGTATAACACGGTGACCTTGAATTGAGGTTGTTCTCTATACATTGTTACCAGATAGCCAAAAGCTCCCATTTGGCTTCTTAATCTCATAATAAACAACAATAATAGCAACAATAATATACAAATTAAAAACAGATGCAGAAGAAAGGTTGAGAACAACTTTTAGTAAAGTCTGAAAGACAAACAATGGGTTGGGGAATGTGTAGTTCTAAATAGCTGCTGGAAGAGGGAGGTGGAGTTGGAGAGATAGGAAGTCATGCATGGGAGTCAGAGAACTGAAGAAAGCCAAGAGTGTCAGAGAAAAGCTTGCTTTGACTTTGGTCAGTATCCAGGGGGGCAAAATTAGAGAAAAGGAAAATATACCACAGATCCAAGCAAGCCCCCTTTTCCCAAGACAAAGGATTGCACCAGGAACAAGTGACTAGAAATATAGACAGTTAATCAAATGGAAAATACAACCAAGAATGGGAGTGGGCAGGACAGCTGAGGGAAGAAGCCAAGCATTGGGCTCCAAGATTTACAGCCCTTCATTGGACATTTACACAGCACCTACCTCTTCCAAGCTTGTATATTGGGCTTTCCCAAGCCTGTTCTGTTCATTATATGAACTTCAGGTAGAGATCAGCTTCCAACCTTTCTCTGCAAGTTAGCTTATTATGGCTGTTATTGTTGTTGATATTACAGTCTATAGTCTGTATTTTCCTGTCATGATCATGTCTTCAATTTTATGTTCAAAATCAAATTGGGTATTCAAAGTAAATTGTGTTCCTTAAAGAGATAATATTTACCTAGAAAAATGTGTATTGTCAATCTGCCTTTAAAAAATTTCTCAGAAAACAAATGATAGAAACATACCATTCAATCTGACATTAATCAAATGAATAAAAATGTCTTCTTAGAGTTGAAGGCTACTCTAAGTAATTGAAGGAAGGGTTACTATTTCTTTTGTATATTACAGAATTCTAACAGATGGCTTCTCGTATACGATAGAATGTATCAAAGCCAATAAACCACTAGTCATTTGGAAAATTGTCCCAGAGGAATAAACTTGGTTGTCATTAAAAAAACATTTAACATACCACTCCAAGAGGGTGAGTTAATGCATATTTTCAACCATAACTTTTATTACAAAAGAATTAAACATGTATGTCATTCTCTTACGACAGCACCCATAGCAATATTCTACTGTAGCCAAGGTAGGTAATATTTGATGCATCCATCATGACTCCTATGGTCCTTCTGTTTGCAATTATTTCCCTTTGTTCCTCCCCAGCAACTTTCTGCCCTCCGTAATTCTAATGGTTTTTGAAGGACATATTTAAAACTCTAAAATTTTAAGCAGGACTCAAACACTTAGGAAATCAATAGCCTCTACAGATGCTCCACCACCACCGTCTATAAAGCACTTCAAACCCACGCCCCACCACCCCTCAAAATACTTATTCTCTAGCACCCCGACTCTCTGACCGCTCTCTATCTGCACTTGCTACTTCTTCACCTGCGTGTCCTCTCCTCTCCCCTTCTCTCTTTTTATTTTTTATTTTCTGGACAAATCATTACCACATTTTCTTAGGCCGTCTCAAATACCATCATCTTTTTTAAAAACCCCGACTTTAACTAATGGACAGCTGCCCTTCGCCTATGGTTGTACTGCGCACGCGCACTGGCGTTTACAGCCCCACGTTACAGTTGCTTCCTTTTTCACTCAACTCTGTTAATAGATTATAGTGTACACAAGATACGGAATACACCTTGTTCATTTCCTCTCCTCTATTTCTTTCATCGACTATGATTAGAATATATTACTGTCAGTATTTAGATACACAAGCAGTAGAATTATTTCAGGAATATGAATGAAAATAATAGTTTTTTAATGTTAAATGAAAATAATTCTTCAATTTGTCATCTAGATTCACACAGTCCACCCTATGATCAGGTGAAAAAATGACTAACACACATACACAAGAAAAATACTGTGTACCTTTTATCTATGGATTAGAAATGATAGCTATCACTTAACAGAAGCTAACAGACCAAATAACTTAGTTAATTTTATTACTGGAACAATAGTTCCATCTTTAGTTAGGAGTTGTATGACTGAGGTTTTATTACAATACTTAACCATGTAGATCTTCATTTTAATAATTCACAGTTACGCTGGTAGTGCAGACATAATTTCAGGATTTAGCATAGTGAATGTATACTTTTAGCACGCAATGAGACAACTACCCTAAAGCCTTGGGGGGGTCATCAAATGTTTAAGGAGAGAGACGAAAAGGTTTTTAATAGGCTGAAGTCATGCATGGGTGAACTCACAATCATTCCAGAGAAATTCTTTCTGACTCCGGAAGCAAGGTGAGAGGTCTCTGAAGTACTTGCTCTGCAGTCTTTGTTCTCAAGATGCTGCTTGCTTTGGATTGCCTGCTGCAGTGGTTAATTTTAATTGAACTCAAACAACTAGGGGGTTACTAAAGCACACCAGAGGTGATGGTATTTCAGTTGGATGGCTAGGTGCTGCGGAATCTAACATAACAAAGGAACCATCTGAAACCATGAGACAAATCGTTTCTTCCTTAGATTGACTCATGGATAATTTGGACACAGCTATGAAGTGATAGCTAATATAATGAGAAAAATACCAGAAAATACTAACAAAGTTAAAACCAGTACGTTTGTATGATTAAAACTAAATTAGTTGTAGCCGAGCAGTGGTGGCGCATGCCTTTAATCTCAGCACATGGGAGGCAGAGGCAGGTGGATTTCTGAGTTCGAGGCCAGCCTGGTCTACAGAGTGAGTTCCAGGACAGTCAGCGCTACACAGAGAAACCCTGTCTCGAAAAACAAAACAAAACAAAAAACAAAAACAAACAAAACTAAATTAGTTGTAAGACTCCTTAAGAGTCTTAAATGTTACCCATTAAACATTAAAATATATGCATGCAGTCAGTTGTCTGAGCTCCAAGCAGTTTGGGCTGCCTCACTACTGCTGCTCGGCAGTCTTATCTGTGTCTTAAGCTGGCACCACTTCTCATTGGCTGCGGACCTTGTTAGGTGCCCCACAGCTCAGGGTTATCTACTGCAGTGGCTGCTTCTCCTTCAACAATGGCCTTTAAGGGCCTCTCTGTACAGATCCCAAACCTATCACAAGGTGCCAAGCATAAGTTGCTCTACGTGCCCCACCCCCATTCCCCCCACTCCTGTATCTTCCACGCCTCCCAAACCGATACGGTGTGAATGACTCTTAAACTGACAAGTTCGGCTACCGGCTTAAGGTGCATCCTTGGCTTGCTTGGGCCATAGCTTATGAGTATTAATCTCAAACAATGATTTCTGTTATCCACGTGAAGCACAGGCTTCATTCAGCTCAGTGGTGCTGATCTCTTATTAGAGAGGGTGTCTCAGTCCAGCTTGACCAGCATTCTATCACCACAGTGAATTTCAAAGGTGTTCATGTCAGTGATGCTAGTCTCTTGTTAATCACAGCTTATTCATCAGCCCTAGGTGAGCAGAACACACATGTTCTCAAAACGCCACACAACCATTCCCAATCCAGTCTACTTCCTTCTTAAAACTCAACAAGCCAGACTTCCATGGTCCGTATTTCTCTCAGCATCATTATCTTCCAAGTTCCTACAGGGTCAGCTCAATTATGCTTGGAACCCTCAAATACTTTTATGTCCCCAAATTCTAAATGTTTTTATTATCCTCCAACTGAATATTTGAAAAACATAAAGGGTCACATGGTCAGGTGTGCCATAGAAATACAATGTTGCTCTAGTACCAGTTTCAACTCTTACTTCACCTCTGTTTCTGTGATAAAACACCGACCAAAAGCAAGATGGGGGAAGAAATGGTTTGTTTCACCTTATATGTTACAGTCTATCATTGGGGGAAATCAGGATAGGAACTCAAGCAAAAACTTGAAACAGAAAATGCAGAGGAATGTTACCTGCTGGCTCAGTCACAGGCTTATGTTTAGATAACTTTCTAATTAATCCAGATACCTGCCTAGGGATCAGTACTGCCCACAGTAGACTGAGCCCTCCTAAGTAAATTAATACTCATGACAATGTTCCACATACATTCTCACAGACTAATCTTTTCTCCACAATTCTTCAATCAATGTTTTTGTTTTCTCTTAAGTGACTGTAGACTGTGTCAAATTGAAAATGAAAGTGAATTAAGACAATATGAAGAGAAATCTAACAAGTCATAAAAAAGAAACAGACAAGTACTTTAGTTGTGATAACTCAAGTGAACAGAAAAACCTAAACGTGTATGTAACCTTTGAACATCACAATTAACACCCAATCTATTAGCAACTTAAGGAACACAACAGCATTTACAAAAGTCTAGTGATGCTTGCAAATGTACAGGTCTCGGGTTTTTTTATTATTAGTAGTAGTATGTTATATAGTGGGTCAGAGGCAAATGCCAAAGGCTTTGCAAGAACTGGCATCATGTAGACAATGCCATGCTGTCTTATCTGAATGCAAGTAAGCTAGGCTTTGGTGAGTAATAAACATTTTGGAATATATGTGATAACGTAAAATTGCAAGTCTATTTTTCCCTCCTGAAAAACAAGAGGCATATGTCAGACAGTGCCTCTAACATAGGACTAAAAGTCCCAAATAAACACAATTGCTTTGAGGTAGCACAGCAACCACTGTAAAAGATGAGACGATATGCTGAGTGGACTCAATAGGGTCAATCCTCATTATCAGATAAAAGCAGGCAAAATTAAAAACAATTCTTTTCTGAGAGCACAATTTATTTCTAAAAGAAAAAAATATGTGTAAAATATTCAGAATGTGGGGTAAATGTAAATAAGTTATTTAGCCCCCTTACAAATTAACTTGGTAGATTTAGGATATTTGGTTGCTTATATGGTATTTTTTTATCAAAATATGCTGTGGAAATAAATATTTAGAGAGCAATAACTCATACACATCATGTCTCTTTATGAATTCAACATGGGCAGCTTCCCCATGAGGGCCTAAGACCTCATCTACTCTCTTTTGATTGGTTTATGGTACTTGATATGAACATCCTCCTGTGAAGCCTCATATCCAATCAGAAAACAGTTGGTTAACTCCAAGCAGTCTTGCTACCGCTGTTCCAGCACAAGCTTCATAGCATCTGCCAGTGCCATGAGAGCAAGCCAGCAGGGAGGAAGCTTTATGCTGGGATTCTTGACTATCAGCTGGGAAGAGACTTTAATCAGATCCCACAGAAAACAAACCTTTATCTGATGTTTGATTTCTAGGTTTGTTTGCTGAGACAAGGTCTTACTCTGTAGCCCAGGCTAACCCAGGTGGAACTTAGATGATAGACCATAGTGGTGTCAGACTCCCAAGGATTGGGAGAACACCCAGCAACAGACATTTTTTAGTGTTGTAACTTCAAATTGCACACAAAATTTTGTTTAAGCAAAAAATATGAGTACTTTTTTCTTTCAAATATTCATAATACATCTAAGTGAATATTTGGCCTTCTAAGATCCATTAATATTTGAATCAACACAGTGCATTAGAGAACAAGAAACCCAGTTAAAGTTAGAACAGAAGGGGGAGGGGTGTGAAAAATCTGCACCAGATGCTAGAAAAAGAGACCTGGGATGCAGCTTTCTTGCTGGTGAAGTAAGGTTATGTGGCTTGGATTTGGAGTAATAGAATTATGTAAAAATACACAGCATTATGTAAAAGTGCACATAATTTGGCAAATTGCTTTAAAAGCACAGAATCAAGGTGATATCATCTCCCAAAATGGCCTCTCCTTAGCTCTTAGAAGCTGTGTAACTCCAAGCAGCTTCCCTAGAGAACACATGGTTGTCAAGGAGACAAGGAGGGCCCTCCTCCTCTATCCTCTGAACTGAAACCAGCACGGCTGGTTGGGGAGCAATATGGGAACATAACAGTCAGCCTTTTTGGTGCTGGCAGTGAAAAGCCAATCAATAGTCTAGTTCACTGAAAGAGACGAGAAATAAAACACAATCACACACATGTGCACACAAAAACACACATATGTGCATGTATGGTATAGACATACAAACACATAAACACATGAACACACACACACACACACCAAGACAATGTTATTAGGAACAAGAGTGAAACTCCTTAACCATCTATGTACCTAGCTAAAATTTAAACACACCAAAGGGCTATCGTGAGAAAAGCCATTTATTTCTTCTAAACTCCAATAAGAGTAAAGGTACTACCTATCTGAAATAATGTAATCTTCTGTATAAAAACCAATGGTTGTAATTTGAAGCAAAAAGTCTGATAACTGTTTGGACTAGTAGTACAAATCATAGTCCCTCTTTTTTACTCTAGTCCTGTTAAATTCTAAACAAAGATACTTTAGCTAGAAAGTTTGCTGTGACATCCTCAATGTTTATTCTGCTCCCCTGTATCCTTCAGTGAAGTTACAAGTGTAAAGGGATATACAAATGCAAAACTTCTTTCACAAAAACTTTCTGAATGTGGCCAACCACTTCACTTAAAACTAATTCCACAAGAAAATTCTCAAAATCTTTTTTCCTTGAATATATATATAATCAACTGTGTCCTACAGCAAATAAGGACCTGTTTTCCCCTTATTAGGCCCACCTACATAGAATGGAATGGAAGCCTCCTTCACCAGGAGGACAGCCTTAATAGCCCTTTGAGCAATAATTCCTCTTTTTAGACACACAAGTAAATGAATGGGAGCAGAAATAACCATCCTGAATGAGGTAACTCAGAGCCAGGAAGACAAATGTCACAAGTTCTCTCTCACATGTAAATATTAGCTTTTAATATTTGATATGTGTGTTTAAATTGGAGTAGCCGCTTAAGTTAGGAGACTAGTGAGGGTCTGTCTCAATTAGAGTTTTTACTGTTGTGAAGAGACACCATGACCATTGCAACTTTTATACAGAAAAACATCTAATTGAGCGTGGCTTGCAGGTTCAGAGATTTAGTCCATTATCATCATGGTGGGAAGAATGGTGGGGTGCAGGCAGACACGGTGCTGGAGAAGGAGCCAAGAGTTCTACATCTGATCAGCAGGCAGCAAGGAGAGAGAGAGAGAGAGAGAGAGAGAGAGAGAGAGAGAGAGAACCTGGGCCTGGCATGAGCATCTGAAACTTCAAAGCCCACCACCAATAACACACTTCTTCCAAACAGGCCACACCTACTCCAACGTGGCCACACTTTGTAATAGTGCCAAATCCTATGAGCCTATGTGGGCTATTTTCATTCATACTACCACAGGGTCCTCCAATGGTACTTCAAGGCCAGAAAGATAGAAGGCAGGTGGTACCAAAAAGGAAAGGGAGAAACAAGTGGGTTAAATAAGATGTGGATTGCAGTGCAGGGGAGGGGAGGGAGTGTGGCAGATATAATTAACATTAAAGACCTCTGCAAATGGTGTATAGAAGTCTACTACTGTAGAAGTTCCCTAAAATATATACTTTACATAGATATAAGGGATTTTATAACAGGCTAATAATGCCTCGTGCAGACACCATAGGCTACCATATTAAAGCCTCTTTTTATTTTGAGTTGCCTCTTTTGAAGTTGCTGCCTACTGAAGACTCATTGACACCCCTACCAACAGTACAAGCTATTTTCACTACTTTGTTACTCTCCAGAACCTGATGATCAGATACTATTGCTGAAGACAGCACATACTAGACTCATAATTCATAGCAAAGCAGCTACAAATCTGGAAGCTTCATTCCCATTGGCTAGTTTTCAGTGTTGACTACCAGGAGAGAAAAGTTATCAAGAGTCCTACTTATCAGTGAAGCCGGTGTGAACTATAATAGCGACTGGCTTGGCAAGATATGACCACTGGTGCAATAGCAGCTTGTTTCTGGTTGAATTGAAAGCCTGCTCCACAAGACAAAACTCATACCTGGTACTATTAACTGAGCCAAAACCAGTCCTTTCTCACTAGGTCATAAATCTTAAGAGATAACCTAATTCTATTATTAGTCTAGTAAATGGACATAGTAATAAACTGCCTCTAATTCTTATATCTACACCCATAAACTAGCACATCTCTCAATCTTCCCCAAAGAAGCTCCTTTTTTCGGTATTTGACAATTAAAATACATAGTTGGTCAACATGCAAATATTGAGAGACTGTGGAGTGCTCAGCTCTAAATGCAACATCTACATCTGTTATGTGACACTATTCCTGAGGAGACAGGAATAACCATCTACTGACCCCAGATAGGGAAATGATGGCAGACGAAAGCAAAGATACCTCCAAAATCCATGTCGGTAAACCAGTGAGCTTTATTAGGGTTACTTATAGGAATATTGTTTGGGGTTCATACAGGAGCAGAAATGACTCAAAGATAGCTTCTTCACCAAAAGCCCATGCCAGCATGGCTGAGAGCCTATGAAGGTTGGCAGCCTCTAGGGCAAGCAGCTCAACAGGTTGGGTTGGTCTGTTCCTCTTCCTGGCAGCTTGGCTTCCCCGTCACAATAGGTTTGCCCACATTTCCCCTCTCCTTCTTCCAAATTTTACTCCAACACTCTGCTCTTACTTTAAATATTCAATGATCTCTTAATTTGTACTTTTCATATGAGAGCTAAGAAAGCAGAAGCTATTCAGCTTCCCCAGATACTATTTTTAAGTAATTCCAAAACAAAGAATGTCATAGATGTCTGAACACTGGAATTAGGATTCGTCTTTATGTATACTAGATGCAAAATTATTTTCAGATATAATTCTCATCTGCGTGTATGGATGGTGATAGATTTCAGGATTTCAGTAGATGTTGGGATAGCACATTTCCAACTTCCTTTACTCTTTACATGTATACAATATGACTGTGAGGCCACTGGGTTCTAGTCTTCTATTTTATTCTCTATTCCAAGTAACATGATTCTTCTTTGAAAAATAAAAGAAAATTCACTTTCAACCTGAAGTGCTGTGCTTTGGACAGCACATGACAAGGACAGTAATCACTTATCAAATAAGATGCTGGATCCCATAGGCCAGTTTTGAAAGATCAATCTTCCTCCACTTCAGTAGTGTTTTCTAAAACTCATTGTGGATTGGGCTTCTCATAACTGCCAGTTGGAAACAGGCTCTATGCAGAGAATTCCAGATTTTTCTACCTCAGAATGCTGTGCATGATGATTTACTAATGGCATGCACTGTTATTTGCTTCCCAATTGTGAAAAGCAGAAGTTTCTCCATGTGTGGTTTTGTAGAAGAATAGACCCAATGGCTCTGCGGTGTCAACATATAAATATAAAGTGTCTCCTCCTTTACCTTACCAATGGTCATAAATTTGTCAGTAGAAAAATAGTAAATACTAAAGACCAATATACTCTGTGTCTAATGTTCACAAAATTTATTCTATCTATCTCTTATATAACCCCACTGAGGTAAGTCTTATCAACCATATGTTATATGAGCAAAAATGGAGTTTCAGCATCACAAAGCCATTAGGAAAGGCAACATTCAAATGCAGCTTGTGTTTCTGCCAAAATCTGCCCAAAGGCAAGCATTCCCATACACTGGGGCATCAAGCCTTCACAGGCCCAAGGGCCTCTCCTCCCTTTGATGCCAGATAAGGCCATCCTCTGCTACATGTGCAACTGGAGCCATGGGTCCCTCCATGTGTATTCTTTGGTTGGTGGTTTAGTCCCTGGGAGTTGTGGGGAATCTGGTTGGTTGATATTGTTGTTCTTCCTATGGGGCTGCAAACTCTTCAGCTCCTTCAGCCCTTCTCCTAACTCCTCCATCAGGAGAGGAACACTCTTCCATTGCTGGTGGGATTGTAAGCTGGTACAACCACTCTGGAAATCAGTCTGGTGACTCCTCAGAAAAATTGAACATAGTACTACCTGAGGACCCAGTTATACCACTCCTGGGCATATACCCAAAAGATGCTCCAACATATAACAAGGACACATGCTCCACTATGTTCATAGTAGCCTTATTTATAATAGTAAGAAGCTGGAAAGAACCCAGATGTCCCTCAAAAGAGGAATGGATACAGAAAATGTGGTACATTTACACAATGGAATACTACTCAGCCATTAAAAACAAAAACTTCATGAAATTTGCAGGCAAATGGATGGAACTAGAAAATATCTTCCTGTGTGAGGTAACACAGTCACAAAAGAACACACATGGTCTGTACTCAATGATATGTGGATATTAGGAAAAAAGCTCAGGATAACCATGATACAACTTACCCATGATACAATTTGATAGGAAGCTCAAGAAGAAGGAAGACTAAAGTGTAGATGCTTCAGTCCTACTTAGAAAGAAGAACAAAATAATCATGGGGATAGAGGGTGGGAAGGACTTGGGAGGAAGAGAGGAGAGAGAGATGAAAAAAAAGGAGGGCAGGATCAGGTGTGGGAGGAGACAAGGGAAATGTACAGAGGGTCAGGAAATTGAACAGAGGTATATAGCAATGAGGGATGGGGAACTGGGGTTAGCCAACAGAAAGTCCCAGATGCCAGGAAAGCAAGAGGCTCCCAGGACCCAACAGGTATGACATTAGCTGAAATACCCAACAAAGGAGAAAGAGAACCTGTAGAGACCATATCCAGAGGTTAGGCATGGCCCCCGGTTGAGGAATGGGGCCACCCACCCTTCTCAAAATTTTAACCCAGAATTGTTCCTGTCTAACGGAAATACAGGGACAAATAGTAGAGCAGAGACTGAAGGAAAGGCCATCCAGAGTCTGTCCTACCTGGGGATCCTTCCCATATGTAGCCACCAAACCCAGTCACTATTGCAGACGCCAAATGCTTGCAGTAGTATTTTTAGTCATCCTTTTCTTTGAAGTCACAGTTAATGTCATTTCACATCCATCAGATATCTTTTTGTGTGGATGTAATGGAACATCAGCAGCAAAGCTAATTATAGGAGAATGGGTTTGTTTTGGTTTTACAGTCCTAAAGGGTTAGAGTCCATAATGGCAGAGTGGAGATGGTGAGCAGCAGGAATGGTGGCCGGAGCAGGAAGCTGGGAGCTCACATCTCAACCTTAAGTGTGAAGTATGAAGCAGAGATCAAACTGGAAATGGTATGAGTCTTCACACTCTCAAATCCCACCTCCAGTGACACATCCTCCAGCAAGGATGTACCTCCTAAACCTTAAATGGTGCCACCAACTCTAGACCAAATGTTCAACTATACAAGCCTATGGGAGTTATTTTCGTTCAAACAACATTTCCTAGTTAGGTTTCTGTTGCTGTGATAAAACACCAGGACCAAAAGTAATTTGGAGAGGAAAGAGTTTATTTCATCTTTCAGCTTGTAGCCTATCTTCTAATCAGGCCAGGGGCTTAAGGCAGGAACCTGGAGTCAGAGAGTGATGCAGAGCCTGTGGAAGAATGCTAGTTACTGGATTGTTCCTCAGGGCTGGCTCTATTTGTCTTCTAATACTATCCAGGACCACCATCCCAGGGGTGTCACCACAGAAAGTGAGCTGGGCTCTCCCACATCAATGATTAATCAAGAAGATGCCTCGTGTACTTGCCCATAGGACAATCTGATTGGGGTATTAATTTTTTCCATTGAGGTTCTCTTTTCTCAAAGCTCGCGTCAACTTGAAAACTAACTGGCATACAACCACATCTGTCAAAGCTGGAATTGGAGGAATGGGTTGTTAAATGGTTAACTGATAAACTCTATCACCATCTTCTATTTTTATGTTAACACAATGTGTTGGTCATCACTGCCTTCCATCTTAAATTGTTATCTTCCAGAGTCTGCGGATCCTGTCCTGACTGACCATGACATCCAGACCCTTTAGCAATTTTTCGGTTGAGATGCACTCACTGTTAAATATCAGTAAATGTATCAGCAGTGATGGTATACTGGCTGGTTTTGTGTCAACTTGACACAAGCTGGAATTTTATCACAGAGAAAGGACTGTCAGTCCTTTGGAAATACACACACACACAAATTAACAAAAACCTTTTAAATGTAAAAGTATACACTGAACTGAAAACATAGGCAATATTGGCTAATACGTAACTACCAGAAAATCATGGTATTCAACATAATAAAAGTAAGATCTACAACTGTTGCTACCTTAAAGACAAATAAACAAATCTAGAATTTGGGGAAGTCTGAGGAGAGGCCCGTTCTGGGTTACACCATTTGTGTTGTCAGATGGTCAGCTGTTTCAACTTCTCCCAATGAGAAGTAAGTCTATATTCTCCACAGAATGCTTTTGTGTTCTGTGACTCCCCTAACCAAGAGATTTCAACAGTTAGCTATTTTGAGGAATTCTGAATGTGGCCACAGAGAACATCCTGAGGAAAGCAACCTTGTTCCATGAAAATTAAGCATCCTCAGACCTGTGCATGAAGAAATTAGCCACATGGAAAGGCTACCGGGAAGAAGGGTTTTAGAGGCAGTTATAGACTGTTGTTTCCTGTCACACTATAGGCAGATATGAAGAAGTGTAAGGAAGGCAGTCAGTGACTGTGTTCCTGGTTTCTGACTGCTCATCCCTCCCTTGTGAGCATTGTCACCTCACGAAAGTATGAGAAGGAATGACACATGAAACCTTTGATCTGTTGATGATGACTACCTCCAGTACAGCAGCAACTCTCAGACCTGGTAGCCTGGCTCCCTAGAGATCCCTAACACTTCTCCAAGGGGTCACCAGAGTCAAAGCTATTTGCCTTCACCAATGTTGGCATTTGCATGAAAACTTTGGTGTGGGGAGCTGTTAACGTCTCACTTTGAGTCAAGTCAGAGACACTGAGTTACACAATGAGTGTCGTGCACCACACATTTAATTTTTCACTCCTATTTTATTTAAAACCATGCCAGATGCAGCCACAAAAATTTGTACCCTCATACAGGCAAAGGGGAAGGGGAGGGCGGATTGGGATGGGGCGGTTGGTGGAGGGGTAACTGGGAAGTGGGATATCATTTGGGATGTAAGCAAATGGAATAATTACTTTAAAAAAACAACTAATGAGAAAAGAGGCCATGAACCTGAAGGAGAGTGGAGAGAAACTCATGGGAAGGGAGAAATGTGATTATATTATAATCTTAAAGACAACATTACAAAATACAGCATGTAAAAAAATGGTTCATGAATTTGACCACTGATTTTTTTTTCAAGATTTTACCCCCATTTGATGGGGTATAAAACTAAACAGAGAATTCACAACAGAGGCATCTCAGATGGCTGAAAAGCTCTTAAAGACATGTTCAAAGTCCTTAGTGATCAGAGAAATGCAAATCAAAACGCCCCTGAAATTCTACCTTACACCAATCAGAATGACTAAGATCAAAACCTCAGATGATAACACATGTTGGTCAGGATGTGGAGGAAGAGGAACACTCCTCCATTGTTGGTGGGAGTGCAAACTGGTACAACCACTCTAGAAATCAATATGGAGGTTCCTCGGAAAATTGGAAATAGATCTGCCTGAAGAGCCAGCTATTCCACTCTTAGGCATATACCCCAAAGATGCCCCATCACGCCACAGGGGCACATGTTCCACTATGTTCATAGCAGCCTTGCTTGTGATAGCCAGAAGCTGGAAACAACTCAGATGTTCCATGACAGAAAAATGGATACAGAAAGTGTGGTTCATTTACACGATGGAATACTACTCAGCTATTAAGAATGAGGACGTCCTGAGTTTTACAGGCAAATGGATGGAACTAGAAAATATCATCCTGAGTGAGGTAACTCAGACCCAAAAGGACATGCATGGTATGTACTCACTAATAAGTGGATATTATCCCCCAAAAAGTACAGAATACCCAGGATACAGCCCACAGAACTCAAAAAAAGTTAACAAGCTGAAGGGCCCCAAGTGTGGATGCCTCAATTCCACTTGGTATGGAGAAGAAACAATCACAGGAGGGAGAGAGGGAAGGAGGGTCCTGGGTGGGAAAAGGGACAAGGAGGGGGGAGAGAGGAACATGATCAGGTATTGGGTGAAGGAAAAAGACTGAAGCCCTGAGGAACAGCAGAAAGAATGGAAACAGACAACCTCAGGAGGAAGGAGGTGGGAGGACCCTCCAGAGTGTACCAGAGACCTAGGAAGTGAAAGACTCAGGACTCAAAGGGGGTCCTTAGATGAAATACCCTACGGGGCAGAGGAAACTTGTAGAGCCCACCTCCAGCAGAAAGACAGGGCATCAAGTGAGGGGTTGCCATCCCGCAGTCAAAAACTCTGACCCATAATTGTCCCTGTCTGAAAGAACTGCAGGGACAAAAATGGAGAAGAGCCTGAGGAAAGGGAGGTCAAGGGACAGGCCCAATGTGGGATGCAGTTCAGGGGAGGCCCCAAGACTTGACACTACTACTGAGGCTATGGAGTGCTCAGAAAAAGGACCTATCATGGCTGCCCTCTGAAAGACCCAACAAGAAGGTGAAAACGTCAGATACAGATATTTATACCCAACCAATGGATGAGGCTGCTGACTCCTGTGGTTGAATTAGGGAAAATCTGGATGAAGCTGAGGAGGAGGGTGACCCTGTAGGAGGACCAGCAGTCTCAATTAACCTGGACCCCAGAGATCTCTCAGACACTGGACCACCAACCAGGCAGCATACTCCAGCTGATATGAGGCCCCCAACACATATACAGCAGAGGACTGCAGAGTCTGGGTTCAGTCAGAGAAGATGCACCTAACCCTCAAGAGACAGGAGGCCCCAGGGAGTGGGGAGGTGGGGGACCGGGGGGTAGGAACATTCTCGTGGAAACGGGGGTCGGGGGGAGATAGGGAATGTGGAACAGTGAGGGGGTGGACCGGAAGGGGGATAAAATCTAGAGTGTAAAAAAAAAGAGAGAGATTAAATAAAAAATTTAAATATATATATATATATTTTACCCCCATTTGAAATGTGAAATAATTGTGCCACAAAATTAATGGTGATTACAGAAAGAGACTTCTGTGGTATATGCCACCTGAGGAAAAGCCGTTCATGTCTGAGCTGCAAAGACAGCCAGCTGCATTTGCCACAGAACAGCATTTTACTTGAAAGCACTGAGAGACAAGGCAGGCTTACTCAGCCTCTGGAGCTTGACAAGTGTTGTCGTGAAAGTGAATGAAGTAAGGTGTCACTTCAAGGGGAACAGATGACACTATTTTTTTTTTTTGAACTAATGATAAAACTCAAACCTTAAAGCAAAAATATAAATTTTAGATACTCGTATTCGCTGCCACGAGCTTGACAGCTTCCCAGTCAGCTTTTCTCACAAACCCAGCGATGATGCTGGCAAAGGTGGCTTTGGTATTGCATAATAAAATGCATCTTTCCTGGAAAATCTGCAGAAATCACTGAAGCTGTCTGCCAGCTGACCAATGCAAGACTGTACTTTTAGAAAAAAAAAATCACATATGACTCATGAAGCATTCCAATTGCTGAGCAACGGAAGGAGGGCTGGAATAGGCCTTCAGTCACAGCGTGTGGGCAGCTGAAGCAGAACACCCAGAGTCAATGCTAGTGGAAGCTAGACTGTAAGTTCAAGGCCAGCAAGACTGCCTCAAAAACAAATTGCAACTTTATTTTCAATAGGTTGTACATGTGATGGAGAAATCAAAGTTTGATAATAAGAACAGCTTTCAATGTGCCCACACTTGCCACATCTAAGGGTATCTACAAAGAAAAATATTGACAGGTGTCTAGAAAACTGAAATTTTCTCCCGCTTCTCCCCACTGTTCATAAGCTCTAACCAAATCAATATATCGACAGAATAAAAGGAGATACAGGGATTCAGCTCTTTCCTATTACATCACACACTGAAGAGATGATGAGAGAATGTCCAATAGCTCTTCTTAGCCCATTTCCTTTCTTTGAAAGTGTGGAGTTCTTTCTTAGACTCACATTGGCACCTATAACACTATTTAGTACTTTTATTATTTCAAATTAAATCAATAAATGCACCAACTTTCATTTTTCTGAGTTTTAATATCTGACTAAGCAAACAGCAATAAATGTAAACACAAACACACGGGAGTTCTTGAAAGTTTATTTTTTAAGGATATAGCAGAATCCTGAAAAACCCTTTAAGATTTCTGAGAAATTAAATCAGTCTACATGGCCCATGTGCACAGACTTGACATATATACTTTGGTTACAAGGCCACCAATACACACATGCATATACATATATGTTTTATATTATATGTACATAATATATAAGCATGCCAACAGCCAGAAGAAACCCTGCAAACAACCTTCTACTGACATCACATATGTACTCAGAGTCCTGGGGCCCACTGGTTGACTGTTAGGGAAATGATTACAATAATGCTTCTGATCTCACTTCAAAACTCACACATAAATAACAACTTCTTCATACTAGCTGTGTAAAAGGCATCCCCACTTATGTTGACAAAAGAAAGGTTCCCAGTATCACACCATGGAGAGTTATTTCCAAATGTTATCACAGAATTGTTTTCTTTCACACCGTGTTCTATATGCACTAAGCAAGAGAGCTAAATAATAAGTCCCTGCTTGACGTGGACAGCAATAACCTTGGGCGGACAGCACTGAGAACATTACTATTAGTTCCTGGTTGGAAAGAGGATTTAATTCCTTGAGGGGCACTTAATATTCTGTAACAAGATCTTAGGAAATATTACAATCATGTTATTGCATGAGAAGGTACAGTACATCTACAATTAGTAGGATCCATGGGAAAACTCATGACCTAAGTGAAGATCTTAGGGAAGGAAGAGCACTCATTTTCTATTTTGCTTGAATTCATCTTTAGAAAAAATTCTAAACAATTTTTATCTGAAGCATCCCTGGAACTGAGCCTTCATGTGAATGCTGTTGCTAACTACAATTTATTTTTAGCTAGAATTGGAGATAACCCCTTTGTTCTGTTTACAGCCCACACACTCGGGAAACGTTCCGTCTTCTCCTCACACAAAAATTTGTTGCTGCAGAGGTCAGGGAAGAGACTCACTTTGTGGTTACCAGAAGCATGACTCACTTGGATAAGGCCCCACATTTTATCAAGACAAGGTTGCCATGGCGAGTGGATCCAGTGTTTAGTAGTGTGAATTTGAGAACACTCTTCACACTTGGAGTGTATATAGCACCATCATTACAAACTGAGGGCTGCTAGTCAAAGAAGGCTAGCTTCCTTCTCTGAGAAGATACAAGAAATTCTGCCCAATCACATTTTTTTTTCCTGGTTGAATAAAGAGTATCAAGTTTTTTCCCAGAGAATTTAAAGGAAAATAAATTTTATTTTGGGGGGACCGTTAAATGTTCAGAAGAAACCTGAGCCAAAAACATAGAATGTATATTTGTCATATTAAGGGGGCTATCATGACATGTCATTAACCTCCTGAGTCCCCAGGTAACATTACGGTTCACTTTTGTTCCTGTGCATCATATGGCTTTAGACAGATGCGATGGTCATGCATCCATGGTAACCCTGTGCGACTCTGGCAACCTTCTGCACTCAGACCAACCATTCCTCCCACCACTGAGACTTTTAGCATCTCTATCCTTTTGTCTTCTCCAGACACATTTCAGGTTGACATGTTTCAGTGCATAATTTCCATTCAAATTTCTCACTTCATATGTATTTTTAACATGAGGGGACTTCCCAATGATGTATTGCTTTGGATATGTGTGTTCTATCTCTCTCATGTTCCCATATGATATTCTCATTGTGTACTTATCCTTCATTTTCATATTCCTCCACATATCCTGGCCATTTGCTCCATTTTGTTTTAATGAAGTGAAGTTGGGGGTTATTAAGAAAGGGTTTTATTGCAATTTAAGAATTTGTGTTAAAGGGGAGAGAGAGATTTGTTTCCCAAGAAAGATAGTACTACTTCATTCTCTTATTTTTTTTTATCTTTTTTTCTTTTAATTTTTGAAGGTTTTTTTTTTTTTTGCAATGTTCTCAAGCTCATGGAATCTGCAGCCACATGCAGTCCACAAATACACTCACTGGAAGCTTTTATGTTCTATATGTTGCCTCCCCCTCCCACCTCCCCCCCCAGTACCTTTTCTATTCTATTTCAACATGCCTGTGTCTCTGATTACATTACCCTGGTGTCCTTCTGTGTGTCTACTTTTTCCCTTTTTAAAGCTGCTAGCATAGGTGTTCTTACTTAAAGTTACTAGTGTGGTGATAGCGTAGGTGTTTTCAGTTAAAGTTACTTGAATGATGATTGCTATGTCCTGCATATCTATGTCTGCTTGTGTTGTTTTCTTCAGTCTCTTCCCGCTGGATTGATTGATTATTTATTTATTTATTTATTTTAATTTCTAGTATTTGACCTCGTAATTTTTTGTTTAAGGACAGACATAGTTGGCAAACTGGCCTTCAGTAATGAAATAATGAGGCCAGGGGTTTGGGGAGAGGCAAGAGTCCTTTGGATTGTGGTAAACACCCTTCAGGCTCCAATGACATAGAATAGTCCTAGTCAAAGACGATGAGAAGCAAGTCACAGGCACTGACCGGATCAGGTCTCATCCTTAATGTTCCCTTAGATTGTATACATCCTTGTATACTTCTCAATTTCCAGTCTTCCCCCTTAGGTGGAACAGGGTGGCCAGAGAGGATGCAATCGGTATTCCCCTTTGATACATGAAGACTTAGAGGTGGCTCAAGTTAGTTAAGCACTTCTGTTCTCCCCAAGGGAAAAAAACAAAACAAAACAAAAACAAACAAATCCTAAAGGACAAATATCTCTGTAGTAAGATGTAGAATCCTTTGGGATATATGCCCAATGGTGGAATAGCTGAATCATGCGGTAGATCTAGTTCCAGCTTTTTGAGGACCCCTCCACACTGATTTTCATAGTAGCTATACCAGTCTTCATTCTTGCCAGCAATGACAGGAATGTTCCCCTTTCCCACAGTCACACCAGCAACTGCTGACATTGGGTGTTTGTTTGTTTGTTTGTTTCTATGTTTCTTATACATTCTGATTGGGATAAGATGAAATCTCAAAGTAATTTCAAGCTGTATTTCCCAGATGGGTAAAGATGTTGGAGATTTAAAATAATAGTTCTCAGCCATTTGTCTTTCATCTTTTGAGAACGCTGTTTAGTTTTGTGCCCTAGTTTTTAAAATTGGGTTGTTTATTTTCTTGATCTTTGGGTTTTATTTTTTTGTTTTGTTTTGTTTTTTGTTTGTTTGTTTGTTTTTCATATTCTAGACACAGAAACCTCTGTGAGGTGTATATCTGGTAAAGATTTCATTCCCATGCTGTAGGATATCTCTTCACTCAAATGATGGTGTTCTTTACTGTGCAGAAGCTTCTTATTTTCGTGTGGTCCCATTTGTCAGTTATTAGCATGAATGTCTGTGCTACCAAGGTCCTACAGGGATGCTTGCCTTTTCCAGTTCATTTGCTACTCCACTCACAATAGAAAAGAAATGAGAAGTCTAGACATCCATCAACTGATAGAATGGAATGAGCGAGCATGTGATACATTTACATAATGTAATCTTTCAGTTCTTTTTTAAAAATGAAGTTAAAGAGGTCTCAGGTCAATGAATGGAACTGGACAATCACTATGAGTGAGATAGCATAGATTCTAAAGGATAAACATTTCTTGTATTCCCCCATATGCAGACAGACACTGTTGTGGATAGCCCTGGGGCTGTTTGTAATTTGATGCTAATTATGCCTTCCTGGGAGGGGTTTCAGACAAGGAGTGAGTTACATATTCATGTGACTTCTGGTGAACTAATCCCCTAATGAATAAAGGAGCCAATCACTGGGTGAGGAGGAGGGACTTCCGGATTGAAAAGGGGAAGAGAAGAAGCAGGAGAGAGTTAGGCCCTTTTTGGAATGGGGACAGCATGTAGGTAAGATGTAGCTACTAGAGTCTTCTGGTATCATGGCAGATCCAAAAGGATTCACCACCAGAGGAATCAGATTTTGATAAGGCTTACAAGATTAGGTTTTAGTTTATGCCCCCAGAGATTGAGTTACTATTGTTTCTGAGCTAAGTTTGTGTTGTATTTTCCTTCACGCAGCAACTCGTCTGGGTTCCAGAGAGAAAGGTACAGCAGCAAAGTGTGGGTTTGCCTGATGTGCACCACAGAGGCTGTGGGGGTATTGAAGAATGGGGGCTGGAGTGGTAGGAACCCACCAGTGGGAACCTAGTAAGCTGGGTGGAGAGATCATGGAGTCAGAGCTCCATGAGATAAAAGCAGATAGGCCATTGCTCACCAGTGCATGGCTGACCAGCCTGCCAGGGATGAGAAAACCAGGGCACAGTGGGAGAACATGATATATTCCTTCATTTTCATATTTCCTGCAAAACACTGTGAATCATCAGATATGTGTGCTTCATTTGGAATACTCATAGAAGGACATTGGCGAGGGCCCACTGTGGGAGAGAGAATCTTTTCATGGGAAAGGAAAAAAATACAGTGGTATAAAAGAGGAAAAAGAAAAACGAATAAAGAAGGATTAATGCGGTAAGGTTGAGAGGACAGGGTAAAGAAGGAAATGCCAAGAGTGATAACTGACGTACAAGACCCTTTGAAAATGCCATCTATGACACAGAAGACACAGCTCAGTAGTTAGAGCACTGGCTGCTCTTCCAGAGGCCTTGGTTAGATTCCCAGCACCCACATGGCAGATAACTGTTAAACCTGAGACTTGAAAGGAGAAAGAACAAACCACAATTGTCCAATTGTTTTATTTGGGGCTACACCAGGACTGGGCAATTAGGCTGTCTCACCCTAAACCAGGATTTTAGATAGCAGGTCCTGACAGCCTCTTGAGGTCTCTTTTATAGGAGATTTAAAGTGTTCACAGAGGTGAGAGAGCTGGCGATTATTCATTGTTAGGTAGATGAAACAGGAAGAAAAAGGGTAAGGATATACAGCACGGAAATGGGATTGCAAGTTTAGTGGAAGTTGAAAACATGTTTTGCGGTTTGCATCTAAGAAAGAGGAATTTATTCTTAATTATAAATAGAAACCTTAACTTACAAGGAATTAACAACAACAAAACAAAACAACAACAACAACAACAAAAACTTTTACCTGAAAAGTATATTGTTCTTGGTTTGATTTTACAATAACAATCATCTGCCACTATAATTTTAATTGATCAGATACCCTCTCTGGCTAGCCAATCTGGCTGTGGTACACAGATATACATGCAGGCAAAACACCCAGATACATAAAAATAAATAAATCTCAAACTTTTAAAAATATTTTTATAGATACTTTGTGAATTTCACAGCAGGCACCCCAATCTTACTCATCTCTCCATTCCTTTGTATATGCCCTCTGCCCTTGTGACCTCATGCCCCACCCCCCAAAAAATTAAAAATAAATATATGAAAAACATCTCTGTAGAGGCTGCAGTGTGTCACACAATATACTCTTTTGTCCATACATCTTTACTTGTAAATGTTCATTGCAGTGAATCATTGATCTGGTTCAAGGCCTCTGGCTTCTGCTGTATTGTCAATACTGAATCCTCACCCAGACTCTTCTCAGTTATTCTGTTGTTGCCCTGTGTTTTGGAGATCCTGAAGCTTTGGATCTGCAGGACTGGTCCATTTATACGCTCCCATAGCTCATAGATGGAGTAGATGTTGGGGTGGTCCAACTCAAAGCATGGGAACTGAGCCTGGGTGGTATCTGAATAAGATAACTTGCCAGCTTTCCTGTACCTACACCACCAGGATGAGCTCTCTAGGACTGCTGAGGTTAGCTTATTCAGAGCCAGCTTTCCTGTACCTACACCACCAGGATGAGCTCTCTAGGACTGCTGAGGTTAGCTTATTCAGAGCCAGCTTTCCTGAGAGAGTTTGGGCTGGCTCATCTGTGCCTTGCCACCAGGACCAGCTCCACTGTGCTCTCTCAAATGCTGCAGCCAGTGAGGGGTTGGGCCAGCTCTGCACAGCCCATGGACATCAACATGGTCCCAGGTGGGGGTCCAGACTAGGGATGTTCACATGGCCTTTGGTGATAACATAAGCCACAGACATCGACACCGATCCTTGCTGCTGTATGGCCACAGGCCCAGAGTGGCAGCACAGGCCAGGATGTCACCATGGCCTCAGGTGGCAGTGCAGACGTCGCACACCAGGCTGTTCTCCCCTACCCTCAGGTCTCCAGTTGTGCCTCTTTTCATACTGCTCAAGCCATTCTGCTTCTCTTTCTCTCCCGTCTCTCCACCACAGACTCGCACAAGGCACTGGCTCCTTCAGCAGGCAGGCCACACGGCAGGCAGGCTTCTGGGTGTCTTCCCATGAAATCTCAAATTTTTTAAGAAAAAAATTCCATATGGAACTACTACTATAAGCTTTCTAAACCATACATATACATATATATTTATATTTATATATTTATTTATATATATTTAAATATATATTTATATATACCTATAAATATATATACATATACTTACATATATACATACAAAGATGTACAAATAGATATATGCATGTACATCATATACATATACTTATATATCACATGTGTATACATATAGACATACATACATAAACACATGCATACATATATACACATACACAAATACAAATACATCATATACATACATATATATACACATACATACACCAAAAGATTTAAAGCGGAATTACCCATTTATGACTACTGGTATGCTGAAACTAAAGCCTGCCTTTCTTTTCTTCAGCTTTTATTCTACTCATAGTGCTGATACTGGTGCTACACACGCTGCCACACAGTATGAGCTTAATAATTTCTATTATTAAATTGGAAATGTAAATCAGAAAAGCTCTTTTTCTAAAACCCTCTAAATATATCTTTAGCCTGCTGTGAGTACACAGACCTTTATCCCCAGGGTGAAGAAGGCAGAAGACCATAGAGCTCTGTGAGTTCAATGTCAGCCTGGTCTATGTGGAGAGTTCCCCTCTAGCTAGAGTTCTTAATGAAATCCTATCTCTGGGAAGAAAAAAAGAACCTCTCTCTCTCTCTTTCTCTCTCTGTGTGTGTGTGTGTGTGTAGTTTCATTTTCTCCCTTTTGTAGTAAGGTCTGAAACATTACTAAGCTTTTGTAAATGTTTTGATATTCTGTCTTTGATCCTGCTACTTTAGCCTCTGTTATTCTTTTAATATAGGGGGAAAGGCTTAGCAATTTCTTCTCTTACTGATGTGAGGAGTTTTCCATCTGGGAGTTGAGAGACATGCCCAGTCCCTCAATGTGACAAATGAACTGTGCCACTGATTGTCATTACGTCTTGATGAAGCAACAGAGCCATCAAAATTTATGTAAGTATGTAAATAGTAAGCTATTGCTTACTGTTTGCTCTACACACTTCACCAGATTATTGGTTTCACATTAAATATGATACAGACAGCAAAATGGACCAAGGGGGAGAGAGAAAGAAACAAGGGGGTGGCATTGTGGGCCTCTCTCTACTTACTGGAATCTGAAAACCTCAAAATCCATGTTGACAAATGCTGTGCTCCATTAATTCAGGAAAACTCATACTCCTTTTTGATTTGGCACTCCAATGAGATTAAGTAAGAGTAAGAGACTGATTAAAATAGTATGCTGTGTTAAATTCAGTGCAACATACATCTAAAACAGAAAGGAACTTGCTTTATTTTATTCTTTTCTTACTTCTTAGATAATTATGAGGAAGAAGAGGAAGAAGAGACAAAGGAGGAAGAAGAAGTGATTGCCAAACTGGGCTGACTTGACATAAAGCTGGAGGTGTTTGTCTTCTGTGAAATAATATAAAGAGTCTAGAGTCTTCTTTTGAACTACAGCTAGAGCTGTTATTGAGGAGACATGCTTTATAAACCATCTGCTCTCAGGACACACCATAAAGGATCCATGGGTCAAGATGAGCTGGATTGATGGATGTTCTTGCCTAGTATAATCCTCTTAAATATTTTTACTGGTTTGCTAAGCTTCAGGGGAGAGTCATTTATATTATTTCTTATAAACTATTGGCAAGCAATTCTACATGGGTAATTCATATGCCAAGACTCATGACCTAGATTCTAGTATCTGTGAATCTTGCCTAGAAATTTTGCTTCTTCAAAATGCAATTAAATTTTAAATAAGCATGGGAATGGACTGGTCTCTTTGCCTTCCAGTTTCAATAAAAGACTGTGGTATGGACAGCTTAACATTCAGTGTGCATTCAGCGCCAGATGCAAAACATCTAAATGCAATTAACTTTCACAAGCTTGGGAAGTATTCTCCCATGAGAAACCAATCTCTACCTGCCAATGAAGACCAAAAATGGATCCCCACCACCACACGGACGTACACTCATCTGATTTTCTTTTTCTTTTCTTTTCTTTTTTTTTTTTTTAAGTTTAATGGCATTTTTAACACACTAATCCTTGATTCATGTATTATCTTGAACTCATTAGCTGACTTATGTCGTCATCTTTTCATGTCCTTTGAGCCTGGCGTTGCACAGCTGGAAAACTGTAACTATGAGTTTTCAGTTAAGAAACTGATAAGTAAAGGCCAGGGAACAATGAGTATGTTAGGCTGCTGAATAGCCAGAGTATAAGCAAGGGCTGGTCACAGTCTCTTCTAGTGTCTATTTCACCCCTGACCATTCTGTCTGAGCTCTTACCTAAGTGCAAAGTTTGAAGATTAGACAGAGCAATGCAGGCCGTTGACTTTAAAGTCCTTCATTTCTTTCTGTTATTATCTCATCATCTACCAGCTTAATCTTGCTTCTAGAAGCTTCAGTATTATACACATTTCGTAAAAATGCAAACTATGTGTCATCTAACAAAGACATAGAACTAAATAAAGACTTTGCCATTAGAAAAGATCCTAGGTAGAAAATTCACACAAAAGTACAAAGCTGTATACTACTGAGGGGAAGGGGGGCAGTCCAGCCACTGGAAACAGGTAGACTAGTTTATTCAACAACTAAAAATAGAAGTACACAGAATACAATATTCACCTTCACACTGATCAGTGGCTCCTCTGAAATTTCAAGGTATTTGAGTCTTGAATGGATAATTATGGAAATGAAAATTATATGACCTGATTTCATAATAACTTTCTTTTCTTTTGATATGGGTCTCAGTACATTATTTTATTTTCTCTTCATTTTCAGGGAGGGGCACGTGGGCCACAATGCAGTGCACGTGTGGAAGTCAGAAGGCAACTTGCAAAACTGGCCCTCTGCTTCCATGTGTGGATCTCAGGATGAAATACAAGGTATCAGGCTCAGAAGCAAAGTACCTTTACCCATTGAAACTTCTTGCTTGTCTGAAGGTGTCTTTCTATTAACATACTCACATGGAGGGACTCTGGCTGTATGTGGCAGAGGATGTCCTTTTGGACATCAATAGGAGGAGCAGCCCTTGGTCCTGTGAGGGTTTGATGCCCCAGTGTAGGGGAATGCCAAGGCAGGAAGGTGGGACTGGGTGGGTGGGTAGGGGAGCACCCTCATAGAGGCAGGGGTATGGGAGATGAGATAGGAGGTTTCCTGAGGGGAGACCTGAAAAGGGGGATAACATCTGAAATGTAAATAAAGAAAATATCCAATAAAAGAAAAGGAAAAAGAAATGTTAAGACAAGAAGTAAAAAGAAAAGAAATTTTAAATGATAGCATTCTAGCCTGGACTCTCAGGGATTCACTGAATATAGTCCCAACAGCTTCAAGACCCATATTTTTCAGTCATTCTCCATTCATATAATCTGCATTTTCTTTTTAAATATCCTTTGAAAACTATAGATTAATTTCCCAGATCCATTGACCTCATTATTAACATATTAAATATACTTTAAGGTATTTTCCCTGGTGATAATTACTGTATCTAGATTGGCTAATTCCACAATTCTCTCTATATTATATCTCTCTATCCCTGATACATTACATAAGAAACATAATACAAGGGTGTCCAAACACTCACTGAGAACCACCTCACACCCTACATACTTAAACACACATACGTTCAAACACAAATACATATATATATGTAACTGTATTTACTTGGTACTGAACTATAAAGCTATGTATCTCATACACAGATAATCATGATAGTTTAGTCATAATGTTCTCTAAATGCCTAAAGCAATGAACAACATAGCATAGTCTAATATATTTTCTGCTGAAGGAGAGTGACAACAGGCAACTGCACGTGCACGTGTAACTGTTTCAAAAGGCTAATTGAGGGGTTTTGGTTTTTTATGACCTTACAATAACGGGGATTATCATAAAAGGATGCAAAAAGACCGTGGTGCTGTGTGTATATATTAGTGGGTTAATTAAATCATCTCTTTGGAAATGTCACACTCATATATAATACGTTATGATCATTTTCCACCCCACCCTTTTCCTCCTTCCACCCTGTCATCATCCTCTCCTTCCCACAGGATGTTCTTCCACATTTACATACTTTTGTTTCTCTACTTCCTGAGTTGAACCAGGGTCCTTTATATGACCATGGGTTTGGTCCTGTCATTTAGAACCTGGTAACCTCACCAGTGGGTATGCAACTAAAGACAAGGCTGATCCAGAACAATCAAGCACTTCTGCATTCACCCTTTGTAAGGAGAGGCTTCTCTAATTAAGGATGAGAATAACACTTGTCTGTGCTTACAAACATAAATGTCTAGAAGACAATTTGATACAGTGATAATTAAGTTAATAGCAATAGTATGTATACACACCTCAAAGGCTTACGACCTCTCTTTAAACATTTTTTTAAAAAACTGGGTTTACAGTTTAATGTATGAATTCCCTCCCATGGGTAATCAGAGAGCAGTTGGTTGTACACATAACAACAGTGCCGTTATTTCACAGTGGACACATCAGAGTTGTCTGAATAATGTTGTCTCTAAAACCCATAGGTTATTAAAGAAAAATCCTGGTGTCTTATAAAGATACATCCTAAGAAGTCAGTCATGGAGGCCTCCAGGATTTGCTGGGCAATACAGACTCTTGTCATTCTGCCTTGTTGGAAGTAGTTGTTAAGACTGCATTTCTGAAGACACCATACACCTTTGTTGCAAGGTATAGAGAAATCAATCTTGAAATGAAAGGACTACCTTTCATAGTGTCAGAAGGTACTGTGCAGCCTCATGGAGTAGAAAAGGAATCAACTGTCTTATAAGGTGCATTAGCGTCTACAGAAAACCCCTTAAGGAATCATTCATCAAGGAAGTAACAATTAATTTAAACTTGAAGAAAAAAAAAACATTTGGCCATGCAAAGAGGGAAGAGAGGAATAGTTCAAGCAGAAAATGTTAAATATGTACACATCCGGGGGGAGGGAGGGCAGCAGGAAGCAGTACAAGTATCTTAGAGAACAGCATTCTACAGCTACAGACACATGAAAGAGTGCTTAAGTCTAGATTCTAAGAACTGACAGAGGCCAGATCATGAAAGCCTTGTTCTGTGCAGGTCACTCCAGCCAAGGAAACGGGCAACCTAAGTGCAGATCTTCATCACTCCCACGTCTCCTCCAAATCCGATCCCTCTGTCTAGTCTCATGCCCATCTTCATAGCAGACTGCCTGCTGAGCACCCTCTTCCTCCCTGCCTCCTTCCCCAGTGGCTCAGGAAGATCTTCTCCAACCTTCCCCCACACTCACTTGTTATTCCAGTCCCCAACTCCAGCAGGCTTTCTCTGGACACCTGCCCAGCAAGCCTGACAGAGAAGCAAGTAGGCCAGGGAAGCAGGTAGAGGAACTTCAGATCCTCAGTCTTCCTCCTGACTTTATTGATGAGGAGGTCCCACATTCCAATAGTACTTTGTCCATATTATTTATATAACTAATAAAGCTTATGTAGCATTTGTGGGTTTTTAACTCTCTAGTTCAATTCTTTACTGTCCATATCTACACTGTCAGAATATTTTTCTTATAAAAAAAAAAAAAGCTTAATAAAAAAACTATCAACTTCTGACTAAAAGTATATTTTAAAACATTCTCCCAAAGTGATTGACATTTTGTGTGTAATTATGTGCAGTATGTCCCCAGTGAATCATCCAATCACAGGACTGTAAAAAACAATAGAACAAAATGAATACTAAATTATATAGTACAACAAGGTCATTTGGACTGATTAAGGATCTTCCTCATCCAAAATATGACTATGCTAAAATTGTTTCTAAATAAAAAGATGACGTGATATATAAAAGATAATGGTTTGACTCTAAAGAAAAACATTGTTTAGAGTTTGCATATAAAATAATACTCTATTGAAAAACTAAAATAAAAACAAAAAAACAAAACAAAACAAAAAACCCACAAATTCATGTGCTAAGGGCTTAGTCCCCAAATGTAATGCTTAGTTTTAAAATGTAATGATTCAGGAGACATTCTTGGACCATGAATTGCCTAACATAATTAATCAATGAATTCCTAAGTCAATGGCACTATTGGGCACTGGAATCTAGGAAATGAGTCGATTTAAAGAATTCAGGCCATGTGGGTCTACCCTTGAAGGATTCACCGTGTTTTCAGTGCCTCCCTTTCACTGCTCCCTGGGTTTCATGAACTCAGCAGATTTCATACACCACACTTATCTATCGTGATTCTCCTCTCTTCCCATGGGTCTCTGTAGACAATGGATCCTGTCAACAACCTGAAGGTCTCCCTTCAGGATGAACAAAACAGAAGCAAGAAAGGATTCACAGAGGCCAGTGAATCTCTGAGTTTGAGGGCAGCCTGGTCTACAGAGTGAGTTCCAGACCATCCAGGGCTGTTACATAGACAAAATCCTGCCTCAAACAAAACAAAACAAAGAAGGAGGGAAGGAAGGAAGGAAAGAAGGAAGGAAGGAAGGAAGGAAGGAAGGAAGGAAGGAAGGAGATAAAGAAAAAGAGAGGAGGGAGGAAGGAGGGGACTGGAGGGGGAGGGGAACAGAGGGGGAGGGAGTGAAGGAGAGGAGAGGAAAGTTCTTTATACACAAATGATAAAAGAAAACAAATAGCCTGGTATAAATTGCCACCTCTAATTCTGCACACAGTCCTACTGTGCACACACTCTCAAATCTTGAACTTCACTCTTTAGACTTTATATCTATTCGGTTTTCTGTTGTCATTGTTGCTTTTGTTTGTTTAGTTATTTAATTTTTCTTGTCTGTTTGAGAGCTGGTGTACAACCCTGTCTTATGCATGCTAGGCAAGCTGTATCCCCAGCTCCATTTATTTAATAAATGATTAAATTAAACTGGATAAGTCATTTCTAGCCTACATTTCAAATATTGTGTTTTAGTAAGATGACCCCAATATAACCGACCTCCTCTAACATACTGGTAACATTGAATTTTGAATATCTTCAAATTCTCTTACACCTAATTGTTATTATCTGAGATTTTTTATTTTCAAAATTGACCTTCCCTAACACCATCATTTCATGCTCAACAAATGCCCAAATGAACAGTATTACAGGGTGCCCAGGATGTCCAGGTAAAGTGCCTCCCCCAAGAATGGCACTGTGAGCTTATAGACCAGGGTTCTACCATGTTTTGCAGAATTCCAACAGAATTCTGCTCCTCTAGGCTGAGACCTGAATAAGCTTATTTTTTTTCCGAACTTCTGCCTGAAGCTCCAGACAGTCTGTGGAAATAATGACTGTGCCTCTCTTTCATGGTGCTTGCTCTTAATGAGAGGTTAGGGTGTTCATTGGCACCCATCCTCTCCGTGACTCTTACTGACATCTTCAGCTGATCCTTCCTGGAGAACTACACCATAGCTCCCAGTTCACCCTGGTAAAACCATCCTGCAGCCACTAATAATCAATTAGCATTGGCATTCCAGATGGCACTTGCCATCCTGAGCCAGAGTGTCTGTCTCTTGTACCTTTCATCTAAAATAACCCAAAAATAATCAGAAACCAGATTTTCTATTACCATAGAACATGTAATAACTCCATAAATATGTAGAAAATATCATCTATCTTGAATTAGTTTTCCTGTTTTCATTAAATGGATATAATTAGAGGGAATAAGATATTTTTCAAGTTAAAAGACTATTTTATTTTCATGTTTAAACCTGGATTAAGCATTAAAAATATTTTTTAAAGGTACCACTTTATTAATTCCCTTCCTTAGCTAAATTATTAACTGCATAATCAGTCATAAGTCTGTAAATCAAAATTCTGATGCCTAATATTTAGCAATAACTCTGGAAGGGCTGGGCAAGTCTCTGATGTCCATTAAGATCCCACAAGAAATATCTGATGAACTAGCCATAGCCATGTAGAGTATAGATAACCAACACAAGCATCTAAAAAAAAAAGCACTAAATTTTGGTTGCCATGGCTTTGTATTTCATGTTGATTTTAATAATCACTTTGGTAAACATTGCTGTCTAGTAAAGAGGGATCAGAAGTTCAAGGTAGTTCTCAAGCTCAGGAGAGCTGAACAAGGCTGTTTGAACTACCTAAAAAAAAAAAAAAAAAATGAGTGAGCAATAGAATGAAAGGCTTAAACTATAGGTTTCCTGCCACCGTCCACTACTGAATGATTTCTTGTAGGAAAGCTGATGCCTGAAACTGTGCACCGAGTAAGCTTTTTATCACTGTAGTTGATCATCTAAAGCATGGGATAAAATAACACAGTTTTACACCATCAACTGATGTTGTAAAGATCAACCATCAACAAGAATTCCTGGATTTGGAAATTTTGAGTGAAGATGTGAAACAAGAAAGATGAAAAAATGGTCACCATTTAGAGAGAGAATAAAAGTTCGAGATTCTGCTCTCTGTTCCTCTTCTATGTAGGTAAGCATGGCTCTAGATCAGCCCTGTCCGATAACATGGTCAAGTGTCAACAGTGGTTCTTTGGTGCTTGAAATGTGATTGTCTGAACTGAAATGTCTTGTTAGTTTCCATACATCTTTTGGAAGGCTTATCACCAATAGATAAACAGTGCTTTTCTTAACACACAGGTTTTCGAATCATATGTTAGGCGAGTGTGAGCTATTCTGAACTCTGTTATAGGATAGTCAGTGGATATCAGCCTTTGACTAGGGAGTTGTTGAGGCTCAGGACTTTCAGCATGAAAACTTTAAATGGGTAGGGATAATGCAGGACAGGAGAGCAGCCTACTAGTATATTAAATAATGTGTGGAGGGTTTTTTCCATTCTATAATGTAAAAGAGACTCAGTAACTTTTCCAAATTCACACTCTAAGAAAGGAGACAGAGAATTCTGCCTGTCTAGTCTATATTTTTAACCAGTCGACTATGTTCTGTTTACACAAAAGAAGTTTTGGTTATCTAATTCTTTACTATGATTTACACACAATAACAATATATAACAGACAGTGTCATTTTAGAGTCTGCAAAGAACAATAGCAAAGACCTATATTCTTATCCTATGAAATAGGTATGCCAATTTCTCTCTCTTTACATTCCAATAAACTAAAGCACAGATAAATGAGGTGTCTCTCTCATGGAAACAAATTCTCAGCAAACAGATTTAACAAAGACAGACTGCTTCAGAACCGGTGTTGCTCGTCGAATGCTGCACATTCGAAATAATAAGTTTAGCCCACTGCATTTAATTAGGGTTGTCAGCATTTGCATGTATGGTAAGGTGTTTTCTTGAGTAAGGACAACTTACCAGTGGCTACATCATTGAGGAATATGACTTTCAGTCTGCCAGCAACAATTAACTGCTTACAAATTCTCAGAGAGGCATGAGGACTTACAAGCTCCCTCCTCACCTGTGATGAAAAGTTGATCCACCCCATCTTGTTCAGGTAGCCATTACGGCTGTGAGTTCATGTGTGCTATAACCACATCACATCCAGAAGACAGCATCTCACAGCAGTCTTTCCGTTTCTGGTTCTTACATTCTTTCTACCTACTTTTTCATGATATTGCCTAAACCTTAAAGGAAGTAGATAAAAGATGTCCCTTTTAAGTCTGAACACTGAGCGGTCACAGATTCTAAAGCATTTGGACCAGTTATGAATCTCTGTGTTAACCATCACCAGCTGCAAACAGATGTTTCTCTGACCAAGGCTAAAAGCAGCACTAATGCATGGATATTAACAGACATTATTTAGAAAGTAAGTTGATACCATGTGCCTTGAGCAAAGCAAAGCAAACAGTATTAGGTTCCCCTGAAGAGTCTGTGACCTTCCTAGCCTTTTGATCAGACATGAGGCCTTAAATCCAATTAGAAAACAGCATGGCAGGTTGGCATTGTGCCTCACAGTGTTCTCAGCTGAGAAGAGCCATGGATTTCACGGTACCTTCTGGTTCTATGAAAGCTTTCAGCTCTGTTCCAGCTTGATTTCTCTATGTCCTGTACCCAGCTTGTGCATATTCTTCAGCAATAGAGTTTTACCATCTCCTTCAGGTGGACAAACAGTAGCAACAGAAATGACCTCTATTTAGTTGAGAATTTCTCAAACTTCTTGTAGCCCAGAACACTTTCATCAAGCACTTCTGGAACTAAGGCTCTGGACAATACTCTTGTCTCTTCCTCAGCCTATGCGGTTCTGAGATTGACTTTCTCTTTTGAAAATCTCATATCTATGATCTTTCTCTGCACCTATTTTACTAGTGTGCCTTTTGCTTTGCACCCTAAGATAACTACTCATTACTTATACATTCTACCTTAGCATTAGTAAATAATTTATGCATTCCATGTGAGTTCTGATCTAGATAATTTTTGTTACTTATAATCCCCTTATATTCAGTGAATCTCCATTTTTATTCTACCCTATTGTGAATCCGGCAGCTAGAGCCCTCCTTGTCCTCTCTAAAATGCAGCATAGCAGATATCACTTTGTGTGTGTGTGTGTGTGTGTGTGTGTGTGTGTGTGTAAAACAGTATTCTTAGGACTACCTGTCTTAGTCAGGGTTTCTATCCCTGCACAAACATCATGACCAAGAAGCAAGTTGGGGAGGAAAGGGTTTATTCAGCTTACACTTCCATGCTACTGTTCATCAGTAAAAGAAGTCAGGACTGGAACTCAAGCAGGTCAGGAAGCAGGAGCTGGTGCAGAGGCCATGGAGGGATGTTACTTACTGGCTTGCTTGCTTCTCCTGGGCTTGCTCAGCTGGCTTTCTTATAGAGCCCAAGATTACTACCAACCCAGGGATGGTATCACCCACAAGGGGCCCTTCCCCCTTGATCACTCATTGAGAAAATGCCTTACAGCTGGATCTCATGGAGGCATTTTCTCAACTGAAACTCCTTTCTCTGTGATAACTCCAGCTTGTGTCAAGTTGACATAAAACCAGACAGTACAGTTGACTCCTTGTCAACTTGACACACAAATGCATCACTATTAAGTTTCAACCCTTACTTTCTTATTCATCCCCAGGATCTAAATAACTTTAAAAGTCCCACAGTCACTGCAAATTCTTATATATTAAAATTTCAATCTCTTTAAAGATATCCAATCTCTTCGAATTCAAAGTCTTTTTACCATTACTAGTCTCTTAACTGTAGGCTCCACTAAAATACCTTCTTCCTTCAGGAGGGAAAATATATCAGAGCACAGTCACAATCAAAAGCAAAATCAAACTCCAACCATCCAATGTCTGGGATCCACTCACAATCTTCTGGATTGCTCCAAGGGCTTGTGTCACTTCTCTAGCTCTGCCCTTTGCAGCACACACCTTGTCTTCTAGGCTCCTGATGCCTGTATTCCACTGTTGTTTCTGTTGTTCTTGGTGGTCATCTCATGGTACTGGCATCTCCAAAACACTGTTGTCTTCCACAGCAAGTAGGCTTTACCAACAGCCTCTCATAGGCTCTCTTCATGGTGCCAAGTCTCACATCTTTTGCATGACCCCTTCAGTCCTGGGCCATGAATTGCAACTGAGGCTAAACCTTCACCAACGGCCTTCCGCAGCCTCTCTCAGTACTGAGCCTCAACTCCTTTGCATGACCCCTTCAGTCCTGGAACATCAACTGCAACTGAGGATGCGCTTTCACTAATGGCTTTCCACGGCCTCTCACAGTGCTGAGCCTCAGTTTTTCTTTATGACCCCTTCATGCCTTCAAAACCAGTACCACCTGGGTGACTCTTACACATTACCAAGTCCAGCCACGGCACAAGGTACAGCCTTGACTATCTCTGGAATACAGCCTCTGTTCTCTCAGAAAACACTTCTCAGAAGATTTCACCTCAGTGGTGCTGGTCTCTTCTTAATTACCACTAATTTCTTAGCTCCAGCTAACCAGCATCAATAGTCCCAGTAATGCAATGGTTTTGCTTTAGTAGTTCTGGTATCTTGTTAATCACTGCTGATTTCTTCAGGTCCAGCTAAACAAAACTGCAGAATCTTCACAGTCAAAATAGCAATGACCCTCATAAGAGTCTTTAATCTTCCCTCTGAAATTTCACAAGCCAGGCCTCCATCTTCTGCACTGTTCTCAACATTATCTTCCAAGCTCCTACACAACATCCACAAAGCTCTTAACGTTGAATGGATCTTCTAGCCCAAAGTTCCAAAGTCCTTCCACAGTCCTGCCCAAAACATGGTCAGGCTGTCACAGGAATACCCCACTATGCTGGTACCAATTTGTCTTAGTCAGGGTTTCTATCCCTGCACAAACATCATGACCAAGAAGCAAGTTGGGGAGGAAAGGGTTTATTGAGCTTACACTTCCATGCTGCTGTTCATCACTAAAGGAAGTCAGGACTGGAATTCAAGCAGGTCAGGAAGCAGGAGCTGGTGCAGAGGCCATGGAGGGATGTTCCTTACTGGCTTGCTTGCTCTGGCTTGCTCAGCTGGCTTTCTTATAGAGCTCAAGACTACCAGACCACAGATGGTACCACTCACAAGGGGCCCTCCCTCCTTTATCACTAATTGAGAAAATGCCTTACAGCTGGATCTCATGGAGGCATTTTCTCAACTGAAACTCCTTCCTCTGTGATAACTCCAGCTTGTGTCAAGTTGACACAAAACCAGCCAGTACACTACTTTCCTTCAATTTTTCATAGTCACCATGATGTATTTCTGTCCAGGTTGTGAACTCTTGTTGATAGCACACATTTAGTACATAAACAAATTAACTTTACCTCTTGCCCCGAGTCAGTCTCCATGATCTACAGTGGTATAGCTAATAAGCATGCTCTTAGCTCCACTCTAAATAAATAGCATCTAACCCACAAGGTTCCTCTGCACTGAAGTACAGCCTTCAACTGCCACCATCTCTTTGGCTCTCCAATATGGCTTGTTTGTTTGTTTTTTTGTTTTTGTTTTTTAATGCTAGAGCTGAGAACAATAGAAACCACAAAACACAACCAAGCAAATAACCAACTAAACAAACAAAAACTGATGCCCTCAATTCTAGGAGTCTCTATGCACTTGACCTGCGAGGACCATAATTTTCATCCTGATATTTCCAATGAATAGATCACCACCCTCCTTCTGCCTGATGTCCTTCCAAATGCTACAACTTCTGTACTATTTTCTCTCTCCTCTCTCTCCCTCTCTTAATATCTGCCACTTCCTCACCCCCCCTCGTGTGTGTGTGTGTGTGTGTGTTTGTGTGTGTGTGTGTGTGTACATATGCCCAATGTACAGCAGATGTTAAGAAAGAGATGTCAAAACATGTCAGATTTCCCCACATGTCTGTTAGTTCAGTCTTTGAATTGTGCATGTCTTCAGGGCAAGAGCGACAACAGACATGACGTAGAAACAAAACCATTTTTCTACTCCATTCAAATATATACAATAGCATGAGGTTAGGAGTCTCTTCCCTACACTTAGAAGCTCTTCCTGTGCTTCTTTGAGTTACTGATAATTCCTCCCAGATTTTAGCACTAGGTTAAATGTCAGCCTCAGAGTATAACAATTCCCTTCTCTTTGTCTGTTCACATGAACAGAGAAAGTTGGCAGAGGCTGCAATGAATCTGCTAACTCACCCAAGGCTGCATGACTGACATTGGTAAAGGCCCGCTGAAACTGAATTTAAAATGCTTTTCACTTCACGTCATGATTTTTGATGTCTTTGAAGTTCAATAGAATAACAAGTCGCACTGCTTTTGATCTGGGATGTTGCTGCACAGTAACTCTCTGAACATGCTGGGTGAGATAATTTACATATCAACCCAAATAGCTCAAATAGTCACGCAGCACTTTGAGGGCTGTTGCAGGCAGGTTGTCATCCAGTTCAGATCTGTGCTTCGTTTTGGCACCTCTGCTGAGTCACCTCATCTGTAATTGGGTTATCTGAAAATCTTAGCAATGGCACTCAGTTTCCCTGGTGGCTTTAATAGGACAGTCAAATTGAAATAGCCTCTGTATTAAAGCATATTTCCCTGGTCATTATTAAGTTGAACCAAACAATATCCAAGCACTATGAACAAAGTCATCCTGTGCCGACAGCCTCAGTCTGTATTTGCATTAGTAGGAGATACACAGGCGTGGCATTTCCATTGCCGTCATGACAAATCAAGCATTTGCATTAGTAATGTTATATATTTGGATTAAAAAACAAATCTACTTCTAGGTTGTCATAATAGGAGGCTCAGGCTACAAACTACTGCTCTTCACTTGACAATCGGTGCATTTCTCTCAGTCTAAAGGCTACCTCTAAAAGATCTTACTTTCTTGGAACTTGCCTGTATCTGCAACACTGTCATTCTGATGGTCCTTTAAGGAAAACTCCCCTGAAGAATCACATTCAAACATATAACTCTGAATGGCAAGGCACAGGGTTTAAAAACCTGTATTCTCAAATCCATCCATGTGGGAGATCCCACCCCAAGGGCAAGAACAACATTATCTCCAGCTTTCAATTTCATGAACATTAAATTTCAGTTAAATGCTTTGTTAATACCTCAACTAGTATCATGACATAGATCCATGAAAAAGGCTTTAATTATTTTCACTCTTAATTACGCTGACTGGTGTAAAGAAGAGAAGGATACCAGAAAAGCATACAGATGCACTGCAATCAACAGAGCTATGATCTTTCATAGGCACAAGAAAAAGTCAGATTTGTCTTGCACTGTATTTATTTCCTGCAGATCTACTGTAAATGAAATTATTATGAACATCATAAGTCCTGCATTTTTCTAGCAATGCTTTAGAAAATTGACATGTTTATGTGTATAGTACAACACTAAACAGCCCGAGAGACTGAATAAATGAATTTTAAGCATCATATACACAGTAACTGTTTTTAGTTCAAAATAACATATTCATTTCCAGCATTTCTCAGACTGTATCTGTAGTTGATAGGAGGCATTATGTGTAATTTAGAAGAACTGGAAAAGAGAAGTAATGTCAAAATGAAACATAAAGTCGTTGAAGTCAGGTGACTTATGTAAACTAGAGTAAAACAATATGAAATTAGAGTAAAACAATAAAATCCGGTTCTCATTATATTAATGTGGCCATTTGTATAGTCCCACATTTTACTTTGATTATGAATATATACTATTATATTTGTACGAAAATTTACATCTTCCATTTGCCATGTTTTAAAGTTTGCGAAGATGAAATGGAAGACCTTTGTAACTTGACAAGCTTCCTCAGCCTGCATGATGCTCTTTCTGGACAACTCAGCTGCCCAGCTGGTGGGTACTGAAGAAATAAAATCTCGCTCTGAAACTCACCTTGGTGCAGCATCCTTGGGAAAAGAAAATGGCCAGGAAAATCCCAGTGTGTGTTCATCATGTTTTTTAATCATGTGCTGCTATTTTGAATTCCAGCTTTGGCATAATAAATATTATTCATATCATGAAACAGCTGATGCCTTAGCAAGAGCAAAGCACAATATTTTGTGCTGAAGTGGTTCTTTTTATCAGCGAATCGGGACTAGTTTCCTTACTAGTCAATAAGAGAGAAGGTATTTTACAGTTTGTAGACTTGTCATCATAACTTTGCAAGCTTCGTTTTCCCAGTGCAACATGCATATTTTCAATGCCTGTTAATTGGATTTGTCTGCATTTTATTTTTCCCCGTGTATTTTATGAAGTAATTTCTGTACTGTTCATATATACTGCACAAAGATGTTGGCAAGGGTAATTAATTTTGGATTAATCCTGCCTTTTTAATTTTCTGAATTTCCTATAACTGGACATCTGAGGTCTTGCTGACACAAGAGCCGCCATTGGCTCACCAGTTAATAGGCCACGCCCCCAGGCTCCTTTACTTAGGTAGACCTTTACCTTCAGCACTCCCCTCTGCTCCCTGGACTGTCACACTAGATCTATCCTCCACCCTTCAGAGCCCAACGAAAGTGCCCACCCACACTGCCATTTCCAAGCCAGTTTGCCCTGCTTTACCTCTTCTTTCCCAAAGAACAAGGAAATTTACTTTCTTCCTTTTTCCCTCACTGTGCTTCCTGGTTAGCCCTGCTACCTTCTCCTTGTGGGAATTGTGAATAACGAACCATCACCTTGATGTCAACTAGCATCCAATCTGGGGTCTTTGTCGTACTTGAGTAATAGTAAAATTTACATTTTAGAACGCAATTCACCAAAGTCCAAGAAATTGTTGTGCACAACAACTCCCTAGTTGCTAAGAGGTTCACAGGAAGAAATTGGTAAAAGAATTATAAGGAATCAAGCATCTCCCAGCTTAATACACTACCACCCAAAAGACTCTGCCTGCCCTCTGTCAAAACAAGTACTAATCTGTAGAGAGAGGTTCACACTTCCCTGATAGTTCAGACCTGAAGGCTGGAGTCTCCCAATTAACCTGACATATGGTTGTAGTCCGAGCACACACCAAACAGTGCTACCATAAGGATGAAATGTTCTGGCCAGGGCCTCTGTGCTATAAATGTCTTCCTGGCACCATCATCATTTTCTGTACAAACACTAATTTCTCACCCATTATAGCAAAAAAGGAAAGGAAAGAGAAAGAAAAAAATAAAAAGAAAAAAGTCTACACAAGAAACTATTGAAGAAAACTCTTAAAATTTAAGAATTGTGGTAGGGATGCTGAATGTGGTAGTGTAGCTCTTCGTAGTTGATGGCTTCTGGCAGTGATGGGTATGGGGAAGTGTAGGCTTAGATTTTTTAAAACTTATTTTTAATAAGTGTCCTCAAATGTTTTACCCCACCCCCCACCCCCTTCTAGCCCAATGTCCAAAGATAGGGGAGAAAAGATAGTAACTAGGACAAGGGGATGTGGACCTGTTTAAAAGTAGTTCCTTGGGATGATTCCAATCTGTTTGTCAGGATACCAGCAGTCCAGTTCAATAGTGTCAGGATACGAAACACGAATCAGCAGCAGTGGTATGATCCAGCAGAAACTGCCAGGCATGAGTCTTAGTGGGAGTGACCAGCTGGAACGCCAGGAGATGCTCTCTGCCATGCCTCTCTCAACGAAGTGAAGACAAAGACTCAAGACCAGTAAAGCAGTGCAAAACTAGCTATGCAAGCCCCTGTCACTGTCCACTGATTCCTATTTATACTCTCTTCAAACATCACACGTCCTCCCAAGAGTCTTCCCTCAGCATAACACCACATGAGTCTGCATCACATGATATAGCCAGAAACTTTCACTTCAGAAAGGACTCAGTTTTCCTTCAGAGGCTGCCACTGGGAGTTTGACCTGCTCCAGTGACTATACCTAACCCATTACCCTCTTGTTCCCGCTCTCACTCCTGATCTCCAATAAACTCCTCACATATACTTATTCTTTTAAATGACCCATGATTTTCACTGGGGCCAACTACAGGAACAAAGATAAGAGCTTGTTGACAGGACCATGGGCAACATACCAGTGGTTACAACACTGAAGAAAATTTGTCTGTCTTATTGAGCCTTTCGTTGCTACAAAGATACACCATGATCAAGGCAGCTCTTATTAAAAAACAAAAAACAAACAAACAAACAAAAAAGACAAAACAAAAATCATTTAATTGAGTCTGGCTTATGGTTTGAAAAGTTCAGCCAATTATCATCATGGTGGGAAGCATGGTGGTGTGCCAGCAGTACAGTACGCTAGAAGGAGCTGAGTGTTCTACATCTTGATCCAAAGGCAGCTAGAAGGAGACCTGTCTTCCCACAGGCAGCCAGGAGAGACTCTCTTCTGCACTAAGTGACACTTGAACATAGGACCTCAAAGCCTGCCTACACAGTGACCCACTTCCTCCAACAAAGCCACACCTCCTAATGGGCCAAGCATATTCAAATCACCACACTCTATTTCTCCCATCAGCCAATAACTGCATACAAATCCTCAAAGAGTAGTGGGACTCTATGAGCACCTTCCATGCAACCATACGGTGAAGAGGAGTACCGTCTTGTGCAGGTAATCTTGTTCTCTGAATCCAAGAGTGCAGCAACCGCAGGATACCCTGAAGTCAGCATTCTATACTCTCCTCCTTCCTCTAACTGTTACATTCTTTTTCCTTCTTCCTTTACAAGTTCCCTGGACCTTTTGGAGAGGGTGATACAGATATCCCATTTATGAATGCTCATTCCCGAGTCACTAATTCTAGTCAGCACTTTGACCCAGTCTTTGCAGTTACTGCTGGTCACTGTAAAAAGAAGCTTCTCTGGATGTATGGCTACTGACACGGTTATCTAGAAAGGCAATTTGACCAGCACACTGCATCCTTTTAGCAAAGCAATGAAAGTAGCTCCCCTCCACCCCCCAGAGTTTACACAACCTCTCCAGCCATGGTCTTTTGACCAGGTTTTACAGTTTAAGATGTGAATTCCCTCCTGTATAGTCAGCCTCAAAACCAACCCAAAAGTATTTGATTGCCCTCTTAGTTGCAGCCATGGCCACATCCTGACGGACCAGTCAGCATCCAAGTATTGAGTAAAACTATAGATAACAATTTCTCTCAGTAGCCTGCCTAGCACCTCCTGGCACCACAAGGCCTTGCCAGCAAGCAGAAAGCAACAGTGCCATCTTGATCTTTCTATGTCCAGTAACCAGATCATATGGTATCTTTAACAACAGGGTCTTAACAACTAGTTCCGGTGGACAACCAACAGTGGTGTCATTTGTCTGTAGGATCTTAGGGATCTCAATTTAGAGGGAGGTAGCACACTCCTGGCACTGGGGTTATTTTATAATAAACTACGGTATGTGTGAGTACATTTATCTAGTACATAAAGTACCTCTTCTAAAACTGTCTTTTTCATTAGCTTACCCATTATCAGATTTTCTTATGACTTTTTCATATATTGTTAACTTTGGTTGATCTCCTTCCCTTCCTCCTGCCTCTCGTCTACCCCTGTCTTCAAGGTTGAACCTTTCCAACCCCACATTTTCCCTTCTACATTGTATCACATGCCCTTAGGGAACTTTTCAACATCGCTAACCACATGCTGGCAATCAGAACACCCGATGGAGGTTTCTAATCAAATGATCAGTGTTGATTGTCAACCATGTGTCAGGCTTGCAGAATCAAACTCAATACACAAAAACTATTTTTGTGCTGAGCACAAGGTTTTGTTATGTAAATCATAAAATAACAATTGGTAGAGAATTTAAAGCTTCTTATAAAAATAATCACAAGATACACTATAATTGTAGCTTCTTAGAACTTAAACAAACAAAAGGGGGGAAAAGAGGAAGCATTTTGTCATTGGCTTCCAAAAAAGTCTGTGACAAGGAAAATCAAGGCAAATTGCAAATTTGGCTCTGAACTGGCCAACACTTTAAAATGGTAAAATGTTAATACCAAAAGCTCTTAGAGCCTCCGGATAATTTATAGTTCTAAAATCAATAACTAGTCTATATTGATTCTTGAAATTTTAAGGTTTGGCATGTTCTCTCTAGATTTTCAAATACATACAAACAGCAAAAGTTGTCTACAACTTGATTTTTAAAATTACATTCTTTACATGTTACTCCTTCACATTGACAGCCCACTGCATTTTTCATTATGTAACATAGCATGCTCTTACTGCAGTAGACTATGTGCTGGCTGGAAGTTGCAGATCCTATGTAATTTTTCAAATGGAAATTAATTCAGCAGTCTCGGGAAATACTATCACAAACAATGCCCTCCTGAATCTCATTAAATCAGTTTGGAAAGGCATATGGGTAGGGAGGTAAAAATACATCAATAAGATTAAAAAGGAAGTATATTGCTTTGGGGGGGGGAGCTATAGTACATGGTTGCTAAGTAATGGGTTTTAAGTAAAAATTATCTCTCTTCCTTGTAAGAGAAAGCAGTTTTAAGGACTGGAACTAAATGATGTTTGCATATGGTTCAATTTTATACAAACTATATTCCCCTCAGCAAGACCTAACTCCATCTTTAAAGAGAGAGATGAGCTTTCGCAGAGGAGCCGTTGCCTAGCAACAAGATGCTAAGAAGGCTAGCAGCAAGCTGAGTCTTCTCTAGAAACAGTTCCCCCTCTCCCCACCGTGCTGCGTGCAGCAATGACCTCCAGCACAGGCAGATGCCCTTGAGAGAATCACCTTAACAACCAGAAAGCTTCCACCGAGGAGTTCTGCTAAGATCCCTCCAAGGTCTATGTTCCTTTGTTTTTGCAACAGATACGCTGTGTTCATGCCCCCTTCTGCACTTAGCACTATATAAAACTGTGTGTTCTAAGCCTCTAGATTGCATCAATATTGAGTCCCACTGCTGACCCCACCCCTCACCAACCACAAACCCAAGGTCTGAGATGTGTGATGTGCCCTGAGAGATTATTTTTGCTTTGACCTAAAATGGTTAACTCCCACCAGATTCTTAAAACAGGCAGGGTAACAAATCCTTTAACCTCTTCACAGGTTTTTTGTTTTTGTTTTTGTTGTTTTTTGTTTTTTGTTTTTTTTAATTGTTCCTAGGAAAGGCCAGAAAAACCTACAGGAACCAGATAACCTGTGTGGAGATGCTTCCTCTACTCTGAAATCAGTGGTTTGGGATATTCCTCAGGCAAAAGAGTAGGTGGGGCTGAAAAGTGAACTGGAGATTGATGGGGTGGGGGTTGGGGGACTTAAGGGTGAGAGAACAAAAGCCCCACAAGGGACAGGAAGCCTGCAGCCTGAGAGGCACAGAGCCTCCAGCCTTTGCAGTGCCATAACACATTTTGCTCACAGCATTCAAATTAACTCGGCATCTTTTTATTGCATCCTAAGATACAACCCCAAAATAGTGAATATTAGTTCATCAATCTTTTATTCAAATTGTATATGATAAAAGCTTGATTCCTTTCTAGGAATCAAAATGAAGCATCGTTACCTGGACTATGCTCAGAATAACTGTCTTTAAAGCGGTAGGAAGTAAACGTACTCATTTGACAAACTGTGACCTCCCAAGGAAAGTCAGGGAGCATAGTCTGGGCAAAGCAGACAGCCCTGACAAACTCGGGGTTGAAACACACACGCACCTGTAAGAAGAGCCGATTTTTCTTTTGAAAAGACCCAGGCAGTTGGACGGACTAGGGTTATTTTTAAAGGATACAATGTGATTTAATTTTTGAACCACGGTTTTGAAAACACTACGCCCAAAATTAAAGCTTTAGGAGCCTCAGATCTGCTTCTCTGGGGGCCTTCTCTGCCTTTCTGCTGCCCTCTTGTGCAAAGATGGAGAATAACACTACAGAAAATCCTATCTACAAACCCATTGAAAATGAAGGGAAGACAGTAAACTCTGGCCTTTCTGGCAGATTCCAGGAATCTGGCTGTGTTCTGACTCAATCACCATGTAGACGAGTTTCTATTAAATAATATTTTCATGTCTTGTTCCAAATAGATGGGAGCTTTTTGCACCTCCGACGACAGCTCAAGGATATTTTTAGAAATAGAAAAGACAAGGAAGCAGATTTAATTGGCTACTTAAGGTTTCACGTTGGACAGCTAGAGAGCAGTAATAAATCAAGCAAAGATCAAACCTTGCTTTGTGCACATGCATTTCCATGTTAGCTGTGTCGACCACCCTTCCCCCATGACACCACCAGGGACATCAAAGACCTCCTCCTAGGATACAGGAACAAAATATACATTGAAGAAATACTCTCCTTTTCCAAGTTGTGTAACATACAAAATGTGAAAGGAAATTTTTTGTTCTGAGACAGTTTTTCTAGTGTGCCCTTCAAATATGCTAATCTTTAACTTTCTCTTTTGTTTTGTTTGTTTTCATTCTGTCCTGAGCCTTGGAGCTGTTAAGTGAGCTCCTGGCTCTGTAATCACACTTCTACAAATGATTTACCAATAGTTATCTGGATAGCTCACATGCTAGGCGTTGGTCTTTGAACGGCTCACCGTAATCTCAGAACAAGAGAAGTTTTTGTTTTCCTACCTCCACCCTTCTTTCTCATCATTTTCGTTAACTTAGTTCCCAAACATTATTTTTCATTTTTTTTATCCTGTCCTTACATTCACTAGCCAGCTAGTTCACTTTAGAAACTCGGGGAGTGTGAGCTTCCTGAGGAAAAGCTGATGCCTAATAAAGATTTACAGAATGGGAGAGGTCAAAAATGGGTGGCAGAAAGGGTGTGTAGGCTGAGATAGAGGAAAAGGTTTATATCTGACAATTACAAAGCTGAACCAAAGCTTTTTGTTAAAGGGGAATAGAATCTATGCCTGGCAAAGCAACAAGGTGGTAATCAGGTATAAAAGCAAAAGCAGGTCAGACACAGAGAATGTCTGCTCCTAACCTTTGTGTGAGGAGAAGACGCTTTTTTCATAAAGCCACTGAATGGGCAGGGAGAGGACTGCAGGGCCATGAAGAAGTGATCACTTTGCAAGAGTCTCAGTTTTCCTTCCCATTGGCATATTTGTTTCATTTGTTTGAAGATTGTAAATTTTTGGTTTTGTATGTGTATTTTTCTCTCTCTGTCTTTCTGTCTGTCTCTGTCTCTGTCTCTGTCTTTCTCTTCTCCCACCCCGTGTGTGTGTGTGTGTGTGTGTGTGTGTGTGTGTGTGTGTGTGTGTTAGGGGTTGCCTGTGGAGGCCAGAGGAAGACATCAGATTCACTGGAGTTGGGGTGATGATTATTAAGTTGCCCAATTTAGTTGCTGGAAACTGGATTCAGTTCCTCTGTCTGGAAAAAGCAGCAACTGTGCTTTGATCTCTAAGCCACCTCTCTGGCCCTCTGTTTCAAACAAAAATTAATCTAAATGCCTTTGATAAAGACATGCAAATGTTGCTAGCCCCACAAAACACTGTAACCTTTCAAGGAAGTGGATTGATCATGCATCTGTGCCAATTGCCTGTTTTAGGGGTTTTGAGGTTGAAACAGCATTTTATAGCAAATGTGGTTAGAAATTATATCCCAAGGGCAAAGATAATAAATAGTGGGAGGGCTTAACCAGTGAAACTACATATGGACATTTATGTTTATAAAATACAGTAAGAACCTTTCTGTAACACAGCATGACCCAAAACATTTCATGGTCATTATATAGTATGTTAATGAAGTCACTGTAGACCTACTAGGGCAGCAGACTGTAGGGTGTGTTATCCAGAAGACCTATAAAATTCCAGTAGGAGGGGTCTTGGATTTCGATTCAGTCCAGCACTGTCTGTCAGCAGTTATTCACAGGCCATTAATGCACATAAAGATGACTGAGCAGAGCAGGTGAGATATCCAAGATGTTGTGTCTTGGGTACCCTCAAGGAACACTGGACTGGAGAACACTGTAGAAGAACTTTGTTGAGATTTTCCCATTTGGATCCCCTTAAGAAAAGAAGCTCACCCTCACTCAAGAACAGAGGCAGATTGGGGGACAGTAACCAATCACAAATCATGTTACAGCTCAATCTCTTAAGTAACAATGGCCATCATGCCATTAAAGTGGCACTCCATCTCTCAGGTGGGAAACAGACTGTAGGTGGAAGATGCTCTTCAAATATCAGATCATGATGAAGAAGCAACTGCAATAGCTCAAATAAAGGAATATGTGTTTAAGCCTGAAGGTCACAGAAGTAGATAGGAAGGGGAGCAGGGGGCCTTAAGCAGAAGAAAATCAGCTTCATCCAGTGATTGATGGGGTATCAGGAATACAGCAGAAAAGCACCTAAGGACACATATGATTGCTCAGGTGACTACCAGGAAAAATGGACACCTAATATTTAGTGTGTTAAATACCCAAGAGGAAGAGATTTTGGGAAAAAGAACATATTCAGTTTTAAACTTGTAGCATTTGAAATCCTATGAGATGCTGGCATAGACTTGCCACTCATATGAGTAAACATTCATGTTCAGAGCTAAGGCAACATTAACTAAGTGTAAGTTTAATGCCTAGAACCTTTGCCCATGGAGATGCAAAGTGAGAGCTCAAAGGGAAGCTATCTTAGAAGTTTGAAAAAAGAATAGATTAGGAAGCCAGGAAGGAATGGGGAGCTCTGTATTAAGACACCAACGCTGTGCTGAAGACTGTTTATAGCTCAGACAATTCGAGATGAATAGCTGTATGACATAGACTTGGGAAGCAATGGACCTCAGTGAGCATGAACTGAGAGGATCAAGTAGGAGTGGGTCCCAGACTGGAACAACTGCTTATCTGGTCTAAATATCTAACCCTCTATCGCTAAAGAAATGTAAGCAGAAACCCTAAACTCCTCAAAATGCCTATGAGAGAAAAAGAGACTGGGCTATTATCATGGAAGGAAATTTTGTTCCTTAAGATGGAAGAGACTTAAGAATGATGAATGGCCCCACAAAGACCAAGGGATGACAGAAGGCAGCACAGAATGTAAAGTTCTTAAGAAACTGAAAATGATGCCATCAAGAGAACACAGGAGAGGCCACAGGAGAGGCTAGCCTTCATGGGTGACTTCTGTTATGAGCTGTGGGAAGGCTCAGATGGTAGGAGTTTCAGCTTTTGTGGTTCAGAGCATTCCAATGTGATGGTTTCTGCTGATTGTTTATAAAGTCATCCACTCTAACTGTTCTTGGTGTTCTGGAGTCAGTTGATTGTCCTTCCCTCCTGTCTGGTATCTACCTCTGGCCTATGGTGACATTTAGCACAGTGTACTAAATTAGATCTCATCCAGAAAGACTTCAAAACCATTTTTTGAATCTCTACTTGAGCATCCATAGCCACTACAGAGAAGAATGCTGAAGTGAGAAAGGGTAAACCATGAGTCAGAGGCAGGCGTGGCGGCTCATGCTGGAATCCCAGCAGTTAAGAAACTAAAACAGAATTTCCACCATTCAAGACCAACCTTGGCTACAGACCCAAGATACAAGTCTGTCTAACAAGCCAGAAGAGAAGCATGGGATGAAGAAAAAAATAGTAAGAGTAATAAGCTAGACATGGTGCTGCATGTCCTAGTCACATGGTTGCTTATGCCTATTATCCCCAGCACTCAGCAAGCTGGGGCAGGATCGACACAAGTCTCAGCCAGGAGGCTAGGCTGGCCTACATATGAGCACAATGCTAGCCTGAACTATAGATTAAGACTGTATGTATGTATGTATGTATGTATGTATGTATGTATGTATGTTAGAAACAGAAAGAAATGAAGGCCTTGTCCATGCATTCAACTAAATGTCTTCACCCTCCTCCTTCCCTGCCCAGCTAAATTTGATCTTTATCCTAGGCTCTCTGAACTGCCTCTTACATCATGGCATCGAACCCTTAATCAGGAGCTGATTACTGTCTTAGTTTCTAGTTGCATTTGACTTATGCCTCTGTGGATAGAGTAGCCCTGGAAGTCCCACCACGTTCCTTCCATACAGTAACTCCTTCTCAAACTTCCCACTGCTTTAGCAAGGCTTTGAATAACAGTCATAATGTTTTTACCAGCTGTCATGACTGGGGTACCTTTTATGTTATATACACTGGAGAATATATAGACTGTGTCCTAATAGTGACAGAGAAAACAGGAGGCAAAAGAGGTCTCAAGGGCATGCCTTACCCAAAGGCATAGCACTAAGAAGGTCACTTAGGATAGTCTCATTGAACTCTCTTTACACTCTTCAAATGTCTTTAGGATCGATTGTGGGTGAATAAGCATTTTGTGGAAATGGCTACCAATGGATAATGATCTTGAAATACATAGTCTGGTCCTTACATTTACTGTAGAAGTAAAGGGGAAACAATATTCTAAAAGGTCCTTTCATTTTCTGCCTTGGGCCACGCTGTACTTATTTTTTTTTTGGAAAATCCATGGTCCCCTTTAAAATATTGAACACAAAGTGGCTTATTAAGACATAGCCTCACTGTATAGCTCAAGTTGTCGTCAACCTTGGGATCCTGCTTCCTCTTTCTCCCCAGAGCTGAGATTACAATTTTGTGCCAACCATGTACAGCTTGGTAATTAATCTTCCTGATTTTCTTAGCCACCTAACTCCGAGAACAGAGCCTGAATGATCGATATTACAGGTCATTGGAGTGCTGTTATGGCAAATGGTTTAAAGTGTTCTTTTATCCTGACAGGCTGTCAAGCAAACGTTTCCTCATTTGAGAAAGTTAGTCTGCATGGTAATAAAGAAAAAGCAGTAGGTGTCATTTTCCAAAGCTTGTCATTCCAGTCTTCTCTCTTTGAGAGAGGATGGCACAATAGACACTTAGGGAAAAAATATTTCAAAATAAGCAGTGTTCGAAGAGGTAAATATAACTTCAGAAAAGCTTTCATGTGTTTGTTAAAAGTAATCCTCAAAGCAGCTGGTATTAGAAGTTTCTACTTTCTGTCATCCAACAGTGTTATTTCATAATCATTAATAATTAATCATAGGTCTCTGATTCACTCTTGAGCACTCTAAAAATAGGATGCCACGAAGAAGATTAGATCCTTAGCAACAGAATGTTGAATTCTACCAGCCTAACCTGGGCACCTAGTCACATTCTGGAGACAGATCCATCTCAAGATTGTGAAACTGGAGCCATAGTTTTCCTGTTTGCAGTTATTCATGGAGGTCACACTGAGAGCCTCAGTGTTGGCAAAGGACCACGGGGGGTGGTAGGAAACAAGTCTGTGCAGTCATGTCAAATCCCCTGAGATACACACCCTCAGGTGTCAGATGGACAGACCAGCCCCATTCTGGTTAAGTGATAGGCCTTTCTGCTGTCTGTCATGTGATAGACATTTAAACACACTTTAGTGAGAAGATGGCAGGAATGAGATAGGATTAACTGGGAACTTCTAAACTCTTCATTTGGATTTCACATATCAACAGACAGCACAAGGCACTGTGGCATGCACTGAAGAAACATGGGGTCATTTAAACTTTTATAATAACACTAATGGGAACTTGATGTACAAGTATCTATCCAAGAGTTCCTCACCTAATAAGTAGAGAATGTGGGGGGTCAAACTTAGTCAGTCTGGGTTCTAGGTCTTAGCCTAAACTCTAGGCAACCCTCCAAATCAGTGAGGCACAGATACAGCTAATAAGTCTATGCATAGCTTTTGGCTATGGTAAAATAAAAACGAAGATGCACTAATGTGATAATTGGGCCAGTGTGAATGTATGTTTCTAGGTACTCAAAATATTCAATGTGCCAAGGAATGTTCTATGAATGAGTTTAACTAGTATGACGTGTTTATCAGAGAATGAAAATGAACACAGATTTATATATCATAAATCAGTATGAAGTAACAGAGGCAACAAATGAAGGTCTTTTATAGTTTGTAAGAGACTAGACCGAGGCTTACCAAAGAGTAAGAAGCAGCACTTCATTTCTTTTCCCAGCTAAAGAATAGTCATTTTCTTTCCTTCTTTTATAGAAGATGAATAGACAGATGGAAAAAGATAACAGACAGACAGATGATAGATAGTAGATTGATAGATGATAGAAAATGGATGAATAGGTGATGAATAGATGAATAAATAGGTAGATATATAAATGATAGATAGATAGATAGATAGATAGATACATAGATACATAGATACATAGATAGATACATAGACACATAGATAGATAGGTAGATAATACATACATACATATATACATACATACATACATTCTTTACTTTCACCTAATTCTTCTTAGCTTTCACTAACTCTAAAACTAACCCCATAGATGTCTCTTTTGTGTCTAATATAATAGCCACGAATCACATTGACTATATAATTTAATTATGATAAAGAATTTAAATGTATTCCCTCAGTCCATTTACCCTGGCAGCTTTCCTTAGAAAGTTCAGACCCAGAACGCATCCATCACCACAGAAAGTTCTGCTCTATAAAAAGATGGCGGCTACTGCAAGTTGAATTTCCTAGAAGTCATGCTGACTCATCTTCTCTGAGTTATTCTGTTTTGTGTCATCATATCTCTACACAATTAAGCAGAAGTAAAGCATCTACTATAAACACCGGAATTACTTGGCAAGATTCCTTCTATCAGATGCATCCTTTTGTCTGCCAGCTTTGCCTCATCACATTTTGGCATGAGCCTCTGGATTTTTTCAAGTCTTTCTCTTATATGACATCCTTCCCAGTAGTTTCAAGAAGAGAGCTTAACATATATGGTTTGTTTTTAAGTTAAAGTAGAATTACATAATGTATTCTTTTTTAACTATAATAAAGACTTAACATCACTTTATATGTTATTAGGTCAAATATCTTTACCACATTATTTTTATATTAACATAGATTCATATCAATTTATCTTTCAGGATTTTGTCTAAATGAATAGAGCAAATTATGTATTTAAGTCCAATAATATATTATCAATGACAGGAAGGCTAGGTCACTGAATCAACAACTAAGTAAATTTAGACAAAAAAACCCCAAAACCTATTGATTGTGAATATTAGAATGGATCCTCCTTTGCTTCTACCAGGGAGCGTTTCAATTACTGCTCTACAGGGTGGTCCCTCTGTGTTCCACAACACTACTAAAACAAAAGTGTGCTCTCTGTCCCTGGTTGAGTTCACAGGTTGTTGGTAACTGCCTAAAATTAACTTTCTGCTCATATTCTCCAAAACTCATATAGGTCTAAAAATGCAGTGAATCAAATTCTTCATAACCTGTGTTCACAGAATAGCAGGAGACAGAGAATTCAAGAAGATTTCAACTTTAAAACAAAGCAAAAAACAAAATTAAACAAACACACAAAAGGAACGTTATATGATTCAGCAATGCCACCACTGCGTATCAAGCCGAAGGAAAGGAAATCAGTATGAGACAGACATGTCTGTCCTTGAATGTTTGCCCTTGAATGTTTATTTTATCAGTGTTCACAATCGCCAAGATGGTGGAGTGACCTAAGTATTTACCATTGGGTTCATGAATAAAGAAAACACATTAGAGAAGAATCTTAAGTTCCAGCATTCTACAGAACAAGAAGGTAGCTATAGACAGCAATAAGTACTTGGATATTTCAGGATACATAGAGGAAAAAGATCATAAATGTTCTTCCATAAAGAAATAACAAACATTCTGTGTGATAGATATGTTGATTATTCTAACTTAACCACTACAGCTGGATCTATGTTAACAAGTATGTGATGAATAACTACGGATCTACCAACTAAATTTTTAGAAATAAAAGAAATAGGAGTGAAAATGGAAGAGGATAAATCACTCCTAGAAGGGAAAAGCTCCCCCAGGAGTGCACCAGCTCTGAGAGTATGGAAGAGCCATAGTGACCCAGAGCATCCTCTCCTGGAGAAGTGGAGGGCTGGGGCTGGGAACAGAGAGAGTGAGCTAGGGAAAATGGGGTTTCTCCAGAAGAAGACAGCAGTTGGAACTAGGCTGCACACATGCTCTGAACATCAGTGGGAATGAAAAGTAAGACAACGGGTTAGAAATGCTAAAAGGAGGACGACAAAAAAAGAAAGAAAGAAAGAAAGAAAGAAAGAAGGGAAGGGAAGGAGGAAGGAAGGAAGGAAGGAAGGAAGGAAAAGAAAAACTTACAAGCAAAAAACAAACCAGCTCCCCTTTCAAGAGCACTATCTGTTTTAACAGCTGGACTTCACTGTTCTATCATGACACCATCTATATCCCTAAAACCACACAGATGCTACCAGTGCATACAACCTCAAATACAGAAGACAGTTTCAGACATACAACAGCCCCAGGATATGGGACCCATGGGCTCTCCCTCAGCAATGGACAAGGAGGAAGTTTTTCTAACAGAGAGGGATTGAGACGTTTCAGCGCAGGTGTTGAACAACAGAGACAACATATATTTTCAATGGATTCATTATATGTAGTTACATACATTTGTATCACTCATTATGTATATGCAATCGTAGATCAGAAACTGAAGGGGGAAAGATGAACAACTAACATGAAGCTGTTATAATAACTTTTATGAAGTTAAAAAATATATAATGACAAATTGGAATATAAAAGACAAAATGGAAAGGAAAGAAATACACTCACTAAACATTGTGTAGTGACAGAAGGCAGGAGTTGAAACGAACAAACTGAATGGCAGGAGCATACATAAGGAGTCGAGGCACTACTTTAAAGGCAATCACTAGGAAAATTACAAACACCCCTGCATGCACAGTATGCTGCCCCTCACTTCAAAAAGCAAGTAAACATCAACTTGGCAAAATGCAACTATGAGAATATACCAAATCATCATAAAATGATATGTCCCCATGGAAGTTGGCCATGTTGTGCTCTTCAATATGCAGACACACTTCATGCTTCTTAAAGAGGTCCGACCCTCAGTGATGTACTAAAGCATCCTTAAAACAAATTTAAGGCTGGTAAAAATGAAATGATGTTAAATGTTCTCCCAGGATCAAGAGGCAGGGTTGACAATTTTAAAATTGGACTAGCTGTAATTTAAGTCAAAAGGCAGTAAGTAAAACAATAAAAATATCACAAATATAATAAATGATGAAAATAATGTTTTTAAATAATATAAACCATAGAAACTCTGGGAGATGCCAGAAGAAATAGACAGAAACATACTAAGAACTTGGTCCTTGGAACAGCAGCCCCAGGCAGAGAAAGGCAAGCAAAAAAAAGTCCCAGAAAGGATATTAACACTTACTACACAGCAAATAAGAAAGTGCCTCTGAGTATACTGCAAATGTGTCATCAAAACTTACACATCCTCACACTGGTGAGATGGCTCACAGGGTAAAGGCATTTGCTGCCAAGTCTGACAGCTTGAGTTTGATTCCCAAGTCCAGTGTGGTAGAGAACAACCAACTACTGCGCATATGCACTGTGGCACATGTGCACACACACACACACATACACACACACACACACACACACACACACACGAGAAAGAGAGAGAGAGAGAGAGAGCGCAAGTAAATAAAATAGAATAGAAACATTTAATGACTAGAGTATATTTATATAAACTGACTCCACATTATGTCAAATAGAAATTCTGGATATCCATAAAGTAGAAATATTCCAAACATTCTCTGACCATATAAATAAAAAGTTAGAAGGACAATGAAAAGGTGTCTTCTCCAATTAAGAATGTGAAAGCTCCCTACTAAGCACCTGGTACAAAGAGAAACACTACATGGAAGTTCAGATTTTTCTGTAAAAATAATAATCACAAAAACAACATGTGAGAATGCTGTGCTCAGGGAAAGTCAAAGCCATAAGCATTTATATCAATGTAAATGGAAGGACAAAAATACAGAAATTGAAATATCAACCCCAAATCATAGAGAAGTAGACAATGTAAGCCACAGGCAAGAGCAAGGAAGAAAAATGGCAAATAAAAGTGAAAATGAATTACAGGAGCAGGCTTTCCTCTGGGAAGGATGGCTGCTGACATCATCATCGTTGTCGTCATTGTCATTGTCATCATCATCATCATCATCATCATCATCATCATCATGATTTGTGGCTCAAGAGGTCTCACAGGCCTCTGAACTGACCATTGATCCTCAATGTTGCTGCTGCAGGTAAAATTTTATGTACGATGGAATCAGAGTTATGACCACAGTGAAATCCAGCATGCTGAGAGGCACCAGAGTACAGTTGCAGAAGGGCCAGATTGTCACACAATGCTGGAATCTCGAAGAGTGGTAGCCGAAATCCTGCCCAACTTGGGCCAGATAGCCTTCTTCACTGAGATGGAGATGTGTGTACATTTGATGTCGAGTACAGAATCACCCCGGTGCTGACTTTCTCAGGGATAGCATACACGTACATTTTAGATCCTTGACCTTATGGGTCTCTCAACCTGGCAGAATGGTTTAAGATGTTTGTAGCCTGTGAGGTCCTAACCAGATGAGCTGACTAGTGTAGGTGGAACCCGTTTCTGTGTGTACAACACTGCTATGCTCTGAAGATGAGATCTAGAACTTGTGTAGTCTTTCTTCCTAACCATCCTGACCCGAGAGAGACAGGTTAGGACATGGAGGAGCATCCTTCCTGCAAAGACATCTGCTTGGCTTTTTTTTTTTTTTTTAGTTCACCGTGAAGATCAGATTGAGTAACTATTGGCTGAGGCAGAGGAGTTGAGCCCAGTTTGACCTGAACTCCAATCAACCCATTGCCACCAAGGCTTTCCTAGCTATCATCAGCTCCAGCCTTCAAACAAGATACAAGGTAGGGTTATAGGGAAGACTGATGTACTCCTAAACGTTGCCAGTCTATACCTGAGGGTCATGTAAGTAAATGTCTATTTTGATTTGCAGGGAAATACAAACCCATCAGTGTTTATATCAATAGAGATAAAATTATAAAATTACAGAAACTACAATGGTACCCCAAAATCCTAGGGAAAAGAAACAAGGTAAGCAACGAGCAAGGAAGGGTGAATGGAGGGCAGTAAGAGGGTGGGAAGGAGGAAAGGAATATCAGAGGAGCTAGAAAAATAAATTAAAATGCTTTGTTTTGGGAGAAATCACTAATTTACTTTAAATTACTAATTTACTAATAAGTTGCCTACATGTGCAGAAAAAAAATAACCACTAATCGATGCTTTAGAGACTAATTTAAGATAATTTTATACAACTCTATAAAACAATATAGAGATGAAATGATAATAAAGTTCTAGTAAATTTAATTGGTCAGATTTCATCCCTTAAATATAATTAGTTCAAGTCAACTAAATTCCATAGAAGGAAGTTACCTCATCTGAGAGTCAACTAATCAGTTGACCTCACATGACCTCCATCATCAAATAACCCTAATTCCACATTAATTATTTCAGAATGTAGAAAGTAGATTTTCTTACAAAGTGGGTATGACACAGGTAGCTAAATCTAATGAGAAAGATGTAAGAGAACCTAAATTACTACTGTCCACAGAAGTAAAAGAGGCTGAACATCTCATCTCTGGGACATAGAGTGGACTGAGCTGGAAAACCCCCAGGGTCAGTTTACAAACATGAGACACTTGTGCACTGTGCTGGGGACACCTGAGCTTGGGTAATTTACAACATGGTAATCATGGGGTCTGGTACTGAAGTGTCCAGAGAGATCAAAGAGACAAAACATCAATATTGATTCCAGCAAGGATGCTCAGCTGCCTTCACTCCAGACCAAGGCCATCACCGTAGCCATACAAACTTAAGCAGCTGTGCCTCCCCACTACCCACTTGGGAGTGCCTCAGGCCCCTCCATTTTCCTTCCCTTCTTCTGAATTACATGTAGAAAGTAGCACAGAAGCAGCTAGCAAGCCTGTTGGCAGCACTCTATAATGAAACACACTTCTACAGAGGAAAAAGAAAAAGGTTGACTGACTTTTACTTTTAAAAACTCAGCATTATTAAAAGGGAGCCTTAAAAAACAAGGTCATGAAGTTATTTCAGAATTAATATGAGAATGTTATTTCAGGTAAATGGCAGCAAATTGTAACCATGGGCTTTTCCACCCATGCCTAAGTTCTATGAAATAACAACTCTGAGACTTCTTATATACAAATAAATGCCTAGCTTTGGTTCAGTTCAGCTACCTCATAACTCAGTTATCCAGTTTAAACTAGTCTAAACCATGCCACATGGCTAGTTACCTCTCCTTCAGTTGCATGGGACCAGCTTCCTCAGAGTTTTGGTTGAATGCTTGAAGCATGACTCTATCCCAGAGTTCTTCTCTCTGCAGGAATTCCCACCTCCTATTTCCTGCCTCAGTTTATTGGGCAATCGGCTTTTAATTGATGGGTGAAGCTTCCATTCAGTACAAGAGATTCTCTCTACAGCAAATGATTTGATTTGGGCTTTAAACTAAACTTGTCAGCTTCTTGGTGGTTTCCTGCCAAGGAAAACCCTTATTAAAGTCGTGCTGTAGAAACAGCTCTTGGTAGAAGCTGTTGCCCAGTGCTTTAGATCCCTGCTTCCTACAGAACAAGGCATCATCAGTGCTAGGAACTTGTGAGAAGCCCCCACCTTGGGTCTGAGGGTCCAGTTCTCCAGAGCCTGGGTGAGCACATTCAACAAGAAACAGTACTCTAAATTCAAGACATAATCCGAATGAGAATACTGGAAAGGATGAATTTGAGAGAAATTGTGTTTCAAAAAATGATAAAAGGGGATGGAGAGGTGACTGGTGGTGCAAATGCTTGGTGCTCTTCCTGATTTCAGTTCCTAACATCCTGATTAAGATCCCACAGGAGTTCTGGAATCTTCCTCTGTTCTCTTAGAGCACCTGCAGCACCTGCACCTATCTTCTCTCTCTCTCTCTCTCTCTCTCTCTCTCTCTCTCTCTCTCTCTCTTTCACACACCGACACACACACACACACACGATATGCATAATTAAAAATAAGAATTTTTACCTCCTAGCAATGAGCAGAGACACCTTTTGGTGGTGTTTTTCTTACATAAGGGGCAGAGCAGATGGCAGTTCTTTATTCATCCTAGCTTGATGACTGGCTTGGTGGCCAAAACTGTTTTATACCTAGGACAAATCAAAATCAAAATCAAATCCAGGCAGTGTGGCATGGGAGGAGGAAGACAGACAGAGACACCTGTGGATGGACATGGCCACCCACAGATCTACCCTCCAGAGAATGGCACAGGTGGGCCCTAGACAATGGCTTGCTGCCACTTCAAGTGGCACAGATGGAGGATGCCACCCAAGGGCCCATCAGCCACGTTGCCATCTTGCAGTGGGAGCCACCAATAATGTATAAGTATGTGGTGGTCAGATGTGAGAGAAAGAGAAGTGGAGCAGCATGAGCAGTATGAAGAGAGATGGAACTGAAGACTGGAGGGTGGGGAGAAAGTAGCCTGTTATGAGTGCCCAGCCCCACCACCTGGGACAATGATGATGTCATAGCCTGAGCTGCCACTGAGAGCAATGTCTGGGTCCCTGGCTACATAGTGGCAGGGGTTGGTGTTGATGTCCATGGCTCATTACCACTAGATATCCATAGTCGAGGCAGCCTCCAGGGAGCATGTGGATGTCCAGGGGCTGTGCAAAACTGGCCCTGCCCCTCACTGGCTGCTGTGCTCTGAAGAGCTGGTCCCTTCTCTCACCCAGGCAGCATAGCGGAACAGGTCCCGGTGGCTGGGGTGTTTGTAAGCTGGCCCAAAGGCATGAGTGTTGGAGAGCTGACCTTGTTGCGGGGTGGCATGGGCACAGAGTTAACACCTGTCGCCTCTAGCAGCTGGGAAAGCAGCCCACAGGGTCATGAGCATGGGAGAGCCCTGTAGCTCATCTGCTGCAGCATTCCAGAAAGCAGGCCTTACATATCACCTGGACAGCACAGTAGAACTGACTCAATGATGGGGAATTGGGTGCCAGCCCTGAGGGTCTGAGGGGGTGGGGATTGGCCTCTTCCCCTTTGTTCCTTGCCACCTGGGGCAGTTGGGAGAGCTGACTCTAGAGTCATGAGAATGAGTGAGCTGGCCCTGCCTCTTACATGGGCAACATAGTAGTATTGACCCTGGTGGAGAGGTCAAAGTCTAGTCAGCTCAGAGGGTATGAGAACAGAAGAGCTGGCCCTGCCTTCTGTCAATGCCAGCATTGGGTGGCATAGCCTGAGCAGTGCTGGAGAGCTCTCCTTGGTGTCAGAAAAGGGAGAGCCAGCTCGCTGAACAGCTCAGCTATCATACAGGCCCAGATCCAGGGCTCTGAGTTGGCCCACTCCAAAATCTATATCATCTGCAAATGGTTGGGACAAGTAAAAGGGTCCATCCTGCCGATCCAAAGCTGCAGAATTGCCAAGGCAGAGCAACACAGGATAACCAGAAGGAAACTCAGTGAGGATTCAATAATGATAGGGTCTCAAAAGTTAGAGACCTTGAACCAGACCAGTGACTCATTGCCATGAACTTCCAAGTGACGATGTGTGGACAGAGGGATAGACTGTGGGACACACTGGGACATACTACAGCTTCCATGATGAGATGTTCTCTGTGCTTTGATCTTGTCCATTGTTTTTTTTATTTTGGGTTGAGACTGCAAGGGTAAAGGGCAGGCATAATCAGGACTGGAGTGCATGATGTGAAACTCACAAGAATCCAATAAAAATATCATAAAAGTAAAATAAAATGGTTTAAAATGGGCAAATGCCAAAGAGGGCAATGGGTTTTAGGACTGGATGTGTGCAGGATGAGACAAATCGTCCAAAAAGCAGCTCATGGTGACTGACTGTAGCTAATGTCCCACAGCTGCATTGCTGCTTATGGCAGAATAATTTAAACTGGTAAATCATAGTAATATTTCAATTAGACAAAAAGAAAATCAATCGAAATCCTACTATTATGTCTTGAACTCTCCAAGATTCTTCCTGGCTGTGCTTTGTAAATGAAGCTATCCATCCGATTTGCCGTTTTCTCTCTTACACTGTGGTAGATTTAGAGTCTCTTCCCAAAGTCTCCTTTGTCGCTAACCTGGGCATTTCTCCAAGCCCAAAGATAGTAGGGAAATTATACACTCTTCCTACATACTTTTCTTTTTTAAGCAACTGGATCTGGCTTTCATCTTAGCAAGTCTCCACCTTTCGCTGTGTGTAGCTATGTTTTTGTTATTTTAAATAAATCAGTGTACAAATAAGAGCATGTTTAAATAATCTTCTTGCCGAATATAGTCAGAATTTTATAAATACATAATCTACAGACAGAATTATATAAATGTGAACGTCCCTTAAAATTCCAACTCCAGAGAAAGCTGCCAGTCACTAATATAGAGCACTGTCACCTCTGTTAATGATGTGGATGTGAAAATAGAAATAATATATTAGATATAGGTACTGTGCATTGGATGCAAAGACAATCCTTATGTGCAGCACAAATATGCCAACATGACTCGGGGTTAAGATTAAGAAAGTTGGGGGCTAGAGAGATGGCTCAGTGGTTAAGAGCACTGACTGCTCTTCCAGAGATCCTGAGTTCAATTCCCAGCAACCACATGGTGGCTCACAACCATCTCTAATGGGATCCGATACCCTCTTCTGGTGTGTCTGAAGACAGTGACTCTGGTGTACCTGAAGACAGTGACAGTGTACTTAAACACATAAAATGAATAAATCAATCTCTTTTTTTGTTACAAAAAGACTAAGAAAGTTCACTTAATGAGTCTGTTCTCTCTCAACAACACAGTGAGTTACAGCCATGCTGAACATTAAAATATCTGATTAGAAACAGAATAGTAAATGTTATTAGGTTTGAGATCTCTGAAAAAAAATTTAATGCCTCTTCAAAAACAGAACATGATAGAACCTCGTGGGTTTTACATTAAAATTTCAATAATCCCCCATTCTTTTTGTGCTAAGTATTGAGACCAGGGCATTGTTCCTGATAGGCAAGCATTGCTCCCCATAAATTTTTACCTTATTGTATGTTCATGATCTACAACAATATGTCTCTGTATACCTTTTTTAATATAAAAGGTTGAATTCCATATTTTCAGTTTTAAAAACTCAACAAATGCCTGGAGCACCCACAGGAACTTTTCTTGTCTCTCCAAGTCGACCTGTACAACTGGCTTCATCCTGGGTGTGACCAAAGTAGAAAATGTGTGCTTTTCTCTCTGCTGAGCTCACTCCTCACCATTGCTCCTGCATCTTTGTTAAAGGATTGCTGTGCTCATTCCTTTGGGGCATGCTGATTCTGAGCTAGTTCTCTCACTACATAGAGTAGCTACTTTATACCAGTTTTATCAGACTAAATAGTGCTCGGTGCGCTATGGTGATGTGTTTGCTTCCTATGGCACAGAGTTTACGGATTTTAAACTGTTATCATTAAAAGTAGTCTTCATATGGAACAATTAGGGATCCTTCACAGAGCAGTTTTAAAATCACAGTTAGATAAGCATCCTCAGAAGGGAACTTGCTCTTAGATCATAACTGTGTAATATAAAAGTCTCAGCAGATCGTGGATAGTGTAATTGGCCAAAGCAAAGAAACAAAATATGGATGGGCTCGGCTTCTGGACTGGAGGGCTGGAATTGCTGGGAGATAATTAGGTTTCAACTTAGCATAAGGCAAAGAAGAAGCACTCGGATTAAATAAGGTGACTCAGGCACGGTGCCCTAAGTATATACTCAGGCTTATGTAGGTTATATCCTAGGAGCATAGCTCAACTAGAAGCAGGTTACTTAATACAGTGAACAAAGTAGATATTTAAGCCAGACAAGGTAGTGTACACCTGTAATGCCAGCACTAAGTCTGGGAGTTCTAGGTCAGGGTGGGCTGCATAGCAAGACGTTCTCTAAATAGAGAAAGGAAAGCAAGCCAAACAGGTCTGGGTTTTGCTTTCAAGGTTGAGGCCTATGAGGGAAGCAGGAATTCAGCAAACAAGCTCTTGCATTAAAATTGATAAGAGGATACTGTGAAACAGGATATGGGATAAGCAGCATACATTTTATAGATTGTGTATAGGGAAACATGCCTTAGACATGTATAGGGAAACATGCAGCTCCATCAGGACACTAGTTTTCATTAGTTCCCTAATTTAGGCCCTGATGAACCACGATATAAAGCAGGAAAACTGGACTAGGGACAGAGTGGCAGTGGATCCTAGAGAGGGAAATAGGATGTCTGCATACGAAATTTCAGAAGTTCCCGGAGGCTGTCAGGAAATTCACCAATTAACTTTGCAACTGGCCCGTCTCTTCAGTATTGTTTCATACTGCATTCGATTCGGGAAGCTTTTGTTGAGCATTTTAGAGAGAAATGTAAAATGTAGTGTCCATCCTCATTGTGCTTGTAAGTAAACTGAGGAGATACACACATAGCAAGTGCACAAAACTACATTAAAAGTAAAGCTATACAAACAAATGGTAAGAAAAGTCAATGGAAAGGAGATGGACAGGAAGGGCAGGTAGAAGCAGCTGGTACAGTGAGGTCCTCAGGCAGATTGCAGCAACAGCGACGGGAGGGGCATGCACTACATTGGTATCGTCACCAAGAGCTTTTGCAATGTGTTTACATTTTTGTGTGCAATATTGTTCAAAGGGAGATATAGTGATTTGAATGAGAACAGCCCCACAGGCTCGTGTATTTGAATGCTTTGTCCCCAGTCAGTGAACTGTTTGGTGTTTGGGAATGATTAGGAAGTATAGCCTTATTGGATGAGGTATGTAACTAGAGGTGGGCTTGAGGTTTCAAAAGACCACCGCAGGTCCTGTCTCAAGCTCGATCCCCCCCCCCCGCTGTGTGTGTGTGTGTGTATCTGTCTGTCTGTCTACTGCCTGCAGATCGAGATGTTATACTCTCAACTGCTGCTCCCGTGACACGCTTGTCTGATTCCCACAATGTTGATCATCTGAAACCATAAGCAAGTAGCCAAAAGCTTCCCTTTGTGAGACTTGCTTTGGTCAGATGTCTCTTCACACCAATAGAAAAGTGACTGAGACAAGTGTTACTAGCCTGCAATGTGAAATTACAGATCAATCTGCCTACAATATACTAATGCAGAGCTTCACCAGTGGTTCCAGCAGTCTAAATTTTATCTAGAGTCTCACTGTTCTGACAACTTCCCAGCCACAAAGAATAACAACTTGGCCAAACAATCTAACTTTCTTCCCAAATATGGAAAGTCCTTCATACAGAACATTTCCTTCCTCCCACTAAAATCAAAAAATGGCAGATTTCACTGAGGATTCCTAAAGACTTTCAACTCCATAAGGGAACCAGGCGTAGGTCAGCATTTTCCAAGAGTTGCTTGAAATCTCAAAAGAAGCAAAATGCTTCCATCTAGTGGCTGATGTACAAAACTGATTCTGTTACCCAAAAGCCTGAAAGCAGAGGCAGAGTCCTAATGCATGTGTCGGTGATCGGCACTCAGAAGCACAGTTACATGATACAGGCAAATATTTCTTTAAGTTCTAAAGCACACTACACTGAGATGTTGCTGTTTGGTTGTTTGTTGTTTTTTGAGACAGGGCTTCTCTGCGACATCCTGGCTGTCCTCTGCTACCTCAGACGTCCTGGGCCAGCTGAGATCATGAAACTGTTCACTCCTCCTTCCATTTTAGAGCTGTTTCTCCAACCAACCGAACTGACAGAAACATATTGGGGAGACACACAGTAAAGACAACCAGGGATAGACACTGCATAGACTAGAATTAGGGTAGCAGGAGACAGTCTTCCAGGAATCCTAGACACTGAATTTAGAGCCACATCCAGCTTTTCCTAAGTGTTCTATGCTGAAGATGCCATAAACTGACATACCCCTGGAGGGTCAGATTCAGGTGATTTTCTGTAGTTTTCCTTTTAGGCTGGAGGCTTTGGAGCCTCTGGGTGGACAAGAAAAGGGCAGGAGAAGTTCCTGGGGCCCTGGAACATCTCAGGTGTACACTCCCTAGGAGTTATCATGGTGCTTAGCGTAAGTGTAAACACCCCACTATAACAAGACTCCTACAATTTGATTATCTCAAAAGATAAGTTCTAGGTACTGCTAAGCACAAGAAAGTTTCATTGAAGGAAACTGACAGAAGAACCAAATAAAAGGATTGAAAAGTCTCTGTTGCTGAAAGGAATACAACACAGCTAGAGAGAAAGACAGTTAGCCAAGAATCACGAATGCTGGCAGAACGTGAGACAAGGAGTCAAATGGTTTTCCTATAACTAAAAAACTATAAAGGACATATAATCCACATAGTACGAAAAAGGTAATATATTCCAGAAGTACAGTTTCATTGAGTATGCCTTGCTCAACTTCCTCACAGCTTCATGTTTGACTAGGAATTAGAACTCAGGTGGACAGGCTCAGACCTCTGGGCAGCAAGCGCCTCCATTCACTGTCATCTTACCGACCTCACTATGTTAACGGTTGACACAAAAACTTTACCTACTTGTAATAACTCCATGCAATGCATTATTATCATAATGGTTCCCCCTTTCTGTCTCTTCCCACTCTCAGTCTCCTGGTGTCTGCCTTCCTCCTCACAGCTAAGATTTTAATTAGGGATACAGTTCCAAAGGGAAGAGAGTCCATCGCAGTACACGAAGTGTGGCTGCAAATGGCAGGCACAGTGGCCAGACCTCAAAGGATCTCAGCCAGAGCAGGAAGTTCAGAGCTTATAGGCTCAACCACAGTGTGTGTGTGTGTGTGTGTGTGTGTGTGCGCGCGCGCGCGCGTGCATACGCGTGCACATACTTACATGTAATTATCAAATGTTCCCCAAAACTAACTACAAAATATCTTTTTATTCTGTGGCGAGTAAACTCCAGGGACTGTGTTCTAGATAATTCTGCCCTAAATCAAACCTTACACAAAACTATGTAAATTAAATGAGATCAGACACTACCAATATCTTTTGGAAGATCCTTTTGATGTCTTAAGCATCTAACAAACTTCTCCCGAAGAAAGACTTCAAGATGGAGAAGAAGGAGAGGAAAATAAGTACATCACTCTAACAGGCCCCCAGACCTTATCACAACTGATGCCATGATGGAAGTACCATCCAGGCCTTGGAACCCAAGACTTAGGTCTCCCTGCCTGCCAAAATGCAGCCAAAGGCTTAATCCCTCAAAGTCCATAGTTCTGGAAAAGTCCCCAAATGTACTAAACATGTTCATTGGTTTCTATAATTCTGCTTCTGGCAAACTGTTCTTGCTAACTGGGGAGTGTCAACCCAGCATGTGTTTTCTGTGCTTCAAAGCTCACCTTGAGAAAGGTTTAGGTCTATATTAGGATCCTGAACACCAGCAGGCTAATAAAGACTTTCTATTGGGTAAAACCCATGTCCAAGTAGTCTTCTCTGTTAGATACCTTACAATTCTAGGATATAGTTCTAATCCCAGAACTCCTGAGGCTAAGGCAGGAGAATTATGAGTTCTAGGCCAGCCTGAATACAATATAAGACTGTCTCAAAAATAAAATAAACAAGTCAATAAAAGAAAGACATCGCTAACTACATAGATTTCTTGCTAAATGTCCTATGTAAATTTAAACATAAAAACAGAAAAATTGTACCTGAGAACAAATCTTTTAGAAAAGAATAGTTAAGAAGGCACTGAGACGGCCTGGCCAGCTACTGACACTGGCTTTCCTAAAAGTGAACCCGGAGATGAAAAATGCCCAGAGCCTCATTTTGCCTGGAAAAACAGCCAGGCTATGGCTCATTTGGGGCAGACCACAGAACATTGCCTCAGTCCCCAGGGCCGATGGTGACTTCAAGTGGTCCTATTAGCTGTTGCTGGGGAACAGTTCCAACCAATGCCATACATCCTGCAGTCTGTGAGTCCAGCATGCACAACAGGCTCTGATAGATGACATAATTCCCTGATAGAGTGGAACAGACCTGTGCTCCCTAAGGAGGGGTAATCTCTACAAACAGAATGCAAGGCTTCATGTTTGATTGGATTAAGGATGTGAGGAGGGCAGCCACTAAGAACAGGACTGGCTAGGACAATGGAAATATTTAAATGAGCCAGACACGAAGTATACTTTTGTCATGGTTAAGTTTTGAATGCTATAGTTTTGCTGACACAGAGAGTGTCCACACACTTTATAAAATACTGATCGAAGAATTTCATCTTCAATTTAAAGTGTGAAGTCTAAACTTTCTCAATATTAGCAAAGATCAATGTAGCAGCAGGGATTTATTGGTTGCTGCCTTCTTGATAGGGAACCCCTTGGTTCTTGTTTATTGAAGGATGGGTCCTGATCCCTTTTAATCATCTTCTTTACCCTTGTGATTCTCGGCCCTTCCAGTGCCAATTTCTTAGTGACATTTTTAAAGAAAAAAATTAAGATACCCAAATGTCACCAATAAATTCGGAAGCTGAGAGAGCACATCCTCAACCACTAACAGGAAGCAGGGGGTGGGGCTCACTCGAAGTGGGACGGATGAGGCAAAGCCCTCCCCCCCGAGAAGTACTTCCTCCAGCAAGGCTCCACCTCCTGAACGTTGTGCAACCTCCCTAAAGGGCACCTGCAACTGAGTGCCAGATATCCAAATATGTGTGCCAATTGAAGACATGTCTCATTCAAACCACCAGGCCAGCCATGATAATCCAGGTATGAATTAGTCTCTTTATTCCTGCCCTCCATATCAGACACAGCCTTTACATGTGACATATGAATAAAAAGAGTTTTATGACTTGAATTAAACAACAGCAGCACAGTATGGTCTAAGGAAGTAATGACAGCTTTTTTCTTTTCTCTTCTCTTCTCTTCTCTTCTTTTCTCTTCTTGTCTTTTCTTTGTTCTTTTTTCTTTCTTTCTTATTTTTTTTTTTTTTTTTAAACCACGGTATCACTACATAGCCTTCCCTGGCTGTTCTGGACCTAACTATGTAGATCAGGCTGGCCTCAACTCAACAAGATCTGCCGGCCTCTTTCTTCCTGCTTTCCTAGAACTGGGCTTAAAAGCATGTACCAATACACCTGGTAGAAAAAAAGATATTTTAAACGATCAAAAATCAAACTTGAAGTAAGTTAGCTGTCTGTTTTCTCATAGGCTCAGAGTTGTCTGTACTCTGTAGAATACTTGATTAAATGTTTGTAGTATTTAAAATAAAGTATTATCTTTTAATTCTAGCTTTCCTTTTTGTTGCTTTGACATTATGGATATCAACTCATGTGGAATGACTAATTATAATTTTACAAAGGATTGGTCTTTCATATCTAAATTATTATAGCCATTATTTATGACTAATAATTTTATTTATTCTACTATTTTGGTATTACAGAAATCAGGTAACCCTCAAGAATCATTTCAAGATGCTATCTTTCCCATGTAACTAGTACCATTATTAGGGATGGAAGAATTGGAGGAAAACAGGATTCCAACACAACTAACTTATTTTTTTATTCCATAGTCAGAGGGAGAAATGGGACTGTAATAGGCGCCATTTTGCAATATTACACATGGACAGTTTATTTGTAAAATATAGAGACTGGATAATCTTTTACATTTCACCTAACTGTATTAGAGAGCACCTTAAGTACTCATTTAATCAAGAAATGTGGGATTTAAAAAGTACATGGTGTTTTAAGGTATAAAATGCCATAAATGTTGTCCTTGGAGATCCATGCCTCTTATAGGATTTAGATAAAAAATTTTAATGAAAACTTTCAGGCATCTTTAACAAGATCCAGGGGAGTTAAAGGAATCAGAAGTTTGAGCATGCCAAAGGGCTCCCCATTAGCATTTTTAATATAAGTAATAGAACAAAGTCCAACTGGCTGCACCCAGCCAACAATCTTCTCTTTTGTCTTAGTAGGAAGGAGTTTCTTTGCTTTGGCTCCAAGAGTTTGGATTTGAAATGGATATGCCTCCCAAATGAAGCTCCTTCTAAAAAACTTAAGTTTCAGTCAATTTAAACATTGGGTCTTTTCTTCATCCAAATTATATTGAATAATGAGAATCCTTCTTATGGAAATCATTTTTTAAAAAAGTTCTACCCTTTTTAAACATAAAATCTTGTATCAAGTTGCATAGGACGGCTGTATGAGCCAACAGTCAGAACGCACTCAATATGAGAGCATAATACCATCCTCATTTGTACTTGACCAAAACCAAAATCAGTGTTATTTCGATCACTTATGCATATACCAAAGAAAATCTCAAATAACCTCAGACAATATTACGGTAGCTAAATGTAAAAAAATTAAGAAATAAAATACAGTGGGAAATGGTAGAAATGTGGTAAATGTTGATGAAGGGGTTTGGAATGCTACTTGGGGGTACTTGTGTGTCAAGTAGCTGAAGATGAGCCCAGCGTTTCAGAAGTCCACAGGGAACTTTTCACGAAGTTCCTCATGGTTTACAGAAGTTGGGCACAAGGTTGAAATGAGCAACATGAACCTGAGAGCACATCTCCTTGCAGCCGTAGCAGAGGAAGTATCTGAAGGACCTGGCAAAACCCTTTCCTTCCAGGCTGGAAAGTGTCTTTGAAGTGTGTCTTTTGCCCAATTGATAAAGTCACCAGGTTTGAGATGCTATTTTTCTAGGTCTCCATCTCATTTCATTGTTGAAAAACTGTGTATTTAGTTTTTATTTTTAGTTAGCTATGAGCTTTTAAAAAATCCATTATAATAAAATGTCTCCCTTTATCAAAGATGGCTCATAAAGTATTTTGTATGTTTTTTAGTTATTTTATAAGTAAATTATGTTTTCCAAAAGGTATAAATCTTAAATGATAGGCACCAATGGGTTAGTCTTACACTAACAAATTCGAAACATTTTAGTCAATTTGTCATTTAGTGTCATTGTACATTTAACCAACCATCTAGACTAAGCTCACAGTCACAATGAAAATTTAGTATAAACTGCACAAATAAGAATAATTCTTTTTAAATTTGTTATTTATAACTATTATAAGTGTGAATGATAAGTGTGGGTGGGTGTGTAAACATTTTGGTACATGGATGGGGACCAGAGGATCTTCGTTTTCCACTTCTACTTTTAAATATAGATTGTTTTTAGTACACGAGTGTTTTGCTTACGTGTATGTACGTGCACCACATGTGTACTTGATGCCATCAGAAGACGGAAGAAAGCATTGGATCTCCCAGAACTGAAGGTGTGATAATTGTAAGCCATGCTATGGGTGCTGGGATGGAACCCAGATCCTTGATAAGAACAATAGGTGCTCTTAATTGCTGAGCCATCACTGTAACCCTTCTTCTAATTTTACCTGGGTTTGGGGGATTGAGTTCAGGTTCATAGACTTGTGTAGTAAGCCCTTGACCTGCTGAGTCATCACATCAGCCCAGAATAATTGTTTGTAAATAGAATTTTTCCTGTTGCTATGATGGTAGATATTTGGCAAGTGAAGGTTTTTACCCAATAAGAAGCACATAAACTTAGCATTGAGATAAACTATGATTGCCAGGGAGTAGTGGCTTTTTTCATTCATCTTTCTCTTCTTTTGTGGATGCATTTTTGCACCTGTTATACTTGGGGCTGTGATCTTGAGACAGAGCACCAGATTTTCAGTCAAGCTGAAAGAGGAATTTCCAACAATGTGGAGGAGAGATAGAAACTTGACTAGAAACTGCCATGTAATATGTGACCATCAAGACCATGTTTGGAAGATTCAAGAGCAGTGGCAAGAGATGATAATTATGTTTACTAAATGTTAATACAGCAGCATTAAAGAAGGTCATTCAGTAGTGTGTCCACCACGGAGATGACCCTTCTCATCCCAGGGAAGGTGAGAACAAAGAGAAGAGGACAGATGATATCCCTGTTTGGGACCAAGAGACCTGAAAGTTAACCAAGTGACGTTATTCTGGCAGCAAACTACTCAGATATCAAAGATGTGCTTGATGTCATATGCAAGGCTGTTGCCAGGATGACCAAGGAGAAGGAAAGCCCTGAAAAGATTTATAAATCCTTTTAAACATCAATAGTGGCATTGCCAAAGAGAAGGAAGCCCAGGTGTGCACAGAACGAGGAGTATGAAGAGAAGTGCAGTGGGAACCACTCTTAATCAAAGCACCAGATTCTACTTCCCACTCCCCACAGGCTTGTGTCCACATCGTACTGCAAAATGCATTTAGTACAAGCTCACAAGTCCCCAGGCTTTCCGTCTCAAGGCTCTTTTAAAGTCTAAGGTCCAAGTTTTCTCTAAGACTTGAAGCAACTTCTTACTTTCAACCCCCTATGAAATACAAAAGCAGATTCCATGCTTCCAACAAACATACAATGGCACAAAATACTCATGTGCCATTCCCAAAAGGAGGAAAGGAGACACAGTAAGGAAATACTGCAACAAAGCAACACCAAAATCCAGCAGGATAAAAACAAATTCAAAAGCTCCATGTCCCTTGTTAAAGGGCTTAGACAGTGCTGCCCTTCTCTTTTCATATTTTTTCCTTTTGGGTAGTTCTGCTCCCTTTCTGGAGTTCTCCTTGGCAGCTCTCCTGTGGTTCTGGAATGTCCTAGATGGGCTATTTTAGTTGGACCTGATGACATGTGTTGTTTTTGTCATTTTTTTAACGTCTCAGCTTTGAAAATGTTGCCTAGAGACAGAGCTCACTGTCTAATTCATGATGGGTTTAAGGGAAAATTTAACTAGACAAATTGTTATTTGGTTGTCAGCTAAAACACACATATATGTGGACACACACATACCACGCATTAAGTAGTCCATTTAAGTAAAAATAATAAAACATAAAATCTTGTCAGTTTTCAATGTGTTATTGAAAGCAGTCAAATGTTTAGAGTATCTTATTACTGAAAACAAAGAATTCACCTCTGGTTCTGCACAGAGTATTGAATTCTGACCTTAAGAAATTCCTTCATGAATTTATTATTTTGTATGTTTCAGTGTTTTTCCTGCATGTATATTTATGTACCACATGCATGCATGCAGTTTCCAAGGAGAACAGAGGAGAGTATTGGACTCCTGGAACTCGAGTTACAAATGGCTGTAAGCCGCGATATGGGTACTGGGACTCAAACCATAGTCCTCTGAAGAGCAGCCAGTGCTCTTAACCTCTGAGCCATCTCTTGTCCCAAGCCGTAAGAAGCTTTACTAACTCTCAATATCTTGGTTTCACCCATGCCATCTTCCTTTAATCAGGATTGTCCTCAGTTATCTATTTTCATTTTTAGCAATACCTTTAGGACAAAAATCTCATTTTGTCATTAAAAAAAATCCTTAGTCATCGAAAAATCACGCTTTCTATAACCTTCTTTACAAAAAAAGTCACATCTCTTTTTCTTACTTGATGGTTCTTCCTCCCCCCCCCTTTGTAAATTTTTAGAAAATGCTTCCTTCTTTATAAAATATCTCTGTCTTAAATGAAAATCCAGAAAAATCTCTGAGACACTATGCATGAAGAGCAGTTTAAATATCTAACAGTTATAGGCAAAACATGCTGCAGGCATTTCTGTTGTCTTAAAATTGAAATTTAAATTGACCATTTGCTAACATTCAAGTTCTCCATCCGCAGGCCTCTGGCATTAACAACGGATCTCTTGTTTTGCTCACAATGCTACTGACAAGTCAGATGAAAGCTTGGCCTCTCTGCTTTTACCTTTCTATCATCTGCTTACCTATGTAGTGAGGATGTGAATCATTTAAACTCATATGCCCCTAGGCTGTTTCTCTCCATTTTAAAGCTAAAAGCACAAAAAAAAACATGTTAAAGGAGAGGGGCATAGATGACACATAAGAAATAATAAATTATCCTAAGATGACTCACATGTGTAAAGTTTGAGATAACTTGTCCGTAAAGCACTAATCAGACAGCAATGATTTGGCTTTTCAAAATGACCATTTTTTCCCCTTTAGTCCCAGCTTTTCAGATTTGTATCATACCAAGGTTTCACTAAGGTAAAAATCGTGAAAAATGTCTGGTTTTGTAAAAAGGCAGCAAGAAAGGGTTAGAGGAAGAGAGCATAGGCAGCCAGGAAACAGCTTCTATGTCAAATATCAAAATTGTAAATTTAAAAGTCATACTAGAGATGGTAGCACACACATTTAATCTGAGTACTCAGGAGACAGAGGCAGGTGGATCTCTATAAATTTCAGGGCAGATTAATCTACAGAGTGGGTTCCAGGGAAGCCAGGTCTACATGGAAGAACCCTCTCCCGAAATAAAAGAAATAAAGTCATACTAGAAAAGCAACACACACACACACACACACACACACACACACACAAACACATACAGTCACACACACACACAGGCACACATATACAAACACACACACACACACACCACACACACACACACACATACAGTCACACACACACACAGGCACACATATACAAACACACACACACACACACACCACACAAACACATACAGTCACACACACACACAGGCACACACACACACCACACACACACCACACACAAACACATACAGTCACACACACACACACACACAGGCACACATATACAAACACACACACACACACATACAGTCACACACACACAGGCACACATATACAAACACACACACACACATACAGTCACACACACACACACACCACACAAACACAAACACATACAGTCACACACACACACAGGCACACATATACAAACACACACACACACACACACACACACACACACCTGAAACTGGGTGTTTCTTGGAGAGCCATTCCAGGTCCATCAATGTGAAATGAAGAATGAAGTAGCCACTGATCTTGCTATTTTGTTAACTTCAGGACTCTTAGGAATTGAGTTTTTCCATGTTTTAGACTCAAACTGGGACACAGTTTGTGGAAACAATTACCACATGAGAGTACAGCAAGACTGCAGTAAGTCAGAGTGTACTTTCAGTAGAAACAGGGTACAAAGGTCGTACCCCTGTGTCTGTTAACGTTAGAAAGGTCCATTGAAAATAAAAGGGTCACAAGGTGAAGCTTGGTGAGCCAACTGTGGTTGAGCTCTTTTCCTGTTTGAAAGTGAGTCAGCAGAGGGAGACACCTGAGTTTGGCTTCTCCATCAGAGTCCAGATCACCCAATCCCAGCTTTTCCATGCTGTGTCATTTCTTCATCCTCTAGCTGCTTCAGTTGGGTTAATCCCAGGAACAGTGCACGGATTCAGCCAAGTGGTCCCAGACAGTGGGTTTAGAAAACCTGCATTGAACAGAAGAGGAAAAGCTCCTGGGAGACGCACACAAATAAAAGTTAAAGAAATCAATAAAAGAAATGAGGGAAATCCTAAGCACCAGATGAAATTGATGGACAAGCAGAGTCTAGGGACGGGCAGTTCTGTTCGTACTTAAGGGAGATTTCGGAGAACCACAAGAGTGGTCCGAGGGAACTTGCTTCAAGAGTTTTGGGGCTGTGTTCTGGAGGATGCCCTTGATTTTTCAGGGAGGGAATGAATTTGTCTTGAACTACACATAACTTGAAAATAGTAAATAAACAAGGGGTGAGGGACTCTTAACGTGTTCCCAGCTTTGCTTTCCGTTTGACTGCTTTCATGTTGAATTTGACTGAAAATGAGAGGTGTGTAGGTGACACTTGTGGAACACAGGGAAGGTGACCACCTTACCTTCTGAGTCTGCTGTGAGGACATCTGGCAAGTTAACTGTCTAGCAGCCTTCACTGGTAGTTTGTTCCACCAAGGCTTGCCCTGTCTCAGCACTACCTTGGTACCTCCAGTGGCCAATAGCAGCTGAAGCAGAATCTATCTATAGGTAGAGGAGAAATGTAGCCCAAGGGGAAAATCTTAGCTGCATTAAATACTATCTGATTTTTTAACAACCTGACCCAAGTAACCCAGAGTCTATATTTCTGGCACATCTGGTAATTGTATCCATGCAGATAAACCCAGTCACTCACGGAGGAGGCCTACTGACTGGGTCTATGATTTTCATCCAGTAGCTTGGCCACATCCTTCCATACTTGTTTATACTAATGACTCCCTCTGTTTGGGGGGGGTACTGCTTAAACTACCTGGGGTCCCAATGAGCTTCATTAAACTATTTGGGATGGGCTACAGCCCTGCCATTCAGACATAATTAGTATATCCCATAGACCACCAACACATTTGTGTGACAACAGCTCTTTATAACTTCAGATATATTTGAGAATAATTGGGTCCCACCTTTCCTTGTGGGTGTTTGGACCCACAGTAATGACTAGATTGATGTGTCCCTATTACTTGGCATATCCTTGAAACTCAAAAGGCTTGCAATCAGATTGCTCTCCTGCCAATACAGTAGAAATAATCCTTGCTGCCCTGCAAGGTTTAACTGCTTAAATGTGCTAAGCACTTCTTATTGGGCACAGCAGCTACAAGGATCTTCCCTTCTATCACCCTTACAGTGTCCAGCACTGGAGTGAGCTGCCCCTGGTCTAAGCATGAGGATCCATCATGAACATCTAAGAAATAAGAAAGGAGATGTAGGGAGCCAGTGAAGTCCTGAGTGAATGCATGTTTTTGACATGGCCAAGGCCATACCAAGGACTCCAGTGCCTTGGCCTCATGGCAAACTGGCAAAGCCTTCCCCACAGAATGAGGGTGGCAAAGCTGTCCTTAGATCTGAGTGGAAATTTTGACAGCATGTGAAGAAAATATCCATCTTTGCCTTCTCCCTCCAAATATTTGCTGTCTGAAGATGGCTCTCCCACAGAGGCTGCTCCTACTGAGGTTAGCTAAACCTGTCTACTTGACCCAGCTGTGTAAAATAAACCCTGCCTCCTTGTTCAGTTGTATATAACAAACACAGTGAGCTTCTGTGGTACAAGGCTTCCCCAATCCTAGAGCCCAGGTTACCTCATCCCAGCTTTCCTGTGCATACATGTGTCTGTTCTTTCTTCATTCCCTCTTGGTCCCAAGTTCTGGTTCTGGGACCCAAATCAGGAAAGGATGTGACACCCATATCAATGGAAGTATTTAATGGTCTATGTATTCTCTTCTCCAGGTAGGCATTTCCCTAAAGCAGGCCATAACAAACTTTTCCTTTGTTCTAAAATTGTGTTGTACCTAGAGACAAAGATGGAGGTGGCAAGGCCGGAGGCAGGGGTGTGGCATAGATAAGAAAAGCAGGATTCCTCAGGATTTATCTTTCATTCTAACACAATCTATGGAATTTTCTTTATTTCCTATTCTTTGACATCTGTTCCCTCTCTGACAGAAGCATACGGCAAGTTAGCCTTAATTAGGTTTTCCCATTTGATCACCAAATATTTGTTGAATTGACATAATTGTTAGGCAGCCAGCGTTCCAAACTGTGATTTATTTCCAAATATGTCCCCCTTCCTTGAATCCCGATTTCCCATTTTCTCCTAAAACTTGCAAGCTTCTCCATGCTCACTATGGGGATATGTGAGTTTTAGATCACACTGGTCTATTGCTTCTGGAAGTAGCTCAGTAGGCTCTCTTCCTGAGACTGGTTCCTCCTGCTGAGTCGTTGGCTTATTTTAATCATTTACAAGAATGTGAGCATGTTCAAGACACTGGGTGATCAACTGTTTTGTGTGTGTACCCAAGTATACCAATAAAGTTCCTTCAAACTCAGGAGTACACTGTGGGGGAGGGGGCTTCTATGCAGTGATTATACGCTGTAGGGTATGTAGCCCTGTTGGGATGAAGGGAAGAAGGATCCCTTATTTTCAGCATCTTTGTTATGATTGGCAATCAAACTTAAGGTAGCAAGGTTGCAGAAAGTAGGAGAGGTCTCAAAAAATGCAAAAGTAGATACTGGAGGGGTGTCAGGATGAAGAGCCTAATGTCAGAAATAAACATTCTGAGAGTAAACAAAAATGAATCTAATGCTCTGAAACCAAAGGCTCAGAATATAAACAAAACAGGATAAATAACCAAAATAAGATACAAGTACCCAGCTCAGCATGAAACAATGAAATATAGAACAAACCAATCTTCAGAAAGAACTCACCAACACCTATCACAGGAGCAAGAACCAGGGAACTGAAGACAAGGGGCAGGGGCTTCTGCCTGGTACCCATCAGGATAACTCCTCTTCTATACAAGCATTTTACATAGAAGCAAAAACATTAAAATATCGCTGACAAAATATGTGTAATTACAAGGTCATTGACTCAAGCCAAATACATTTTTTTCAAATGTATTTTAACAACCTAATCAAAATGTCTCAAAATAGGACAAACATTTAAAAACTGTTAAAAAAATATTTTGAAAAACACAGAAGAACAAGAAAAAAATCTACCCTGCCTGGTGAATTTGAGAAGTTTCATAAATATTTAATCATAAATTCTTGTTAATTGTCCAAATATTAATGTCTTTCTTGAGACATGAACAAGGAATTACATGTTATTGGGAACAGTGTGACGTTCAGAACGGCACAGCCTGAGGCCTCTACTCAAAGTAGGCCTGTGCTATTATGCAACTATTAAAACCAAAGGGCTTCAGCTTCAGCATTTAGTAGTGACCTTTGTAGTAGTAAAGGTTAAATAAAGCCATTTAATGACTTGCAGCGTGCACTATTGCAGGCACAGCTCCTGACACACACTGTACTATACACACAGTTAGGCGTAGTGCCACCCAGGTATCAAGTATCCAATGAATTCATCCTTCCTTCCTGTTTTCCTCATCAAGACTGCTCATAAATGAGAAAAACAGAAACGTTTTAAGACATACCCTTCAACTATTATAAAACAGTCTTTTTGGCCACACCCACCCAACAACAACAGCTTGTTTGGCAGTTATTTTTGTGACTATGGATACCCCACTTAGACATTGCTTTTATTTCTAAATTTCAAGACAGTTGTCAAGAACTGTGATTAAACTACCAAAATACAGTATCTTGGAGAATAATGAGCATTGGCTACAGACTAAAGTGACTGGGTGACTATTCTACCCAGTGATTGAAGAGGCCTGGGCTCATCACACACTGTAATCCAATGAAAACCAGCTTATACAAAGGAGAGTCCATCCTTTCAAGTACATTGCTGATTTAATGTACTCTGTTACCATGTTAAAAAGGAATAATAATTTAAACTTGCCTCAGGAGCTAAAAAGGACAATTCTTTTCCTTTTTATCCCGTATAAATAAGAACAGGAAAAGATATTTATGTTTTGTTTTATTTTTGTTTATTAAAAGGTTAATGAAAATGACCAGATGGATGGATGTTTACATAGGTTTCCTGTTTCTAACATCGAAAGCATAATATTATGCCTGGCTCCTGAGTTTCTTTGTCTAAATAGAATTTTGCTGCAGGCAAATTTTATCTGAATTCTGAACATTTAGAAACAAGGGACCTTCAAAAAATGTGTTTTGCTAGCTCTGATTCAACAAATCTTTTAAATGTCATTGATGCCTAGATCTGGTTATGGAGTGTCCCAGCCCATCAATTAGATGTACATACACAGCTCATCTGAGTCACAGCTAAATACAATAACCAGACTCAGAGCTAATTTGAATTGTACTTTTTAAAAAGGCAACTCACCTCTGAATTGATTAACTGATCCTTGATTATCAATTAATAATAATGTAGCCACAAAAGATGCTACCCAATCTGTATGTCCTCTGAAATGAATAAGATTCTCTTGTCAATCAGCTATCTAGAAACTGCAATATGTTTTCCTGAAGAGAAATACATTTTAAAGAATGGTTAGATTGTTATCATGGAGCTAAGTTCGTTCTGTTGAAGGGGAAGAGATAACTGTGGTAAATGTAATCAAATAAAACACAAATTCAATAAAATGACATCAAGAAATCAATGTTTTAAATTTACCTTGCATGTATAAGGAGAATTCAATTGAGAAGGAGGATATGTGGGTTCTTATCATGTTCTACTACCTATCTACATTGCTTCGGGCAAATTGTCTGAAGTATATTTGATAGGCAGAAGAGAACTTACACTGTTATCTTAAAATTTTGAGACTTATCTTTAATCCTACCCTTTGATAACTGGCTCAGTACCTCACAAGTGCCAGGGAATAATTTAAAACTAACTCCATAAATGAACTGCATCTTCTGTGTTTAATTTGTATCAGTCCAACAAATATTTGTTGAGGGTCTTCTGTATGTTGGTTACTGTGTCTAAAAGACACATTTTAAGAGTAAATATAGGTTGTCCCTCTCATAATTCACTAGCAAAATCAAAGATAAAACCAAAATTCCACATCACTGTATATCCTTTAGATTTTCTATTTTACATCTGTCAACAACCAATACTGGGAAAGAAATACAGTAGTTAGAGCTCATTTTCTGGTGCTAGTGAGATGGGAAAATGGTGTTGTGCTTTATAGAGCTAATCATGCATCTACAGTTGTTGCGGGAAATATTAAAAAAGAGAGCCTACACATTCCGGCGCTAGTGCGAGCTACCGGCGGACTGCAGAGCTCATCCTGGTGATCTCAGACCGGCTTTGTGCTGGAGCTCCTGAGTCCCCTGGCAGATCTCTGCCACCAGCCCACACAACAACCACCCACTGCACAGTCAGCCATCTCATCACCCAATTACCCGGTAGAATTAAAACTCTTATGCATACAGTTAACCAATGGTTTATGTATCAATAAAAACACAATTTACAAGATGTCAAAGCATAATTTCCGAGCCAATTGATAATGATAAAAGCTGCTCACCTAGATTAGACAACTTATCCCAAACTTCTAACCTTTATGATAACATAACCATCCGTGGCTCTATGCCAGTTCAAGTCCGCTGCCATCTTCCTTCTCCTCCTCCCCAGACACTCTCACCTGTACAACCCTTAGGTCCGCCTCCCTGTTTCCTGTCCAATCACAGGGCTCCTCTTGCCCTAATGTAATTGGAAAGGGAAAATCCTGTAACATACCATGTCACTCAGTAGCACCTACTGTTAGATGTTCACCAATAGCAAACAGTTGTCTACATAAGGACTTGAACATAAATGTTTACAGAGGCTTTTTACATAGTGACTGAAAACTGGAAGCAACTCAAACATTTGAGTAAGTTAATAAGTAATTAAGACATATTAATTATTGTATATTATTCAACAACGAAAATAAATAAAAACTCAGTGACATGAGTCAATCATAAAATAATTAAATTAATGGAGCAAACCATGGATTATCACCTACTGTGTGTGAAGATTTGTAAATAGGGGAACCTGATCTACAATGACAGATGGTTGATTAGGAGCAACTTGTGTCAGAGGTGGAGGCTGGCAAGTGGGAGCAATAGAAACGTCTGTACTCTGGTGGGCAAGAGGATGACAAGCAGGTGTATCATTTCCAAAAGCCGTAGAAAATACAGTTGACATGTGTGCTACCACCTTTCCGGGCTCTTCTAAGAGTTTGACCAACCTTGGTAAAATGACAGAAATTTGAGTTTCATTCCAAGGGCCTTGTCTGTATTTCCTTCTACGAAGTATGGGAGTGATAGAGGCAAATGTTAACATTTTAAATAGCGTCATGAGTATACTATGCCAAAAAAAGAGATGGATAAATTGGTGTCTTTTAACAGCATCAGAATTCATTTAATAACACCCATAAGTTATGTTGTTTAATCTGGCTGGAACTTCCCAAGCAACCTTGTCATCTCTTGATAGTCAAACACAAGCTCTTTCCCTTAGCTCTTAACTACTAATAATTACTTTCATATCACACAGAAAAACATCTGTATGCTTAGGCTTATATAGGCTACAAAATATCTACAAAGGGCTAAAGAGGCTATAGCAAAGCTCAAGAGGGAATTTCCAAAGTGACCTGTCTAATAATGATGTAAAGGGGATATCATGGGAATTAGGTAGTGCACCCCATTAGGATCTTCTTGAGACACAGAGGCAGAGTCTAATTGCAGATTCAGAATTAAACCTAGTCTCAGAGTGTGTCAGGCTACAGAAGTAGAGCATGAAGGCCATAGAGACAGAGGGCACTGGGAAAATGGGCAAATAGAGCAATAGCAGGTCCCAACAGACAAATGTATAGATGGACAGATCCCAGGTCCTGATGGATGAACAGGTACAGATATAGCAGTCTGGGTAGGCAACACCGACAATAGGGACCAAGCTAAACTGAAGCTTCTAGGGCAATGGGTACTTCTCTGCCCATGGGTCCCTTCATATATACACTGGGTGATCAGATAACAGGTTTTGGGGGACTACTGGCATCTCAGTGTTTAATGTCTGTTTGCCTCTTTATAGGGTCCAAATGAGAGTACTACATGCTTTCTACTGTCAGGATTGGTCAATAAGTTCTTGGGCCTAGTTTTCTTTATGATTTTAATACTATTTTATATGATCTTAATATGCCAATTTATTTATATGGTCTAGTTACAATTCACTTGGATAAATTTATAGGGTGACACAAATTCTACTTTTTTAATTAAGTCATCAGTTTGTGCATTCTGAGTTGTACTGGACAGATGGTGCTATTTGTGTGTCCAACAAGGTGCAGAGTCCTCCTGTCTCTGTGTTTGCACTCAAAATGGAGTCAAATGCTGCTTATGAAACAGCTCTTGGGTTGAGAACAGCCTGGAAAAATAACTGTTTTACATAGTATTAAATAGCTTAGAGCAGAGCACAGCTTGATAAAAGTCTTAAGAAGGACAGCTCGAACATGTTTGTGTGATGTGATGCCTGAAGAATCAGTTAATGTGACAAAAGGGCTGAGTGTGGTGACACTAAGTATGGAGAGGAAGGTGGATCTCTGTGAGTTCTAGGCAAGTCTGGTCTACATAGTCAGTTCCAGGCTAGCCAGGGCCAAAAAGTAAGCCCCTGCCTCAGAGAGAGAGAGAGAGAGAGAGAGAGAGAGAGAGAGAGAGAGAAGGGATTAGACAGTACCCCACCCAAAATGGACTTGAGGCCTCTGGGAAGAAAGAGAAATGGAAAATAGATTAAGAAAATTAGTGAGGGGAAAGACTCAATTCACCTCTGTCCAGTGATACTGTGTGGACGATGGTCCAGGCAAAGTCATTGGGCTTGGTCTTCTTACTGTTTTAATGACAAGGACCACAGATAACCAAAAATGTGTTGGGAACTTCACAGTTAATTAAGACCAGCTTTCTGACTGTGTACAATTGTATTACCATGAACTCACTGAGGGAGAGTTAAGCTGCTTTGCTTAAGTGTTATCAGTGATGTGTTAGACAAAGAAGAGTCTTAGTTCATAAAAAAAAAAAGTAAGCTCAGATAAAGGGAGAGGTAAGAGCTCCTGTCGTGAATGGATGCTGGGAAAAATAATGCCAGAGCTTGTTGTGAAATACAAAATTATTTCACGAGAAATGTCTAAGAGGGGATGACACTTCTAAGGAGGAGGGTACATCAAAAAGGGCAAATGAGAAAAACATGTAATTGTTTGTCCCTCTGACTGAATCAATGAGGAGTTAAATGCCTGAGAACCATTGGGCATCCAAGTTAAAAGGGGAATAGAAACCTCACTTGTTTTCACTGTCTACTAAAATAGATTATGCTCTGTGAGTGCAGAGGCATAACTAGGCATTGAATTTATCAGATAGTGCTTACATTACCCCCAAAGCTATCTAATGATAAAATTCATAGACTCTACATACCATACCCTTTATGCCCCCAAATTGGCAGAATTTCATAACCAGACTTTTAAATGCCTGTCCTCTTAGGCTTTGTTTTGCATTCTTCTTAGTAGTCCACATATCCAATCTTTTAAGTTCATAACCTCTCTGAAATTTTACATTTTATTTCAATAGGCTTTATATATTTCATGATAAGAAAAAATAGTATTTTATTCTTTTGTAGTGGGGATTTGTAAAGCCAGGCCAGGATAAAGCATGAAGAGATTTTTTTCCACCCTGTCCTTCCCAACACATCTGTCCAGGCCCCTAGGAAGGGAGGTCATGGGAATGTGGCTGAAGTCTGGGACATTCTTTCTCAAGCCCATAGGGAGTTGCAAATTCTTTTAATGGACCAAGTGCTGCTTATGAAACAGGACCCAAAATAAAGAAGGTAGCAGTGCTTATTACAAATCCAAGCTGAGTTCTACTTTGCTTAGGGTTTAGTGTTGCTTTTTCAGGTCAGGCTTAGTTCCTTGCTGTCTATGTGGCAAGTGGTCCCTGTGATACTGCCTTAGAAACATCTTGGAGTCTTTGGCCACCAGGAAATAGTTTGTAGCAGCTGTGAGACAGGAACTCAGATAAGAAAAAGAAAAAAAAAAAGATTAAAATGGAAAATCAATGTCCCCCTCCCAAACAGTATCATGAAAAAATGCTGGGATCTTTCTAGCTTTTGCTTTTTTCTTCTTCCTTTATTTACATTTGTGGGGGGGTTGGGGGGTGGGTGTGCAATGTTGCCACAATATGTGCATGGAGGTCAGAAGACAACTTTCTGGAAGAGGTTCTCTCCTTCTACCATGGGGGAATCAAACTCAGATCATTAATTAGGCTTAGCAGCAAGCACCTTCACCCTCTGAACCATTTCATTGGCCCTTTTCCTATATGGTTTTCAATGTGAAGAAATTAGTCACAAATAACAATGAAGGCACTTAGTGTAGCATGAATTTTTTTTTTTTTTTTTTTTTTTTAAAAAGCAATCCAGGCTATGCCAGCAAGGCATCAGCAGGCAGGTCAGCCAGGCACTAGCCTGTTCTCATCTCAGCAGACTCTGACCCAGAGCTCAGAAATCTCTCCACCCAGCTCCCTACATTCCCATGGCGGATCATTGCCATGCCAGCCCAACACTTCCAAATTCCCAGGGCTTTTTGGGGTGTACTTCTTGCCTTTCCATGCTTTGCTGCTGTACCTTTTTCTCTGGAACCCAGTAAAGTTGTCAAATGAAAGAAAACACCACACAAACTTAGTTAAGGATCAGCAGATAACACAGTCACTGGATGCAACAACTAGTATCCTGATTTATAAGCCATTCTAAGTTAAATAATCTGGTAGTGGATCCCAATGGATCAGCCACCTGAACCAGGGACCTCTACTACTTACATTTTGGCCTCACCGTCTCTCCTGTCCAAAAGCAAGTATCTCTTGCCTCCCTCTTCTCTCCAACCAGGAAGTCCTGCCTACTCCTCTCCCAGTGATTGGTTCCTTGAAATCTTTATTGATTGGGGTGGGGGTGGGGGTCACAAGAAGTCTCCTGAGTACTGTGATTCACTCCTAGGCCCAGGCAGCCCCACCTTGGGAGGCAGAATTAACATCAAAATACAAACAGCACCAGGGCTATCCACAACACACTTAGTACAGCATATTAAGTTTAACTCACCAAATCAGTGTTTCGCATTTTTCAATGGTTCTATTTTTGCAAATTGGGAACCCACACTACTTTTTTGTCTAGTCACATGCCCGTTGGACCTTGTCAGTTAGTAAAAAATATGACAAAAAGCGGTATTGCAAAGTGAAAATAATATCAATAATTAAAACTGACCAGGACTCACATCTATATGAAGCTGCCTCTTCCTGTTCATTGCTTTTCTTGCCACAACAACCCATGGATTTGCCGTGTCCTCTGTATATACTTCCTGGACTTGCTCTTATTCACTGCATGTCTATTTTAATCCTAGCCTAGAAATGGGGAGTTATGGGGTACAGAGAAAATTTAAAGCTGTCCAGAATATCAGTTTACTGCTTGTGGTATAGCACTGACAACAGCCACCTCTAGCTTAGCCAGTTCTCCACTTCCACTCTGCCCCCTGATTAGAGAACAGCCTTGGTACCTTCATCAGCCTAATGGTACAGCCATCCCTTGCATGATGCTGAGCTAAAGCAGTGATCACCCTTTGATGGTTTTATTAATCACTCTCCTTTTCTTCTAGATATCCAATATATCAAAAAGAATGAGGGGAAAAGAGGGAGAAAGAAGGTGGCTGATGCCACTGAAAACCCAATGGAACTAGAGGCCAAGAAGGTAGTAACTTTCTTGAAAAAAGTCTAAGGCTTTTGGTACTGCCAGGATATCTGGTTCATAAAGAACCACATCTACTTTAGATTCCACTGGATCCAGTAATCCATGGGAATGGGCTGCCCCCTCAAAGCACTGCAAGTTCCTTCTGTGGCTGCCCAATTCACCAGATCTTGAATCAGCAGCTACTCACTGACTTAGGATAGCCCATAGCTATGGATCCAGGGGGAATACCAGCAAAAGCAAGACTTCGCTATTGGGGAGTGCATGGGTGTGAATCCCCACAGCTTACTGCTTTCTTTCCTTTCCTGTGTCTTTTGGGGTTCCCAATAACATTATTAAAGAAAAGGTAGGCCCTGTCCCTAGAGGCATTGTAGATGTGGCTACTGTGTCACATGTGTGTCAGTAGGTGGCAGAAAGGATAGAGGCTCAGTGTTCTGACCTGCTCATAACACATAACAGTGTCCATAAACATCTGAATGATTAGTAGCCTAACATCCCCTGAAAAAACGCAAGCCTGGGATGACCACCAGTTTAGCACTGCATAGTCTTGGGGCAGTGGTGCGGGGGGCAAACCATGTTGGAGATGACACTTTCCTTGTACCATAATATATAAGCAGGACATAACTCTCCTAAAACAACTCCTGACATGACCCTGAACAATTAGAGACCCAGGATGCCACTAAGAGGAGCAAGTAAGTGGTAGAAAAATGGGGTAGGAGGTTGCAAGTGGGGAGGGTGGGTATGGGGGGGGGGCGAATGAGTGGAATTGAGGTGCATGATGTGAAATTCACAAAGAACCAAAAAAAAAAAAAATTCTAGATTCTAAAGGAAAACTAAAAGAGAGGAGAGAGAGAGTGAGGCAGGCAGTGATGTTTAGTCTAAATTAAGACAGCACCATTGTTAATATTCACTTAATTTAGAGAAGAAGGATGCTCCAGGACCAGCTGTAGTGACAAATGATGAGACTGCCATTGATGTACAGGCAACCTCTCAGGGATGAAAATCTTTGGCCTGCTGGAAAAGCCACAGTGCCAAACTAGAAAAGAATCCATCACTAAATTGGGTTCCATGTACACTGAGTTATTTTCTGTAATGATTTATTTTTTATGTATTTATGTATCTGTTTGTGTATATATGTGTGCAGTCATGTGCACTTGTGTGCACATGTGCACATGCAAGCTCTCACATAGGTCTGTTTCCACCTTATACCTCTGTATAGGAATTGGATTTTATATCCAATATCAGGATGTTATATTTGTCTGTTAATTTTTATGTTTGCTGAGCTAGATCTTATACTTTCAGTCTTTAGTTTCCCTGAACACCTACCCCAGGCTCTTTTGATCACATGTTCCTCTAAAGTGCTCTAGTAAAATACATCTATTTCAGGTATTTGTTATATTACTATCAGTACTTCATACCTGTTAGCCTAGCTATCTCTTAATGAAGGTTGAGTCCAAAGGACAGAATAACATATCTTACTTTTAAAGCCTTTAGCACCCTGCATTAGACAATCTTACACTTGATGTGGTGACACATTCCTGTAATATCAGTACTCAGCCCAGGGCAGAAAGGTAATGAGTTTGAGGATATCCTCAGCTACATAATGAGACCCCGTCATGAAAAAAAAATTGCTATGGTCAAACTCAATGGTCAACTTAATAGGATCTAAAATGAACTGGGAGTCTTGCACCTGGGTAGGTCTACAAGGGTATTTCTCGAAAGGATTAACTGATAGGTGGGGATACTTCTCCATTGTGGGCAACAAATTCCATGACTGCAAAATATAAAAATGTCTGAGTGAAAAGCAGAATCCAAAGAGTATACATGTAGGGACCCATGGCTCCAGATACGTATGTACCAGGGGATGGCCTTGTCTGACGTCAGTGGGAGGGGAGGCCCTTGGTCCTGTGGAGGCTTGATGCCCCAGCATAGGGGGATGCTAGCGTCGTGAGATAGGAGTGGGTGAGTGGGTGGAGGAACACCCTCATAGAGGCGAAGGGGAGAGGAGAGAGGGAGAATGGGATGAGGAATTTGTGGAGGGATAATCGGGAAGGGAGATATCATTTGAAATGTAAATAAATAAAATGATTAATGGAAAAAAAAAAAAAGAAAAGCAGAATTTGTTTGCCCACCTGCTCCCCTTCCTGATGAGTGCATCTGTTTTTCTGCTGCTTTCCTTCACTGACATCAGAACCCGGGTTCTTCAGCCTTCCAGTGCTGTCTGAAGAATCTTCAGAAATATGGGCCTTCAGCACCATATCAGAATTCCTGAGATACCTAGTTTGGTGGATTGAGCAGCTCTTGCATCTTAGCCTTTACAACATGCAGACCACCATTGTACTACCCAGCCCATATCATCTAAGATGGTCTAGTCCATACGCTGGTAATATACAATCCAATCTCTTGGTTATGTTCCTTTACTGAATTCCAACTGATTCAACTATTAACGATTATTTTTTAAAACATCAATTTTAAATGTATTCAGGTAATCCTATGGTGTTTTCTTGTCACAACTTTTGAGTTTTCTAGTCCGGTGACCATGACTACAGTGGGTTGGTCAAAAGGAACTATTACATTTTTCTAACTCCTTACACAGAAAAAAAGTTGATAAGCGCATGGACTTGTGAGTATATGACTTATAACTTCAGTTCTAAATCGTTGGGCATCATTAGTTCTTTTAAAGTATGTTTCTACTAAAAATAATTCTAAGATAGATGGCCTGCACAAAAGGTTGAAAAGAGCCATTGTCTTCAGCCCTCAATGCCTGAAGAGTTTATATGTATAGCTACACAGGTTGAAATTAAAATACGTATTCATAGGCACCTATAAATGCATGTCCCACTATAACCCACTCCATTTTCATGCACTGTGAGTGAAGAAGACATTTTACCACATTCTATAGGGAACTGATGAGGTTCTAAGTGAATGTGTATTTTTGACAGGGATGTGGCCATATCAAAGAGCAATGCCTCAGCCCCATGGGAGTGGCAAAGCCTTCCCCAGGTGAGGCTCAGAGGGATGGCAAGAACTTCCTCAGTCCAATGTGAATGTTGATGGCATATGCAGAAAATGTCCACCAGAGTTGTCTGCTTCTAGATATTTACATCCTGGAGACTCTCCTATAGAGACTGCTCCTACTAAGGTTAGTTAAACCTGCCTTTGTGTTCAGCCGTATATAATAATAATAACCCCATTTCCATGCTAAATTGTATATAATAAACACAGGGAGTTACTGGCATGCTGTGGCTTCTCCATCAGAGAGCACAATCAACCCAACTGCTGCTTTTTTGTGTGTGTGTATTCAAATATGTCTGTCCTTTCCTCATTTCCTGGACACTCCAGTTAGGTCCATCTCATTCCTGTCTCACTAACAGTGGCTCTGAGTTTGAGTATATAACATTATTCAACATTAACCTATTAATTGGAAAAATTTAAATTTTTATATTAAACCCCTCCCCTATTAAAATATTTTGAGACAAAGTCTGTTGTCATAGCGGTGGTGATTTAAATAAGAATGCCACCCAACACACACCTCATTTATTTGAATGCTTAGTCATCAGGAAGTGGGACTGTTTGAAAGGATTAGAAGGCTTAGGAAAGATGACCTTGTTGGAGAGATGTGGCGTTTTTTGGAAGAAGTGTGTCACTAGGAGCCAGCTTTGAGGTTTCAACATCCAAGCCAGGCTCAACCCAGTCTCTCCTCTCTCTCTCTCTCTCTCTCTCTCTCTCTCTCTCTCTCTCTCTCTCCCCTGCTCCCTCTTCTTTTGTCCCCCCACCACCTGAAGACTATGGTGTAAAGTTCTCAAACACTTATCCAGTGCTTTCTTCACAGCAATAGAACAGTGATTAAGACAGTAGCCTCAAATTCACTACAATCTTCCTACCTCAATCTTCCAAGTGCTAAGATTAAAAATGTGATGTGTTGTGCATGGCTCTGTTACCTGTTTCTAAAATGTATCCTTTACCAGGCATGGTGACACATACCTTTAATCTCAGTACTTGTGAGGCATTGACAAGCAGATCTCGTGAATTTTACATAATTCTAGTCTACACAGGGAGTTCCAACCAAGCCAGGGCTGTATGGTCAGTCCCTGCTCATCCTCTCTCCAACAGAGAGGAGAGAGAGAGAGAGAGAGAGCATACACAGAAATAACAGTTATCTTTTAATACTTTGTGTGTGTGTCAATAAACAGAAATAAAATAGGCATTTCTCAGACTCTCAAAAGAGACCCTAGAGGCATATAAGTTCACAGTTCTACAGCTTAAGTGTTCTCCTGGTGCTCCTTATTTCTGTCTACACTAAACTTCCTGCCACTTAATGCCCACAGTTTTTCCTAGATAATTCCTCTGAGAACATTCCTTCTATTTGATACATTTTTAAAACTCATTTATTTTATTATTGGTAAAAGGAAATTCACAAATATAACACAGATTCAGCAAGAAAATTCTTTGCAAAAAAAATTGTATGACTTTTGGGTGAGTCATAGTGGTATATGCCCTTTTTAAAAATAATTTTTATTTTTTGAGATCCGGTCATTTCTCCCTTTCCCTTCTTCCATGTTTCTTCTTGTTCTCTTTCAAATTTATGTCTTTTTTTAAAATTGTTGTAACATTTATATATATGTATGCATATATATTTATAAATTTAGGATATATAAATATAAACACAATATATATGTGTGTGTGTGTGTATATATATATACATATATATAATATTTATACATACATATATTGAACCTAATTCCAATTATAGATCTCTTGGTTGTCACCAAGATATGCATTCTACTACTAAATTCTTAGGGACATATATACATACCTGCTCAGTCTCTATAATGCTCTATAATGCTATCTGTATGTATGTTTTCAGGGATGACCATTTGGTATCGAATCACCAGTTGGTGTCCTCTTCCTCATAGAAGACTATTTTGTCAACTCAGCATTTCTTAGTTTTGTTTCTTGTACTTATTTCTGTAATTTTGTGGCCTCATTGTCTTTCCCAGTTCACTTTGGCATGTCTACCTTAGTCCTTGTTTGAATCGTGTTTAAGCAGTCACGTTGATGAGACTTTAAGAGTGTTCCATCTCTGATTTCAAGGAGACACAATGCCACAGCAAACTTTCTGTTCCTCTGGCTCTTACAGTCTTTCTGTCCCCTCTTCTACAATAATCTCTGAGCCTTGTATGCAGGAATTATGCTGTAGATGTATCAGTTGGGACTGGGCTCCACAACTCTACATTTTAATCACTTCTAGTTTTATGTAATGCTCTCCATCTGTTGTAAAGGGAAGTTTTCTCGGTAAGGGGTGAAAACTACATTTGTCTGTACCCACAAATGGTTTAATAAAGTAGCAGTTGAAGCTTCTTTTCCAAGATCCATGGCCACACTAGACCTGAGTTAGCTAGGCTTCCAGTACCAGGCATGGTTTTAATCTTACTGAATGTAATTCCAGTTAACAGATCTCTTGGTTATCACCAAGACATGCATTCCACTACTGCATGCTTAGGGTTATCATGCCATGCTCCTCCTTGTGGTTCATAGGCATCATGGCTGGATAGGACTCCTGGTTGCTTCCCTCCTTTGGAAGCTTAAATGGCATCTTCTGGTACCATGAAACCTAGCTCTCAGTGAGGAGTGAAGTGGAAACTTCTGGTTTCTTTGGAAAGTCAGTTATATCAAATGATGTTTTGCTGGAGCGCACAGGTGGAAGGATGTTTTGCTAAAGGAGGCATATGAAAGGGTTGTGTTATTTAGAAATAGTATAAATATGACCCTACAGAGAGTGGGAGCAAGAGCATTGGTTTGCCTTGCTCCACCCTGTTAGTATTTACTCACAACACATATGTATTGGTTTACCTTACGTTGCATTGCTGAGCTTCCCTTGTGGTGACTTCATAGAGAGAAACTCACCAAAGAACTTCTTGTGAGGTTCCTGAAACTGCCCTTGCTGATTCATGTGTCTGCTAAGTGGACAGGACTGAAGCGGCTGATTCATGTTTGGTGTTTGCTAGCAGACTGGACTGAGCACAACAACAATTGGAATTGCTCCAAAGGACTATTTCTAAACAAGTCCACTTCCCCTGTATCCTAACAACCTTACTTTTCCACTCCCTCTGATGGGTGGTGGGCTAGAGGGGAGGTTGAACCCTTATTAAAGTAGGTTGAAAAAAATACATGCCTACACAGGAGGCTTTCAGTTCAGCTCAAGCATGAGTCTTCTGGAGCCCTGTGTCTGAAGTGCATGGCATCCTCAGCAATAGGAAGCAACCTGACAACAGCAATTGTCTACAATGTTTTGGGAGTCTCTTGGACATCCCTGATCAACAGTTCAAAAGAGGCCTTCTCATTCTTGATGTTAGGGTTTTTGTTAGATTGTCTATGACTCTTAGGGGAGAATTGTCTACCCAGATAGGAAAATTTCATCTAATCTCTCTCTCTCTCTCTCTCTCTCTCTCTCTCTCTCTCTCTCTCTCTCTCTTTCTCTTGTGTGTGTGTGTGTGTTTGTACATGTATATTCATATATATATTATGGGTATTTTTAGATAGACAGGCAATGCTTCCTTATGACCTTTCCAGATATCCTTACTATTATATTAATCTCCTCTCCTTGCTTCTTCTGTATTAATCTCCCTCTCTCCTCCATAATTAGAGCCCTCTTGTTTTATCTAATTTCCACTTCAGATCATTAGTGCACCACTGTTTCCTCTCTTTGCTCTCTCCAACACCTCACCCTGCATTGGACATTAGTGCTTTTCATTTTTCTGTTTCTTTTTCAGTTACTCTATATTATATATTCACATCTGAAGATTTGGAGCTAGGAGACTCAAATGACAAAACATTTATCATTCTGGTTCTGGGTTGCCTCACTTAATATCTCTTCTGGTTATATTCCACTTTCCTTAAAATCTCATTATTTCATTTTTCATCACAGCTGAAAAGTATTCCATAGTGTAATGTATATTTGGTGCATTTTTAATGAGCAACAGCAATGATATGAATCACTACTGCATGGATTGATGAAAACAATTATAATTTACATTATAAATCCTTCCCTCAATAGAATTACTATTCCCACAGACATGACCACACATATCTTTAGCATGAAGTAAAAAAATGAATTAATACAGTTCACAAGTAAGCAAAATTACTCAAATTCAGGAAGAAGGAAATTGTTTTAATTTGATTTTTGTTCCTCTGGTAAAACACTAGCCAAAAGCAACTTGAGGAGTGAAGGATTTATTTCATCTTATATTTCCACATAACAGTCCATTGCTGAGGGAAATCTAGGTAGGAATTCATCAGGAACTTGGAGGCAAGAACTGAAGCAGAAACCATGATGGAATGATGCTTCCTGGCTTGCTTGGCTACCTTCCTTATACAAACCAGGACCACCGTTCCAAGAGTGACAACATCCACAGTGGTCTGGGCCCACCCATATCAGTCATTAGTCAAGAAACAGCTCCACAGACATGACCACAGGCCAATCCGATGGAGGCAATTACTCAGTTGATGTTTCCTCCTCCCAGATTTCAGTTTCTGTCACGTTGACTAAAGCTAACAAGCACAGATATATAGGATTTGGAGCTATGGGGAATGCTTGCCTAATGTCTGTCACTGGGAAGATTTGGGATTAGAGTCACGAGGTTATTTGGCTTCTTTACTCATGTCCCAATTTTAGCCCCACTTGCCGTTCTTGTTGACCAATGCATTCTGGAAACATCATGTATGAGAAGACAATTTTCTACTCAGAGAAGATGCAGCCACAAGTGTCCTCAACCTTCTATTGCCAGAGCTCCATGCCACTCTCTACTTCACTACTTCTACTCTGTCACTTTAGCCAAAGTCATCACAACTTCTCTCTTGTGAATTATTAACCAGCCCATCCTAGCAGGTAATAATATCCTTTCATCTAGTCCAATACTACTTAGATAAGATGAAAATGTGACAAATTAAACTTTTTTAAATCAAAAGAAGTAGGGGTACACAATAAGTACATGAGCTCTTAATTATTTCAGTTTAACATCCACAGATTCATTTGACTAAGACATATTCAAAAGCACACAGCATGTAACTTCATTCCTTCCACCCTGTCACTTTGTGTATGTGTTGAAAACAAATATTAATGAAGAACAAAAGTTAATATTTTTAAAGTAAGCCTGTTTTCTCACATTTTAGTTTGCAATGTGTTAGTCACCTAAGAGTAAGCATCAAAGGCCAGGTGGCCATCTCAGCATCTAGAAGCTAAGAAATGTTTCATCATCTTGACAAAGAAAAAATGTAAAACTATAACAGGAAAGATTAACTGAGTTCAGATTACCAGTAGAAATACCTGCCATGAAGCTGTCAAACTGTAATCTCCATCTGTACAAGAGAGTCATAGCAACACAGCAGCTGACGCTGAGAACCCACTTGACAAATCAGAGTGCAGTTTCTCCAAGTCAGACTCACAACCACAATGTGAAGAACATTTTTCAGTGCATCCCAAACCAAGACCTGGCCAGTTACGCCAATCACATACCCAAGTTTCTCAGATAAAACCCACATGTGACCCACAGACAGGGATCCAGGTGGAACCTGCAGAGAGTATTCTCCCAGCTTTGTAGGCCAGGAGTTCTTACCAGTTTGTTGGGGAGGCAAAACTACACACCTCAGAATTCCTGGTTTATAGATTATTGTTGAGGCATGCAGGGGTGGGTCATTTGTTTTTACTAATGTACACTTTAAGAAAGCAAACTGAACTATCCCATGACTTCTGAGAGGAGTTCTATTAAAGAACCTTTCTTGGTATTACACATGTAGAAATACCTAAGTGAACAAATCTTGTTTGACTGCTAGGATTAGAATATTAATATCCTGTGAAGGTATGTTAAGAAATGAATGAATGCAAATGATGGACGGTCTCAGGCTAACTCTGGCTAAGACAATACTAAATTTATTTCTTCCAAACCTCACATATCTATTGAATATCCAGATATTTATCTTATGTTGTTATCCTTGGTATTGTGTTTTCAGCAGATGGCTGCTTCAGAACAGCATTCCCACTCTGGACGTAGTCATGTTTCTGAACTTCAGTTACAAAAAGCGAAGGAGAGGAAAAGGCGCAAGCATCCTTCCCTTTCAGAACTCCCCTTCCACCTGCATCTTCACGTGCCCATAGTCAAGGGCAGGTGAAGACAGACGTTCCAACTCTCCTCAACAATCCTTAGAACATCTCAGAGGCACTCTTCGTGGAAGAAAAGGAATCTGATTTATGCTGATAGTTTTTAGTCTACTTGATACAAACCTAGACATATCTGAGAAGAAGGACTCATAACTGAGAAAATGCCTCCATAAGATTAGCCTGTAGGAAAGCCTATAGGGTGTTTTATTGTAGGCATAACGTTGCTGTGGACTGTATAAAGGTTATCCTAGTATTATTAAAATGCTGATTTCTCTGCCCCCAAATCTGATTGCAATAAAGACATGGCATTGTAAACCTTTTTCTAAGAATCTCTGATCGTCTCAATGTTAGGTAAACATAGCTTCCTTATTTATTCTCTGATTCGTCAATAAAAGCTGATCAGCCAATGGCTGAGCAAAAGAGAGAATAGGGCTCTTGATCCCAGCCAGGGGAGGGGTAGAGAGAGAAGGAAGATTGATTCACCATCTTCCTTCCAAAAGGGTCTAGGAGCCACCATGGGAACACACCTGAAGCAGAGAGAGACAGATCAATACCAAAATGCAAGTAACTCAAGGATTTTGGCTGGGAGGTAGCTTGATTATCTTAAAGGAATAGAAGAAATTAATAACTGCTCAGCTATTCGGCTGTACAGCTTAGTTAAATAAATCTTAAAGTCTCTGTCTCATTTATTTGGGAGCTAGTCTAGATAAAGAAAAGATTATAACTTTTAAAATTGTATGAACATTCTCTTGATTGATGATTGATGTGGTAGGACCCCACCCACATGGCAGTGCCATATCTGGGCAGACGGTCCTAAATGGTACAAGAAAGCAGTTTGAGGAAGACATGAGAGAAAGCCAGCAAGCGACTCTCCTCCTTGGTTTCTGCTTCAGTTCTTGTGTCCAGGTCTTGGCTTTAACTCCTGCCCTGAATCCCTTCAGTGACAGATGGTTGCCTGAAAGTTTAAGATGAAATGAATCCTTTCTTCTCCAAGTTGCTTTATCTCAGGGTGTTTTATCTCAGCAATAGAAAACCAAACTTCAGACAGATGCTTTGAGCTAGATAACAGGTGGACTATTTTGGCCCAACAAAGTATTTTTCTGTTTAGGTACAGCAAACATTCATGAAGGCTTTATTACAGACCAATTAAGAATCCTTTCTTTTCTCACACATTAATACTGTCAGAAAATGGTCAGATTAACCATTAGGAAGAGCCTTCTAAATCCAGACTTCTGCCTGGATGGACCTTTGTCCATGAATTGTCAGAAAGCCATGGGCTATTAGAAGTTAACTAGCCTAGATTATAAAGAAGGAAATAAGAAAAACAATATCCTATGTGAGCAAAGTATATGCTTCATATAATTGCAGGATTCTATAAAAAGCTAAAATTAAGGCTTTCTATATTTCTGAAAGTCTGGTTTTTTAGCCTCTGTCTGGTACTACAACAAACAGATTCAATAATATTGGTGGTTGTTTTTCCTTTTGCCTGTGAATATGCACCTATTCTACTGAGAAAGCACTATATAATCTGTCTAAACCAAAGGGTTCCAAAGCATTGGCTATGTTTACCTCTGTGGGGAAGGACTGTCAGTGATTCTATGTAGACTTTCTGTCTTCAGATTTTCTCACTGAGAATATATGTATGTGTGTGTGTGTGTGTGTGTGTGTGTGTGTGTGTGTGTGCATTATATTTAACAGGGCTTTCAGAATAGACTTGATCAACATTGTTATAAATTTCATTTTAAGTAAAATTACTTCTATTGTCTTATTTATTCATTCATAGTAATTTCTAGTTATTTTTTTCTTCAAAGAGTAGCTATTATTTTATCAGGTAAAAACTATCCATTAGATTTAGCAAAAACAAAAACAAAAAGAACAAAAAAACATAGCAACAACAACAACAACAAAAAACTGTCAGTGATCTTTGAACTAGATCTCAGCTTATTGTGAAAGGTTTTTTCTTCATCTAGTTGTCTGAGGTTAGAATATAATTTGTTAAACATAGAATACTTAAATTTTTTTTGCTTAATGCATTCTAATGGTAATTACATTCCTGTTGATAAATTGGTAATTTTTTACTGACTGATACTCTCTAGCCAAAGGTTGGTAAACTCTCAGTTGTCTCTGTGAGTACAGAGTACCCATGGGAAGAGCTGAAGTTATGAATAAGGTTAGCAAGCTTATCTATTTTTTTAAATTGTGCACAAAATTTTATCTAGTAAACTTATTTCTAGTAATTTATGTGACAGAAATATGTATGTACTGTGAGATATCTATCACAGTAGTATATACAATGGTGAATTATGAGGAACATGTCAAAATTAAATACAGAAGTAATAAATTATGAAATTACTTGTAGACATTTATATAATAATTATGCTATTTTCTAGGCTAAAACTTTAGAAGCCTAATTATCATTATCTTATAATTTCACATTATAAATATGATTAAAATAAATGAAATCACTTTGTAAAAACATTATGCAATTGGAAATTATTTCTGACAGATCACCTCTTACAGTTTTATAGGCCATTCATTTTTTTCTCCTTTGAAATGACAAAGGCAAGTTGACTTCAGTCAAAATGGCCCACAACCTAATCTCATAAATCACATGTTTAATGTTACTTGTTTTCAGTAGGTTCTGAAAACCTTACTACTGTAACATTCAACTAGAAATAAGTTGACAACTCCTGACTAAATTCAGAGAAAATAAATATTAGTCATCTAAAATATATAGGACTCACCTCCCTAATGAAACCATAAAATTCAAATCCCTCCAATGTTCTCCCTTGAAGATATGTTAGCTTCACTCTGAACAAAAAACAACATTCCTTTGTGTTTCCCAAGGCCATTACACTGAGATTAATCAGATACCTATAACACTTGCTGAAGTTACCCCTTAAATATTTCTGTTTGACCAATACAAAGTGTTCTTCCTTATCTTTTTTGATAACTTTTGGTTGAAAGTTGATTTTATTCGATATTAGAATGGCTACTGCAGCTTGTTTCTTGGGACCATTTGCTTGGAAAATTGTTTCCAACCTTCTACTCTGAGGTAGTGTCTGTGTTTGTAACTGAGGTGCGTTTCCTGTATGCAGCAAAATGCTGGGTCCTGTTTACAAATCCAGTCTCTTAGTATATAGATTTTTATTGAGGAATTGAGTCCATTGATGTTAAAAGATGTCCCTCCACAGAGGAATGGATACAGAAAATGTGGTACATTTACACAATGGAATACTACTCAGCTATTAAAAACAATGACTTCATGAAATTCGTAGGTAAATGGATGGATCTTGAAAACATCATTCTGAGCCAGGTAACGCAGTCACAAAAGAATGAACATGGTATGTACTCACTCTTAAGTGGTTATTAGCCTAAAAGTTTGAAATACCCAAGAGTCACTTCGCAGGAACAGTAGTACTGAGTACAAGGTCCCAGATGGAGGGCTTGGAGAAAGGACTGAAGGAGCTGAGGGAGTGTGCAGCCCCAGGGAGGTAGCAACACTGGCAACTGGCCTGACCCCCCATACTTCTGGAGACTGATCCACCAACTAAAGAATACATATGGAGGGACCCATAGTGCTGGCCACAAAGACTGCAGAGGAGGGTCTTGTTACCTGTCAGGGGGAGGAGAGGCCCTTGGGCCTGAGGGTGTTATATCCCCCAGTATAGGAGAATGTCAAGGAGGGAAGACGAGAGTGGGTGGGGGGGTGGGGTGGGGAGGTGGGTTGGAGAATATCCCCATAGAGGCAGGGGGAGGGCGGAGGGAATGGGGAGGTTCCAAAGGGAAGATCTGGAAAGGGGGAAACATTTGAAATGTAAATAAAATATGAAAATAAAAAAAATAAATAAAAAAGATATTAAGGAAAAGTGATTATTGCTTCCTGTTATTTTTGATGTTATTTTTATGTTTGTGTGGCTATTTTCTTTTGAGTTTGTTGAAAGAAAATAACATTCTTGCTTTTCTAGGGTGTAGTTTCCCTCCTTGTGTTGGTGTTTTTCATCCATTATCCTTTGGATTTGTGGAAAGGTATTGTGTAAATTTGGTTTTGTCATGGAATATCTTGTTTTCTCTGTCTATGGTAATTGAGAGGTTTGCTGGTTATAGTAACCTAGTCTGGCATTTGTGTTCTCTTAGGGTCTGTATGACATCTGCCCAGGATCTTCTAGCTTTCATAGTCTGTGGTGAGATGTCTGGTGTAATTCTGGTAGGTCTGCCTTTATATGTTATTTGATCTTTTCCCCTTACTACTTTTAATATTCTTTGTTTAGTGCATTTGGTGTTTTGATTATTATGTGATGGAAGGAATTTCTTTTCTGGTCCAGTCTATTTGGAGTTCTGTAGGCTTCCTGTATGTTCATGGGCATCTCTTTCTTTAGGTTAGGGAAGTTTTCTTCTATAATTTTGTTGAAGATATTTACTGGTCCTTTAAGTTGGGAATCTTCACTCTCTTCTATATCTATTATCTTCAGGTTCTGTCTTCTCATTGTGTCCTGGATTTCCTGGTGGTTTGTGTTAGGAGCAGTTTGCATTTTGCATTTTCTTTGACTATTGTGTCAATGTTGTCTATGGTATCTTCTGCACCTGATATTCTCTCCCTTCTATCTCTTTTATTCTGTCAGTGATGCTTGCATCTATGACTCCTGATCTCTTTCCTAGGTTTTCAATCCCTCCGGTTGTCTCCCTTTGTGATTTCTTTATTGTTTCTGTTTCCACTTTTAGATCCTGGATGGCTTTGTTCAATTCCTTCACCTGTTTGGTTTTGTTTTCCTATAATTCTTTAAGGGATTTTTGTGTTTCCTCTTTAAGAGCTTCTAGATGTTAACCTGTGTTCTCCTGTATTTCCTTAAGGAAATTATTTATGACCTTTTTAGAGTCCTCTATCATCGTGAGAAGTGATTTTAGATCTGAATCTTGCTTTTCCACTATGATGGTATATCTAGGATTTGCTATGGTGGGAGAATTGGGTTCTGATGATGCCAAGTAACCTTGGTTTCTGTTGCTTATGTTCTTGCACCTGCCTCCTGCCATCTGGTTATCTCTAGTGCTACATGCCCTCCTTTTATCCAACTGGAGCCTGTCCTTCCTGTGATCCTGGTTGTGTCAGAACTCCACAGAGACCACCTGTCTCTGTGATCCTGGGATCCTGGGATCCCGGGATCCTGAGATCCTGGGTGTGACAGAGCTCCTGGGAGTCAAGCAGCCTCTGCCAACTTGAGATCCTGGTGTGACCAAGCTCCTGGGACCCTGGGATCCTGGGATCCTGGGCGTGTTAGAGTGCCTAGGAGTGGAACTTCCTCTAGGTGCTGTGGGACTGGCTGAGAAGTTTACGCTCAAGGTCTTCACAGGGTGCCATCCCAGACAGGAAGGAACCTGTGCCACCGGTCCAGCAGGATTCCTGGGTCCCTAGATCCTGCTGGTTTCAATTACTTCCGGTGTTGGGATCGATGTTGTGTCTTCCTCACCTCTGATCCTATGATCCTGGGCGTGTTAGAGCGCCTGGGAGTGGAGCTTCCTCTGGGTATTGTGGGACTGGCTGAGGAGTTCTCACCCAAGGTCTGCTCAGGGCACGGGCCCAGACCGGAAGAACAAATCTAGTACTTTTTAAATTATACTAAATAACAATAAATTTGAAATCATCAAAGATCCATTCAAAAATATCATTAAAATATGTACAGAAAGATTATTCAACAATTATTTATGCATATATAAACCAATATACATATATACATACATACCATATACATACACACATACATCTTATTTTAGCTATGTATTTCTTGTAAGAAACAATTATAAAATTAGTGGACTACCTAGAAAATAAAAAACACTTGTTATCTGACAATTTCTGTGTATCAAGAATTTAGGAGCAATTTGTTTGGATAGCCTGGCTCAGGGTCTTTCATGGAGTTGCCATGAGAGGCTCCAACTAGGAGACTGAGGCTGAAGAATCTTTATGTGTCAGCCACATGACACTGTAGTATTCCCTACCACATGAGCCTCTCCATACACAATTAGAATTCCTAACATGACCAAAGAAGCAGCAACTCAGTGGGTACAGACACTTCTATGACTTGGTATCTGAAATGGTACAATCTCTGTTATCAAAAGCTGGTGATTAGAAGGAAATTATTGAGCCTTGTCCAATCACAAAAATAAATGAATGAATGAATGAATATAAATAAATGGCTTTTTGACAGAACTATCAGAGAGAGACTTTGTGAACATATTTTAAGACTCATATTCTCTATGTTCTCCAATAGAAAAACAAATAAATACACAGACAAGCACAGGCAGTTTTCTTTATCTTAAGGTTATCTCTGGAGCAGAAATAAGACAACTTACAAAACTATCTGTACTTTATTTTTTGCTTTCTGTTCCTTTAAAATTTTAGTTATGGGGGGGTGGCAAACAAGCATGCACATCAGGGTGTTCTTGGGGAGGCCCGAGAACACTTTCTTGAGTCATTTCTCTCCTTCAACCACAGATTGCAGTAATGGAATGCAGACCACCAGGCTCCTGTGGCAAGCACTTTTACTGATGGAGCCATCCTGGAGTCCCTCCACTTTTTTTCACATGCGTTTTTAAATTAGCACACAAAGTAACTACTCCATGACACCACGTTCTTATGTCAATTTACTTCGTTTTCTTCATCCTGCTCTCTATTGTCCTTCCTGCCCACCCTTCCCCCCTGGCTACCTGTTTTCTTTTCCCTTTTATTTTATGCTTTTTAAAATTAAAAAAAAAAATTGATTCAAGAGTTAAGTTTTACAAAACATTTCAGTTTATAGTCTCGATTTTTTGCCTGTGGTAAAATTATTGTAAGTTTAACTTAGAATTGGTAATCTTAGAACATCTAACCTTTCTGTTAATGACTACAGAATATCTGTCCATTTATACCTTATTTGGTATCCCTTGATTGTCATGATTTTCTCTAAAGAGATTATATACAATTGTGTACCTTGCTGCATTTATTACTAAGGATATGTACACTTATTACTATACTGCATAGTTATTCACTGATAATATTATATTCTTTCAAATGGTATCTGATTGTTTAGTATTGTGGTATAGATATTAGCATATACTTTTTTTTTTTTTTTTTTTTTTTTTGGTTTTTCGAGACAGGGTTTCTCTGTAGCCCTGGCTGTCCTGGAACAAACTCTGTAGACCAGGCTGGCCTCGAACTCAGAAATCCGCCTGCCTCTGCCTCCCAAGTGCTGGGATTAAAGGTGTGCGCCACCACTGCCCAGCCTAGATATCAGCATATACTTAAGCTGGTGTTATATCTTGTCATCTCTCTGTGTTCTTTCATTAAATCCAATATTTTATCTATTTCTGTAGACTGAAAAAAATATTACAGTGTTGAATGTGGTTCACAACATTATAGACCATTAATGGTGTGTGTGTGTGTGTGTGTGTGTGTGTGTGTGTGTGTACTTATGGTTACAAATAAATAGTTATGAATGACAGATGGAAAAGTATTGATAAGTTCATGAATTGGTTGTCTCTAGAGCTGTGAGGAACAAGGAAAGAGAAGTCAGTGAGGTTTCTACTGTAACACTGAGTGTTCATTTTTACAAACTAAAAGACAAGGGCAAAAGCTGAAACTTCTTCAATTAATGGTACAGAGAAGTGGAGGATTTTTATGTAGCTCTAATTTTTCTAAACTTTTATCTTCCTTTCAAATGTTGTGTAGTATATGTGGATGTCTATCTGTGCATGCGTGAAGGCTCAGGACTGAGGTGGGATTTTCTTCCAATGATCTCTGTTTCTTTCACTGGGAAGCATGTCTCAGTCACCCAAAGTTTGCCCATCTGCAAGCTTCGCTGTCTAGCTTGCTCTGAGAATCCTATCTCCATCACACTCACCTGACAGTCAAGGTGTCCGGAGGACACGAACTCTGGTCTCCATACATTCATACCAAAGTGCCCATGAAGCCACCTCCCCAGACCCCGTTTTTTTTTTATATTAAAACTTTTTTTTCAGAATTTTAAATGTTCACAATAAATAAATAAAAAATAATAATAACCTCTCCATTTGGTTAGCATCTATGTATTATTGTCTTATTGACCCAGAGGATGTTCTCCACCCATCTGTGTGGCAGAATATACGAACTGTCTGTTTCATCCTGTTTAATACATAAGGATAAATAGAAGTTCGTTTAAGGTTCTTCCTAGCCCAGATACTCTAGGTTCCTTCACTTTGTTGTCCCCTGCTTGCCCCTTTCCCCTTTTAAAGGTTCGTTACCTGAATCCAGTATCAATCTATCTTGCCTTTCTCTTAAATGTCTCATTTTTCCAAAGTTTCCAGGGCGCATTTGACTAAGGAATGCGGTCAGCAAACAAGCTGGGTAAAGTCCCAGGAACAGTGTTTTTGTTTGCTCTCTGTTTATTTATGAGGCTTCCAAATTCTACTTAACATAAAAGTCCTAACATGTCACTGTCCTTTTCTATCCAAGAAGAGGTGTAGGGGGAGGAACGGCGAGTAGAAAACTCACTCTGTAGAGAAGAGTGCTGCTGGGTTGCTGAGTTCTTAGCTGGCTTGGTTGAACAGTTTCGGGGGGGGGGGGGGGGGAGGGAGGGAGGGAGAGAGAGAGAGAGAGAGAGAGAGAGAGAGAGAGAGAGAGAGAGAGATCGGTGCGGTGTGTCTTGAGTGAGGGGAGTCTCGGCTAAAGGGTTGGAACCGCCCCACAGCGTCCTCACCCGAAGTAGCCAGCAGGGTGTACCCGCCCCCGTGAAGGCGGAGACCTGGACCTGCTGCACCAGCTCCCTCCATCTCTCTGGCGAATTTGACTGCAGGCAAAAAGGCAGGTGAAGCTTGGCCAGCTGGGAGCCTGCTTCCCAGCCCCAGAACCTTCTCTTGCGAAGACATGAGCTATCAGCAGCCACAGCTGAGGAGTCCTGTGCAGGTAAAACTGGCAACAGGGGCAATAAGAACTTCCTTACGTTTCAGGCTGGGGTCTTGGTTTGGCGAAAAGGGGTAGATCTGACTTAATATGGCCAACACCTATTCGGCAAACATTTTTCAGTGACATCAGTCATGAAAATTTCATGAAATCATGAGGTTGACGCCTAACAGACTCTGAAGTTGGGTCAAGGCAGTTGGGCAGCTACAACAAGGAGACTTGTGGAGACTTAAGGATAGGCTTTAAGTTCTTTTGGATTACTGGCCGTTCCTGTTTTCCCTGCTTATTGACATATTATTAACACTATAGGCATAATTTGATGTCCTTACTATGTTTGAAACCTGCATTGATTACTTATCTGACATTTTTCATCTTCAAACTAGTAAATCTTTAATCATGATTTTATCTATTAAAATAGAGAGAGACAGACCCGAGTGACAGAGAAAGCCTGGTTTCCGGATATGAACACCGAGGGAAATCCAGTCAGTCTGCAGCTGTTTTCAACGTAGTCAATTCTGTTATAGGATCTGGAGTAATAGGTAAGCCACCTGTGTCTGCTTGGTTCCGTTTATGAAATAAAAAGACGAGCTTTTTAAAGTGTTGCTATGATGCTAGCATTCGCTAAAACTTCAATGGGGAAATTTTTGGTTTTCTTCCATAAAAGCATATATAGTATATATATATGTGTGTGTAATATATATGTGTGTGTGTGTGTGTGTGTGTGTGTGTGTATCCCTCATAGTAATGTTCCGTCCTCTTTATGCGAAAATGCACTGTTTGCCTCCACAGCAGACAATAGCACCCTCCAGTTGGGGCTATTGCACAGGGGCCCGGGAAATGGACTTTTCATAGATTGACTGCTCAGTTGATCATTTTCACTAATGCGTTTGTTTCTTCCTTCTGAAGTAGAAGGTATTACAAAAATCATCTTAGTAACAGTGTAAATCTTGCAGATTCTCACATATATTATGTATACAAAAGCATAATGAGAGTCTTTTAAGAATCCTATGAAAATTCAACTAGATAATATCTCCTTATGCACCTATATGATCTTAAATTTAAAATGTGAACTTATGAAATATCTTTTTACATCTAGTCATTAATATAATTCATTTACAACAGTGCTTACAATTGGTAAGAATAATCCCTGTTATTCCAACAAATTAGAAGCAAGGGGAAGCGTCTAAAAACGTAAAAACTTTAAAAGGTATTGCATTCCATGAATAGAGGCAGTGTTTTCCACTGTTTGTTATTCTTTTCGTAGTTGGAGACATTCCATTTCAGAAAAGGCAGGGAAAACAAGAACCTATCTACTGCAATGCTCATCAAATATGTAACTTCTTAACCACAAAATTTCAAGATTTAATTTACTTAAAATTGTAAGTTTATCAAATGGGTTGGTTTTATTTTTATTTATTTATTATCTCATTTTATGTGCATGTATAGGTGTTTTGCCTGCATGAATATATGCTACATGTGTGCCTAGTGCCCACAGGGGTCAGTAGAAGGTATCTGCTAACCTGGAACAGGAGTTCCGGGAGGGCCTTGAGTTGCCATGTGGGTACTGGAAAATGGGTATTTTGTAAGAACAACTGGTGCTCTTAACTGCTGAGCCATCTCTCTAGCCCCTGAGATAATGTCCTTATTTTTTCACAATGTGCTATGATTTCTGGCTTTACATTAATCCATATACACGTTTTTTAAATAAATAATACTTTGGAAGTTCCTGAGATAAAGCAGAAGCAAGCAGGGACACATGCTCATTTAAAAGCCTGTCTCCGTGTATCACAAGTGTATGGGCAGTTCAACCTGACAGGATTCTAGAATTTATTCCTGATGTGAACACTTTCCCAAGTTAATCCAGGCGATGTTAAAGTGTTCCCCTTCACTGCCCTCAGCAGAATTATTTAAAGGAGAAATCTTTTTTTTTTTTGAAAAAGAACTGTTCTGGGTAGAAATGCTTAAATTATTTTATTTTGGATATCTTATAGTCTATAATCCAAAGTGACCCATATGTACAAAGCAGTAAAAAATAATGTTATAAACCCCATTTAGCTTGAGAAAGAAGTAACTTTGCTTTCCTGTCGCTCCGCATTCTCTCTATTTTCTACATGGTTCCCCCATTTGGGTTCCAGAGTCAGTCTTCCCTAAGATCCTACAGCTGTTCCCTGGTGCTTTCCACAGCAGCATCGAAGGAAGGGGTCTTTGTCCTCCATGGAGTCCAGGGCACTAACCATCACCCTGAGATAAGCATTGTTAGTGTGAACTGGAATCAGGTTTTCATTTGCTGCTTTTTAATTCTTCTTCTGTCATCTCATGTGCTTGCTTTCTTGACAGGTCCTTAACATAATGACATTCCATTCTGAAATAAATGCTAATATGCTAATATTTGATTTTTTGGACTACCCCATCCCACATTACAACTTTTTAATCACTTATATAATTGATTTTACCTTCTCTCCATGAATTGTGAGAGCTTTTTGCATTTTCTCTATGTCTCTTTAATGTGAGGTTGGGGCATTTTATGTTTTCCAGGATTGTCTTATTCAATGAAGCAAGCTGGATTTCCCTTGGGAATACTGCTCTTATTCTGGGTCTCATACATCACAGGTAAAGAGCATACAACTGCATATCCCTACAACTTAAATTGTGCAATGACTTCTTTGCTTCCACACATACACCCTGCAATTGGATTTCCTACATAATTAAGAAGCGCATCAAAGCGTCCTAAGGAATTTAAGCAGCACATCTGAGGAGAGATTTGCTTTACTTCCTAATCCTTTAAACAGATTAGTAAAAGTACCATGCTATATCACCAAGCCTAAAGCTGATCATGTGCCTTTTTCATTTCAAGCAGAACATGGTGGAGGAGAAAGTCATTACCAAAACTGTGCAGCTGAGAGGACACTGCTCCACAGTGCACAAGGCAGGGCTGGGAGGCAGGTGCACACAGATGGGAGGCCATTGTCGGCTGTGTTTGTGTAGGTGATCCTGGGGTTTGGGTGTTCACGTGGGAAGGCTGGCCCCTTCTCTCCAGTGTTGCCCATGTGTGCGCTGTTTGCCAGTATCTTCCTGCACAAAAGAAAGCTGCTTCTAAATCTCTTTCTCTTCTGCCCCCCACTCATGCCACATCCATTTACACCCACAGGTTGCTACTCACGTAAATGCAGGTTCAGCACTCAGACTACCTCTCCTTGCTGTAATCCTCAATTCAGCCAGTCCTGCCATCCCACCGGCTTACTTTGTGACTTTGTGACTCTGACTTAGGATCACTGTGAGCAGGCCAGCAGTCATTAACAGATGCAGGGGGCGTTGTTTACATTTTTTGTTGTTTTGCTTTTGTTTGCTTTTGTTTTGTTTTGCTGTTGTTGTTGTTTTGCTGTGGTGACAGTTATCTGAGGTAATCTAGATAGATGCTTCATACCAACTAGTGCAAAACTTCTCAACTGTCCCTTCTCTGAACCTGTGGCCTGGGCCTCAAGAAACCCATTTTCTGTGAGTTTATAAAGTTTCCCCAATCCCTGTTTTCACAAGGGATTCAGGCAATTACTGTTGACAATCCAAAAAGTAATCAACCTTTGTTGCCACTGCAGGGAAGGGGTAGGGCAATGGTAGGTACACTTGAGGCTCCCAAGATACATCATCAGTCCTGGAGTGTTGCTAGCCTCCACCCAAGACTACCTCCTTGACACCTGTTTCCTCTGCCTTATCCATTCATTCCATAAAGTGTGTGTGTGTGTGTGTGTGTGTGTGTGTGTGTGTGTGTGGTGTTTGAGTCCCACTGTGTTTAATTACAGTAGCTTGCATGAGCAGAGGCAGGGGTTATTAATAGAACATGGGCAACTTACCATTGGCTATACCACTGAGGAAGATGATAACCTCCCTTGCTGCCCAGCCACCATTAACTGTTCATAACTCCACAAGGAAGGGTGGAGTCTCATGAGCCTCTCCCTCATGGGCATGATGGGGTATTAATGGGCCCCTATCTTGTGCAGGTGCTATAGAGTTCATGAGTATATGTGTTGTGTCATGTCCAGAAGACACTGTTTCACGGCACCTCCCCTTCTGCTGGCTCCTACATTCTTTGGCTCCCTTCTTTACAATGTTCTTGAACTGAAAAAGGAACAATAAATATGTCCTACTTAGGGTCAAGCACTCAACTGTGATTCTCTGCATCAACTGTCTCCCATTGCAAAATGTAGCTCCTCTGACCAGGCCTGAGAGAAACATTAATCTATATGAATACAAGTATCTTTAAAAGCCTGATCATTGGTTCATTTCCTGCTTCCCAGTTAGTGCTGACAAATATTTAATTTCCACCCAGGTGTATTACCATAGCTTTAGTGCATGGCAAACACATAATTATAAATTAGCAGGCAGAGAAAATTAAACATCTCACCTGTGAGTCCAGACTGGAAGAAAATGAAGAGTTTAGTAAACCCACATCATATTACACATAAATAAATCATAATGGAAGTAGCATGTTCAGTTGCTGGTCTATTCGCAATGTATAATCTCACCAAAGTCATGCATGGTAAACTTACTATCAGTAGTAACGATTGACCAATTAATCACTTACTGACAGCATGCAAATCCTTAAATCATTTCAATAAATAAAAGATTACCTTCTCAAAAGCCAAACCATTTACATCTCAATATTCATTTCCTTTCTTATGTTTTAAGAGCAAAATCTGCAAATACAGTATATTAATTTTTTCTTTAAATTAACACTAAAATTGTTTTTTAATGGAATCAGTCTTTGTTAAGAAGCTACAACTCTATTGGACAACATGGAAATTAAAAGTCTTAAGTTTTCCAGTTAGGCTGCAATTAAAATCCTGTGTCCTTAACCCTGTGGTCCTTGTTAGCCATTTGACCCTATGGAAATTACTTAGGAACATTATAATTAAATGGTGATTTATCCCTAGGTTTCTTTGAGACAAAATCTCATTTCCGGGATGGCATCACATTTGCTGTGGGGTAGAAGATGAGCTTCAACTTCCTATTTCCTCTACCTCCTGAGTACTAAGATTATAGGCATGGGGCATCAGGCCTAGTCCATGTGTTCCTGGGGATTACACACAAGGTTTATATATGATAAACAAGAGCTTTACAACTGAGCTACATCTCCAAACATCTACAGTTTTTCTCTTGCTTGTATATATGTCACTAGGTCTTACTGTGTTGTTCTGGCTGGCCTGGAACTTGCTATGTAGACCAGGCTGGCCTCAAACTCACAGAGATCTACCCGCTTCTGCCTTACAAGTGCTAGTCTTAAGTATGTTCACCACATCCAGTCTCCGGGGCTTTCCTAAGGCCTCTGATGAAGCCTTCAGATCAACAGGTAGTAAGTGTTAGTCGTTCTTCTGCTGCAAGCATGTTGGAGACTTCTACTGTCACTCCTCTCTGTTACACCCGGGAGAGACACAAGAGCACATTCCAAGAACAATTTTGTATTTTTAAGGAAACTGAGGTCTCAAGCCCCTTGTCTTGTTTTCTTGGCCTCTTCTCACAGGCACACCCACAATTCATTCTTGGACCATGTTCCAACATCCCAGCATGGTGGCATTTGTCTATAATCTCAGTACTCAGGAGGTTGAGGCAGGGAGATCAGGAGTTTAAAGTCATCCTTGGATTCTTAGCAAGTTTGAAATCAGCCTAGGCTACATGGACATTTGCTTTAAAGACCATTCTCTTGCTTTCTAAGACAATTCAGTTGAGGCACGCAAATGTTTTGTATTAATTGCTTTAATCAAATGCATTTTATATGAAATTATTTGTATTTTGTTTTGTTTCTCTACAGACTTTTCCCTAGTTTTATTGATAAAAGGGGGAGCCCTCTCTGGAACAGACTCCTACCAGTCTTTGGTTAACAAGACCTTTGGCTTTCCAGGGTACCTGCTGCTCTCTACCCTACAGTTTATGTACCCTTTCATAGGTAAGATGGTTGTGAAGACAGATGCTACCATAGTTGGTACCAGCATGGTCCCTTTTCAATGAATAACAGTAGCTTTAGTAGACATTTGAGAGTCATCAAAGACAATTAGTAGTTGTAGTGTATTCCAAATTAAGTGCTTGTATATTAAGTATTTTCTTTCTGATTTTCTGGTACTTTTAAACTATTCTATGAACATTTTTTTCTAAAATGAATGGGGATTTGGTAGATGTTTTGATTTTCTTTAACTGCTCTGGTCTCTCTCTCTCTCTCTCTCTCTCTCTCTCTCTCCATCATCAGTATATATATTATATATATATATATAATATATACTCACTGTCTTAGTCAGGGTTTCTATTCCTGCACCAGAGGAAGTCAGGACTGAAACTCAAGCAGGTCAGGAAGCAGGAGCTGATACAGAGGCCATGGAGGGATGTAACTTACTGGCTTGCTTGTTTCTCCTGATTTGCTCAACCTGCTTTCTTATAGAACCTAAGACTACCAGCCCACAGATGGTATTACCCACCAGGAGCCCTTCCCCCTTGATCACTAATTGAGAAAATGCCTTACTACTGGATCTCATGGAGGCATTTTCTCAACTGAAACTCCTTTCTCTGTGATAACTCCAGCTTGTGTCAAGTTGACACAAAACCAGCCAGTACACTCACACACACACACACACACACACACACACACACACACGCATACATACACATATATTCAAGCATACACACATACATACATAACATGTACAAATGCACACAAACACATAGGTATACACACAATGATTTGGAATTTAAAGTGAGTGACAATAAGTCTCTCTTAAGACTTAATACAGTTATTTTTATTTTATTTTGTTTTTTGACAATGTAAGGATTTGGAGGAGCTGTGCACCCATGTTTGTACTATAGTTGTGAAAATAATACCCACTCCTACTTAAAGAGATAAAAAGTTCATATAAATGAATGACCAAATTTACGTCATTTATAAAACATCCTATTCATTCTTTGAGAATTTCAATGTTGACATCATATTTTATATTAAGATCAAACAAGCTTGTTCCCACTTTCAATTGAGGGCATTTTGAAGGGGGTGCCTTTAAATTTTACTATGGTTATTTGATTTCATTTAAGCAGCACACATGTGTTCCTGAAAAAAGTGTTTGGAAACTAACCTTCCACAACAAAATAAATCACATTTTAAATGAGTGTCAAACTCAATATTTGAGAGTATTCTCGGATAAACCAATTATAAAGTGAAAATCTTCCTGAAGCTCAAGTTGACACTCTAATGTAGATCTATCAAGTGTAGTACAACCAATGTAAGCTTATCCCTGACTAGCTTACAAATAAATGAGACTCAGACTATGGTTATTTTATTTGACTTTGACAATTACTGGGTGGTCACCCCTAATCTACTCTTCTCACTGCTGGCCTGGCAACATCCCCAAAGGTGCACCCCAGATACTTGCTCTTTCCCCTGGCCATGTGCTCATCTTCGATCTCCCCTCATGGCGGCTTCTTCTCTCTCCTTCTTCCTCCTCCTCTTTTTGTCTCCCTCCCCCAAATAGGTCCCTCCAAACCCACCTATCTCTAATCTCTCTAGTAATTGTCTGTAGCCAATTTTGTTTAACCAATAGTTTTAAATGAAGGAACAAGGTTTGCACAGCAAAAGCTTGTAAACATGAGAAGTCATTCAAAGTCTTAGCTCTTTGGGTATAGAATTTAGCATTACACTACATAGCAACAAACCTCAACAATCAAGTTATCCTTAATCTGCACATACTAGGAAGTATATGTATTAAGTGTTAAAAATATATAAATATTTAGAAACTAATAACTGTTGGTGTTTAGAATATGCAAGATAAAATTTGTGCAGGCTTATTAATGACCATTCTTGTCCCTGTGTTTCAGCTATGATAAGTTACAACATAATAACTGGAGATACTTTGAGCAAAGTTTTTCAAAGACTCCCAGGAGGTAGGTAAAAATGAGAAATGTGATGGGTTTGCATAAGCTTATGTTGCATAGCTATCATACAATTCATAAACATTTATAAATAAAATATTTAAAGAAGGGTGGTACTACCTCACAGACTTCACGGTTTCCATGATCCATATCCATCTCAGGCCACATATCTATATTAGCTTTTCAGTAATTTTTTTTATAAGAGTTGCTATTTTTCTCTGGACATGGAGATGCAGGGCTTTATTAATTCTAACACTGCAGAAGCAGAGGCAGATGGTTCTCTGAGTTCCAGGCCATACTGGTTTAGAATGAGTTCCGGAGAGCCAGGATTACACAGAGAAACCCTGTCTTAAAAATAAAAATAAACAAAATAAAAGTAGCTAGTTTTCATAAACTTCCATTTTATTTCTTTGTAGTTTTGCTTCTTTCTTTATAGATTACCAAGCAAATGCACCGAAGAACATGTAGTTTTCTGAGTCTTGCTTCTTGCACTGAGCACATTGTATGTAGCTAAGATTTGTCACTCCTTGGGGCTCTATCAGGAGTCCGTTAATATTTCTGTTGTTAGGAGTATTCCATACTATGGAAATACAAAATAACTAGCGCATCACTCAGCTAAGAAACATTTGCATTGTTTCCATTGTGGGGCAATTGTGCGTGTATCACAAACCCACTCCTCATTCAGCATGTCACCGTGTCCTGGTTATGGGAGTGACTCAGAAGGCATGCACATGGTTGCTTGTAGTATAGGAACAGAGAAACTGACTTCAAGGCTAATGGGGCTGGAGGGATGGCTCCCTGGTTAAGAGCATTGGCTGTTTTTGCAGAAGACCAGGGCCCAATTCCTAACACTTACATAGTGGCTCACAACCATCTGAAACTCCAGTTCCAGGGGATCCAACACCCTCTCCTGGCCTCCATGAGCACTAGTCATGCACATGATGCAAAGACATACATACATCAAAACAGCCAAAAAATGCACATTAAATAAATAAATAAATAAATAAAACTTTAAAGAGGCTATTCATAGTAATGTAACATTCTATGATATCATATGAAGTACAGGCTCATTTTTGGGTTATTTTGTGTTTTTATTTTGTGTTATGTTTGTATTTTAACATGATTTTTTGTTTATTAACTCAAAATCATCTTTATACATGATTTATGTTTTTTAATTCATTGTTCATAATGAAATGTTTAGGTAGTTAGTATGTCACTGATGTGTTATTTATAGCTGCAAATTAAATAATATTTACTATATTTTAGTTGATCCTGGAAGTTGGTTTATTAGTCGACACTTCATTATTATGGTTTCAACGGTTACATGTACACTGCCTTTGTCACTGTACCGAGATATAGCAAAGCTTGGAAAGGTAATTTTTATATTTTAAAGATTTATTTATTTTTGTTTTTTATGTATACGGGTGTTCTGCTACATGTATGTATGTGCACCATGGACTTGCAGGAGCCAGAAGAGGGCAACAGATCTCCTGGAACTAGAGTGTTTACAGAGAGTTATGAGCTGCCATGTGGGTGCTGGGAATCCATCCCAGGTCCTCTATAGAAACAACCAGTACTCCTAACCACTGAGCTACCTCTCAAGCCCCATTTTTACATTTTAAATAGCCCTTAGCTTTATGGATCTACAGCCTATTCAAGTTACAAGCATGCTTGTATAAAGCCTCATATGCAGCAGAGGATGGCCTTGGGCATCAGTGGGAGGAGAGGCTCTTGGTTCTGTGAAGGCTCCATGCCCCAGGGAATGCCAGGGGAACAACAGGGTGGGGAGGCCGGAGTGGGTGTGTGGGTGTGGGGGGGAACACTCTCATAGAAGCAGGGGGAAGGGAGATGGGATGGGGATTTCAGGGGGAACCTGGAAAGGGGAAAACATTTGAAATGTAAATAAAGAAAATATCCAATAAAAAAAAAAAACAAGTATGCTTGAGCAAACTGTGATTAGCTCATTTGAGAAAACTGGTGGTTAATGTGAGTAAGACATGTTCTTCCTTTTTCTTCACTAAAGTTGGTAACATGATATCAGACAATGGTTTTAAATTTAGAAAATATAGAGAACTATAGTTAAAGCAAGTCTACTTTATTAGAGAGTATCCCATCCTTGTCCTCAATCATTTAAACAGTTAAACTAAGCATGACAAAGAAATGATGAGTGTTTTGAAGACATAAATGCTTAATCTTAGTTAAGCATTGTACAATCTATGCGTGTAACATTGTACAATCTATGCATGTAGCATTGTACAATATATGCATGTAACATTGTATAATATATGCACATAACAAACTTCATGTGGTATCCCTAATCTATATTATATTTTGTGTACCAGTCAAAATTAAAGGTAAATAAAATTATCCCTTAAATGATGTAAAATCTTTTTATTTGTAAATTACAATGTCTATTATGCACATTTTCCACTCAGTGAATTTAAATACCAATTTGTTGATTGATCAACTGTTGAGAATTTAACCTATGGTACTAAATTTTTAAAATAAAATTAACTAAATAATTAATTGACTTTTCCATATAAACTTATTTGTATCAACTATCCATTATCTACATGTATATTTTTATTTATTTTATGCATATTAGTACACTGTTGCTGTCTTCAGACACACCAGAAGAGGGCATCAGATCACATTACAGATCTTTGAAGCCACCATATGGTTCCTGGGAATTGAACTTAGGACCTCTGGAAAAGCAGTCAGTGCTCTTAATCACCGAGCCATCTCTCCAGCCCCCTATCTGCCTCTATTTTATTCTCTTATTGCCAAGGAATGCTTCTATTTTATCCAAAATATAATTGTTATTATGTCTACATGGTCAAACATTCTGATAATGATTTATTACAAGATACTTTTACAATCTGTTTTGAAAACTGCAACATCAAGCATGTCATACGCCTCGCTTTCATGTTTGGCATAGTATATCCAGGGATGAAGCCCCTTTTTCTAGGCAGATTTACACACAGAGTCACTATTCCTAAGTATTCTTACCACCAGGCCTTCCATCCGTAACATCCATCCAGAGACAAGCAAGGATGTATTAAAAGGCAGGCCAGACATGGCAGCACATATTAGTAATCCCAGCATTTAGGAACTGGAGGGAGAGCAGGCAAATCTCTGTGACTTTGAAGCCAACCTGATCTACCTGTAATTCTAGGTCAGCCAGGGCTATAGAAAGATCTTGCCTCAAAAAAAAAAAAAATAGTATATCAAAGGAAAAATTTTTATGTGTCAGTTATTATATGAATGAGTATTTTTCCCTTCACCAGTTCAATATAGATACATAAATGTTTTCTTCTGACAGTAGAAAGGAAAACACTCTTGGGAAAATGTTAATAATGAACATATTAATAACTACATGTCCCCTGAAGGCTTCACACTGAAATCCCAAAAACCAGAACACAGTGCTGGTTCTCTTGGAATATGCCACTGGCATTTGAATACCATCCCTATTACTGTCAAGCTGTGTGAACTTCAATTTGCTAATTTTTTCTCCCTGTTCCTCACAAGACCGGGAACTCATCATAGGCATTTATTTCAAATTAAACATTAAAAACTTAAAACCCAACGTTAATAATAATCACATGAAACAAAAGCATTCAGAGACTTTTTTCCCCTTTGTCATAGAAACCATCTCAAATGTGCTTACTCATTTTAAATGAAGACTCAAAACACAAACCTATTGGAATAAGTGTACACACACCTACCAGCTTGTGTTTTAACCAGATGAAATAGCCACAGTGCTGAGGGGAAGACAAAGAACAGACCCAGAAACAGAGCAAAGGGCAAACTACATCAGACTAATAGACTCTCTGAACTGGAGCGCCAAAAGGAAATTGCAGACATTAAAAAAAACAATGGGGACTGGAGAGATGGCTCAGCGGTTAAGAGCACTGACTGCTCTTCCAGAGGTCCTAAGTTCAATTCCCAGCAACCACATGGTGGCTCACAACCATCTGTAATGGGATTCGATGCCCTCTTCTGGTGTGTCTGAAGAGAGCGACAGGGTAGTCATATACGACGTAAATAAATAAATAGATCTAAAAATAAATAAATAAAAAAACAATGGAGATGAGCGTGTGAAAGTTATGTTGAAAGAAAGAGGGGCAATAAAAATAGAAGAAGCAATTATAGATAGCCCCATAAGTCAATACTAAAATGGGGCCTGAAGAAAACAAGATATTTTCACTTTTACTTTCTTTCATAAGTTAAAAGTTCTCACGTTTGGCTGGACAGAGATGGTGCATGCCTTTAATCCCAGACCTTGGGAAGCAGAGGCTGGCAGATCTCTGTAAGTTTGAGGTCAGCCTGGTCTACAGAGCAAGTTCCAGGACAAATCCTTACTTTGTAACTTGTGCCAGAAGTAAATAAAAGCCCTTAAAGCTTTGTTGCAAGATCACGGTGGACAGTTGATCCTCTGTTTTTGGCTCAGGGACTAAAATCATGATATGATAAGTAGTTGCATGCCCACGAGAGTAGAGACCGGTTTGTATGTGAATAAACCACTTGGTAACTAGATAAAAACCATCTATGAATAAGGTCATTGATTTTGTTGTTGTTGTTGTTCTTTGTCTTTTTTATTCTATTTTTATTGGATATTTTATTTATTTACATTTCAAATGTGATCCCCTTTCCCTGTTTCCCCTCCACAAACCTCCATCCCATTCTTTCTCCCCCTGCTTCTATGAGGGTGCTCCCCCAACCACCCACTCACTCTGGACTCACCGCCCTAGCACCTCCCTATACTGGGGCATCGAGCCTTCCCAGGACCAAGGGCCTCTTCTCCCATTGATGACAGATAAGGTCATCCTCTGCTACATATTTGGCTGGAGCCAAGGGTCCCTCCATGTGTACTCTTTAGTTGGAGGTTTAGTCCCTGAGAGCTCTGGGGGGTCTGGTTGGTTGATATTGTTGTTCTTCCTATGGGGTTGCAAACCCCTTCAGCTCCTTCAGTCCTTCCCCTAACTCCTCTATTGGGTGTCCCATGCTCAGTCCAATGGTTGGCTGTGAGCATCAGCATCTCTACTGGCCAGGCTTTGGAAGAGCCTCTCAGAAGCCAGCTATATCAGGCTCCTGTCAGCAAGCACTTCTTGGCATCGGCAGTACTGTCTGGGTTTGGTGTCTACATCTGGGGTGGATCCCCAGGTACAGCAGTCTATGGCTGGCCTTTCCTTCAGTCTCTGTTCGACTCTTAGTCCCTGTATTTCCTTTAGACAGGAGCAATTCTGGGTTAAAATTTTGGAGATGGATGGGTAGCCCCATTCTTCAACCATGGGGCTGTGCCTAAGCTCTGGAGATGGTCTCTACAGATTCTCCCTCCCCTTTGTTGGTAGGCTTTTAAAATGGTGCATTATTTTACATAATTTATCTGCATCCTATATTGACGATGTCTTTGCATTTCTTTTTGCAGATCTCTTTCATCTCTACAATTTTAACAACTGTAATTCTTGGAATCATAATGACAAGGGCCATTTCCTTGGGGCCAAACATGTAAGTGCTGTTGTATCTTTGATTTTACATCAAGATTTGCTTAAATATAGCATATTCAGGAACATACGTAAAATACAGAAGTGAAAAGATACAGCCAGATGGGAGGTGGCTGCTGGATTAAAATTTTAAAGCCATTTTCAGCTATGTAGTAAAGTAAAGGCCAGACTGAGACACAGGAGACTCAGTCTCAAAATAGGAACTCAGTAAGGAAAGAGGGAAAGGGAAGAAAGAAAAAAGTCATGTACACACAGCCATGAGAAACACCATACAGTTAGTATCTGGAAGAACCAGAGGAAGACTTACAGTCAGTAAATGCACTGAGAGATCTGCAATGTAATAAACAATATAGAAATTAGTTTACGCTATGTCTTAAGCAGTGCAAGGAACAGTATGAATGGTCTCTAAGAATAAAAGGGGGAGGGAAACCCAGTGAATAGATCTGATTAGTAGTGCAGTGCACAGGAAATCTGTTTCCCTCTTGATTAGTTGTTGCTCTGTAAAGTTGCTTCTTCATGCACATGCTTATGTAAAGCTCCTTAGCTTGCCAGAAAAGAATGCCAAAAACAAAACAAAACAAACAAACAAAAACAAACAAACAAACCTAGACTCGAATAGGTAGGAAATCTAAGACAGGGTGCCAACATGCGTTGATTTAGCAGAGTCTCTTGTTCCCTCGATATAGGTTCTCACATGGCAACCAGCTATGTTGTGACACTCCTGATCTCCTCTGAGCCTTAGTCTGTCCCAAAGGCCTTCTTGTCAGGCACCACCACACTGAAATATCAGAGCTTTGCCATACGAATTGGGACAGATAGCTGGGGAAGGGTAGCTCCTTGGAAGAGTACCTGAGTAGAATGCAGTGGGGCCCTAAAGTCATTTCCCCAGAAAGAGAGGGGGTAGGGAAGGAGAGGAAGGAAGGAAGAGGGGGTTGTTAATCCAGCCCTATAGAGGAAAGAAGGAAGGAAAGAAAGAACAAAAGAAAGAAAGGAAGGAAAGAAGAAAGGACAAAAGAAAGAGGGGGAGGAAGGAAGGAAGGAAGGAAGGAAGGAAGGAAGGAAGGAAGGAAGGGAGGGCGGGCATGGGTCACTAATCCAGCCCTACACACCTGTAGCAGCTCTGAAACATACATGATTTCATTCAGGTCAACTCGGTCATTTGCCCCTCCTTTCAGGAGGCTCTCCTTGAGCACCTATTGTTTCTGGTGATTGTGCTGTGTCCTGAGAGAAAAGAGCAATGTGTTATCTAAATCAGCATCTACTGCAAGTTATCTATCAGTTGGATGTTCTAAAACCAGAAGGAAAATAAGTACCATACATGCCCTAAGTGTGAAGCAAAAACATGAAAGGGGGTTAGAGGCAATGCCCAAACTAGGAAGGGCGTCACAACCTGCTTGGGTCTAGGAGAGCTTTCCTGAGGAGGGAACAATGTATGATCTGGGTATCTTCACAGACAGACTGGAACTATTTTAGAGAGCTAAGTGGAGAAAAGGCATTGCAGGCTCCATAAATGTACACTTGGAAACACTTGGGTGTGTGGCCAGTTCTATTGCTGATTGTTCAGTATTTACTGTGCTGATACTATGTCCCATACTAGTTTTCAAAAACTGGGGTACAGGAACCAGAAGATAATCAGTGCATTAAATAATACAATAAGTAACAATTTAGGCAAAATGGTGATAATGAGACTTAAGTACAATGGCTGAAACTTTTATACTGAGAAGTGAATCTAAGTAGCCGTACATAATAAAAGGTTTTATTCACTGGGTATATATAACACTGTGAGGCAGTATCAAAGAGAGGAAAGAGAGAGAGAGAGAGAACTAGGAAACTTGAGAAGTCAGTGAATCAGAACTCACTGATGTTCCAGGATGGGCAAGCGATGCTCCCCATCTCCACTGCACGGTACACTCACCTGACTAGATTAAATCACTAATGTGCCAGGGTCCCACCCACAGAGCCTCTGAGAGCATCTGTTTAGGGGCCAGGCAACTGTACTCCTTATCGAGACCAAGAGCCAGTAGCTAGAAAGAGCCTCTGACCCAGAGGCTGACCACAAGTATACATCAGCTGCACCCTATCCCCCATGAAACCAGGGCTTTTTGGTTTTTTTTGATGGGCCATGGTTGATGGCTCATTCTTCCTCTGTGTTTTTCAGTATTTATTTTTATGTGGAAAGTGTCATGTGACGGATTATTTTGAATACAATGAGAAATAAAATGTCTGATATCAAAGGTCTCCCTGCTTAGTGGGGAAATAACACTCTGTAGGTAACTATCAGGGAAAGTCTCAGAAAGGGATGTGCACTTCCTGTCGGGTTAAATGAGCTCGTTTTGTGGCTAAAGAGTTTAAAGAGCTATTTGTTTGGGTTCTAAACAAAATGTAGCCTTAATTTCCTCTACTGTTGATGTAATATTTTATCTGAAACTGTATTTTTACAATGATGGGGATTATTTATTTAACTCTTCCAATATTTAGATGTCTAAGAAGCATGCCTTGTCATAGGGTGCCACCCTTTATTTCTGTTTGACTAGCTCTGCAAACAACTTCTGCTTGCCCTGTTTACAACCAGGCTAATGAAATCTCTGTAGAGGTTGTCACAGTAGCTAGTCAAACAGGCTTCTTTCTGGAAATAAGACAGGCAAAGATGCTTATCATCCATAAAACATGAGAAATCCAATACACCGCGTGTGCTTTTCTTCATTTTCAGTTCCGATGAATGATCAGAAATGCTGTAGATTCCTCTCTCCCTAGGTCTTCTAAAATGGCATTTGAAAAAAAATCTTTAAACCCACTATCAGAAGAGAGGCAGGTCTGTAACGGCTGCTGGTATTGACCTTGTTACCATGGAAACACCTTTCTAGTGGTTGTGTTTTAAAAATAAAACACAATTCAATTTCCTTTTCCATAACTCACAAGGCCATAAATTCTGCTTTCCGGTATGATTTCAAATAGCCACAGCCCAACAACTTTCTGTTCCTCTTGGAAATTATGTTCAGTTTTATTGTATTTTCTAGGTCTTTGCTTCATAAAAATTCAGGCAGTTTAATTGTTTTCCAGAAAGTGCGCAAGTATAAAAATGCAAAAACACTTAGTTTTTTTCCTATTTTTTTCTAACTTAAATAAGAGGCATTTTATAAAAAATTCTTTATTTGGAATATGATTACTATTCATATCTTACAATCAGTATGGAAATGATAACATGTAATCAAATTTAAAACTTTTTTCTATGACATCTCTGTTATAGCATGTTAGTCAATAACTTAGCATTGTAAACAAAACTGGAGCATGAATGTTTATACTTTTTACAGACATTTAGAGACACAGAATGTACCCTAGAACCCAGCAAGCACTCAGTTCTTTATTCTGTCCATTCCAAGCCTAAAACTCTACAATTTAATAAACTAGACAGGATTCAAGAAAGGATCAGAGAAAAAAATGGGTAAAAAAAATATGTAAATGTACGTATTTGAGGAAGAGTTCTGATTAGTTCTGACAAATGTCAATCACTTAGCTTTTATGACATATCAATTGTTGCTGTTTTTGTTGTAAATGACACCAAACTGTAATCTGACTGAAGTAAAAGACAATTTATTAACCCAACTATAGGGTTCAAGGTTGGGTTCTGGGTAGGGTTATCAGTATGTTGTATCCAGGAGCTTAGTTAATGAACTCAGACATGGCTCTTCTTCATCTCCATCTCTTTTCCTACTCTTGTTTGAAATGTCTGCTCATTGTCATAATGGCAGGTAGTCTCAATTAATATCTACTCAGGTCTAAGTCCACAGAAAGAGAAAGAATTTTCTCTTTCAGGTGCTTCCAGTCCACTGCAAGGACTATTTCCAATTGGCTCTGTTGAGGGTCTATAAGGATTCCTACCCCAGGATCTGTGTTGAGTTGGTTATGATCTGGTCCTAGGTGCCCTCCTTTGGAGCTAAGAATAGGCTCACACCAAGTATGAATCTAGGCTGAATAGGAGAATGAATGTCCCCTAAAGACATCAAAGCAGTGATGATTAGAAATGTGGATGGGCCAATGTACTCTGCAAATTACAGGACCCATTTAGATCACGGAGGTTTCATTACATGGTACCAGAAGAACACACAACAGAATTTAAGATATACGTGAATGATAAATATGCTCATGAAAAAGATACTCCTACCGAAATCTGGCTTAATGACATTTTTAAAAAGAAGTGGAAAATCCCACAATGTTTCTAACAAAGTATTTCATGTCATTTACGTACTTAAAAACCATAGGTTTAACTGCTCAATAAGTTATCTCAGTAAAAACAATGGATCTAGACAGAGCTCTCTTTCTTCTTCTGTCTTCTCAACCTCCTTATTTGATAAAGGGTGTAACTGAGGTAAAGTGGCAGACAAAACTGGCCTAAGGTGAAAAAGGAGCTAAAATACCTTAGTTTGTTTTAAACATAGGAACTATTGAGCAAATTATAGGTCAAGTCAAACGATGAATCTAAAAATGCTATATTGACTCATTTTGGGAGGAGGGGGTGAGACAGGGTCTCACTGTGTAGCCCTGGCTGTCCTGGAACTCCATTTGTAGACAAAACTGGCCTCCAACTCACAGAGTTCATCTACCTCTACCTCCCAAAAGCTGGCATTAAAGGTCTGAGCCACCATATCCGGCTTCTAGGAACTCTTGTAGGCATTTGAGGTATTGTTTCTGTGATTCTTAAATAGAAGCTTGGATATTCATTCTTGAAAGTGTGGCCTAAGGATACAGAGAGGAACATTTGGTTTTGTTCTGAAGATCATGTAGGCAATGTGAGTTTTACATCAGGAGCTTCTGTTGCTGTCCTGGAATGGTGATCAGGAATGGATTCAGAATTCGAGGATTTTGGCTTTATAAATTTGGAGCTTTTACCAAAAAGAATTGAGAAGTGTTCTCTACTTAGAAATAAGATGATCATTTTTCTTATTGAATTGTCTCTATTTGTCTCTTAGGCATCTTCTTGTAGGGTACTGTACTGGCTGGTTTTGTGTGTCAACTTGACACAAGCTGGAGTTATCACAGAGAAAGGAGTTTCAGTTGAGAAAATGCCTCCATGAGATCCAGTGGTAAGGCATTTTCTCAATTAGTGATCAAGGGGGGAGGGCCCCTTGTGAGTGGTACCATCTGTGGGTTGGTAGTCTTGGGCTCTATAAGAAAGCCAGCTGAGCAAGCCAGGAGAAGCAAGCAAGCCAGTAAGTTACATCCCTCCATGGCCTCTGCATCAGCTCCTACTTCCTGACCTGCTTGAATTCCAGTCCTGACTTCCTTTACTGATGACCAGCAGTGTGGAAGTGTGAGCTCATTAAACCCTTTCCTCCCCAACTAGCATCTTGGTCATGATGTTTCTACAGGAATAGAAACCCTGGCTAAGACAGGTACTTTATGTCTTTCATCTAGCTACAAGCACCTGGAAAACCGAGGTCTTATTTGCTCTTTCTTCTTTCTTTGTTTCTTTCTTTCTTTGTTGGTTTTTATTTTTTTTAATTTTTATTGGTTATTTATTTACATTTCAAATGTTATCCCCCTTCCCAGTTTCCCCTCCACAAACCCCCTATTCCATCCCCCAGCCCCTGCCTCTATGTGGGTGCTCCCCCACCTGCCCACCCACTCCTGCCTCACCAACCTAGAGTTCCCCTATTCTGGATCATCAAGCCTCCACTGGACCAAGGGGCTCCCCTCCCATTGATGCCAACAAGACCATCCTTTGCTACATATCCAGTTGGTGCCATGGGTAATGCCTATGTACTCTTTGGTTGGTGGTTTAGTCCTTGGGAGCTCTGGGGGATCTGGTTGGTTGATATTATTGTTCTTCCTATGAGGTGGAAAACCTCTTCAGCTCCTGCAGTTCTTGCCCTAACTTCCTCATTGGGGTCTCCACACGCAGCCCCATGTTTGGCTGTGTACATCCGCATCTGTATTGGTCAGGATCTGGTAGAGACTCTCAGGAGACAGCTGTATCAGGCTCCTGTCAGCAAGTACTTCTTGGCATCAGCAATAGTGTCTGGGTTTGGTGTCTGTATGTGGGATGGATCCCCAGGTACAGCAGTCTATGGATGGCCTTTCTTTCAGTTTCTGTTCCACTCTTAGTTCCTGTATTTCCTTTAGACAGGAGCAATTCTGGGTTAAAATTTTGGAGATGGGTGAGTGGCCCCATACCTCAACTGAGGGGGGGGGGGCAATGCCTAACATCTGGATATAGTCTCCACAGGTTCTCCCTCCCCTTTGTTGGTATTTCAGCTAATCTCATCCCCATGGGGTCCTGGGAGGCTCTTGCTTTCCTGGTATCTGGGACTTTCTAGTTGCTATCCCCAGTTCCCCATCCCCCATTGCTACCTTCCTCTGTTCAATTTCCTGACCCTCTGTACATCTCTTCCATCTCTGCCCATACCTGATTCTTCCCCTCTTTTCCCCTCCCCCTCTCCCAGATACATTTGCTCTTTCATACTGTATGCTTAGTTCTCTAGAATGTTCTTCACAGACTTTGGTGTTCAGCAAAGAATTGCCAGAGCATCAGTTGGACAACTATCTTATGCCTTCCTGTTTTAGTCAGTTCGTTCCCAGGACTGGCTGAACACAATTTTGACGTAAATAAAGAATAGGGATCAACTTGAGGTAATGAAATTTTTGTGTAAAAATATTTACTCTCAAGGAAAACTTAACCCACATCATAACAACCACTGACCCCACTTTCCTAATACCCCCTTTCCCCACTACATAGTGTGTTTAACACATGACTAGAGTTTTGTTAATTCTGGCTAAAGTCTGCTTGGAGTACACAAAGAATGGTTTGCTAAACCATAGATAGTTTAGCAGAGACCAAGATGAAGGGAAAGCTTTGCTACAGTGTTAAAATCTAATCTTCTTGTTTAGCTGATGAACAGTGACAGTTTTGAAACAGAAACATGACCACATAAAGCTCTCATTTTAATTGGGCTATTCTTATAGCCTGAGGTAAGGGCAAAGGAGAGAACAGAAGCCTGGAAGAAGGCTGCCTATGGCAAGAGTCCAGGTGCAGGATAGGTACAGTACATGGATAGTAGGCTTGAAGAAGAGGAAACTTCAAGCTGATAAAGTTAATTAGACTTAGTGACTATGTGAAGGGGCTAAGGGAGCAAGAGTTACTATGTAGGTTGATGGTTGACACCAAGGTTTTTAGCCTAGACAACTAGATTCATAGGTGTTCCAGAACTCACCACCAATGGCTGAAATAGAAGACTCTAGTGTCAATCAATTAGAGCATGTATTAAACGACGATTGAGTCAGTTGTTCTAGGTTGTGGGACTACAAAGGTAGATATAACCCAGTCCCCCTCTGTGGGTCTATTAAAGTTTATTAAGGGTAGAGTTGGGCATATAACCAACAAAAGTCCAAAGAACACTCATAATTCTAACAAATATTTACAATACTAAAAAATTAGGAGTCTGGGGAGAAATGGTTCAGTCATAATGGGCCTGTAGCACAAGCATAGGGACCTGAATTCAAATCTCCAGCACCCCTTTTGTAACTCCAAATGACTGGTGTATGCTTGTGATCCCAGCACTAGGAAAATGGCGACAGGAAGGTTTCTGGGCTTGCTGGCTAGCCAGTCTGAACCAATCCAGGTTCATATAAAGAACTACTCCCCCCCCCCCAGTAGATAGTTACATCATAACAGGAAGCCATTGAAGAGACCTCTTAAAAACTGTGATAGAATGATGAAATGTTGCTCTCCACAATTGATGGCTTCCAGCAGGGCTGCAGGAGGGGAAAGGCTCAGCTCTAAGGAAGGGGCTGGCCACTGAGAGTTTGAGCAAGCTCCATTAAGTATAGAGATAACACACATTAGACTTTTTTCTTTTTGCTGGGGGGAGGTCACAAGGGAGAGGGCAGACGGGGAAGGGCTGGGAAGTGACTGTGATGGGGATGTATGATGAGAAATCCTCAAAGAATAAATAGAAATATTATGTTGGGGGAAGAAGGATATGGTGACAGTGACTGGGGAAGACACTGGCATTGTCCTCTGACCTTTATATGCTCATGTTCTTACACACACCCATAATTGTGTTCTTCAAATGAACACATGAAATGCACACCAATAACAATAATGATGATAATGATGGTAATAATAAATATTTTCTGAAGATCCTACTCTACTCCCTCCCACTTGCTTGTTTGTGTGAAATCAACCCAGCAACAGCAGTTTGTGAAGAGTCGGCAGGGGAATCAACGAGTAGATGATAATCAGAATCAAAGGAAGTTGATATCTCGAGTGATGGAACGTGTTTGTGATTGCATGACTTGTTTCACATGGATCATTTTTGTAAGAGCAAAACTAAATTCTGCCGCACCCCACCCCAAAAACCTCAGCATTAAGTTTTCAGAAAATTTAAATCAAATTTTAAAAGGTGTATGTATTTAAGGTAAGTGAATCCATTTTGACATTGAGAGTAATCACAAGGGAGGATTCTTCCCCCCACCCCCCACCCTCCACCCCCGGGCAGCTCATATCAAATACAGATCTGTATCAGGGAGTCAGACCCAAATGAGCTGGAAGGAAGCATGGCTGAGGAGCCAGCTGATGCTGAGCTGGGGAAGTGGTCAGGTCTGCCTGTCACTTAGAGCTATGACAGAAAACAGGAAATGCTGAGTTGTGCCTAGGGGTATCCAGAGCATTTAACTCAAAACTATGTCTGATTGAAGCAGTTAATTTAGAACAGGTCCTGCCCACAGTAGATTACGGAAGCCTCCTGTGCTCTGCTGGAGAGTTTGTGTGCTACCAAAAGGTACAAGGTGTTCTGAGCCTCCTGACCCAGAGGTGCAGTGTCCTAAGACCCAGTAGTTACCCAAGTAACTAACCTTGAAGCTTAGTTGTTGTTTTGTTGTTATTTATTAGAAACAGGGGCTCAATATATAGCCCAGGCTAGCCTGAAATTTGCTTTGTAGATCAGGCTAGCCCCAACTTTACAGACATCCACTTGCCTCTGCCTCCTGAGTGCTGAGATTTCAGGTGAGACACCATGCCCAGCCTGAAGCTTGTTTTTAACACTTTTGTGAAGACAGGTTTATTTGGTAAGACAACATTTCTGATCCCTCAGCCATTATGAAGATAACAAATTTAAGTTTCTAATCAAGATAAGATGCAGGAATCCAACAATCCAAACCATCCCCCACATCTGGCAGCTCACAACCAGCTGCAATCCCAGCTCCAGAGGATCTCCTGTCTTCTTCTGGCCTCTTCAGACATGTACACACATGACATACTCTCACAGACACACATAAATACAAATGATTACAAATAAATCTTTTCTTTAAAAGCATATAGGACTATGTATAGCTTTGTGGTTAGCATGCAGGAAAACCTGATTTTGATCCCCAGCACCCTCCCACCAAAAAGGCTAAACAAATATTATATAATTAACATCCGTTAAGATTTTTTTTATGTAAGGAAATCAATCGTTTCTTTTTGAAGCGCTGGTTGGTTGAAGGCTGCAGACTGCTCTACGCCAGGCCCTAAATGATCTTTTCTAAATGATCTTTTCTCTCTTCACACCTTGTAATTCTTAGACACTAAAGTTTTCAAAATGAGATCCCTTCCCTTCTCTTCCTCCTCCTTCCTACCCCTTTTTCTCCTTTCCCTGCTTAATTCCTGCTTTCAGTTTTGTGTTTGCGGGTTTGCCTTGCTTGACTTTTAGACTTGATTCTTTTTGTTAACCTTCTTCCAAATGCTCACACAGGTAAGATAATGGATCACCCCGACTGGCCTCCTGTCCTTCTGAGTCTTCTAGAGAGATCAGTGGCCTCTCAGTTTGTTCCTGCACCACCCCCACCCCCTACTTCACCCCCACCTTCAGCATCTTCCCAGTTCCGGACTCTCTCTCTCCAGAATCTCAATGCACCCTGTTTTATTTGCTTTCCCCTTTTAATGGCATACCCACAGCTCACTGATGTCTGAGCCCCACCCACTCCCTGCTGGCATGACATAAGCCACTCTTTCTCACAGTGTGTGTCTTCCATATGATTCTCCACAGTTATGACTTAAGCATCCAATTTCCTTTCACAAAATACTTTCTTCTCAGATGTCTCTTCAGCCGCCATCTTCTCCCTCAGGAACCATTTAAATTCTTTCATTAAAATTTTAGTGGGATATCAGGACAGAGGGGAAATCCATGTGTCCCATCTACTCTTGTTTAGTAAGTCAACTGTATGTGTGTTTATGTGTGTGTGTGTGGTGTGGTGTGTGTTTGCGAGCTGGAACTGAAATCCTCTGGAAGAGCAGGAAATGCTTTCAACTGCCAAATCACCTTTCTAGGCCCAGGTTAAAATTTTAAAGCATTGATTTGCATGGAAACATAAGTGCAAATTTAATCATTCATTTCAGACATTTTATGCCTTAGAAAAGTTATTTCTTTTTATGTGGAGTTTATACTCTGCTGTGATCTAATGGAGAGGGATGGTGTATTAGGCAGGGCTCCCTAGAGCAGCAGAATATGTAGAATGACTATATATACATATATGTGTAATTTTTTTAGAATGACTTACAGGCTGTGGTCCAGTTAATTGAACAATGGCTGCCTATAAATAGAAGTTCCAAGAATCCAATAGTTGCTCAGTCCACAAGGATAAATGTCCCAGTTGGTATTCAATATATGTTTGAATCCCAAAGAAGTAGGCTCTAATGCCAATGAAGGAATGAACTTGCTTTCAATGTGAAAGCAAGCAGGTAAAAGAAAAAAAAAATCTTTCTTCTTCCATGCCCTTAAATACAAGGAGTGGACTAGATTACCAGCAGGTCTTCCCTCTTCAAAAGATCTAGATTAAATGTGTCTTCGCACCGCAAATATCCAGATTAGACGCAGATCTTCCCACCTCAAATCAAGGGAAAAAAAATCCCTCACAGATATGTTCCATTTGGGAGTTTTAGTTAATCCTGATGTAGTCAAGTTGACAACCATGAATAGCCATCACAGAGAGATAAATAATTCTTTCTCAAAAAGTACCCAATTAATTATTGCAACATTATTTCTAGTAATGAAGATAAACAATGTGTCTACCCACTGGTAAATAAGGCAAATATGACAAACACATACAACAGAATACTATTCCACCATTAAAAAAAATCAAATCAAATCATGTTATGTGTCACAACAGACAACTGAAAATCATCACATACCATGTACCATGACCAAGACAATTCTGATAAGGACAACATTTAATTGGATATGGCTTACAGGTTCAGAGGTTCAGTCCATTAGCATCAAGGCAGAACATGGCAGAATCCAGGTAGCCATGGAGCAGGAGGAGCTGAGAGTTCTACCTCTTCCTTGAAGGCTGCTAACAGAATGCTGGCTTCCAGGCAGCTAGGATGAGGGTCTTAAAGCCCACACCCACAGTGACACACCTAATGGCAACACCTACTTCAACAGGGTCACACCTTCTAATAGTGTCACTCCCTGAGCTGAGCATGTACAAACCATCACACCTAATACATACATGTATCCCCAAAACATCACATTGTGCTCCATACGCATGTAGATTTTTATCCAGATGAAAAACATAATACATTTTCTACCAGCTTTATTCTAAGTCCCTTCTTTATCTGCCAGTTTCAAGTCTCTGTTACTCTATATGTGATCCAAAGATTGAAAGAAGAGAAAGTAAGGAACATCAGTGCTAGTGTTTAGATGAAATCTTTGGGACGAAATCTATGAGAGTCAACCCTTAAAGATATTCCTTCACATAAAACCACAAATTGGGTTTTAAGTACGTGTGCCTGTTTAAGCATCCAATAAAAGTTTGATTTGGTAAAACTGTGGAAAACTAACAGCTTGCTTGGTGTGTCTATGAAAATAAATATGCTTTTGTGTATGTGCTAAAATTCATATGCTTTCCCACACTAATATGTTAATATAGTAAATGCACTACATGTGAGACTAGCCTGGCATTGATTATGAAGGCCATTTTTTTGGTGATGTATTAATCAAATTGCTTGGATGTATTGCTAATATTTTTGTATTTGACATTTGTCGTCTAAAGGCAAATACAAAAAAGAAAGACCATAACTTCATTTGTTTTCAGCTGGGTTGGGTATCAAATTTTATGTCATCTCATAAATTATACCAGGATGAGATAGCCATTCCTTCTCTCTCTTTTCCTCCCTCCCCCACATGCCTGTCCTCCTCCCCTGCCCCTCCCCTCCCTCCCTCCCTAAGGACCCGTTTCTGAACTCCATTCTATTCTGTTACAAACCATTGAAAACCCACATTATTACCTCTATAGTTTCCCTAGATTTGGAGCACGTTGCTCTCTAAAGCATATCAATAAGTTAGAGTCTTCTGTTAATACTGCCCAGTACAGATCATTTTATAAGTATATTAAATAAGTGTGCATGTTCCATATGCTCATTAAGGCTGGAATTTGCCAGGCTGACTGGAGAGAGAGAGAGAGAAAGAGAGAGACCAGTGGAGGCAGTAGGTGGCAGTAGCTCCCACTCAAAGAGCAGAGATTCCCAGCAGGTCTGGAAACAGTGGGAGGCCTCCCCCTCTGGCTAGCTTTTCTGAAAGACAGTTCCCCCCCCCCCCCCAGAGCTGCTCAGTTCATTTATAGAAAGATGATATACTGCACAAACTCTATAGACGTTGACAAAATAAATGGGATTCCTTTGTGTCCTCTTCAGACAATGAATAACAAACATGAAAGTTGACTTTTCGTCTTGAGAATTCCCCTTTGTATTTAACCCCCGAGTGACTGCATGCTCTCCAGTGGGCTCCTTGTCTATCTCCATACACTCCCTTGAGTTTCACTCAAACCTGTCAATAGAAGTGTGTCATGCTTGTGGATGCTTATCTGCCTTTGAACACTTAAGAAAGAATACAAATCAAATATTGATAAATAGTACTGATAAAACTGACTGTATATTGAATATATACTGCCTTACAGTTCCTTGTTCAGAAGATTTATATGCCTTATCTCATTTAATCTGTACAATAGCTCAGGGAATTAGATAATATGGTTACACCCATTTCACAAATGCAGAAATTGAAACAGGGATCAATTAACTTAGGTAACAGCATGCTTTAGCCAATAAATAGAGGAGGCCAGAGGAACAGACTCAAGGCCTGTACTATTCATTATTACTAGAGGTAGAGAGGAAGAAATGTATTAGGTAAGCCAATCCGTGCTGATTCTGGATATTTTAATTCCACTGGAATTTATGCTGCTTAAGAATTTCAAGTGCAAAAACAGGCATGATGAAGCCACACTTTTATTCCCAGAGCTATAGAGGCTGAGGCAGGGAGATCACAAGCTTGAGGCTAGCCTATGAATCTGTGTCAAAACAAGTAACTGAGTAAGATATCATTTTAAAAGTGTATATGGTCAAAACTCCTCTTGAGAAGTCCACTTACAGGCAGATACCTGAGGCCAACACATGAAAAAATTGTGTACGAAACACACCAGGAAGCAAAGCAAACTAGACCATGAGTCAGAGACTACCCAGATGTTAAAAAAAAAAAAAAAAAATTGTTTTGGTTTGAGACAGAGCCTCAGTATGCAGCCCTGGCTGACCTGGAACTCAATTTGTACATCAGGCTAGCCTTGAATTTGTAGAGGTCCACCTGCTTTTGCCCACTAGGGGCTAAGGTTAAAGGTATGCACCACTGTGTGTGGCATAAATGATAATTCTTAAATGTTCCTGCAAGAAACAAATGAAATAGCACAGCATATTTCCCCAAACATAGACAGTACACTCTCCTCAGCATCAACTCAGGTGGACCCTCCTCAGTGAACAACAGCTCCCATTACCCCTCTCTCAGGGGGATCGAACCTGAAAAGCTAAAGAGGTGAATGGAGAGGAGTTATAGGATACTGACAATTTTATATCTCCCTTAGGCTCTTGTGTGATGACTCCATAATAACTTCCTGTTGTTATATTGATTGAGCAAATCGACTCCCCAAATCACACAGTCCATGAGTATTTTCCATGTATAATTAAACACAGAATCTGTTCAAGTGCTCAACGGGCATTTTAGAGCTGGAGTTAGGAAACGCTGGTGCCCCAGGAAAGGTATGTTGATGAAATGAATGGATGACACCTATTAATTTTTACTTTTCTTTTCTGTAAGTTACTTATTTTATACGTATGGATATTCTTGTCTATAATTCTCTCTCTGTCTGTCTCCCCCCCCCCGTGTGTGTGTGTGTGTGTGTGTGTGTGTGTGTGTGTGTGTGTTTGTGTATCACATTTATCTGGTGCCCATGAGGTCCTAAGAGGGCATTTAACCCCAGAATTGGAGTTACAAATGGCCATGAGTCACCATGGGGCTGCTGGCACCATAGGCACCATACCTGGGTCCTCTGCGAGGAAATCAAGTGCTTTTAAATTCTGAGCCATCTCTCCAGCCCACTTATTAAGTTTCTATTGAAAGGCACTCAGTTTTTATGTGTGACACCATTTCTTATTCTCCAATAAACTTATTATTACATTTGTTTTTAACAATGTATCTAATTAACTGAATTTCTTCTAGACCAAAGACAGACAATGCTTGGGTGTTTGCAAAGTCCAATGCCATCCAGGCTATTGGGGTGATGTCTTTTGGTGAGTAACTGGCTTCAAAACGCATTGTCAATATGAGACATCCGCTTTGTGAAGAGGTTCTGGTCCACGTATCTCTATAGAGGGTCTTCTATGTTTAGATTCCCCATGAGTAGCATACAATCTAGTTCGTGTTGATATAAAATCAGACTCATGCCTTTCTTATCCATTACTAAATCTTCTCATTCATTACTAAATGTTTCTTCTAATTGGAGAACAGTGTTTCTATGCTGGATATTCATTACAGTAGTACAATCAGGCATACCCCCGGCCAGCCCAAAGGGACCTCCATGACAGTGTTAGCAATCAGGCACCTTCCTGAATAACCCTGAGGGACTTGACAACAAGTCATATAATCACTAGCTGCTCACAGATGAAACAATTCCCATCGTTGCTCCTGTCATATGTCCTCCTGCACATGTGTCATGCCCATAAAAAGCCACATTTTTCCAACCCCAAACTACTACTTCTCCCTTTCCTCCTCCCAGAGGCAGCCTCTGTGTCCCTGTAGCCCCTTCCTTTAATAAACCTCCCACATGAGACCTGATGCACAGTGTGATTTTGTCAAACCCACCTCTTAGTTCCATCAAGTTAGTGTGTTTCCTAACTTGAAAGTCCAGCAAATGTCATGGACTTCTTCAAAGTCTTTGCAGAAAGGATTTAAGATTTGGCTAGATATCTATAACTCCCCTATGTCCCAGCTGCCAATTAAAGTGAGGTACAGATTTTCCCGAAGATAGGAAGGGGAGGAAGAAATACGGGAAAGTTTTTGGACAGGTCTGGTTTATGTTGAGAGTTACATAAAGTGACTAGGCACACCTTCTGTGAAGTTCCTTGTATTTTGTCTATTAGAAAACTTACATTCTGGCTTGCTTAGTGCTGTAAATTAATATATTTTCATTTTAGATACTTGATACTCTAAGGCAGTATATCTCTCTCACCTTTTCTAAGTAGAAAACACAGCCCTGTTGTTTCCCTAGTAATGAGGTTCTCTTTTGTGTTACAGCGTTCATTTGCCACCATAACTGCTTCCTAGTTTATGGTTCTCTAGAAGAGCCCACGGTAGCGAAGTGGAGGCGGATCATCCACGCATCCATCTTGGTTTCTGTATTCATCTGTGTGCTCTTTGCTACGTGCGGGTACTACACTTTTACTGGCTTCACTCAAGGTAAAATGAGGAACTAAATCACAGCCCATCTTGGTGCACATGTGCACTGATACCAGTATATCAGTGTTCTGCTCATTTCTGGAAATGTTTTCCCGGGGAGGGGGGGGACTAACCCACACTAGCCCTCTTCCATCCACTCTCTGCTCTCTCCTTCTGCCTGTCTATTGTCTGCTCCTCAACTTCTCTCTTCTCAACCTCTCAGACTGAGTCCTGTGATCCATACTCTGCTTCTAGGAGCATTTGTTTGCTCGTTTCCAGATGTGAACTCTGGCTCCTCTTTCGACTACTGCTCTGTACTTTTCCTTCCTGGGTACTAACACTAACAGCCTCTAGTCTCTTTGAACCGTCCTCAGTCAGTTAGCTGTACTGAACTGCCTCCCACTTGAGGAAAGAATGACTGTACTGTTACAGCTTTTCTTTTTCTGTGCTAATATGTTTGTTGTTCTTTTCTTCCTCAGGCCTTTCTAATCCTCCACCCCACCCAGAGAATGGGGTCCTGCTTTCTGTTGACAAATACTCTGGATGATCTTCCCCTTCTCCTTAAAGCCCAGGCCTGTACGATGATTCTGCTTAATTGTCTCATTCTGGACTAAACTGCAAACATCATCTTTCCTGTAAAGCCAGCCCTTTCCCTCCCTGTCTTCAAAGTGACTTCTCTTGTATCTCTTGGTCCCAGTCACTAAGTGGTCCTTTTTTTACTGCTTTTGATACTTTCATCCAATCATTAAGGGTTTAGTAATCAGGATAGCCTGACAGCAACCGAATGCCATGATCCATATATTCCACAGCTTTTACAAGTCTACTATCTCATTTCATCTTCCCATAACCCTTTGAATGTAAGTGGAATAACTAGTTCTACTTCCTGCTTACACAGAAATAGAAGTAACTTGCCCCAGCTGGCTGGTAGCAACCAGGATGCACGTCTACTGATGCTCAAGTTCAGATATTCTCCCTGCTCCTTCTCTGTCTGCCTCCCAAGTTTTGATCAGCACCGAGCCTCTAATAGTCTCTTAGTGTCCAGCTCCTTTTGGCTTAGTTTTCTGTGACACTGTGGTACTCTTGGGATGCCTTGATCTGAATAGATGCCATAGTCACCATGATTATATACATACATTTCTCAGAAAATAAAAAAGATTTTTTTAAAAACTGAATGATTATTGTGATACCAATATAGTAATATATATACTATATATACACATATAGATAAGTGTACATATGTATACACATACATACACACATATATATATCACACACATACACATATATATAAATATATGTGTGTATGTATGTGTGTATATATTTATATATAAATATATATGTGATATGTGTGTGTGTGTTTTCTACCTGCTGTAGGGTAGTAGAGTTAAAAGCAACCTTGAAAGTCTTCATAAGAACTGTTTCAAACATTGCCATGTCCCAGTCACGATTACTACATAGTATGCCAAGTTGAATGGCCTAAGGGCTCCTGCATGCATGGTAACCTTGGTCTCTCTGTTTTTGCTAGTGACATCTTCCTAGTGTTTTTAGCATTGGTAATTGCCATGCTGTAATATTTATGACAGCTGTATCTGGTCACTAACAGCTGTAATCCCAACACAACACATGGAGGGCTAAGGCAGGGGATGTGTAGCCTGTGCCATATAGCAGTACTCTGTCCCATAAAGTGAAGTGTGACAGGGGCTCTTTAAGCTGAGTGTGGCCATATGTGCATGAACCTCTTCTGGGACATGAGGAAGAGACAGTAGGATCACGGGATTCTTGGCTGCCAGCATAGCTTCAGTGAGAAATTCTATCTCAAATATAATAAAGCAGAACGTGATTTGCAGGATACCTGGTGTTCTCTAGCTTCCACAGCCCATATGTATACTCCCACACATATATGCATGTACTACATATATCCACACACACAGTCTCTCATATAAATCTTCATATAACAAAGCTGACAGGTATTTGATGTCATAGTTTTGGCCCTTATTTTTTTATTTTGTTTTTGTTTTTTTCTTAGCTATAATCCACTGAAATACACTTGGATTCTAGCTGGAATCAGCCAACATTGCTTCTTTAGCTCATTTCTCTTTAGATCAATTGTTGCAGGATATTTGATACCACTGTGAGTCTTGAGACTGTGTTGTTTATTGGAAAAACCTGTTTCTAGTTATGGTGTGGCTCAGCCTATGGCACACACCTTTAATCCCCCTGGCTGGATTACAGACAAGCCCTTAGCACACACCTTTAATCCCAAACAATGAAGATAAAGTTTGTTTATAGAAGGAAACACCCATGTTTGAAAGTGATATCTAATTGAGTGGCAGACATAGTGATGAATCAGAGAAAGATTTGACAGAATAGGATATGCTCAACTCTTACAAGGAGAGGAACAGGAAGCTACTTAAAGAGTTGTGCAGAAAAGGAGAGAGGGCAATTTTATTGGTATAGTTGTACAGAGACAGGTTGCAAGAAAGAACAAGCTAGACACAAGTGAAAACAGAACAAGCCAGAGAATGAGAATGAGCCAAAGATCAGAATATATTGACAAAATTAGTATGAGGATGAGCAGAGCAATTCAAGAGAAGCCAAGAGAACTCAGACTGAATCAATCAGCTTGGAGAGGAGTTTGAGCCAGAACAGCTGAGTTGAATCAGCCAGCCAGAGATCAGAAAGAACTAGGAAGGGGTGAGCTTACTCAGCAGCAAATCTTAGAGGCTGAAAACATTCTAGGCTTAGATAAGATTATAGAGAGGTTAGAAGCTTCCAGGACTAGGACTAGGCCTAGGTTAGCAGACTGAGGCAGTAAGCCTTGGAGACAACAATTACATCTGGCAAATTATTTTTACAGTCAATCTAGCTTTGTTTGTGTACACACACTCTGCTGTTTATCAGGTAAATTTAAGCCAGTAAGGCCATGGGATGTGTAGAGTCCTGTTGCTACTCCCTGGGACTTCAGAGAAAATGCAGGGCCTAGTTATTAGTGGTTAGTGATGGGAACCTCTGTTCTCGGGTTTCTCACAGTGTTGACCCCTCAATCACCATTAAAGCTTGTTTTCTGCCACTACAGCTTTGTGCTGTGATCTTTTTCTGCCCAGAAGGGGCAGCAGAAAGGTAACACACATCTGGTGTCATTGGCAGAGGGAAAGGACATAGCCACTTAAAGTGTGTCTCAAAGAGAGGATGTGAAAGTAGGTTATCTCCTCACTCTTTAATAAAAAAAAAAGCTTTTCTGAAACTGTGTCATAAAATACGTGGCTTCTGTCTGATTTTCTAATTGGTTTAATTCAAAAAAGGCAATGGCTGTGTGCACACTTAACCATGTTATGTTCAGGAAATAAGAGGCCAGAAGGCTGTGTTCAGCAAGTACATGCTGGCATATGATCTGAGAATAGAGCCCTGCCTTTCTTCATAGACTTCTGAAAACAAACAGAATCTCACTAAGAACTAGCATACAATATATACAGTTTATTACTTGGTTTGAAAATAAAGTTAATGTCCCTTTCTAGAATTGCCCCCTTTTTCAATTTTGATCCAGTGAAATATGCATTTACATTTGGGTGTGTCAAATATCATGAAAGACAGTATATCTTTGGAATTCCTTGGTGTGGTCCTGAGCTTGTGATCAGGATCTGCATACCTTAAGTGCAGGAAACCCAGCTCCCACGTGCTTCTCCTCTTCCTTGTGGGACTGTCCTCAAGCTAAAGATAGCATTTCAAAGAGAAATTTGTTTATTTTAATAGAAAATTGTTAAAAATAATACAATCACCAGAAGCAAAGACCAGAAGCCATTTATAAAGACTAATGCATAAGAACTTAGGGAGTTGATTCTGTTATTAAAAGAAAGAGAAATAAAACAATAGACAAAGTATTTTTTCAAAAGTTGGCACAACTTTAAGGCAAGTGTACCAAAAACAAATAACTCTACCAGTGACAAGTTTACTTTCAAGTGGAACATACACTAGTTTTAATAGCCGTGAATAAACCTGGGGCTACTAAAGGCGGTGTGTTATACTTAGACCTGGTAATCTATGTTTTTAATGATATGAAATGAAGTGTGTGTGTGTGTGTGTGTGTGTGTGTGTGTACGCGCGCGCGCGCGCGTGTGTGCACATTGACTCATTTGTTAGTTATCCCCAATAAATTTCAAATAAATATATTTTCTCTTGTTCTCCAGGAGACTTGTTTGAAAATTACTGCAAAAGTGATGACTTGGTGACCTTTGGGAGGTTTTGTTATGGTATCACTGTCATTTTGACTTACCCAATTGAATGCTTTGTGACCAGAGAGGTAAGCATAGGTTCTACTGCATTTAGGAAGACATATAATTCAATACGCAAATTCACAAACGTGGTGACAGGATAAATTCATACAGCCTTCTTTCTCTTTTAGCTATAAAGTATCAGAATCTACAAATGAATGTTGTTAGGTCTCAAAGAAACCAGGAAGGAATGGCCAACTCAGGTGCCTATTAACATATCAAAGCAGACACAGGCTGCCAGACTACCTCTGTGTTTTTCACAGAATCCTGGCTCCTCTGTGCACTTCTACTCTCTACACTCCTCACCCTAACCCCTTACCCTAAACCTCTCCAGACCCTGAGCTTCATCCCCCCCATCCCCCCCACACCCCTTATGGTTCTTATACAATCTACGCTGATTTCAGTCACTGTTCTCTTGGTCTCTTGTCCTTGGTTGGCTCCTCTCTTAGTCTGCTTGCCCTCTCTACTCTTCTTTTTCTCTCTCCCGCTCTCCCTCTCTCTCTCCCTCTCTCTTTCCTCTTCCTCTCTTTCTTTCTCACCTCTCTCTCCTCTCATGGCCCCATCCAGTCTACTGGCCATGATTAATGTGCTTCTTTCTCTCCCTGCTCTGGATTCTTGAATAAGCTTCTGGCTGTTTTCTCTCCCTTATATCTACAATGAAAATGTTCTCCTCAACCATACCTAGGAGTGGTCATGTTCTCATTTTCTTTCAAATATATATTCAAATATTAACAAACTAAAATGTTTTACATGTTGTAGCTATAAATTATGCTCCAGGGTCGAGTCTATGTTATCATAAACACAAATATACCTCTTCTTTCCCAAGTGAAAAGCAGCCTTTAGGACTGCAAAAGGAAAGTAGCTACTTTTATTTTTAAAGGAATGTCAAAAAATAAATTAAGGATGAAAGTTTAAAGACATTGTTTCTAAAATTATATTTTGCCAAGATGTTGCATAAGTCATTGTTTATTTACCATAGGCCAGATTAATTGGTCTTATTTTATATTTAATGTATAATAATGTGTATTTATATAATATAGTATCATATATTATGTATAAATATATATTATATTATATATAAATAGCATTTATATATTTAAAATATTATAGTCCATGAAGAATTAAACTTTAACTTAAAACAATAGGTCTACAGATATATTTTGATATCTATAGTTGTATAATTGTTTGATATAAATTTTACATAGTTACAAATACAGATAGTTATGTAGATGCAAGAGAATCTATTCGTGTGTAAAAGTGGGTAACATGGCTCATCAGGAATCTCTTATGCTGTTGGCTAGATATCCAGTGTGCTGAGTAGCAGCACCCACCACCCTGGCTCACAGAGCTTCTTTCAGAGTCACTGTGAAAAGGGCTTAGTCAGGATCTATTCTACAGGCTATTTACACAGTGCGCTCTGTGTGAATGAGTGTAATGTATGAAGCAAACCACCAACAGAGCCTTAAATTCCCTATCTAATCCGCAGGCTTCTCTAGGCTACTGGTTTCTCGATGTAGGCTAGTTCTGGCAATGAGAGGCAATGCTGGGACATGGCAAGAGATGTTCAGTACTGTGCATTCTTTGCAGTCACACCCAGGTTCAAGGATGGCATAACCCAAGGCTAGTGCTCTTCCTTCACAGAAAGGAGGAGTGAACTTAGGCTTACTTTCTGCGGGATTTTAAACTTCAAGATTCTTCCAGAGCTTTGCTAGCTATTGTCAACATCTGCCCATTACTTCAGGTTCGGATCGGATCTCCAGATTCACAGGAGCAGATGGTGCAGGCTTAGATGGTATCTTAGTTAGGGTTTTACTGTTGTGAACAGACATCATGGCCAAGGTAGCTCGTATAAAGACAACACTTAATTGGGACTGGCTTACAGGTTCAGATGTCCAGTCCATTATCATCAAGGCGGGAACATGGCAGCATCCAGGAAGGCATGGTGCAGAAGGAGCTTCATCTGAAGGCTGCTACTGGAAGACTCACTTCCAGGCAGCTAGGATGAGGGTCTTATAGCCCACACCTACAGTGACACACCTACTCCAACAGGGCCACACCTTCTAATCTTACCACTCCCTGGGCTGAGCATAGACAAACCATCACAGATGGCTCTGGTCAAGTGTATGTGGATGGTTTGAGTCACTTCACCTGCAGCTTCCTTCTGTCTTTCCTACGGAGAAAGGAGTTTCTAGTCTACCTGCCATGACAGGAAAGCAGAATGAAACCAAGGACTTTGCCTTGGTAACATATGCCATGCAGGATACCATATGAATCTCACTAGTTGTTGGTGCTGTGTGCACACACAGAACCAACATAAACACAACTATTTCTTTTCATAGGTAAAATAGTCAGGCACACCTAAAGAGGATAAAAAGACTATCTGCCTTGATAAATACCCTCTACTATCATGCCTACATGGTTATTTCAGCCTCATAATCTCATTTTTATAGATATATGGAAGAGTTGTGTTTAAAGAAGATAAATTTGGGGAAACATCAAACTCATATCACCTTCAGTTATCAGTATCACCATTAGGTCTCCAGCAGCAATGTTGGAGCAGATGATCTGTGGGGGTATCATCTGTCTGGGTGATTCGTCCACCCTTGCCATCTTCATGGTACTCAGTACCCCATCCTCTCTTCCCCCTGACAATTCTTGTTTCTATGGGATTTTACACATGGTCACCACTCTGTTCAGATTCTTCTTTCTGCCCTCCATGGATAACGTCCTCATGGGTTTTTTTTTTCCTCCTTTGCTTTTCTGTACACTGTGGCCTCAGCTTGTAATTCTACTCTCAATTTTATTCCCACCTCGAGCTCAGACAGGTCAGTCACATTTCAGCAATGGTATAAAGAGGGGTGCTTTAAGGGAGACTGTCATGTGTGTGAGTCCTGGTTTTAAAAACCTGTCTGGGGTGACACAGGAATGAAAAAACACAGACACACATGCAGCTGGAGTTAGGTGAGATGTGCTTGTTCTGATGGAAGGCACCTACTGTGACTATCCTAGAAACTAGTGTGCTTATTATATACAGGGTAAGAAGGGGTTAACTTGTCCTGGAGGAGGTCTCAGGCTGTAAACATCTGGGAAGAGGAACCTGAGACAGAGTAAACTTACTGTCAAAAATTACACATGGACCCTGGGAAGGGTTGGCCAATCCCATTGGTCTGAGACATTGGGGTCCTTGACATGGCTGTGCTTAGGTCAATATTACACATTCACTGGAGTCTCCATCTGCTCCCTACACGTTCATTCAGGAATTTCTCTTCTCCCCACACTGGACCATTCTAGGAAACCAGAGAGCCTTCTAAACTATATTTGGTCTTTTCCATTCCGACACCAACTGTTCTCTATTTGTTTCTTTATACAAGTTATGGGTCTCCTTTTGGGATGTCAATTCTTGAGAACAGGAATCATCCCTTAGACATCTTCTTATTGTAAGTTTATCAGAGTGGGATGCATCCAATAGGTGACTAGAGATTGGCTTCCTGGTACGTATGTTTATAGAAAATAGTGATGAACTTGTTTTACTGTGCTTTCCTCTTTGTGGGTTTTATTTGCATTGCATTGATTTCCTAGTAATAAAGGATAGTACTCATCCAGTCTCATGAAACGGGGAAATCCCAACACCTTCCTTAGAGGCCATTAAATAATCAATTACTATTTCTAGTTTATTTTAGTGATAACCCTATCAGCTCAAGAAGGATAACACAACAATCCAAGAGATTTCTTTTTCTTTTTCTTTTTATGATGAGTTTTGACAATATGGTTTATTTTTTAATTAAAAGATTAAAAAAAAACAAAGTTTCCACTTCTAAGAATAAATGATATCAAGAATGAAATTAATTAAAGTTGAATTTGTGATTTCTATTGTTTCATAAATAATTATAGAATAAAATTAATATAGGGTATGATAAGACACTTTCTTTACATCTTTTGCTTTGAACATTGTACATGCCAAGAAAACTACTAGTAAACACTGAGTAACTTTATATAATCCTTCAATACTTGCGTTTTTTAAAATTAATTATTTTTATTGGATATTTTATTTATTTACTTTCAAATGTTATCCCCTTTCCAGGTTTCCCCTCCGGAAACCCCTAATCCCCTTAAAATATATAAAACTGGTATGCCATGCTCTGAGTCTACAGCATAAGACACTGACTGATAAAGAACACAGTAAAGAATACTTATTATTGCTATGTATGTGACTATGTAAGTACTTTGGAAAGAGGAATGTTCCTAGTAACCTAAGGTTTGACAAATTGCCTCACTGGTAGTGTTTGATATAGTCATAGTGCTACTGTGAAAGAGTCACAGTGATTCCAGTAAGCCTAGAGAGCATCTCTCAGTCTGATCTGTTTCTTTGCCAGGTAACTGCCAACGTGTTTTTTGGTGGGACTCTTTCATCAGTGTGCCACACCATCTTAACAGTGGTTATCATTACTGCAGCCACACTGATATCGCTGCTGATTGACTGCCTTGGAATCGTTTTAGAACTCAATGTAAGTACACTGAATGATTTGCTCCCTCCTTTCTTAAAATTTGTCCATTTAATACAAAATGTGCTTTGCTTTTTTTTTTTTTTTAAAGTATTGCTTTCTGAAGTATAATGAAAATCTGTTCACCAACATAATAATAATTATTGGTGATGATGATACTCTGCTATCTATGGACACATGTAGTTTGTGGCAGAACTTCAATGGTTGTAAGACTTGTCCCTATACTATAAAGGTATTTCTCAAGTTGACTAAACCCTTCACTGGATGTGGAATTTAAATATCTAGTGGACTTGCTGGAGTTATAGAAGGAAGAAAATTTTATCGAAATCACATAATCTCTGGATGACCCAGATTTCTTTTGCTTTAAGTATTTTTTTCTCTCCAGACTTTTGTTATCTCCCACACCACGCAGATGTAGGTCTCTATTGTGTCCTGTCTGAATCGATCCATTTCTTTCAAAGCAATTGGAAATGCTGCTGTTCTATAACCCAGCCTGGGCCTTTATGGAAACTTAAGACCAAAGCATTTCTCCAAAGGCTCCCATAGCTGCCTGATTTCTTTTTAGCCTGTAACCATGCCATATTGATCTTTCCTCTTGTCCTTTGCCTTATCTGTTCTTCCATTTGTTCCTTCTCTATGTCTGTCTAAAGCCTACAAAGACTATTGCCAAGTGCAACTTCTAACTCATTTTATTCACTGACCGTATAGTAATTGAGCAATGCTCTGTATTACACAGCAGAAATAGAGTGACAGAAGGAAATTAGAAAAATCAAACCTTTCTCACCAACATGAAAGTTAAGATACTGTGTAGATAATGAAGAACACACATACACATAGACACACACACAACACACTTTGACAGATTCCATTGGGAACATAGCGTGACAGAGACGCACATTAAGAATGATTCCATTCTATTTTGTCCAGCTAGGATAATGGCGTCCATTGATGAGATAGCAATGAATGAAAGCCACCATGGCAAGGTCATTATTCTTCCCTTACACTAGCCTTACAGGATCTCTAATCAGAAGGAAACCAGTTGGCATTTCCTGGACATGTGCTGCAGGGATGACAGAGTTACACAGGAGAGACTGCAGCTCATCATACACCCCAGCTATGAGAACTGCAGGATAACTGAAGGCTTATCCTTCATGCTCACATCGCTATGCTGTCCCAATGCCAATGTGACTACAAGTTCCAGATGAAAGCAGGAAAATAGTCTATGGAGGAGAAATAATTTGGATTTTTTGTATATCAGATAACATGGAAAGGGAGATTCTCCATCTTCCCCAAGCCCCAGACACCAGGGACCGTAGGTTATCTTCATTACACCAGCAACAGGAAAAAGCCTTCCTTTGGCATGTTGATACCACGCTGTAGTCCCAGCTAGTTAGCTTCTCAGAAGGCTAAGCAAGAGGACCACTTGTACCCATTCTGAGCAGTGTGGTAAGACCTCACCTCATCTCTAAAACAGAAATCAAATCATATAGGAATCTTAATTCCTGTGAATGGTTTCCATTTAGCCTTATGAAATAACTTTTATATAAGATCTTAGAACACACAATATTTTTACTGTTCATGAATTATCTTTACTTACCAAACTGTAAGCTCTTTGAAGACAGCATATTTAATGACTTTCATCATAGTCCACTACACTGGGTACATTGGCTCAAATTATTACGTAAGTGATGTTGTGGATTGTCTTATGACCATAGTTTAAAACATATTTTTATAAATATTCATAGACATAAGAGCATCCACCAGAAGAGAAGCAAGAAATTAAGGAAAATACATATATTTTTCACATATCATATACCCATACACAACACATACACATATACATATATATTGTCTTAGTCAGGGCTTCTGCTCCTATACAAACACCATGACCAAGAAGCAAATTGGAGAGAAAAAGGTTTATTCAGCTTACACTTCCACATTGCTGTTCATCACCAAAGGAAGTCAGGATTAGAACTTAAGCAGGTCAGAAAGCAGGAGCTGATGCAGAGGCCATGGACAAATGTTACTTACTGGCTGGCTTCTCCTGGCTTGCTTAGCTTGCTTTTTTTATAGAATTCATGACTACCAGCCTAGGGATAGATAGCACTACCCACAAGGGGCCCTCCTACCCTTCATCACTAATTGAGAAAATGCCTTGCAGCTGGATCTCATGGAGGCATTTCCTCAAGGGAGGCTCCTTTCTCTGTGATAACTCCAGCTTGTGTCAAGTTGACACACAAAACCAGCCTGTGTATGTGTGTGTGTGTGTGTGTATGTGTGTGTTTAAAAATATACATATATATTTCATATATATATATATCATATATATGTATATATGCCAAAGTGTTGTCAGTAGCATTAACATTTCAACTATAGTGTAGAGATGTCCAAAAAAATGAGCTCTTATAGAGTTACTGTTCTGTTGCTATGATAAAATACTCTGACAAAGCAACTTATGAAAGAAGAGGTTCATTCTGGCTCACAGTTCATTATGACTAGAAGCCACAGCAGCAGGAGGATGTGGCCAGCCTGACATTCATGAAGAAGACTGATCACATTCATCCACACATACAGGAAAAAGAGAGTGGGGGAGGGAGGGAAGGAGGGAGGGAAGGAGAGAGGGAGGAAGAGAGAGAAAACAGGATATGGGTCCAGGGTTATAGAACCGCAAACCCTGCCCCCAATCATGTATTTCCTCCAGTTAGGACACATTTTGTAAAGGACCATGAGTTTCCTAAACAGCAGCACTAACTGCAGACCAAGTCTTCAAATACATGGGCCTAGTTCTCATTTAAGGCACAATACCACCATTCTGGTTTTTGTTGTTGTTTGATCTTCCTGGGTTTATGACTTATCTGATTTGAGTTCCCAATATTTATTTTTTTACTTTTTAAATTTTTTTTCAATTTATTTACTCACTATGCATGCGTGGTGATGTGTGTGTATGTGTATGTATGTGTGTGTGTGTGTGTGTGTGTGTGTATAAGAGAGAGAAACTGAGAGTGAGCAAGAAGAGAGCAAGCAGGCACATGTCTATCACTGTATACATATATAAGGTCATTGTGTTTTGGAAGTTGGTTATCTCCTGCCACCATAGATTTTGGGGACTGAACTCAAGCTGTCAGATTTGTGCTGTAAACATTTTTACCCACTGAGCCATATTGCTAGGTGATCATATCTGTTTTAAAATCTTATTTATTTTATGTGTAGAAGTATTTTGCCTGTGTTTATGTAAATGGATGTATGTCTGGTACCCTCAGAGGTAAGATGGGGGAAAGGGACAGCAAATCTTCTGAAACTAGAGATAGAGACTGCTGTAAGCTACCACGTGGGTGCTTAGAATTGAACCTGGGCCCTCTGCAAGGGCAGCAAGTGCTCTTTCTACCACACCATCTCTCTGGCCTCAGTATGTAATCATTCTATCAGAAACATCAAGTTTCAGGTTCAATTGAGAGTCCCTGTCTCAAAGGAATAATGTAGAGCTTGATATAACAGGAAACCCAAAGTCTTCATCTGACCTCCACATGCATGAACACATCAACATGCGTATGAATACATAACATTTATTGCACATACAACATCTGGGGATATAGCTCAGGGATTGGTTGCTTCTCTAACTTATTCAAGGGTCTGGGTCCTATGCACAGCACAGAAAAAAATGGGTGGGGGAAGTAAGAGAGGAAGAGATTAAATTTATCTTTAAATAAGCTTAAAAATAATCCATCCTACATATGAAATGATTTTTAATGAACTAAAATAAATACCAGGCTATAAGTAAGTTGGAAGTAAAGATTTTTGTGTTTTTTGTTGTTGTTGTTGTTGTTCATAGTTTTCATATTAATTAATAGGATCTCTGCGAATGGATGTGAACGACCAGAGCCTTTTCAGATCACTAGCTGGTAGTGTTTTAGAAACCCTTCTCTGTTATGAGTTTTTAGATATAGCAATTACCCACCGAAATGAGATAAGTGTTAGAATCAGAACATGCATAAGTAGAAAAATATTGTTATTGGAAAAAAAAAGAATAAATACAAAGTAACATATCTGTGTTACCTGGTGAAATTCAAAGCCCTTTTAGAATGTCATCTTTGTTTTACTGTTTTCATAACAGAGAACAGCAATGACATAGTCTCAAAGCGGAGACAGTCTCAATTTTAAAGAATCCATGTAAGCGGGAAAGAAAAAGTCCTTGACCTGTTCTGTGGCAAGACCCCACCCAGCGCTGGGTGCCGCTGTTAGGGAAAGAGTGCATTTGCAGTAATTGGGCCCTGTGGGTTTCTACTCGCAGTACAAAGGGGAGGGGGGGAGAGAAACAGTTGGCGCTGTGGCCACAGGAACCAGCCCCAAAGCACTGTGCACTGCTCGCCTGGCAGAAGAAAGCAGCTGGGGAGAATCCAGACAGAGAATCATAATCATCCGGTGAGAAAACCAGAGTCCAAGTTGGCATACTTCCTAGGATGAAGCCTTTTATTTTTTTTCCTAAGATAAGATATACATTTCATGAGTATCAGTTGATTATAAAGAAGAAATTTAAAAGTTTTTTTGTCTTTTTTTTTTTTTTTAATTTCTGCTTTTAAATATTCACAGCAATGGAGGAGGAGGAAGATAGAGGAGGGGATAAGAGAAGCTCTAGAGACCCAGAAGTGCTCCTCAGCAGAGCCAAAGGAATGAGGAACAAGGCAAATATGGACTCTGCAGGAGGGGGCGGAGCCTGCAGGGCATTGTAGCCCCCATTAGGTGTACTCTGGACGCTGAAGGGGAGGCTTGCTAGGAAGGCAAGGACCAATAGCAAAGAGAATGGGGCTTCAGAGAAAGTCTCACCTTTAGATCACCAACTATCATTTCATATACCTCCAGCCTGATTTTTCTCTCTAAGGAGCAAGGATCCTGGCCTTCTGTCCAGCAGCCCTTTCTGGCTACTAGAGAGGAGCAGCTGACAGGCTGCACCCTGCAGGGCCTTTGACCACCTCAGAAGCTGTGTCTCCATATCTAGAAGAACCACATACTTCACTGCCTTGATGAGTAAAAGCAGGGACAGAGGCAGGGACTATCAGAAATGGGTGACACTTGTCACCCTTGTCATTCCCAAGGGCCTAGGCATCCCTCCTCAGTGCAGTCACCTAGATAGGACTGATGCATAGAACTAGAGAGACCATGTCTGCATATCCAGGCACCTGAGGCCTATGCCAGTGCAGCCAGCCTGAAAGGCTGATTCTCCTACCTGGGCAGCATTAGCAGCAAGAGGCCTGGTGAGATCCCACTCTGCCCTCATCCCCATTATGGCTCCTATTATTTCCATAATAAAAGTACTTGTTGACGGCTTATAGTCCATTTAGTTTCAGCAATTTGATAATTTAAGTTTTTATTTGCTATGTGCTATGCCTATTCAAGTGCTAGATGCCAAAACAGCCCATGTATATATATATTGTTCCGAGACTGGTACAATGTCAAACAGTCCTGGGCAGGGTAGGGGAGTGGGGATGGCTATAGGAGAGATAGAAAAAAGATGCAAGAGACAGATACAGGAGGACTGCAGGTCATTACCATGCCAGCTTTGAGTGTATTTCTCAGAGTCTTCTTATACTACAGTACTGTGAGAAACAAAGCCAGAAGCTAACAGAAAGTTTGCTGAGATATACACAAGACATTTGTTCTCACCCCCAAAGCCCCTATTCCTTCCACCAAGGTCAATAGAATCTTCAGCCACTCACCTTGAGTCCCAGGTTCACCTCCTCTTATCGTTCCATGACTCAGCAGGCTGGGAAATCTGCCAACAGACCCTGACCTACCTGAACTCTGCCTGGCAGGCAGACTTTTTCTCTCCTTTTTCACTCTGCTTCAGAGAAGCAGCAAATGGCTCCTGATTTTTTTTTTTTTTTTAAAAAAAAGCTGTACTTATTTGCTTTTAATTATGTGTATGTATCTGACAGTGGGTGGGACTATATGCATATCAGTGCAGGTGTTTAAGGAGACAGGAAGCTCAGATTCCCTGAAGCTGGAGTTGCAGGTGTTGTGAGCCACATGACATGGGTGCTGGGAATCAAACTCAGGTCCTCCGGAAGGACCTACTGTACTGTACCTACTGTGTATGCTCTTTAACCACTGAGGCATCCCTCCAGTGCCCACAGTTTTTAACTTTTTTCTGTCTATCTGTGTGTGTGTGTGATATGTGTATATATGCATGTTTGCATATATGTGGGCACATGTGTGTTTGAGTGTGCATGCGCATTCATGTGGAAACCCAAAGTTGATATAGGCAACCATCCCTAACTGTTCCACTACCTTACTCATTGAACCTAGGTCTCAATCAAACCTAGAGCTTGCCAATATAGCAAGGCTCTGATTGGCTTGCTCTGGATTCCTGTCTTCATCATGTTCGGATTAGTTACAAGTGGTCTACCATGCCCACTTGGTATTTATATGGGTTTTGGGGATCAGAACGCTGATCCTCACACTTGTATGGTCCTATATGTTTTAAATTAGGCTGCACTATTGGTACCTCTTTGTATTTTCCCGTCCTTGTATCTTTTACTATGGATATATTTCCTAGGCAGTGTGATTTATACCATCTGTCCTCAGATTTTTAAATACTACCTGGGATAATCTGATTCCACAAAGTCATCTATTTATCACTATTTTTTTTTTTGTAAAAACTAAAAATATATATATACAATTGGAAGCTTCTAGTATGGAGATAGAATGTAGTATGAAACGTATAATTTTATTGGACAGTACTGAGAAACTTGTTCTTTAAAAGATGTTTATGGTATAGTCTATAATTTTACATCACCTAGTTTCAAACTCAGTTTACATTGGTTGGTCCTGGAGAATACCTTTAAAAGTGTTGTACAGCTACTGAGATCCTATTGCAGAAGTAAGTAAGGAAACAAACAAATAAGAAAATACATAAAGTAAAAGCCAGGCATGGTGGCACATGTCTTTAATCCAACAAGCACTCATTCAGAAAGAAAAGGCAGGCAGATCTCTGTGAGTTAGAAGACAGACTGATCTACAGAGCGAGTATAAGCCAGCCAGGGCCGAGAACCCAGCTATAAATAAATAAATAAATAAATAAATAAATAAATGGGAAATAACCTGAACAACCTCCAAGAAAACATAAAAATGGATGGCAGGTATAATAACATTCTCAGAAAACTGCAGATAAAACCATCACTGGTAAACCATTACACACTTAACCAAGATGTTACTATCAAGAAATGAGAGGACATGAATGTTAGCAAAGGTACATCTGTGGAGGGAATGGAGGTCATCATCTATTACAGGGAAAGCTCCGGAGGTTCTTTAAGCAATTCAAAACTGACTACCATGGTACCAGCAACCTCTATTCAAGGTTTAGTGGCTCACTGACCATCTCATACGCATATCTGCATGGCATGTTCACTGCAGCATTATCTGCATCTGGTAAGATACAGAGACAACCTACACGTCCATCAACAATGAATGAGTGAAGAAAACAGACCTTGCATACACAGTGGAACATGATTTGGCTTTAAAAGGAAGGAAGGAAACCCTGTCTTTGCCACCATGTACATGAGCATCATGCTAAGTGAAACAAGCTAGACACAAAATGAAACAAACAAACCTGCATGATCTTGCTGATTATATGGAATTTAATTTTTAAGGGGAAGTACAAATAGAGTCAGAGACTAGAAATGTGGTTACTGGGGAGGAAAGCAGAGAGAAAAAGCAGACGTATAGGGCAGACAATGCAGAGTAACAGATGGCCATAAGTCTAGAGGCTGAACATACAATGATAAAGACTAACAGCACTGTGCTGTATTTGAGAATTAGGTTAAATAATAGATATCCAGTTATTCTTTTAATATATGCAAAAGTAATTGAGTTTTCTTCTAAGATTGTCCCATCAGAGTAACGTGTTATCCACATGGGTCCCATAGCACTGTGTTATAAGCCTCTAATATCCACAATGAGATTTACTTACAGAGAAAACTCTTATGATGTATGAGAAATGTTTGTCAGAAATTTCTGGTGTTTTACATAACATATAGTACTTAACATGATGGGGAAAAAATGTGCTGCCTAAAATACAGTGAATTTGAACATTTACAACATTTGCACAATTTCTAGTGAGAAAGAGTTCTACTGAAGGGAAAACCTCTTTCCCTTGGAAGTCAGTGTGTGTCTGTGCTTTTACAATAAACAGCTCTACTATCCTTAATTTTCAATCTAAGTTTCCCCTTAGGTTGGATTTATTGGCAACTAGTTGGGGAAGGTAGCAAGTTACTGTCATTTAGTTTTCCTGTCTAGGGTAATTAATGCATTTAGCTTTACTTGAAAAAAGACTTAAAAATGGGATTTCATGCTAAGCCTGGGGGTAAATTTTTCCTTCTGACACAAACAGGAACTAGTTTCAAACAGACGCGATGAAGAGAAAAAATAAATGCCCATCCAATTTCCCAATGTCCTCTGTGCACAATGGCAAAGAAACCTCCCAATGTTCCTCGTTCTACACAAATGGCATATAACCCACTCAGATTTGAAAGGCATTGTAGATCTACAGGGATTTCTAGAGAGTATTAGGAAAGACGATGTGACTAAAAAAGAGGGCTTCAAGTTTGCCAGAAGTCCATCTTGTCATCTGCCCTTAGGCCTGCTGCACATTATATTGGCGTTTTGTTTGTTTGTTGTTTTCAATTGCAACTATTCCAGTGGAAAGGAAAAAGTTAGTTGGTCTTTCCTAAATATTTTGTTTCTTTTCTTTATCTCCATTGCACTGTGAAACTTTTAGCATGTTCAACAAAAAATATTTTTAAAACTGGACTGTTTTTAAATTTTACTTATTACTGGTGTGTGTGTGTGTGTGCGCGCATACGTGCGTGTGCATGTGATATAAAAGTTGGAGGTGGCAGAGCACACGTGCCATGGCCTATGTGTAGAAAACAGGACAACTCTGGAGGCTCAGTTCTCACCTTCCATCTTTGCATTGGTTCCCGGAATGGAACTTAGGCCACCAGACTTGCATTTTATGGTGGCAAGTACCTTTACCTACTGAGCCATTTCCCCCTCCCCTTCAAAAATAAATGTTTCTATAATAGGTTTTTTTTTCATTTTTTATTGGTTATTTTATTTATTTACATTTCAAGTGTTACCCTCCTTCCCAGTTTCCCCTCCACAATCCCCCAGCCCCTCCCACCTCCCCTGCCTTTATGAGGGTGCTCCCCTACCCCCCTACCTGCCCATCCACTCCTACCTCAGCACCCTAGCAGTCCCCCACCCTGGGTCATCAAGTCTCCACAGGACCAAGGTGCTCCCCTCCCAGTGATGTCAGATAAGGTAATCCTCTGCTACATATCCAGATGGAGCCCTGGGTCCCTCCATGTGTACTCTTTGGTTGATTGGAGCTTTGGGGGGGTCTGGTTGGTTGATATTGTTCTTCCTATGGGGTTGCAAGTCCCTTAAACTCCTACAGTCCTTGCCCTAACTTCCCCATTGGGGTTCCCATGCTCAGTAAGATGATTAGCTTCATCCATCCAATTCTGTATTGGTCAGGCTCTGGCAGAGTCACTCAGGAACAGCTATACCAGGCTCCTGTCAGTAAGCGCTTCTTGGCATCAGCAAAAGTGTCTAGGTTTGGTGTCTGCAGATGTGCTGGATCCTTAGGTGGGGCAGTCTCTGGATGGTCTTTCCTTCAGTCTCTGCTCTACTCTTTGTCCCTTCGTTTCCTTTTGACAGGAGGAATTCTAGATTAATATTTTTGAGGTGGGTGGGTGGCCCCATCCCTCAACGGGAAGCCGTGCCTATCCACTGGATATGGTCTCTACAGGTTCTATATTCCCAAGACGTTCCGAGGATCTATAATAGTTTTTTTTAAAACCTATGGGTACATGTCTATAATCCTAGTGCTTGGGAAGCAGAGGCAGAATTACTGACAATTTGATGCCAGTCTTGAATATACTGTGAAACCCTGGCTCAGAAAAACAGAACATAAAGACCACCCAAAGAAAGCATCTCTCTAACCTTAACTTGTGTCTTGTCTTCAACACACAGGGTGTGCTCTGTGCGGCTCCTTTGATTTTTATCATTCCCTCAGCGTGCTATCTGAAATTATCCGAAGAACCAAGGACACACTCGGATAAGATAATGGCCTGTGTCATGTTTCCCGTTGGGGCAGTGGTGATGGTGGTAGGGTTCATCATGGCTATCACAAATCCTCAAGACTGCACCCATGGTCAGGAAATGTTCTACTGTTTTCCTGACAACATCTCCCTCACAAACATCTCCTGGTCCCATCTTCAACTGACAACACAACTTTCCCTTTGGAACTTCAGCATCTTTCAGTGACCTGGCTGCTTTAAACAACATGCACCTCTGTTTGACTCTTTGTCACAAAATAACCATTGATGCGCATCATGACTTGTTAGTCCTTACTCTTTATGGCAATATAAAAAAAAAAATTTTAAAAAAAATAAATATATATTTTATCTTAAACTAGGACATCTTATTCTGACTGTACTAATTAAGAAGGACCAGTAAAGGCATAAGCACCTGCTTTCAGCTCCACGACTATTCTTATTATCTTGTACGTGAGCCACTGTATTGTGCTTCCAAATAAGTGAGTATACGTTAGAAGTGGGGGTGGGCTCCTTCAGGAAAAACAAAATGTTTAAAGGGTGTATAGCATTGAAGGGAGAAGGAAATACAACTCTTAGGTAGGATAGCTACCTCAGCAGCAGAGATTAGGTCTCTATTTTAACTTACAGAGTATCCCTTTTTTAGGGGGAAGTGGGTCCCTGGATGAATAAGCAACACCATCCTCAATTATGAAGCACAAATAAGCTGGATGGACAGAGAAAGCTCTGTTGGGATATCAAAATTATCTCTAGGCTTTTGCAGTTGTAGGAATTTGATGAACTTGCTATTCTAAAACAGAAACACACACTCTTGATGTTCTAAGGCATTAGCCTAACATCAGTTACATTTCTGATCCTGATTGTTGAGACTACAGCATGCCAGGAGCTGAACCCTGAATCTGGGATTCCCAATGGAACAAACAATCTCCCTGTCCTAGGACCTCCGGGAACAGTTGGGAGTTCTTGTAGACTACGGTAATTTATTTGTTTGTTCACTTGCTTGCTTTGTTTGTTTAGGGAATGTTTGTTTGGATTGGTTTGGTTTTTGAGACAGGTTCTCACTAATGCAATCCTGGCTGACCTGGAATTGACTATGTAGACCAGGCTAGCTTTGAACACATGGTGATCTGCCTGTCTTTTCCTCCTGAAAGTGCTGGGATTGAAGGCCTGAGAACACCATGGGCAATGACTAGGTGGCAGGTGCTAACATGGAGGTTGTCATATAGGGTATTTCCTGGGAATCCTAAGGAGCAGCTGAGAAGGAAGGAATCAGAACAGAAGATGAGAAGCAGAACTCTAACACTGGTGAGGCTCCTGCCACAGAGATGGCCTTGTTCTGAGTACCTAGCAAATGTTCCTGCTGCTGTCTCCCTGAATGAGGACCCGAATACGGCTGCTAGAGGAGAATGGGGTCCTGGGTCAGTCAGCTGTTTGCAGCAGAGCAAACTGTAAAGAGGTAAGAACCAGAGGCTAGGCATCTACATCATTCATTGCTATGGGGTAACAGTAGTGCCTACTACAGGCAACCTCTGTTTTGAGTAAAGATTTCATGTCTTCAAATCTTTTAAAATCTATAAAAGGGAAAAGAAAATCAGGATCAGCTCAATGGTTTCTTTATATCAAGTATACCACCAAGATGGTAATTTTTACCTTTTCATCTGTGTTTCAATCAGTTTGGACCATCCTGATGCCAAATTATAAGATAATATTAAAAGCAGAGTTCATACAGACATATTTTTGCAATATAATAACAGGCTAAATATCCCCTAGCATCTTTAGTTTTAACCAAATGGTGAGCTTCAAACAGCACAGCACAAACAGTTCTCAACCTTCCTAGTGCTGTGGCTCTTTAACACAGATCTTCATGTTATGGTGACCTTCAACCACAAAATTATCTTCATCGCTACTTCATAACTGTAATTTTTCTATTGTTACTAATTGTAATGTAAATATCTGATATGCAGGATATTCAATGTACAACTTTTGTGAAAGGGTCATTCACCCCACAAAGGAGTCGAGACCCACAGGTTCAGAACCTCTGACCTAAAAAGGGCAGATGGATGGCTCAACATTAGGAGCGCTCACTGCTATTTCAAAGGACCAGAGTAAATTCCTAACACAAACGTCAGGCTTCTAATACCTGTCTGTAACTACAGTTCCAGAAGATCTAAAACCTCTGGCCTCCTTGAACATCTATGTTGATATGCACATACCCAAATGTACACATAGTTAAATAGAATACAAATAAATCTTAAGTAAAGAAAGATCCAAAGAAGCCCTGGGAACAGACATTAACAGGCATAGGGGCTGGTGTTGGGTTTTGCTTCAGTAAAGTATCATCCATGTCATCGAGGTAATACAAGCTCTGTTGACTATATGGTTTTCTAATATTTAATTTATAAATTTTTACCATCCCACGAAGGGTCATACTTCTAAACCATTATGCCCTTTTAATAATAAGTACATGCTTTTTGAATGGTGCACATTGAAACAGTTAAGAGAATACTTTAATCTCATGCTAATGAAATGTCAGAGATGTTTGCAACAGTTTATGCATAGATCACTGAAGACTGAGAATCACTGGCCCACCACACATTTATTAGAAAATATTATCAGTGATGGAGGAGAGACCCAAGAGTGATCAGAGTGCATCAAGAAAAATGCAATTTAGTACTTAGCAATCTATCATCTTGTACTTTGGGTATTGCTTCAGACATGTTAATCTTAAATCTGCAGCTAGATGAAAATTTCCCCTGGTAGGAACCAAATGCATCTTTAATATCCAATAGATATGTATTTGTTTGTTTGTTATTAAACAAATGGAAAACAGAACCATCTTTGACCCAGTTATCAGGAGCATTATTACCAACATCTTTCACATTATGATAGGATGAAGTTTAGGGACTCAGTGTTGTTTTGTAGAAATGCAGAATGACCGGGTGGGTGGCCAAATAAAGCCTAACCTTCCATCTCCACGAGTCCTGCCTTCACTTAGGAAGAGATCTCTTCCAAAGGTCATTCCTTCCATAATGCTCACAAAGCAACTTACAGGCTGTCATTTAGTTCAGTAAGCTGTCATACCTTTAAACTTCTAAAGTGCTTCCTAAAAGTTAGAGGGGTATTTATGAGAATGGAGTTTGGACACCCTAAAGCACACATCAGAGCACATTTCCATGAAATATGTGTGATTGTATATGTATATGTATTTGTATATGTATTCAGATAGCATCTGTGTCATGTAGGAACCGGCTTCCAAACCAGTTTGCTTAGAATCTTTCATTTCAGTTCTGCCTGGAATCATATTCAGAACTCAGAGCAAGTAACCTTCCTCGATTCTAGACCATTTCCAGTGACAGCAGCACAGGTGACAGCCGCACAGGTGACAAGCAGCACTCCTCACCTCTTTTCTTTCCTATGAGGAGTCTAAGCCTAGGTGGTCCAAGAAATCCCAAACTATTTCTCTGTTAAGGCCATGTGTATATACACTTAAGGTCAAGTATCTTAGACAGGAGCAAGCTCCAGGTTTATGTGCTCAAGACTGCTGAGGGAGTAAGCCATGGACCAGGTGTGGCACTCAGAAGACAGAGGCCAATGCTTCTCAAAACTTGCAATTAACTACAAGAAATATATAGCCTCAGATTTCCATCTGTGGTGGGAGACCTCTGCCTGGGACACCAGGGCTCCAAATAGTTCCAGGAGAAAGCTAGCCTCCCAGGAGGGTGGAAAAGCCTGTGAGTGGGGTTAAGACAAGAACCACTGCTCAGTGAGATCTGCCCGGAATCCTCAGGACACAGGGACTGAGGAACAGCCAGGGACAGGAGCCTTCCAGTTTCCATCTGGCTGGAGACCTCTGCCTGGGACACCAGGGCTCCAGAGCCAAATAGTGCTGGGAGAAAACTAGACTCCCAGGAGTATGGACAAGCCTGTCTGCTCAGAGGGACCCACCTGGAATCCCCAGGACAAGAGACTGAGGAGTGGTCTTCTGGTTTCTTTCAGCAGCCAGGGAGCTGATCCTGTGACACAGGGCTCCATACTCAAATAGTGCCAGGAGAGAGCTGGTATCCCAGGAGTGCCAACACACCTTTGAGCACAGGCAAGACCTCCACCACTTCTGTTCAAATTCACTGGATCAAGAGGGATGTTTGAAGAGCGATCAGGGCACAGGCACCAAGGGACAGCTGGGGACAAGATCCTTCTGGTTTCTGTCTGCACCCCAGAGCTGACCCTGGACCACAGCTCTCCAAACCCAAATTCCTCTCAGAGAGAGCTGGTCTTCAAGGAGTATTGACACAGATGCTTGCAGGAAGGACAAGCAACAGTCAGAGAGAACAAGACCAGCTAACACCAGAGATAACAAGATGGAAAAAGGCAAGGGCAAGAACATAAGGAACAGAAACCAAGGCTACTTGGCATCATCAGAACCCAGCTCTCCCACCACAGCAAGCCCTGGATACCCCAACACACCAGAAAAGCAAGACTCAGATTTAAAATCACATCTCATGATGATGATAGAAGACTTAAGAAGGAAATAAATACCTCCCTTAAAGAAATACAAGAGAACACAGGTAAACAACTAGAAGCCTTAAAGAGGAAACACAAAAATCCCTTAAAGAACTACAGGAAAACACAATCAAACAGACAAAGGAAATGAAAAAAAAAATCCAAGAACTAAAAATAGAAATAGAAACAAAAAAGAAATCAAAATGGGAGACAAAACTGGAGATAGAAACCTAAGAAAAAGATCAGGAGTCATAGATGCAAGCATCACCAACAGAATATAAGAGATGGAAAAGAGACTATCAGGTGCAGAAGATACCATAGAAAACATTGATACAACAGTCAATGAAAATGCAAATAGCTCCTAACCCAAAACACCTAGGAAATCCAGGACACAATGAGAAGACAGAACCTAAGGATAATAGGTATAGAAGAGAGTGAAGATTCCCATCTTAGAGGGCCAGTAAATATCTTCAACAAAATTATAGAAGAAAACTTCCCTAACCTAAAGAAAGAGATGAACATAAACATTCAAGAAGTCTACCAAACACCAAACAGATTGGAACAGAAAAGAAATTCCTCCCGTCACATTATAGTCAAAACACCAAATACACAAAACAAGGAAAGAATATTAAAAGCAGTAAGGGAAAAAGGGCAAGTAACATATAAAGGCAGACCTACCAGAATGGCACCAGACTTCTCACCAGAGACTATGAAAGCTAGAAGATCCTGGGCAGATCTCATACAGACCCTAAGAGAACACAAATGCTAGCCCTGGCTGCTATATCCAGCAAAACTTTCAATTACCATAGATGGTGAAACCAAAATATTCTATGACAAAACCAAATTTACACAATATGTTACCACAAACTCAGCCCTACAAATGATAATAGATGGAAAACACAACACAAGGAGGGAAACTACACCCTAGAAAAAAAGCAAGAAAGTAATCTTTCAACAAACTCAAAAGAAGATAGCCACACAAACATAAAAATAACATCAAAAATAACAGGAAGCAACAATCACTATTCCTTAATATCTCAACATCAATGGACTCAATTCCCCAACAAAAAGACATAAACTGACAGACTGAATACATAAACAGGACCCAGCAATTTGCTGCATTCAGGAAACATAACTCCATGTTAAAGACAAACACTATCTCAGAGTAAAGGGCTGGAAAACAATTTTCCAGGCGAATAGTCCCAAGAAACAGGCTGGAGTACCATTCTAATATTGGATAAAATCGACTTTCACCCAAAAGTCATCAAAATAAAGATAAGGAAGGACACTTCATACTCATCAAAGGAAAAAAATCTACTCTAAATTCTGAACATCTATGCTCCAAATGCAAGGGCACCCACATTCATAAAAGAAACTTTACTAAAGCCCAAAGCACACATTGCACCTCACACAATAATAGTAGGAGATTTCAACACCCCACTATCATTAATGGACAGATCATGGAAACACAAAGTAAACAGAGACATAGTGAAACTAACAGATGTTATGAACCAAATGGATTTAACATATCTATAGAACATTTCATCCTAAATCAAAAGAATATACCTTCTTCTCAGCAACTCATGGTACCTTCTCCAAAATTGATCATATAATTGGTCACAAAACAAACCTCAACAGATATAAGAAGATTGAAATAATCCCATGCCTCCTATCAGATCACTACGGAATAAGGCTGGTCTTCAATAGCAACAACAACAACAGAAAGCCCACATGCACATGGAAGCTGAACAATGCTCTACTCAATGATAACTTGGTCAAGGGAGAAATAAAGAAGGAAATTAAAGACTTCCTAGAATTTAATGAAAATGAAAGTACAACATCCCCAAACCTATGGGACAAAATGAAAGCAGTGTTAAGAAAAAAACTCATAGCTCTGAATGCCTTCAAAAAGAAACTGGAGAGAGCATATACTAGCAGCTTAACAGCATACCTGAAAGCTCTAGAACAAAAAGAAGCTAATACACCAAAGAGGAGTAGAAGGCAGGAAATAATCAAATTAAGGGCTGAAATCAACCAAGTAGAAACTAAAAGAACTATACAAAGAATCAACAAAACCAGGAGCTGGTTCTTCAAGAAAATCAACAAGATAGATAAACCCTTAGCCAGATTAACCAGAGGGCACAGAGACAGTATCCAAATTAACAAAATTAGAAATGAAAGGGGAGATATAACAACACATTTTGAGGAAATTTAAAAGATCATCAGATCTTACTACAAAAGCCTATACTCAACAAAATTGGAAAATCTGGAGGAAATGGGTTATTTTCTAGACAGATACCAAATACCAAAGTTAAGTCAGGATCAGATTAAACCATCTAAACAGTCCCATAACCCCTAAAGAAATAGAAGCAGTCATTAAAAGTCTCCCAACCAAAAAAAAAAAAAAAAAAAAAAAAAAAGCCCATGACCAAATGGGTTCAGTGCAGAATTCTGTCAGACCTTCAAAGAAGACCTAATACCAATACTCTTTAATCTATTCCACAAAATAGAAACAGAAGGAACACTACTCAATTCATTCTATGAGGCTACAGTTACACTGATACCAAAACCTCACAAAGACCCAATAAAGAAAGAAAACTTCAGACCAATTTCCTTTATGAATATTGATGCAAAAATACTCAATAAAATTCTTGCAAACCAAATCCAAAAACACATCAAAATGATCATTCACCATGATCAAGTAGGCTTCATCCCAGGCATGCAGGGTTGGTTCAATACCCAGAAATCCATCAATGAAATCCACTACATAAACTCAAAGAAAAAAACCACATGGTCATTTCGTTAGATGCTGAAAAAATATTTGACAAAATTCAACATCCCTTCACGACAAAAGTCTTGGAAAGATCAGGAATTCAAGGCCATACCTAAACACAGTAAAAGCAATATACAGCAAACCAGTAGCCAACATCAAACTAAATGGAGAGAAACTTGAAGCACTAAAATCAGGGACTAGACAAGGCTACCCTCTCTCTCCCTATCTATTCAATTTAGTACTTGAAGTTCTAGCTAAAGCAATCAGACAACAAAAGGAGGTAAAAGGGATAAAAATTGGAAAGGAAGAAATTAAAATATCACTATTTGCAGATGATATGATGGTATACTTAAGTGATCTGAAAAACTCCACCAGAGAACTGCTACAGCTGATAAACAACTTCAGCAACATGGCCGATATAAAATTAACAAATCAGTAGCCTTCCTATACTCAAAGGATAAACAGGCTGAGAAAGAAATTAGGGAAATGACACCCTTCACAATAGTCACAAACAATATAAAGTATCTTGGTGTGACTCTAACCAAACAAGTGAAAGGTCTGTATGATAAGAGCTTCACGTCTCTGAAGAAAGAAATCGAGGAAGACCTCAGAAGTTAGAAAGATATCCCATGCTCATGGATTGGCAGGATTAATATAGTAAAAATGTCCATCTTGCTGAAAGCAATCTACAGATTCAATGCAATCCCCATCAAAATTCCAACTTAATTCTTCATAGACTTAGAGCAATTCTCAAATTCATTTGGAATAACAAAAAACCCAGGATAGCAAAAACTATCCTCAACAACAAAAGAACTTCTGGGGGAACCAGCATTCCTGACCTCAAGCTGTACTACAGAGCAGTAGTGACAAAAACTTCATGGTATGGGTACAGTGACAGGCAGGTAGATCAACGGAATAGAATTGAAGACCCAGAAATGAACCCACACACTTATGGTCACTTGATCATTGACAAAGGAGCTAAAACCATCCAGTGGAAAAAAGACAACATCTTCAACAAATGGTGCTGGTTCAACTGGTGGTCTACATGTAAAACAATGCAAATTGATCCATTCTTATCTCCCTGTACAAAGTTCAAGTCCAAGTGGATCAAGGACCTCCACATAACACCAGATTCACTGAATCTAATAGAAGAGAAAGTGGGGAAAAGTCTCCAACACATGGGCACAGGGGAAAAGTTCCTGAACAGAATACCAATGGGTTGTGCTCTAAGATCAAGAATCAACAAGTGAGACCTCATGAAATTACAAAGCTTCTGTAAGGCAAAGGACACTGTAAATAGGACAAAGTGGCACCCTACAGATTGGGAAAAGATCTTTACCAATCCTATGTCCGATAGAGGGCTAATATCCAATATACACAAAGAACTCAAGAAGGTAGACTCCAGAGAACCAAATAACCCTATCAGAATATGGGGAACAAGTGCTGGCCACATATGCAGCAGAGGAGGGTCTTGTTAGACATGAGGGGGAGCAGAGGCCCTTGGGCCTGATAGTGTTAGATCCCCCAGTATAGGGAAATGCCAAGGAGGGAAGACGAGAGTGGATGGGTGGGTGGGTGGGAGAATACCCCCATAGTGGCAGGGTAGGGGGGAGGGAATGGGGAGGTTCCAAAGGGGAGATCTGGAAAGGGGGAAACATTTGAAATGTAAATAAAGTATCAAAAAAATAAAATAAAATAAATGGGGAACAGAGCTAAACAGAGAATTCTCAACTGAGGAAACTCGAAGGGCTGAGAAGCACCTAAAGAAATGTTCAACATCCTTAGTCATTAGGGAAATGCAAATCAAAACAACCCTGAGATTCCACCTCACACCAGTCAGAATGGCTAAGATCAAAAACTCAGGTGACAGCAGATGTTAGCAAGGATGTGGAGAAAGAGGAACACTCCTCCATTGCTGGTGGGAATGCAAGCTGATACAACCTCTTTGGAAATCAGTTTGGCGGACCCTTAGAAAAATGAACATAATACTACCTGAGGACCCAGCTATTCCACTCCTGGGCATATACCCAGAAGATGCTGTAACATCTAATAAAGACACATGTTCCACTATGTTCATAGCAGCCATATTTATAATAGTCAGATGCTGGAAACAACACAGATGTCCCTCAACAGAGGAATGGATACAGAAAATGTGGTACATTTACACAATGGAATACTACTCAGCTATAAAAACAATGACTTCATGAAATTCGCAAACAAATGGATGGAGCTTGAAAATATCATCCTGAGTGAGGTAACTCAGTCACAAAAGAATGAACACAGTTTGTATTCACTGATAAGTGGATATTAGCCCAAAAGTTTGGAATACCCAAGATTCACTTCACAGCAACAGTAGGACTGAGCATGAGGTCCCAGATGGAGGAGTTGGAGAAGGGACTGAAGGAGCTGAGGGAGTTTGCAGCCCCATGGAGGGAGCAACAGTGTCAACTTGCCTGACACCCAGTGCTCCTGGAAACTGGACCACCAACCAAATTATACACATGGAGAGACCCATGGTGCTGGCCACGTATGTGGCAGTGGAGGGTCTTGTTAGCCATCAGGGGGAGGAGAGGCCCTTGGGCCTGAGAGTGTTAGATGCCCCACTATAGGGAAATGCCAAGAAGGGAAGACTTGAGTGGGTGGGTGGGTAGTAGGGGAATACCCCCATAGAGGTAGGGGGAGGGGGGAGGGGATAGGCAGGTTCCAAAGGGGAGACCTTTGAAATGTAAGTAAAGTGTCAAAAATAAAAACAAATTTTAAATTTTATATATATATATATATATAAAATATATAGCCTCCATATATATACATATTTACACATACATATGGGTATACATACACACATATATGTGTGTATAACTATATGTGTGTGCATATACATACAAAATTTATATAATATATATATTATATATATAATATATATGTCATATATAATGTATTTATATGTGTCACATATATGACAGGTATATCTAATCCTAGATCCTCATGAATTGATACAAAAAGAATTACAAATTCAAAACGAGCCTAGGCCAAAGAGTAAAACCTAGCCAACTTCGGCAACTTTGACCCTGTCTGAAAAGAAAAAGCAAAAAGGGAACTTAAGAATATAGTTCTACTACAGCCAAGCATGAATGGAACCTAAACTTCAATACCAAGGATAGAAGAAATAAAGTGTGGTGGTTTGAATATGCTTGGCCCATGGGAAGTGGCATTATTAGGAGGTGTGGCAATGTTGAAGGAAGTACATCACTGTGGGTGTGGGCTTTGAGAGCATGCCAGTCTCTCTGCTGCTGCAGTTGGATCAAGATGCAAAACAGTCAGCTACTTCTACAGCACCATGCCTGCCTGGACACTGCCATGCTTCCTGCCACGATGTTAATAGACTGAACCTCTGAACCTGTATGCCAGCCCCAATTAAATGCTGTCCCTTATACAAGTTGTTTTGGTCATGGTGCCTTTTCACAGCAATGAAACCCTAACTAAGACACAAAAAATCCTTATACTCTAGAGAGTGCATTCAGAATTTAGCAGAACAGACCAAACATACAGAATGGAGCAGAGACACCATCAGCAAGAGAACACATTGACCAGAATAGAGTTTGGGTTACCTACGAAAGCAATGACTTTCAAACTTTAGCATCTGCCAGAATCACATGGAAGACTTAATTCAACAGACAGTGCAGTGTGTCCTCTCCCCAAGGTTTACTTCTCTGTAGTGGGGTGTGAACATTCACAATTTTGAAAAGTGGCCCTGTGATGCCTGGTACTGTTGGTAAAGGACCACATTGTTTTTAAAAATTTTTTATTGGTTATTTTATTTATTTATATTTCAAATGTTATCTGCTTTCCTGGTTTCCCCTCTGCAAGCCCCCTATCCCCTTCCCCCTTGCCCCTGCTTCTATGAGGGTGATCCCCCATCCCCCCCACACTTATGCCTTACTGCCCTAGCATTCCCCTATGCTGAGGCATCAAGCCTTCAGGGGACCAAGGGCCTTACCTCCCATCCATGCCAGATAAGGCCATTCTCTGGATGAAGCTGGAGCCATGGGTATTCTTTGGTTGGTGGTTTAGTCCCTGGGAACTCTAGGGGGTCTGGTTGGTTATAAGCTTAGTGTTTGGGCAAAGAAAGCACTAGATGAAGACATCTACTTACAGGCTGAGAGTGCCAGAGAGAGACATCTGTTTAGGAGTTAGGACAAAATGCCAGCAAGATGTAGGGAGGAAGGCAAGGAATTAAGAACAAAGGGGTGAGAGAGACTATAACCTAGTCAACACAGCTGTAGTGGGGCAGCTGGAAGCCTGGGTCTTAGCCTGCCAGCTTCAGGGAACACTGAGCTTCATAGGCCTCACTGGAAAACAGAAGAAAATACACCAGATCCTCAAAAGAATAGAAAGTTTTCCAAGGATTTAAGTTTTCAATAGAATGGCCTGCCTCAAATATTTCACGAACTGTGTGAATAAACTACACTGGGTGTTGGGAACACTGGTTTTGATGAAATCAGGAAGATAAAGAATGCATGCTGCTCTCATTTATAACTATTTTTCCATGAATGATGGACCATCTACCATGAAGATTATCAATAGGCATTTTCATTGTATTATTATTCACTTATAGCAATGTGTAAGTGTGCCATTAAAGCAACCAGCACTGGGTCTCTCTGTCCTTTGCACTCAATTGTAGCCTGATTCCAATCTTTACAAAATTATATCCAGACACAAGCAAATCCCCTAATCTGAGCATTTTGCCTTCACACTCTTTGTTTCTCTAAAATTAATTTGTGTCTCACCTCAGGAATCACCTCATTAAACCTGTATTTTGACAGCATTGCTTGCTTGCTCAAACTTTTTTTCCTCAACTTTTTTTTTTCCTCAAACTTTTTTTTCCTGGGATAAAGTACAAATTCCATTGGAGCTATTCAAAATTTGTACTACGTGGCCACTCTTTTCTTGTGCCATGACGTGGGCCATGACTACAAGAGAAGGATCCTATTGCCCTAACATCAGTAACCATTTCTCTGCACTGAAACAGTTCTGAGTACACTTTAGACTTGATCCTGAAAACTTACACTTTTCCCATCTGAAATGCCCAACCCCCACCAAAATTCTATCAACCCACCAGTCCCCTCCAAATGCCATCTGCCACAGCCCTAAATGGCTCCTACCTCCTTTGTAATTCTGTAATTTTTGTTATTATCCTAATAGGAAGGAACCTTTTCTAACCAACAAGGCTAAAATAAAAGCATTGGAAACAGAATGTGTTTTAAAGCCTATTATTCTCTGTAACCTAACTGTGCCTTATAATATAGTAAAGAATTATTTGGCATGGGTTTTATAGTTTGAAAGACAAACTGGTTAAAAATATCAATAGCAGTCAAAATGCTTTCATTGGATTTTGCAACTATAATGATTGTCATTCAGTAAATCTTATGTAAAATAGGCATTTATCCAAAAACCTAGTTGAAATAATTTAAGTGATTCCTTATTTTGCCTTATGATATATGGAACTGTCAGACAAATTATGTGTAATAGTCTTCAAATGACTCAAGTGCATACATACTAACCTGTGCTGATCTTTTCAGCTGTTTCAATTGCTAAATGAATACTTCATACAGCTTTCTCAATTATTAGCTCCTTAAGAATAAACTCATATCCTACTTTTTATCAGTGTATGCTGAAATACCTTCTTCCATACACTCACTCAATAAACATTTACTGGCTGTCTCTCACCTGGATAAATTCCACCCATATTAAAATTTAGGTCCGACCAGAAAACCTTGCACTAATCCCTTTACTCGATTCTCAAGAAACAGAATCTGCTGAATATTTAAATCAATGTGATTATGGTGTAGGTACAGTTAACACTAGGTGATCCTCAGCAGACATATCTGTAGTTTGATGTGACACTAAGAAGAGACACTTAGAAACAAAGGACAACAATTTAAGAAAACTTTCTCAAGCAATATCTGTTGGGAATTTAACATTTGAAAGACGTTGGAATTTTTTTATTTCTAAGTCTATGTAGTTATCATTTTTGAAATTCTTCTTTTCCCAAGGATAAGGAAGCGAATTACAGAAGAAATTCAGCCCAGGCTCCTTAGATTAACTCCTATCACATAACATCAATGCTGAACTGGTTAAGTTCTGGGAAAGAAAACAGTAGAGCCTCCTCTAAGAAAAAATGCAAAATAACTATGGTTTGTAGAAGTCAGTCCCAGTTCTTCCACCCAGCCCCATGCTCCCAGAAATAAGACTCAGATTCAAAATATATTTACGAATACCTTGGCTATATGGCTAGGCTCTTCTCTGACTAGATACAAAAAGATATCCCATTTAGTCTAGCCTACATTCTGCCACGTGGCTGGTTACCTGTCCTCAGCTTGTTACTTCTTCCTGGCGAATCTCCTTCCTCCTTTTCTCCAGAATTCTTTCTCCTCCCATGTCCCGTCTTCTATTTTCTACCTAAGCCATAGGCCATAGGGTTTTTAATTGACAGGTGATGCACAATGCACAAGATGTTCTCTCTACAATAGTTCTCTCTATAAACAGCAATGTAGATTAAAGGCTGAGTTCTATGTCCTTGGGTTTGATGTTCTCTGCTGCCTCAAAACAGTGCAAAATGAGGTCAGTGCCATCCAATTAATTTTTGTTTTGTTTTCTCTTTGTTTTGAGACAGGGTCTTACTTAGACCAAGCTGGCTTCAAACCTGCTATGCAGCTGAAGATGACCTTGAACTTTCCTGGTCTTCCAGCCTCTACCACTTGAGTGATGGTCAGATTGTATGCATGCACCACTGTCCTGGTGATACTCTTCCAGAAACATAGATAAACATATATGTATCTTTCCATAAAGTCAGAATTTATTGAGTAAAAATAAATTTGTAAAGCTTAACAGTTTCAATGACACTGATTTGCCATAGAATGCCTAACTTTGCCAAGGTAAATGCACGCTCATTTATTCCAAGTTTAACTACTAATGACCCTCAGATCACACAGTAAATATATCTAGATGTCTATATGCATATATATGGTTTACAAGATAAATCCAGACTTTAGCAGAATTCATGGGGTTTTAGAAGCAAGAAAGAGACTATAATGAGATAACAGACAAGCCAGTGCCACGAGGGAGCTGCTGCAAGAGCTACTTGAGTCAGATTTAAGAAGGAAGCTGCAGAGTTCAGCTTCTAGGTGAAACGCCAGAGGTAGATCAGCAGCAGGAACCTGTAGACCAGGTCAGGTCTAGACAGGCAAAGAGTGAACCTGTGGGTGGACAGGCAGTCAGGTAGACTACGTTAACAACTGGGAACAGAGCTACGCCAAAGCTCCAGGAACAGTTGGGGAATCCTCAGTACTTGACACATACCAGGTAGCAAATGATAGGTTGGAATGAAGCCATGTTATCATAGAGTAAGGTGTCTGCCATTTTGTGAGGTCCACGTGATAGAGTACACATCCTTTTCTTGGTCTCACATGTCCGATAAGTTCTTGGGTCTGGTTTCCTAGATATGATTTCAACATACCCATGTGCTCCAAAACTCTCAGTTCACCACATTCTATTTACAAGGATAACTACTTTTCTATTTCCAGGAATAAGTCATTTATCATTCTATGTTGGGTGGGTGGGTGGGTGTTGAGTCATCTCTCTTCCTCCAAATGGAGTCAAAATTGCTTGTAAATGGAGTTTTCTAGGGCAGAGCAGAGCCTGGAAACCCACCATTTTATACAACATGGAGTACATTAGATTAGAGCACAGCATTTCAACAGTCATTATGCCAAGGTGTTTAGTTTAGTTTTTCCCAATCTTTAAAAATAGACACGAGAAGAAGAGTAACTTTTAACGTTGGGGGAAATCGGGAGATGAAACCCCAGAGTTTGTCGGAGGGGCTGTCTGAATACAGAAACACAGCAGAAGATGTTCAGAGACAATACAATCTTTCAAAGTATACTTTTTAAAAAGCCATTAAAATGTTAGATCCGTGTAAAAAGTTTCCTAGGAATACATAATTTGCTGAGTGCACCTTAAATGTCATCTAAGGATGCTTGGTCCCCAGATGATTTACTTAAGCTTCATCTTAAACCCCATCATACAGTTCAGAGCGGCCTGCACTATAATTTCTGCAAATCTTCTGGTGTGCTTTCTCACGCCTTCTTGGCTGCTGTAGACCATAACTACTTCTTCTTTTGCAGAAATCTCCACAATACTCTTGACTAGTGTTTCTCAGCCTTCTTAATACTGCAACCCTTTAATACAGTTTCTCATGTTGTGATGATATCCTCAATATAAAATCATTTTTGTTGCTACTTCACAACTGTAATTTTGCTACTGCTATGAATTGTAATGTAAAAATCTGATATTCAGGAGATCTGCTATATGACCCCTGTAAATGGGACCGCAACCCACAGGTTGAGCAGCTATTCTAGACAGAGAACATACAATTGTCTCATCGTTTCCATAAAAATGTGTACATATTCAGAAGTGTATTCATCTTCTACTTCTTGTTACATCCTTTGAAGCCTGAGTCCTTTCAGAGGTTCTTCCACCAACCTTCAGGCTTTACCATCCAAGTTCCACCGTTACTCTTTCCAGTTTTCAATTTTTGAAATGAACAGGGAAATACTTTTATCTACCTTCCTTAGGGGGCCCCAGTGCTTGCAGCCTGACCCCCAACACACCCATTCATTATGCCACACTTTGTCTCTTTCACTTTGCAATAGAAAAGGTATTGTTCTCCTCTTAGGAACAATTCAGATATAAGCCGTCAATAGAACTGTTTTCCATCCCCTGACATATATGTTCTTGGTCATTTATACTCTGAATTGCATTCCAAGAAATGACAAAACCAGGCTTCCAGTTTGAATGGAAGCAAAACCTGAGCTCCTAGCTTTAAGTGGGAGCTGCTCCATCCGGACAGTAATGAGTAGCTCCCATAATGTTGATGTCATGCACTGGTCAGCATGGTTTAAACCCTGCTCTCTAGGGCCTTAATTGCTTTTCTTCAGCTATTGTATTGTTTCACCTAATACTCTCTCGTCTTTAAACACCAGCTATATGTCTGTTTGCTTTGCCTCCTGGATAAAAATAGTCCCTCAGAGCTACTATAGGCCAGCCACTATGGATCAACATATATTACAAAATGACTGCACTCTCTAAATTCATCTGCTTTTCAAAATTATCATCTGTGGAATGCTAGTATGGTATTGGACATGTTGATTTCTTTGTTTAGAGCGGATACATATGGGCTGTGGACAGAGCTCAGTGATACAGCAGTTGTCTAGCAGTGCAGGGCCTGGGGTTCCATCTGCCAAACAGCAAGATACAATTGGAATTTTAAAGAAAGTATGAAGTATGTACCTTAACACTGGAGAACAAGTTAGAGGATCAAAACTGATCCTTAGAGAATCTGATTCTAATCAAATAATAATGGTACCTTTCCTTCCCATCACTCCAGACTCTAACAGAATCTTAAGTTGATGTCCATACCTCCTCCTCTCTGAGGGTTCCCTAACCTTTGCAGTAAATGGTAACTTTTCTTCCTCTGCAATCTGTGGATATCCCATGAAAATGACAGGAAAGGAACAACCCAGTGGGGATAAACATCCCGATGCATTGTAACTGACCAAGGTTACTGTGACCCTTCTGTTCTGGATAACTTAAACAGAGGTCTGACAGGTGTGGTATCGACATAATGAATGTAATACCCTCAAGACCCACCCCTTGCTGAGCTTTGTGTCTGTTGAGACACAATACAGCTGCTACTTCTGGTTGCGTGACCTTTTAAAAGTACATGGTTAAACCAAAATTACACGGTGATTAAACAGCCAAGAACATGAACCATAGCCATCCATGTTCCCTTCCTTCCTTTCTTCCTTTTATGAATTTATGTATGTATGTGTGCATGTTTGTGTGCACAAGCATATACATGTGTATATATGTGTGCATGCATGTGTAAACTGGAGGTCAACTCTGGGGTATTTTTCCTTTGGACAACCATCCATCTTTTTTGTTAAATATGTTTTTTAAAAATATTTTTTATTTTGTTTTAGAGACAAAGTCTTTCACTGGAAGCTGGAGCTTTCAGGGTTAGATGAAGCTGGCTTGTCAGTGAATTTTAACTATTCTCCTATCTTTGCTTCTCCAGCACTAGGACTGTAAGCAGACAGCACTTTCTCTGGCCTGACTGCCCCATCTCTGTCTTTCTCGGCCTCTCTGTCTGTCTTTCTTTTCTTTCTATCTCAGATCTCCATCCTTCTCTCCCTCCTTCCCTCCTTTGTTTGTTTGTTTTTCTTCCTTTCTTTCATTCTCTCTCTCTCTCTCTCTCTCTCTCTCTCTCTCTCTCTCTCTTTTCTTTTCTTTCAACAGCATCTTATTAAATAGTCCAGGCTAATTTTGAAATCTTGACTCTCCTGCCTTAGTCTCCAAAGCACTGACATTTGATTCATATGCAGCCAGAACCCAGCCCAATTCATTTCTTTTTAGAACTTAGACCACCTTATACAGAATAAGAATTAAGAATATATGGATAGATTATTTTAAAAGAGGATAGGGTAGGAAATGAAAGAGGATAATCCATGGAGTAGGATACAACAAACACATCACAAACAACCAGATCTCTGTGATTCAGGTGTTAAGGAAGATTCATTCCACGGGGAACTCTGGGACAACTTTCTCTACCACTTATTCCATGGACAGGAACTGTTGAGACTCCTGTGTGAGAAACCAGCTCCCATTCTTTTCATTTCAACAATCTTTCTTGCTTCTCTACTTAACGGAGAAGTTATGTGCGAGAAACATTAAATTGCTTAATAGTTATAGTAAATAGGTAGATGAATTACATAGTTGATCCTCTTCTATAGCAAGGAATTCCCCCAAAGCAGAAAGGAGCATGGATAATATGTAAATGCACAGAGTCAACAATTGGGTTCACAGGTTTGCAGCATCACCTATTGGGTTAATATCTGGCAGGTAGGGCTGAAAAGACAGCTTGGCTTGGTGGTTAAGAGCACTAGCTGCTCTTCCAGAAGACCTGGGTTCAATGCCCAAGGTTCACATATCCACTAAAAACCTCTTCGGGCCTCTGTGGGCACTGCATGTTTGTGGTGCACAAAGATACATGCAAGTAAAAACACCTACATACATAATGATCTGGGAACTGTTTGTCCTGTGGAACTCACAAAGTATGGCCTGGACCAGCAAAAGAGTTGGATTGAGTTGGGTCTCTTGGGCTCCTTCAGTTTTCCATGTGGCAGAGTCTGAGAAAAAAGTTCCATGGTGTGGTGGCTTGAATGAGAAATGTCCCTCATGGATTCATGTCCTCTCTCATTTGCTCCTCAGTTGGTGGTACCACTTGAAGAGGTTATAGAACCTTAAGGAGGTAAAGTCTTGCTGGAAGAAGTACATCAGAAAATGCCAGGCTTGAGGGTTCATAGCCTCATCTACTTCCTGTTCTCTCTCTGCTTCCTGTGTATGGATAGAAATATGATTCACAGCCAGCTTTTTGCTCTTGCCTCCACCCTGTGCCTTCCAGGCTGTGAGGACTTTATCCCTCTGGAACCATAAGGTAAAATAAGCCATTGGTTCTTTAAGTTGCTTTTGGTCATGGTCTTTTATCACAGCAACAGAAAAATATCTAACATCATCTTAGTTAGGGTTTGAAGAAATGCTATGAAGAAATAGCATAACCAAGGCTACTCTTATAAAGGCTGATCTTGAATTGTGGATGGCTTATAGTTTCAGAGGTTTAGACCACTATCATCATGGTGGGAAGCATGACAGCCTACAGAAAGACATGTTGCTGGAAGAGTTGAGAAGTCTACATCTTGATCTGAAGGCAGTCAGAAGGAATCTGTTTTCCATAGGCAGCCTGGAGGAGGGTCTGGATCATGCTGGCCAGACTTGACCATATATAGGAGAACTCAAAGCCCCATATCCACAGTGACACACTTCCTCTACCAAGGCTATACTACCTCCAGCAAGGCTATACCTACTAATACTGGCACTTCCCATGAGCCAAGCATATTCAAACCACCACAAAGACATAAGGTTAAGCCTCAACCTTGCCATTATTTGTTTGATTTGAACTTTCAAAAAAATGTGTGTTTGTGTGTGCATGCATGCATGCGCGCTTTCATGTACATGCAAGCACAAATATACCATGGTGTGCATACAGAGGTCAGAGGAAAACTTTGTGGAGTTGGTTCTCTCCTTCAACCTTTATGTGGATAAAACTCAAGTCATTAGGCTTGGCAGTAGGTAATAAGCCATCTTACCATCCATATTTGAACATCTTATACTTATTGTCTTCATCTACATAATGAAGAAATAATTAAATAGTAGGTTATATGAGAGATGTTTTATCTGCCTAGTGATTATTTTAATTAATTCTACCATAATTTATGTTTTCTTTCTTTTTGTCTTGGGGGGGGGGAGGATCTTACTGTGGAGCCCATGCTGGCCTTCAATTTGCATCAATTTCTTGTTCCTGTTCTAAAGTACTCAGATACACAGGTGTGTACCATTATATTCAGCATTTTCCCATGCCTTATTGATGGCTCAGTGGTTGAAAGTACTTGTTCTTACAGAAGACCCAAGTTCAATTCCAAGGACCCACATAGTGGCTCACAATTATCTGTGTAACCCAGTTACAGGGGATCCAATGACTTCTTCTGACCTCTGCTTACACCAGGCAGCAACATGGTGCACAGACATACATGCATGCAAAACACTTATACACATAAAATAAAATAAATCTAAAAAAAAATCAAGAACTTAGATGCGGCATAAAGAAAATTTAAACAATTTGTATAATTCCTTTATCCATAAAATTGAATTGAAAACATCTGCATAAATTAAAACTATTTTATCATCAAAAGATTTAAAAACTTATTTTCTAGATACGTTTATTGCAATGACTTAGAAACTAAAATAAATGCACCGAACACATTATTGAGCACCTCACTGAACACATCACCAATACTTTTGTCTACAAATATCTTTCTCTGGAATGCTTTGGTGAAATTGCAGACACAGGGCAGAAAAGTATGGTATGAGATTTTATCAGCATTCACTGAAAGAAAAAAAAATACACCCAACTGGTGATGAATTTGTCAATCAACAAGAAGGAGCAAGCAAAAGATGGGGTACCATGAGCATCAGTCAGAATAGTAAGTGTTTTAAAACATTCCCTGTACATTTTTAAAAAGCAAAACTCATTATCTTTTGAGGATTAGAGGAAGCCCATGTGTTACTGCAAAACCCATTACAAAGGAGAGAATCAAGCACATCTCTAGCCCTTCCTCTACATGTTGTGCTAAGTACATATTCAAACAATTGATGGAAAATTTTCCTCTTTAGTCAAATAATCAGATTATAAGTGAAAAGAAAAAGAGAGTTAAAATATCACCATTTTATGGTGCTCTGATTAATAGACCTAAACACAGATCATCAATTGTTGCATATATATATATA